>OX393550.1:86147778-86853921 GCA_947650365.1 Chamaelirium japonicum
GGCATGCTATAATGCGGCATGCGGTACGTGCGGCATGCGGTACGTGCGGCACTATACACTATACCGCAGTCGTTTGATGCAAGTGCTGCGTGCATCAGACGGTTGCGGTACAGTGCCGCACTTACCGCATGCCGCATTATAGCATGCCCATATATATATATATATATATATATATATATATATATATATATATATATATATATATATATATAGGGAAGTGCTAGAATGCGGTATGCGGTGCGTGCGGCATCGCACCGCAGCCGTGTGATGCACGCGCTGCGTGCATGCGATGCACGCAGCAGTGCATCACACGGCTGCGGTGCGATGCCGCACGCACCGCATGCCGCATTATAGCAGCCCCTATATATATATATATATATATATATATATATATATATATATATATATATATATATATATATATATATATATATATATATATATATATATATATATATACACACACACACACACACACACACACAATTACACAACGCCTTTTACCTACCCTAGATGCTATCTATGGCAAGTTGATCATCCTCACAAAAAACCATCAAATTCTATAACAACTAGGGGCATCAAATATGCTATTAAAATGAATGGTCGATAAAGCTTTTAACATTTGATGCCCCTAGAGGTTATAGAATTTGATTGCTTTTGGTGAGGATGATCAAGTTGCCATAATGCAATTCAATCAGATATCAATGCAACACAACTTTTATTAGAATTTAGACGCAATTCATAACAGCCCAAGGTATGATCCGTACTAGATCGTAGGTTGTAGGATCTAACCCTTAGTGGTGTTTATGGCTTATCGGGGTTTTCATTATTGGATTTCAAACGCTTGTATTTCATTCTGGATCTCCACTTTCCGAAATTAAGCTTTGATGAACTGTCTTTCGTTTCAGATTTCCAAGTGCATAGTATACACATGTGCATCAGGGGTTTATGAGACTCAACAATTAAGAGAATCGTCTAAGTATCGAGGAGACTCTGCAACCATCCAAACAACTATTCAGACGATGGTCAAATCTTATCCAAACAGCTGCGAATAAGAAGCTTTTGAACAGTTGTTCGGATGATTTTGTACACCGTTAGAATGACGACTATTGGTCAAGATGAGCAATAAGGTTTTTCTTCAGGGTGTCCAAATAGTTGTTCGGACCCCGTTGCTCGACTCAGTCACAGGCTAAGTCTGGCATCCGAACAGATGTTCAAATGCCCTAGCCAAGTAGTCTAAATGGCTGTTCGGATGGCCCCGATCCATACTGTGGGATGAGAGCAAATTTTAGCCTCTTTTTCGATTTTTGGATCTGAAATTCGATGGCTCTCCTATGGGGGATTGAATTATGCTATAAATGAGCACTTTGGAGTCTTTGAGAGTATCTTTTATTTGCTAAAATGATTTTGGGGATTTTTGAGAGCTTGAGTTGAGATTCTTAAGTGGTCACTTCATCGATTCATCAAATTCTCTCTTCGATCTCCCCTTTTGGGTTGTCGCAGTCTTAATCCCCTCCATTGGATATCACGTTCTTCGAGGACTATTTGCATCGATGCTTTCTATTGCTTTGGGGATTTCTCACGAGTGCAAGCCTTGTGCTTTCTCGGATTTGTAGTAGGTCATGACTTTTCCTCCTTTTTTGATTTGATTTTGCTTGATTGCCTTACATCCAACCCATTCAAATCCCATGCTTGGGTTCTTTCATACGAAATGAAAGAGTGAATTGAACGTGCTCGATTGAATAAGTCTCAAGTGAGTGATTTCTCTTAGTAGGTATTCAGGCGAACCGATATGATTCCTTTTAGGCTCATCGAGTTTGTTTAAATTGGTGAAGCAACCCCTTATACAGTGATAGGCCTTTGTGGGGTGCCATACTCTTGGGTGTGTTACATTTGCGAATGCGATGCTTTTGTTGGTGTCTCCTCTTGTGAAGAGGGAGTCCAGCAATGCGGGTGAGCATCCAAAGTTGCTCGTGTGGGATCTAGCGAATGACGGCCACGATGGAGGGCTTGCGGAGATCGAGCTTAAGAAGGAATCTGAATTCGGTGCATCGTGGAGGCGAACTCCTATGATTGCGTGCTCGATACTTCACTTCATATATGTAATTGGACCTTTGTGCTGGTAGTGGATTGATCTCACCATCCAGCCAAGTCGGTGAGGTTTTTCCTATTGAAGGGTATACGCCGAGTGCATCATTAGGACCTTTGTTTGTTTGGGTGCCTTGTCAGTTTGAACAGAAAAGTTTTTACAACTAAACAAAGTGATTTTTCGTCGACTACTCCAAGTCATTCCCTTTGGTTGATCCTCTTCCATGCTATCTAGTATCGGAGGTGAGATCGATGATTGGTATCACAATTGGAGTGTGTATCATTCTATTGCATCACCGAATAGGTGAATCGCACAAGCAACTGCTTCTTTCTCGGGCCAATGGATGGCTCTGATGCCATGGTTAGCGGATCCAGAAGAGGATAAACGAAATAACCCGTTAAGAAAACAAAAAACGGGTTACTATAGCACTACAGTAACCGAGGGTTTGCTTTATATTATAGATAGATGATAAGAACTTTGGTCAGGCCATCAGAGTCAGAAGGATGTGCCACTGTCGCATACAAAGACTTGGCTCTTATGGTGAGATCATGTAGGGTTTTTTTTTTCAGATTTAATATCATTAATATAAATAGATTTAAAAGGAGGTTTTCTTCAAATAACCTCGAATAAATAATTTAAGTGGCGGGTTAATTTTTTTTCTTCAGAAGTGGCATTTTGACACTTTGAAAGCCACGTGGTGGTTCAGTGCCAAAAACCGTCCCGCCACATTGGCTGTATATATTTTTGAAAAAGTTTGACATAAATCATTTTTGAGAGATGATTTTTAGTTGCAGGACACATTAACTTTGAAATATTGCTAAAGTTTGTCCCGCCGAATACTTATTCTTTTTGAGATGAATATATACTCTTTCTGAAGATAAATATATACTTTTTCTGAAGATGAATGTGCACTTGTAGGGACCTTGGCTAATATAGCAAATTTATTGTGTCCTGCGTCTAATATTGCAAAATAGTTAAGGACCTAGTCCTAATTTGCCGTATATTTTTTGTAGGATCTCATTGAACACGGCTTATGGGATACATAGTTCATTAAGAACTGCTTAAACCCCATGTGGGATCTTGATAAACACTTGTTTCTATTAATTTTTTATTGAACATTGCAACTGGAATGAAGGGTTAATTTTGTTTTTTGGTTTTTTATTTTTTGGTTCAAAGAAGGGGGACGTCATCTGACCTCCGAAAAACGCCACAGCCTAGCGCAAGCTTCACAAGACGGGCATCACAGCACAACAAACACTGCCATAAGGAAGAGAGATGGGCACACACCACAAGAAGACACCACCTCTAGCCGACGAATCAATCCACACACCAACGACCACAACCCCGCACACAGACAAGAAACCGCCACACACTAGCGGGAAGAAGAAAAGGAGAAGACAAATACTACAAATCACACAAAAAAAAAACCAAGAAAGGACATCACCACCATCAGTAGTCGGCAAGAAAAGAGGATGAGGCATCACTGACTTCCCAACCTTCGTTGATCCGGTCATCGTCGACAGACACCACTGGGATCCGCTCCTGCCAAGCAGAGGAGGGGATCATGAGAGCCTTCGTCGGATCATCCGCCGCCGGCAGGCCGGGCTCTAGATCTGCCACCCCCCACCGTCAACAACTGGAGATCGCTACCCCGAGGCTGCTGTTGTCGTGAGTAGGGGAGGAGGCTGCGCCGTCCCAAACAGACAATCACAAAAACCACCGGCTGCCAGAGCCCCTATCTACAAGTGAAGAAAAGGGGAGCAAGATCCAACCCCGGGAGGAGACAAAGCCATCGAGATCCTGGCCTCCTCGGTGCCGCCGACGGCAACCGAGGAGGCCAAGGGAGCGATCGCCGGAACCAACAACCATGTTGGTAGGGAACGACCAACACATCTGCAGGAATGAGGAGAAAGACGAGAGGGGGAGGGAGGCGAAGGCGGGGAGGTACATGGAACCAACAACTCCGGCAACACAATAGGAGTGGAGAGGAGGAAGGGGAGGAGGAGAAAGAAAGAAGAAGAAGACGAGGTGGAGGAGGCGGCGACGATGAGGTGCATGGAACTGGCAACTTCGGCAGGAGAATCGGTGTAAAGACGAGGAGGACTAAGAAGAGGAGGATGAGTAGGAGGAGTGACGACAGCGGGCGGAGTGAGAAGGAGAGAGAAGGGGAGGCAAACCTAGATGTGGGGTGTACTATCAAAATGGGGGTAAAGTAGAAATAAGAACTGGGCGGGGTGTCCATAATATGGGGGGTATTAGTATTTTTGTGGGTGCAAATAGTAACACGCCGAATAAATTTAAAGACCTTAACTTAGTCGCCCCGAACCACGGTATCAGGTGATGGTTGAAACCGTCCATATGATGGTAGCGCCCTTGGGTTCACCTGGTGCCCTGTAGATCTCAACAATCCGGAGTTGTCCATGGGGATGGAGATAACAGGCGTCGATGGTTGAACCCCAAACCAAGGTGATTCCGAGGTTTAGGGCTACTATTTTAAGTCATTCGAAATAAATTGGCAACTTCGCATGCAGCCATTGTCTAAACTAGCGGTTTTAAGGTAAACATTAGTACAAAGCCATTGTCTGACCTAGCGGTTTTAAGGTAAAGCCGCTAGCATACATTGAAACGAATTAATGACATTATATCGGAAAAAAAATCAAGAATATGGCATCACATATAATAAGTGAAAAATGAAATATTACACAATTCACAAAAAAAAATTCAATTTCCAAATACAATTCACATTTTTCCAACAGAAATTTTTGAGAAACGGAATGGAAAATATTAATATTTTAATAAACGGAACTAAAGTTGGGAATTTGTCAAAAACGGACTATTACGCCATCTCAAATGGCGTAAAGTCTTTACGCCATTTGAGATGGCGTAAAACTTTTGGGGTTTTTTATAATGCCGATAATGCCCTTTATTTACGCCAACTGAGATGGCGTAAATTTCTTTTTATTTATTTTTTTTTTTCATTTATTTTTATTCAATCTGTCGGCTCTTATTTTGATTTTTTTTTTCATTATTCTATCATCTAACGGCTATTATTTTCTGTTCCGTTTTTGAAAATGTGGGGGGTAAAATCTAATTCAAGTAAAATTTGGGTAAAATCTAATTCAAACAAAATTTGGGGGGGTAAAGTCAAAATAACCCTTCTTTTTATTTACTCAAAGGCTTTACGCCATTTGAAATGGCGTAAAGCCTTTGAGTAAATAAAAAGAAGGGTTATTTTGAATTTACCCCCCACATTTTCATTAATTAGACTTTACCCCCCAAAACTAACTGCACCGTCAGCTCACCCCCCAAAACTTTATTTCTTTTCCATCAGCTCACCCTTTCTCTTAGATGGTGAGTTGACAGAAAGTTAGTTTTTTTTTTTTTTGGGGGGTGGGGGGGGGTAAAGTCTAATTAATGAAAATGTGGGGGGTAAAGTCTAATTCAAGGCAAAATTTGGGGGGTAAAGTCAAAATAACCCTTTACGCCATCTCGTAAATGAGGGCATTATCGACATTATAAAAAAATCCAAAAGTTTTACGTCATTTGAGATGGCGTAATAGTTCGTTTTTGACAAATTCCCAACTTTAGTTCCGTTTATTAAAATATTAATATTTTTCATTCCGTTTCTCAAAAATTTCTGTTTTTCCAAAGACAATCCACCATAAAGGCATCTTACCAAGGAAAATCTCTTTTAAAGGGCACCCCGCACCCTTTCGTCTCTCTCCTCTTCCTTCCTCTCATGTTGTTGATGCCCATGCATGTCACTGCCTATCGCCGTACCATAACCAGTCCAATGCAAGCCGCACCCGTCCACCGTTGATCCTGTGCAAGCTGTCGCCCGCTTGTCGTTGTCGGTCCAACTCACTGCCACCGTCCCTTCCTCGTCCGCCTGTCTCTTCTTCCTCCTCCTCTTCCTTCCTCTTCTTCATTCTCCTCCTTCCACTTCTTCTTTCCTCCTCCCCTTCTTCCTCTTCCTTCATCTGAAAAATAGTGATTGGCCAAATGCCATACAATGCACTCAATCTTCTCAGACCAAAGGAGTGTCCAATTGAGTTATAGAAGTACACAGTCAGAAATGGCGAAGTGTATAAAGAAGGACAAGGAGGAGGAGGAGGTTGTGGTGGGTTGAATGGGGCTGATGGCGGGGTAACCGGGCGGTGGCATGTATAGGACCAATGACAGCAGCATTGGACATAGGTACGCCTAGTTTACACTAAAGGTATTTTGGATATTTATTTTATTTTAACTTGGGGACTTCCTGTGGGCATCAAAATTGGCCCGCAAATAAATCATGGCTCATGCACAACAGTCCGCAAAAGAAAATGATCAAACCCGACTTGGATGGATCCAAGCATGTGGGGTCCACCGGACCCACCACCCAAAGCCAAAAGGGACCGAGTGGGCCAACCCGAAAGTGGGGCCCACCGGCCCCCTCTTGCAATCTGCGGTCCCCTCTTCGTGGGGAGGTGTGGCAGGCCAAAAAGAGAAAGAAAAAGGGAAAGAAAAATAAAAGAAAATATATAAAAGAAAAGAAAAACTACCATGCACAGAGGGAGGTAACTCAGACGTCTACGCAACATGGATCCGCGTCGATTACTCGATCTGACGGACAAGATAGGAAGTCGTGTCTCCATCGATTAAATGTGCAAAGATGACTTATATCTTAAAAGATAGAGCGCAATCTAGCCCATAATCGCTCGCTACAAAAAAGGAATGGGATAAGTGTTGGTTTTTCCAAAAAAAAGGAAGATAAATCCCAACGGTTTTGGAACGATATATTCGAGAAATTCAAAAATCGTAGTCATATCTCTCCCATCAATAAAAATGAGGGGGCAGGGGGATGGCTCTAGAGGTCAGAAACTAGAGATGTCAAAGCTCTACAAAGAAGAAGGCTCACGCTTGATGACCGAATACTTCACGAGGCATGGGCAAGTGCATCCCATGGGAATGGCTTGGTCCACGGAAGTCCTCATCAACATAAAGATCTTGCACAAAAGATCAAAGCTTCGACTCCGTACACAAAGAAGAAACCTTGGAGAAGAAGGCCCAAAGTTTGCATCACCCCGTCTCCAACTATCTTCAACTCCGATAAACGCCAAAGAAGCCCTGTAACATCCGCCCCAAACACACAAGATATTGTCCGTTTTGCCTGTGCCCTCACGAGAACTTCCCAGTGTGGTCACCCATCCTGGTACTACTCTCGTCCGAGCACGCTTAACTACGGAGTTCTTACGAATTCCGTAGCGGCGCACGGTTTTTAAAACGCGTCTTCTATGTTTGGGAGGAGAAATTATATAAGTAGCTCAGGATCTCCTTCTCTCCAGGCGATGTGGGGCTAACTCATGGCTTTGTACACCTCACCTCACCTCACCTCACCTCATCCATCTTGGCATTCCCGCCTCAGGAGTCTTGGCTCTTGGCTATTGGCCTATTGGATCTTGGTCGTCACAATCCACCCCCCTTAGGGCTACACGTCCTCGTGTAGGGTTAGACCCCCCCCCATTGCGAGGAGAACCGGCTCTGATACCATTTTGTAACATCCGCCCCAAACACACAAGATATTGTCCGCTTTGCCCGTGCCCTCACGAGAACTTCCCAGGGTGGTCACCCATCCTGGTACTACTCTCGTCCGAGCACGCTTAACTACGGAGTTCTTACGAATTCCGTAGCGGCGCACGATTTTTAAAATGTGTATTCTATGTTTGGGAGGGGAAATTATATAAGTAGCTCAGGATCTCCTTCTCTCCAGGCGATGTGGGGCTAACTCATGGCCTTGTACACCTCACCTCACCTCACCTCATCCATCTTGGCATTCCTGCCTCAGGAGTCTTGGCTCTTGGCTTTTGGCCTATTGGATCTTGGTCGTCACAATCCCAAAGAAGAAAATCTAAGCCGGCATCACCCCAACGTATTCCACACGTCTTCGACTTTGACAACGCCAAAGAATCCCGGAGAAGAATATCGAAGTCGCCATTTTTCCGTCGTCTTCAACCAAGCCGACGCTACAATCGTCGCACTGAGTTGGCATTACACTAGTCATCTTCGACACCAAATTAAGTCGACTCTACAACCGTTGCATGAAGATTGGTGCTACACCCGTCGTCTTCAAGAAAAATCTTCAACTCCGAAAATACCAAAAAAAACCCAAAGAAGAAGAGAAGTAAAGTCGATGCTTCAATCATCACCGCCAAAACTCCGTCCCTAAAAGGAGAAGGTCAAAAGAATAAAGAAGACTCGGAGACATAACCATCATCATTCTAGAAGAAGATCAAGCCAAAGCAAAAGTCGACACAAAAGCCAAAGCAAAACAAAAGCAACGTACGCTTGAGCAAAAGTCAACGAGCTACGGTGATCACAAACAAAACAATGCACGTCCTCTCCAAAATGGCATATAACGCTCAGAAGTACTAAAGCACCGCAAGTCTCCCCGTCTACATTCAAGTGCAAGCGTCAAAGCTAAGCCAACACTAGAGCCAAGCCAAAACCGACGCCAAAAGCAAGATCGACATCGTGAACCGATGATCAAGGACGCCGAGGTCCAGCAAGAGCCGAGGGAGATGCTAAGATCGAGGAAGGACACCAAAATCCCCCTAGCCGAGAAAGCACGAAGCATGCAAATGACGAACGCAAAGGCTACAATCACTTGATCTTTTAAGAAACCTGAAACCTTGTAAAGACTTCTATCATTGGCAACCCCTCTAGATCTTTAGTATGAAGTAACGTGGAGAATCAGATCAAAGGGACTCTCTAGATAATCTCTTCCACACTCTCCTAATCAAAACATTCGCTGCACTCGACACACCACCCCCTAGCACCGAGAGGCGGCTTGTAATCTCATGTGCGCAATAAAGACGACATGTATCTCTTTTCGCATCATACACTGCTTTTAGCAAACTATGAGTTGTGATAATTGCACCCATAATCTTTAGTATGTTGAAAGAAGATGTTTTTTCCAAAATGACTACCAACGTCCCTGTATTGCTCGAACTAGCCCTAATTTCTTTTAGCATTACGTTTTTTACCACTTTGTTTTTTTCAATAAAAATACCCTTAACATAGCATTCCATTTTCTTCGTTCGTGAATTTTTTTTTATCAACAATGCAAGTCTCTTGTGTTCCATATTTCGGTGACTTTCGATGATGCACAAAGGACTATACTTGTTGAAATTGGTGAGGTCTATAGCTTATAAAAACCTATAATTTAGCTATATATGGTTGATAGCTTAAGATTGCACCTTGGTACATACCTTAGTATGTGTTCTGTTTACAGAACAGAGAGCTATAGCTACAAGATAATCCACTTGAGTGGGAGACTCAATGGACACGTCCCATGTAACCTAAATATGTTCGTAACTCTGACTAGGATTGGTCGTCCTATCAGTATAAGCTGTTGGGATGACAGAGCGTGGGTGACTCCACCACGGTCATTACCAGGCACAGTGTCTGTGGCCGAACGGAACCAACACGGTGCACAGATCGGTGAGCAAACACCGATGTATTAAGCCGTGTTTCTGCTTAGGGTAAAACGGTCATAAACCCCAAGGAACCATATATGGTGGGCTAACTAGTTGTGTGCTGCTTTGGCGCATCAATATATGAGAATCTAGTTGCGTGACCCAAAACCACGGTGTATTGGGTCACCCGGCTGGCGTCGCATCAGTGTGCCACTTTTTGTAGGTCATCCATACCTCTAACGGGAGGTGCATTCCTTGGTCTGACCTACACTGTATTAAACCTTGGCCAGGTGGTCACCTGTTGGACTGTTAACCGGATCCAGTTACTCAGCAGGGTAATCGGAGGTACGACGTACGTGATCACCCTGGAAGGAACTGAGTCATATGAGCACTCGATTCTGACAGTATTCTCCACCAAGTTGCATCATGGCACCAAGTGAAGAGACATCGGGTTTACCATACTAAGCAGAGAGCAGGGGTATGCGAGAGAACATAGTAAGTCCAAGGTAAATTGGAGTATAGCCTGCATCGTACTCTGGGTGGCTACGCAGGTTAACTCGGATTTAGAAGGTCAATGGTACACTCGGGTAGTGTGTCGATCAAGTCCAAGTTGGAAGCCATGAATTCTGGTCCCTGAAGGTTCCACTTTATCCACATAATGTACGGTCCTTGAACCATCTCCTCAATTCACAGGATGCAATTGGAGGAAGTAAGTAATCCAACCCTAATGACCCTACGCTTCGTGTGTGCATCGCACTAGTGCACGGTAGATGCATAGGTGTGTGTATGTACTAGGAAAAATCCCGGAGTAGTACAGAGACACACGAAGTCATCCCCTTACCTTAGTAGGCTTCGCTACACAGGTGCAATGCATCAGTTCGTGTTGCGAGTTGACTAGTTGACTTTACTAGAGGCACCCTTGGTGTTTACTAAGGGCACCCCGGTAATAGTGGAATCATTAGTCAAAACCCACGTAAGTGCGCCATGCGAGTTCCTAAGAGAAAGGGGCAATCAACTAGTGGTATGGGGCTATTTTGGAAAACCAAAATACCACCATGCCCTAACTTGGCCGCCTCTAGCACATGGGGACACACATGGGCCGCCCCCTCCCTACCTTCTAGGAGTTGCTAGCAAGCTTCAAGGGGAAGGGGGCTTACATTAAGAGGTTGACTTAAAGGGGCCGGCCACATAAGGTAAGCGGGGGCCGGCCTATTCAAGCACACAAGGGAAAGAGAGACATAGGGGCAGGCCTACACCTTGCGTATGCAAGTTGTAGGGAGGCTGACCCTATATGAGAGCAAGGGAGGAGGGTCGACCCTTCTTGATGATGCCCTAGCCCCCCCCCCCCTCTCTTCTCTTTGTCTCCTCACCCGTCTCCAATGCGTGTGCGCGAGGGTTCGGACGTGTCTCTTCTTCCTCGCATGGTGAATCGAAGACGAAGAAGGCTCATCGCATAGAGGCACTCAGAGATTCACCGACTAGGTGCCGTGCATTGTGCGAGATCGGGTGAACTAGAAGGCGATTCCCGTAATCTTTTGCTGTCCAAATTTTACACAGAAGATCAATAATATTTCTATGATTGTGGGATCTACATAACTTCAAACGACCTTAAACCAATTGTAACAGTTGCATCTCGAAGTTCTCTACCTGCAGTCCAACTTTCAACCCAATCAGAGTTCAGGGTGAAAAGTTATAACCATTGCACCGAAGGTATATCGAGCAAATCCAAGGCTGTCTCCATCGACAAAAAAGAAATTTGTCACGGTGAAAAAATCCACACTGAGGTATGACTTCTATCATGTAGATCAGTATAGAGATAGAATATGCATGTATACTAGATTATTCTTCTCGCTAGATCGACTTTAGGGGGTCGCGTAGTTGTCATGCTAGATTCATACATGCACATATGTAGATAGTTTGATGAAAGTATTGATATGTAACGCACACCGCTCACAGTCTTCGGACCTTCCCTTTACTTCCGCTGCGGGCCTCAACCATGAAATTATTTTCAACAATAGTTTGTTTCTCGATGTAAGAGCATTACATCAACCATGCATTGATAAACAAACTCCATATTCCTTGACCAAGGTCAACACAAGATTGATAAATAAAAGAGTTTGTGTTGACCTTGGTTCGGGAATAAAGCTAGGTTGATACTTGATGCAATCCAGGAAAAATCCGATAAGGTTGGCATGAAATTATCAATGAACGAAGTGATCAAGATAGGAGAATTTGGTCAGAATTGATCCATGATCCCAAAGTGTATCTGTCGTCGGACCGCAAGAGAGCAGAACGCATTGTCAGAAGAAATTAATGTGGAATGTGTGACTTCTAGTGTGCCTTCGTGACTAGGGGTGTTCATGGTTCGGGTTGGTTCGGTTTTTTGATAAATTTGGAACCGAACCGAAGTTGATCGGTTCTCTAGAAAATGGAACCGAATCAAACCATTCCTTGGTAAAAATCGAACCAAACCAAACCGGAAAAGTTCGGTTTGGTTCGGTTCGGTTCTGCGGGTCTTTCAAATTGCTCGTCATCACACCGTGAGGCGTGAAAGGTTGAGCCGCTGAGTTGGTTCATATTTCATTTTTAAGCCTTTAACTTTGGGTGCTGCTATTTGCCCCTATAGAATTACTAGTAACACCCTTAATTTTTCACTTTGAGATATTTCATAAATTAGGATTTGGGGGTGCTAGTAATTATGTGGGTACCCTTCACTTTTCAGTTTCATCACACAGTTGAACATTTGAAAGTTTTGAATACACCGAATGGTGGTAATTGGGTCACCACCATGTAATGTACAATATTAGTGAGATTGTACACTGTATAGTAGTAACTACTGAGGTTATAGTACCAATGGTTCAGGTTAGGTTGGTTCGGGTTAAAAACCTTACAACCCATAACCGAACCGACCATAGCGGGGTTTTTTTTTTTTTTTGAACCGAACCAAACCGAACGGTCAAAACTACCAGATCTAAACCGAACCAAATAGACCGGTTCAGTTCGGTTTGGCGGGTCAACCCGAACCGATGAACACCCCTATTCGTGACATTTGATCTTTTGTCGGTTTTGGAAACTTGATTAGTTGTTTCTCTAGACTTACCGATAGGTTTTAAGACTTGCTAAGTATGTTTTAAGTACTTTAAAGTATGTGTGTCTATTTGTTTAAGTAGGTTTGAATTAGTTTCTAGGTATGATTTTATTAGGAATGGATTGAATTTTGGACGCGTATTAATGTGATTTATTTGGAATGAGCAAGATGTGGTCAAAGACAACAAAAACACAATTCCAACCAAAAGTATCCGAGGTCGGAAAGAAAAGTGAAAATTTTATTTTTTGAAAAAGTAATAGATTTTTCTGAAGCAAATGAGCAATGAACAATTAGTTCCTGGACATATAATTTCAAGAAAATATCATATTCAAGAAATTTAATTTTTTGGGGCTTCCAAGTCGTAGCAAACAATATGTCAATGAAATTATCATATTATGTACTACTGCTTTATTATTTCAATGAAATTAACCTCTTAAAAATGAATTTGTATGTCTTAAGAAGCACTTACCCAAGTTTAAGATAATAGAACCAATCACTGCAACAAGTTTGTCTCTGCAAGATAAAAATCTTGGGCGGTTCTTACCCGAGAACTGGGATCGAATCCTGCTTCTATCTAGTAATTAACCAGTAGAGATCCTTGTCTAGCTCTCCTCAGATGTGACGCTAATGGATACTCAAAAAATTAAAAATAATGAAACCATTCAGCGAAAAACGCTCATTGTTGTGACTGAAAATCACTGAGAAAATTTTTATCAAGAAATTATCATCTTTTGTACCAAAGAGAAGCATCCAAGAAAACCCTAATTTCTCCCTTTTATTCATCTAAGTTGGCAATAAAACTCAAATCATGTGTGTGCTACAGCATGTGGTGGAACCCTTGCTGCTCTTTTTTTTTTTTTTTTTTTGACATCGGCGGGTGTCCCGAAACCTTTCGGGCAATGGCCCACTTCAGGCTCGGACTAATCCCTCCGGGAGTGAAGCCCGACCCACTCGGCAATTCCCACTTCACTCCTGGGTAAATCGAGGGGAGGAAGAGTTGAACCCACAACCTCATCACCGAAGCATCAGTTGCTTTGCCAACTCTCCAATCCCCTGGTGGGTAACCCTTGCTGCTCTTGTTTTTCCTCAAAAGGGTGCAACGCTATCATGGTGGGCACCTCCTCGCTCACCGTCTGTACTCAAAAGATATTGGAGCCCGCATCCATTTTGTACGGTGGCCAGCTATACTAATCGTACCTCTCTCTCTCTCTGTCTCTGGTGAAATCTCTCTCTCTCTCTGACCTTATACCTTTGACTGTATACTCTCTCTCTCTCGCTCTCTCTCTCTCTCTCTCTCTCTCTTACCTTTTCCAAGGGACATGACTCCACCTTCAGTGAGCCCACCATGTGGCGGGTCTCAACCCGGTAGGAGAAAAGAGCAAAGTGGGGAGAAGAATTGCTTTGGAGGGTGATGGGATGTCCCCCAATTTTGTAGCATCGAGGAACCTCTCCCAGGCTTTATGCTGTGGTAGATTGATCTTTGCCTTGGCATCTTGCTAGTAAGTCCTCTCAGAGTCAAATGCTAGTGAGAACAAGTTCATCTTATAAAAAAAATTTCATGATTTTATTAGAGAATAATTTATTGTGTTTGAGTTTAGTCTCATATTGCTCGGAGAAAGGACAAGAGTTACATATCTAATAGAACTTCACCCCTACGCCTTGTTGCTTGAAGCCGGGTCAAGGTCGCGGCTCGCAAACCACAAATAGACTTCTAGCCTTCTTTTTTTTTAATATATTTAATGGAGAATTATTCCTTCTGTTACGTGACGCATGCAAACGTGACCTGACAGAGCTGTGAATGCTCTTTAGTGCAAGAACCATTATTACATGTGAGGTGGTGAATAGAGTAACGTACGTTTTGACTGAGGACAAGGAAGCCAAAGACACACCAACAAGCCAAGAGCTCTCCTCTCTCTGTCACTTTCTCTTTTTTTGTTCTAATGTCTGGAGTACTACCTAAGAGTGCATAGTCCTTCCTCTTGTTGGAAAAAAATGTCTGTCGTTGTATCGTGGGAAGCATACGTCAAGGTGGTCGGGAGCACCTTCGGAGGATCATCGGAGCAATGTCGTTCTTGCTTTCAGGACATCGTGTCCATACACAAGCCTTAACTATCTCTTCAACTGATAAATCTTTCAAATCTCCTTCTCGCTCTTTTCCAAAGCTGCATATCGTTGTAGACAACTGTGGTCGCAGAAAAAAGATATGGGTTGTCTTTATTGCACACATGAAGGTTACAAGCTGGTTTTCGGTGCTCGAGGGTGGTGAGCCGGGAGCGACGAAGGTTTTGATCAGGAGATTGTGTGAGAGATCCTCTGGAAGATCCCTTTGATCCGTGTCTCCACGTTACTTTGTGCGAGAGCTCTGGAGGGGTTGCCCATGATAGAATTCTTTATAATCTTTCGGGTTTCTTGAGAGATTGAGTGATTTTAGCCTTTACTTTTGTCCCTTCTGTGCTTCGCGCTTTCTCGACTAGGGAGCTTTTGGCATCGTTCTCTCGATCTTCGCATTTCCCTCGGCTCTTGCTAGACCTCAGCGTCCTTGATTGTCAGTTTATGACGTCGATCTTGCTTTTGGTGTCGGCTTTGACTTTGGCTTTTGACTTTTGCTTTGCTTTAGCGTGGCTCTAACTTTTGCTTTGCTTTAGTGCTTGCACTTGAACGTAGATAGAGAGGCTTACAGTGCTTTAGATTTTCCAACTTCACGTCATATCGACTAAAACGTGTGTTGTTTTTCCTCGTGATCGTCGTAGCTCACTAGATTTGACACGGGCGTTACCTTTGCCTTGCTTTGACTTCTTGCTTCGTTTTTTGCTTTTGCTTTGGCTTGATCTTCTCCTCGAATAACGATGACGATATCTCTGAGTCTTTTTTATTCTTCTGGCCTCCTCCTTCTTGAGGACGGAACTTTGGCGGTGACGGTTATAGCATGGGCTTTGCTTCTCTTCATCTCTAGGTTTCTTTGGCGTTTTCGAAGTCGAACACTTTCTTTGAAGACGGCGGGTGTAGCATCGATCTCCGTGCGACGGTTGTAGCATCATTTTTATTGTTAAAGATGATAGACATAGCACCGATCTCCGTACGATGGTTGTAGTGTCAGCTTTATTCAAGACGACGGGGTGGTGCCGACTTCGATCTTCTTCTCCGAGCTTTTTAGGATTATCGACGTTGAAAACGTGTTGAAGGTGACAGGTTGATGCTGACTTCGATCTTTTTCTCCTGACTTCTTTGACGTTTGTCAGTGTTGAAGATTGTTGGAGATGACGGGGTGATGCCGACTCCAAACCTTCTTCTCTGACCTTTCTTCTTCTTGCAAAGAGTCGAAACTTTGATTTCTTGTGCAAGATCTTCACGTTGATGAGGACTTTCGTGGACTAAGTCGTTCTCTTGGGATGTGATTGCCCGTGCCTCGTGAAGTCTTCGGTCGTCGAACGTTGGAGCCTCCTTCTTTGCAGAGCCTTCATGTCTCTAACTTTTGACCTTTGAAGCCATCCCACTACCCCTCTATTTATAGGCAAAGGGGGGAGGATGGGAGAAATATGGCTACGATTTTTGAATCCCTTAAATATCTCTCCCTATAACCGTTGAGATTTATCTTTTTTTTTGGAAAAAAACAACATTTATCCCCTTCCTTTTTTGTAGTGGCGGTTATGGGCTAGATTGAGCTCAAACTTTCAAGATATGAGCTATCTTTGTATATTTAATCGATGACGAAATGACTTTCAATCTTGTCTGTCGGATTGAGGGATTGACACGGATCCATAGTTACGTAGACGTCTGGATTACCTCTCCCTGCGCATGGCGGTTGTTTCCGTTACTTTTTTTCTTTCCTTTTGGCCTACTACAGCTCCCCATGGGGGAGAGGGGCGTGATTTCCACATGTCAGCTACTGAGATGTGGTAGATTTTGGAGAAGTATGCTACGGAGAACGCATGATTGAAGATGTTCATGGTGGGCAAGCTCTTGGAATACAAGATAGAAGATGAGAAAATTTTAGTGTTCTAGTCATGGGAAGTACAGATCATCATCCATGAAGCCCTCACAGAGGGCTACTCCATTTGCAAAAGGTTCCAGGTGGCTTTGATTATCGAGAAGCTCCCCTTTCCTAGAAGGAGTACAAGAATAAGCTAAAGCAGAAGTACAAGGAAATATCCTGGAGGACCTTGTCGTCTGAATCCACATAGAGGAGGACTATCAGAGAAAAGGGAGTTGGTCTCCAAAATGAAAGAGAAGACGAACCTTGTGAAAGGTAAATCTTTCAAGAGGAAGGCTTAAGCTCCCATATCTGTTGATAAGAACAATTAGTCAAAGCCCAGCTTCAAGAAGACTCCTTCTGGAAACTGCTATGCGTGCGATAAGCCAGGTTATATTATCAAGAATTGTCGCTTCAAGACTACATGTGGGCTGAAGCTGGATGATGCAGATGCAACATAGATTGGTTACTTTTTTTTTGAAAGGTAAAAAGCAATAAATAAATAACGCCAAAGCAAAAAGTTACAAGCCAGGAAAAAAGAGCCCAAAGGTAGACAGCCATATAATGGTTCTACCAAAGGAATCTAGCCCCTGAGAACAAGCCCCCAATCAGAGACAAAACCCACAAACCAACCCAGGCCAAAAGAACAGTAGTCCAGGTCCAAGACGACAAAACTGCACAAACAGCTACTGAAAAGCAATCCTAGAAGAAAAGGTGAAAATAATACCTCCAAACCTCCGGAGAAATCCCTAGTACCAGCAAGCCCAACCCGGCCAGAGTCGGGGAATGCATCAAAACTCCCTCAACTGCAATCTCCAAGAAAGTCAAGTGGCATACAAGAGGAACAAGAAGGGCTTGGGCCCCCTAGAAAATACTCCAATCTCTAGCAAAAGCAAAACCAGAGACCGGAATGGCCACAAAACTCCCACACTTCAACACCAAGAAGAACCAGTGATAAACATGAGGGCCAAGAATGTCTTAGTACCTCCAAACTCTAAAGATCAGACTTCTCCGTCATGTCCCAACCCCACCTGGAACAAAGGAAGAGATAGGAATCAAGAGTAGTTAGACTCCTCCACAAATTCCACTCCAACCAACCCAACCAAAGCCATAGCTGAAGATGAAGGTGAGGAACAAGAAGGGCTTGGGCCCTTCCGGATCAATTCAAACACTTCCAGTGGCAAACCGCCCATCTCAAGAGTATGCTAATGATGTTCATTGGGAAGAGGCAGAAGAAGCACTAGAATCCCAGTTCAAAATGTGATGGATGGCAATTAGCATCTTTTTTGACAATAGATTTGAGAATCTCGACAAATCTGAAAACCACTTTAACGAAAATCTTAGAGACTGTACAGTACATATCCTCATGAACCCGATTATTCCTCTCAACCCAAAGAGAGACGACAAGCGTGGTGAGCAAAATCTTTGCCAATAGACGAAGTGGGTTGTTAGTGAGGGATAAGGAAAACCTGCAAACCTTTTAAATTGATAGACCGAAGAGATTGGTTGCTTCTCAGTATGTGGGGTGGGGACAATTGTGGGAAGGGTTACTAGAAGGATAAGTAAAAGTATTTAACCACTTTCAAAAGTATTAGTAAAAAAATTTTGTGCTATTTATCTGAGTGTGGATATCTAATATATTAGACTAGGCGGCACTAATTCTAAAAGACTTACTAACTTAAGTAGCATACCTAAGCATTATCCATCATCGAATGGAAAGCTTGGCATAGGTGTATGCAAAGAAGTCTTTCAAGAGTGTGCATATCCTAAAAACCTGAGAATTAGGTGGATGTAAGTCTGAATGCTTCACTAGGTTTAGTGAAGACAACGGTAATCCACCATATCTCAGTCTAGTAAAAGCTGTCATATGACCAACTCATGTATATAACAGACCTATGGAGGAAAAAGTATTATCTGATGCACATATCCTCATATGGATTACTCTTAAGGAGCCTAAGTAAACACCTTTTGAAATCTTAGGAAGTAAAGAGAATTTTCTACACACATCTTAAATCTGGGGTTGACTAAGAATACTAAGTTCCTTTGGAACCAGTTTCTCATCAGAGAGAGATTTGAGAGACCTCATCAATTCAGTAGAGGTCTGCTCCTATGTATAGGGACAACGCTTCAAACATGAAGCGCCTAGACCTTGAAGGAGCAAGTAATACAAATTAAGGCTAGCGAGGAGGCTTAGTGATTAAGGGACTTCCTTTATCGCCTAAAGTCTATTATATTTGTTCCTTTGGTGATAATAGATTGCATATATCATAAGGAAATGAATACTAAAAAGAGAGCTAGTTCTAAATACATTGATAAGGATGGGGCTGAGACCTATAAAATAGAAACATCTCCGATAATGAAAACCCAACCTACGTGACTGGAGATCCCAAAAACGAAGTTCAATGGGACAAGATATCCGAGGATTTGTGATGTGCTACAAATTAATTTTTTTCCCCTTCCTATGATGTAGTAGCACTATCTGTATTATTGTGAGGTGAAGTCTGTGACTCTCAATACTATCTATAACTAGTTATCCAATAGAGTGTATAAGTGTAGAGAACTCTTGTTAGATGGTACTTTACAGGTGTAGAAGTATAACCGCTTGTATGAGAATTGGGGCCAATTATTTAGAGCACTTATTAAAATTGAGGATTGCTCATGGACGTAAATAGCACAACCGTATGGAACTCTATGATGTTAATATTGAGGGTATGAGTGAGATTTGTCGACTAGGTTTACATTAAAATTGAACAGTTCAAGACTTAGTTCACTGGCTAGTTTGTAAATTGTGCAAATTTACACTATGCAAAAGTCAAGTCTAAAGACATCTTTTTCCTATATATACCTCTCATATGTACTCCAAACAACTTTTTTGAATTAGATTTTTAATATTTTATTCTTATGGAGATTGTTATAAATTTTGATGATTTTATTAGAGAATAATTTATTATGTTTCAGTTTAGTCCCATATTGCTTAGGGGGAGTGCAAGAGTTGCATATTTAATAGAACTCCCCATTAGGGCCTTAAAGCTTCATTACAGCCAAGACTCAGCTCACCACACACGCTTGTACCGGGATGTCCAATCGAGTCAAACCGAGCACGTGCACGGGCCAAGCTGAGGTAGAGGTCGCGGCTCGCAAGCCGTATGGCCACGAAGGGCTTTGGCTCTTCTTTTTTTTACTTTTTTTTTTAATAAATAGAGAGTTATTTCTTATGTTACCTGTTACCTAAGCATTGCCAGGTTCATTGAATCTGGTTGTATACTCGGACGCATGCAAATGTTACCCGATAGAGCTGTGAATACTTTTCAATATAAAATTGTTATTGTACGTGGGGTTGTAGATGTTGGACGGTGAATAGGGGAATGTTTTGGTTGAATACCTCTATACAAGAGAGGGTCCAGGAAAGCCAAAGACACCAACATACCAAGACCTCTTATCTATCTACTACTTTCTTTCTTTTTTGTTTTGTTTTCTGGAGTACTTCCAGAGAGTCCCTAGGCTGTCTTCCTCGTGTTGGAAAGAAAGACCTGACGTTGTATCATGGGGAGCATACATGTACACCAAGGAGGCCGGGAGCACCTTCGGAAGATCACCGGAGCAGCGGCGTTCTTGCTTTTAGGACATCGTGTCCATACATGAGTCTCCACTATCCCTTCAACCAATATGTCCTTCGAATCTCCTTCTTGCTCTTCTCCATAGCTGCATATCTCTATAGACACTCTCTAGGCCCCCCTTCAATCTGATAGACAACCTATACCTTACCTAGCAGTTAATTTTTCTATTTATGGTTTCAAATTTCAGACCAAGTTGATAGTTGGTAGTGGTAATTATTTTGAAAATTTTTGATACCTGATTTTTTTGTTGATCTTGCCTACATAATTTTCAATCCAAAAGGTTTTTATTCAATTTAATAAAGGTATTTTTTTTTTCTTTTTCCATTCACTATACATCTCCAATTAGAAAATATAGTTAGACAAAAGGAAACAATATTAAAACAAGAAGAATATACAAAAGAAACACGACGGAGCATGAAAAAAAATTCAAACATTAATCCCGAAGGATCATTGGATTCTGGAAGACCATTGCAGTTATGGATGATTGACAAAATCTTTAAGACTCACCCTCGGGTTGGGTTGTGGGGGTTCAAGAACACTTGACTCTTTAGTATGATATGGTGTAGAGCTTGTAAAATTTGGTTTACTAATAAAAGATTGATAATATAATTAAAATTGCTTAATGGTACATATATTAATACGTGTTCTACTTATAGAACAAGGAACATTGGCAACATAGTAGTCCACTTGAGTGGGAGGCTCTATGGACTGGTATTATAAGAGTCTAAATCGTTCACAACTCTGATTGGGTTGGTCACTCTATCAGGACAAGCTGTTGGGATGACAGAGCATATGTGCCTCCACCATGGTCATTATCAGGAACAATGTCCGTGGCCAAACAAAATTAACAAGGTGCACAGATCGGTGAGTAGACGCTGGTGCACTAAGTTGTGTTTCTGCTTAGGGTAAACTATCCTTAACCATGAGGAAGTGTATCTGGTGAACTAGCCAGTTGCATGTAACTTTCATGCACTAACGTGTGAGGGATCCACTCCTGACCCAATACCACGTTGCGTTGGGTTACCCAGCTGGCGTTGCATTGTCATGTCACTCCTGCAGAGCATACGCATCCCTACTAGGAGGTGCGTTCCTTTTTTTTTTCTTCAAAGGTAATAAGATGTATTAGAATTTCAAAGGGGGGGGGGGGGGGGGGGAGAAGTTACATACTATGGCTATACCTAGGTGGGCAAGCATTAAGAACTAGGCTTTACCACTTAGAGCGGACTACTACTAAATGGCCACCAACCATGGGGATCCCCTCGAAGCCTTAGGACTCTCCTCATACTAGCATACTATGGCTATACCTAGGTGGGCAAGCATTAAGAACTAGGCTTTACCACTTAGAGCGGACTACTACTAAATGGCCACCAACCATGGGGATCCCCTCGAAGCCTTAGGACTCTCCTCATACTAGCTATCAGTCCAGAACAAGCATGTGAATTCCACGAATCATAAAGACCACTAAATAAGAAGAATTACATCAAGGTCTTCCCACTTCTCGTGACTCGATCACACTCTCTAGTAGGCCACCGTTGTAGGACCCTCGTTACAGAGAGACTTCCCTCCAAATCTAGATGAAGCCACAGTAAGATGGGTGGCACCTTGGTGCCCCAGCTCCTATACATGATCTCTATCTCATGGAAGAGCGTCAAATTTGCTGGGTCGAGAGCATACTTACCTTCACTAGGCGCCCCGCTAATGATACCCTTGAGTCCATCAAAAACTTTATGGAACTTCATGAGGTCTTTTGCTGGCACATGCCTCAAATACTCTGGCTTAAGGACGAGGGTGAATACATCCTCATCATCATCATCACCGTTGTTATCATCATCATCATCTTCAGCTTCATCTTCTTCATCATTATTATCGTCAGTCAAGTCCAGGTTGGAAGCCATTAACCCCAGTTCTTGAAGGTTCCACCTTATCCACACGTACCTAATATAGATTTGTTGCTTTTTTCTATCTCACTAGAAAGGAAGTTGATTCTCGTAAACCCTAAATTTGTTTATGCTCCATGAGTGCTTGGCACTAGAGCATGGTAGATGTGTATGTCAGTATATCTACTAGAAGCATTCCAGAATAGTAAGAGATATACTAAGTGCACCTTATCCCATGTGGACATAACTTTGTGTATAAGCTTAGCACTAGAGCATGGTAGAAGTGAGCTAATACATTTTACTATGGGCACCCCAATAAATAGTAAGATTGCTATAGGCACCCCACAAGTGAGCTCTAAGGTGTGAGTGAGGTACCTAGTCGGACTATGATTTTCTCCACACCTTAGGGGTATGCCATGTGGCTTGCGTAAGTCAAGGGGGCTAATCATTATAGCCTTATGCAAGCTAAAGGGCCGGCCATAACTTGATTGTGCAAGCCTAAGTGGCCAGCCACTATAGCTATACACAAGGGCTAAATAGTAGCCGACTACATGGATGCACATGGGAAATAGGGGCGCTGACCACATGCCCTATTATTTAGGGTCATGTGGCCGGCCACAACCCTTATACTGAAGGGGTTGCACGGCTAGGGTTAAGGAAGGGGATGGCCACAACTTGCATACGCAAGCTTATGGTCTCCTCTCCTATTTAAAGGGGGACAGGGAGTGGCCACAAGGTTAGCCCCTTTGGGAATTTTGACCACCCCTCTCCTTCTTCTTCCTTGAGTCCTTGTGAGAAGAGGAGAAAGTCTGCATACTCGTGGACTCAGAGATCGAAGTGTGGGAATCCGTGTTATGTGCGAGATCGGATGAATAAGAAGAGCGTCATCTTTTTTGTGAAGCTTCTTCATCCACTACAAGGGACTTCATCTATCGCAAGGATCTTCATCCACGAGCTGTCGCCATCGACAAAGAAGAAAATCCTCTGTGGTTAAAAGCTCCGCACAAATGTATGATATTCTAACACGTAGATCTAGTATTGTAATCGAATATACATTCATGCTAATTGTTCGAATTGCTAGAAACTTATTAGGGTGTTCGCTCGCCATGTTATATTCATGCACACATTTGTAGATTAGTTTGATGAAAATTTAATATGTAACACATACCACTTACGATCTTCAGATCGCTAAAATTCTTCTGCTCCAAACCTGAGCCATAGAAATTATTTCCAATATTGACTTGGGCATGAGCCGATGAAAATGGTCTTGACCAAGTGCTTTTGTGAGGATGTAATCTTAGGAAGAGACAATGTGTGGAGGGTGCCTACCTGGAATTTTATGTGCATTGTATGATAATAAAACTCAATATGCTTGGTTCTTTCACGGCAATCATGACATATGGTAATCTGAAGTGCCGCTTGATTATTGTAATATAGATAGCCAGGTTATAAGTGTCAAACAAACAAATCATCAAACAAGGATATCACAGTAGTTAACATGGATTAATATCCAGCCAAAGATTGATAAATTGTGTTGCTTTTTTGTCTTCCAAGAAATAGCATTGGACTTTAAGCTAGCCGACCATCTAAGTTGAGCTTTATTATCTTTGGGTTATTTTTGTTGGACCACATGCATGGTATTTGGGCCTCTACACTAAACGTCCGAACATTCGTTCGGACGTTGGTGTTTGGGTGTCTGAAAACTCGTTCGGGCATTTAAGGAATCGTTTGAACTGTTCATTTTCATCAAGATGAATTTGGATTTTTAATGAAAAATATCCGAACGAGTGTTCAGACATTCAAGGACCGCTAAGGAATTTCCTAAGTTCATTGTCCGAATGATTGTTCAAACCATGAAATAAGGCGCCCAAATAGTCGTTCAGACGATTTACTCCAGGTGCGGACTGACCCCTCTTTAATATTGGTTTGTCTCATGTGGAGAGGTCTAATCCCTTTCAAATTGGGTTAAACTTGACTAGGTCTGCTGGGTTAACCCAAGGGATATATAAGCCGGCTTCTTTTTCCCTTTGGTGTTGGGGGGGTGGAAGCTTAGACGAGAAAGAAGAGAAGGCTCTTGCTTGGAGAAGATATTTGGTATTCATCCCTTTTTCTTTCAACCTTCAAATCGATTCCTTAAGGTAATGATCTCTTAGGTTTGTAAGTAGCTCCCCGATGTGTTTGCTCGGGTTATAACAGTGGAAGCATCAGCAAATACAATTGTATTATTCTTCCGGAGAGTCCTCAACGATCCACGAGGGCATCTTCATATAATGGCCCTCTATCTCCATTGATCCCTCTATTGGTTCTTCCATCCCTACAAAGTTAAGTTTTACAGCACGTGTATCTATAAGGGAGTGAATCTCAAGAAATTTCATTGACTTAGTAGGTTCATGATGCAAAAAAACTTTCAACATGTTCAATTTATACTTCAAAAATGCATAGATCGGGAATTTTTGTGTCAAGGTTTGTCACTACAAATCCGTGGCTGCAAACGGAATCGAATTCTGAGGTGTCTTCCATAAGCTATGGCTGTTTTACTATATGGGTATTTTGATTAATTTCAGCATTGTCAAACTTTCTATATGTTGTAGATCTCTCTGTCCTAAGTTGGTGGCCGCAAACAGAGCATGATTTCGAGTCTGTTTGCTCCAGATATGACAAAAAAGACCTTGGTCAAATAAGGGCTATTGGGATCGGGTTGCTTTTATCAATTGGATTTCAAATACTAAATGGGGGACTTAGCGAGCCGTCCCTGACATAGAGCCCGGTTAAGCTAAAGGCTTGTCAAAACCTGTAGATGATAATACCCCTTACTCTGATTTAAATTTTCTTTGTAATGCCACCGAACTAGTGAACACTGAACGACCAGATCTGATCGCCGCTGCCAAACCCCACCTCCCTCCTCACTAGCGGTGGCTACTGTCGGGCTGGGGTGCAATACACCGGTCGGCAGTAGCTGCTATCGGGGTGGGGGTGCGATGCACGGTTGGCGGTGGCTGCCGTCGGGGTGGAGTGCGATGCACGGTCGGTGGTGGCTACCGTCGGGGTGGGGTGCGATGCACCAGTTGGAGGTCGAGCTTGCCGAGGTCGGGAGGTCGAGCTCTCGCTGCCGTCGCTGCTCGGGAGAGAGATGGGTTTGAGAGAGCTGGGGGGCTAGTTTCAGGTTTATCATGAAAAGGCAGTGACCTTAGGTTCAGTGAGACCTGTAGGGGCCCTTTTCATGGGATGGATTTCTTGTCAGGGACCTTAGGCACATTAGCCCAAACTAAATTTAGGTTGGTTAGATAATTGGACTGAGCCCAATTTAATTTGGTTGAACCCAATTGTAATGAGGCCATTTCCTTTATTATCAAAAATTGGGTACGGTCCAATACCATACATTGGGCCGGGCCAAAACTAATTATATATTATATTGGGTTTGGCCTAATTAAATTTAAAATGAACCTCGGCCCATATGAGTATAGGATGGGATTCGGTTTGATAACTTCGGTGGTGACCCGGGGTGGTCGGTGGTGTTAGGTAGCAGTCCGACGGCGATGGTCTGGAAGGCGGCAGTTGGCGGCGCCGATGGTGGTCCGGCGACCGGCGACGATCATGGTGGTCCAGCAGTGATTGGTTAGGCGGTGGGGGACTCCAAGGAGGTTTTGACTTGGGGAAGACTTAGTTTGGGGAACCTCAGGATTAGTGTGGCATTAAGGTAAAATGAGTCCCTACTTATAGGCTAACAAGGAATATTAAGAGTTTGGGGGTTTATGGGCTAATTAATCAGAAGGGGCTGATTAAGGTGGTTAACTACTTTTAGGTTAGAACCTGAAAGGTCTTAGTTAAGGTGGAAGTGAAAGGTCTTTCAATTAGGGGTGGCGATCCTTGACCCGACCCACCAACCCGACCCGAAGTTAGCGGGTTTGGGTTTGGCCTAAACGGGTTCGGGTCATAAACGGGTCGATCCGATTGACCCGTTTATTTAACGGGTCGGGTTCGGGTTTGTACTTATAACCTGATTGACCAGACTTGACCCGTTTACCAAATGGATCATGTCAACCCGACCCAACCCGAACCAACCCGGCCCAATCCGACTTGTCTTAACCCAACCCGGCAGGTTTACATTGGTTCTGTTGACCCAACCCGAGCCAACTTGACCCGACAAGACCCAACCCGTTTATTAGGCAAGTCGGGTTTGGGTTTAAGTTTTTAACCCGTTTATTAAACGGGTCAGGTTCGGGTTAGGTGTTTTGCCCTTATACCTATGTCTCAACCCAACCCGACCCGACCCATTGCCACCCCTACTTTCAATTAAACCTTTTTGTGAATATAATAGTCGGTTTATTTATTTGATCTGCTAAAATTAGTCAAACTAATGCATAGCTTAGCGGTTATACTGAGTTTTCTTAGGTTAGGAGGTCTATGGTTCGAACTCACCTGCAATGACGGAGTCAAATTTTTTTCCATTTGGTAATATTTCATTTGTTTTATATTTATATGGCTTTTATTACACAATCTTACTTACATCAATAACAAATTTTATTTAGGAGTATTACACGGGTTCTAAAAAAAGAGGCAAATTATAAAAACCTCCCATAAACTGTACACCTTATTTTATATTGGTCCCTCAATTTTTTTTGAACAACCTGAACTATGCTCTATCTACGAAGCTCCCGACCAGAATTTTTTTTAACCCCTCACTGCTCAAAATCATCCTAAATTTATTAATAAAAGAGAGGGAATAATAAGATCTAAACATGCCTAAATTAAATGAGATTTTCCCATCTCCCAATTCTAGACCCCTAACACAAATCCAATCCCATCGAAAGATAAAATTAAGATGCGTGCGTGTGTGTGCGTGCGCGCACACGAGAGAGAGAGAGAGAGAGAGAGAGAGAGAGAGAGAGAGAGAGAGAGAGAGAGAGAGAGAGAGAGAGAGGGTCTATAGAGCTAGGAATCAATCCACTTTCCCAAGGAGCAAAGCCCCAATGTGGCTCCGCCCCAGTCCTTGGCGATCGGAATGGCTGTTTGAATATCCTATGGGATTCTGGCCTTATCAATGACTCGACTATCCTTGTAAAATTGCTGGTTGGTGAAGCTCTTTAGCTACATCGATGGATAAAATTCCACCCTTGATTGGCTCTTGTACATATCCCCTAATTATTATCACTACCATCCAATTAGTGTTCCACCTTTCAAATGTATGGACTTGAAGGTGTATATAGACGCAGTTGCGGGGGTAGCTGGCGTGTCCTTAAAGAGGACAAAGTCGTAGTCAAGTAACGCAAAAGCAAAACTAGGGGTGGTAGCGGTGCGATTTAATACCAAAAACCGAGGTAAACCGCACCGTATGGTGCGGTTTTGGTTTGCCAAAATATAACACTATCACGGTGCGATTTCGGTTTTCAGTTTTGGTGTAGTGGTGTGATTTTGGTTTTGATCAAACTGCATAACACCACACAGTTTAGGCCATTATAATGATAAACCGTGGTGCACCGCACCATACCGCATTGCATTGTGTGGTTTTGATTTTATATAATGGTACACCATCACGGTGCGGTATGATTTTCGGTGTGCCGGTTCGGTGTTATGGTGCGGTTTTGGTTTTGCCCAAAACCGCACTGATCACATCCCTACGCAAAACTATATCCAGTTGCATTTTCCAGGAAGTATATTTGGAACCATTCAACAGTTTGATTCAAGTCCAGTACTTTTGATTTGAAAATGGTCTAATACTGTGAGGGTAATATCTATATGTTATGGCTTGTTACATGAAAAGATGGTCAAGCTATAAATACTGAGTAATGCTGAGGGACAAACCGGTGAGACAAATCCGCGTGAATGGAGCGCTGACATCCCTTGATTGAAGGTATTATGGGCCATGGGGTGAACCCTAGGGGGGATCCCACCACCACTGGCTACCGCTCATACACCGCTGATCACCGCCCTATCCGCCACCACCCCCACCGATCACCGCCTATTTCGCCACCATGTCGACCATCACCATCCACCGCCTCGCCAGCTGTTGCCGCCCACCATCGGCCACTGCTGCGCACATGGCATCTCCCTAGGGTTTATCCCATGGCCCATAGTGTAACATCCGCCCCAAACACACAAGATTTTGTCCGCTTTGCCCGTGCCCGCACGAGAACTTCCCAGGGGGTCACCCATCCTAGTACTACTCTCGCCCGAGCACGCTTAACTACGGAGTTCTTACGAATTCCGTAGCGGCGCATGGTTTTAAAACGCGTCTTCTATGTTTGGGAGGGGAAATTATATAAGTAGCTCAGGATATCCTTCTCTCCAGGCGATGTGGGGCTAACTCATGGCCTTGTACACCTCACCTCACCTCATCCTTCTTGGCATTCCCGCCTCAGGAGTCTTGGCTCTTGGCTATTGGCCTATTGGATCTTGGTCGTCACAATCCACCCCCCTCAGGGCTACACGTCCTCGTGTAGGGTTAGACCCCCCCCATCCCGAGGAGAACCGGCTCTGATACCAGATGTAACATCCGCCCCAAACACACAAGATTTTGTCCGCTTTGCCCGTGCCCGCACGAGAACTTCCCAGGGGGTCACCCATCCTGGTACTACTCTCGCCCGAGCACGCTTAACTACGGAGTTCTTACGAATTCCGTAGCGGCGCACGGTTTTAAAACGCGTCTTCTATGTTTGGGAGGGGAAATTATATAAGTAGCTCAGGATCTCCTTCTCTCCAGGCGATGTGGGGCTAACTCATGGCCTTGTACACCTCACCTCACCTCACCTCACCTCATCCTTCTTGGCATTCCCGCCTCAGGAGTCTTGGCTCTTGGCTATTGGCCTATTGGATCTTGGTCGTCACACATAGTCCCGCCAATCAGGAGATGCCAGCGCTCCACTTCACGTGGAGTGGTCCCACTGGGTTGTCCCTCATTTTTGTCAAATAGCATTACTAATACATATTACCTTGTATGTCCTTGCATAACCATAAACTTTGGTTCATCATTCCAATCTGATTTAGGATTAAGTCGGAATCAATGGTTTGAGTGGTTTGTTTACGAGGCTCTTTGCTACTGTACGGGACAAATAGGTGCAACATCTAATAACACATTCGACAAGGAGCAACCCTAGTATTTGCTTTCACGTCAAATGACTTATAAATCTCGTGCCATGGAAAATGGCAGACCAATCCTCAATAATGACTATTGTTGGAATTGGATCCGCTAATCAGAGTCGCAGCGGAAGCAAAAGAAAGATCCGAAGATCATATGGTGTATGTTTCATTACAATTAATTCTACAAAACAATCTATATGCAAATCTATGACCTTAGCATATGTGCGGACACCCTAGAAGCATACTACGATCTACGGAAGACATGCATGCATCTAGTTAGGTGTTTAGAATCATCATACCTTTTTGGATCTATGATCCGAAGACGATGGAACGATGAAGAACCGCACTTGAATCGCAAAGGAAACTGTCGGATAGCACCTTGTCCTTTGCGAATTGAAGAATCCTCGAAATCCCATCTCTGAGTGCAAGGATTACGAGCTGATGGAGGAATCCGTTGCGAAGACGATGGCGAACCGCTAGATTTTCTCCTCTCCCTCTTCTTCCTTCTCCTTCCTTCCTCTTCCTTCTCCCTTCTTCTTCCTCTCCTTTCCTTGGCCGAAACCACAAAGGAGGAGGCTAGTAGGGGGGTTCGGATTTTCTGGAGGAGAGGAACCATAGGGCCGGCCCCTCCTTCTTCATATTCCTATATCGGGTTGGTCTCCCATGGCTCCAAGGAGGCTTGGGCCGGCCCCTAGGTGGATAGGGATAAGGGGGGGCGGTTTTTAGGGATTCCGGGTGTCTATCGTGAAGCCTGGATGAAAACGCCCTTCACGAAAAGCGGAAAACTAAAAGAGAGACTAAGTGAGGTGCGCTACTCGGAATCGAGTTTCGTCAGCGCCTATGAGCTCCTGGAATTATTTCGCTCATTTTAAGATCCATATTCAATGTGTTCTGAGCCATATTTGAGTATTTACCAAAATACCCCTACGGCCCGTAACACACGTGAATTAGGTTCTTAGGCTTCGGGCTTGCGCTCCATCGCGCTACTTCGCATCCAACGTATCCAACTAGGTCGGGGAACAATTTCTATACGCAATGACAGGGTGGAACCTTCAGGGTTCGGGATCTCTAGCTCAAACCGGATCCCTGATTAACTGTTCCGGTGACACACTGAAAGTTCCGTTAATCAGCCCTAATCCGATTAACCCGCGTAGCCACCCAGAGTGCGACGCGAGTTGAACTCTAGTGATCCTAAACTTATGTTACTCCCTCGTAACCCTGTTCTTTACTATACTCCGATAATCCTTAGTCCCTCCTATTACTGGTGCCATGATACGATTCGGGCGGTGGGGAGCACCGTCAGATCCTGATCGATCATCTGACTAGGGTTTGATGACTTGTCATCTATAACACCACACACCTTCCGGTGATATGCCTAGCATCCAGAACGTCGTCAGTCATACTGACAACCACCAGGCCTGGGTTAACTGTGTGGACAGATTGACTTATCAAAACGCACCCATCCAACACTAGACGTCGGATAACCTGTAGGGATTACATGTCACTCAAGCGCCAGCTGGGTAACCCAACATACCGTGGTATTAGACTATGGAAGGTCCGCACACGTTGGCACATCAAAGCACCACACAACTGGTTGGCCCAGTGTACATGGTCCCTCAGGATTAAGGACTAATTATCTATAGTAGTAAGACGGTTTCTGCACCAGTGTCTGAATCACTGAACTGTGCACCATCTTGGTTCCTGTTCAACATGATCATCGTGCTTGGTCAGGTGAATGGGAATCCCACGTTCCCGTGGTGGAGACTTCACCACATCCTCTACCTGCCAACAACTTGTTCTCGGTGAAGCGACCGGCATCACCTAAGCTGTGAACTAGTTCTAGGTCTATACAGAACTGGTCCACTGGGTCTCCCAAGCATGGATCCTCCATGCGCCTCAGTAGCCTACTGTGTTCCCTAGGGTCCTTTTATTATATGAGTATTATCATATACCAGAGTAGTATTCTAATTAAAGCAATAACCAAATTCATCTTTATTAATGTTAATACAGAAATTCCACGCTAAGGACACACGAGCTACAACAATCTCCCACTTGGCCTAGCGAGGAACAACAGTCTTAACTCCTATGACATCCACGTGCTTCTCAAAAGCCTTGGTCGGTAATGCCTTTGTGAAAGGGTCCGCCATGTTATCTGTAGACGCCACCTGAGTCATTGCAACCTCCCTTCGCTTCTGCAAGTCCCGGATAATGTAGTATTTCCGCTCGATATGCTTGCTCTTCTGGTGATATCTTGGCTCCTTGGATTGTGCTACCGCTCCACTATTGTCACAGTAAAGGACAATAGGATCTTGAGCTCCCGGTACGCATCCTAAGTCCATGAGGAACTTCTTGAGCCACACTGCCTCCTTAGCTGCTTCGCACGCCGCAACGTACTCAGCCTCTATCGTTGAATTCGTGATGCATCCCTGCTTCACGCTCCTCCAACTGACAGCTCCTCCTCCTAATGAAAACACAAACCCTGACGTCGATCTCCTGGATTCCGGATCTGACGCAAAGTCAGAATCCGTATATCCAATCGGCATAAGTTCCTGTGAAGAGTAAACTAACTCATAAGCTCTCATCCTACGGAGATACTTGAGTATACTTTTCACAGCAGTCCAGTGTCCTGGACCCGTATTTGACTGATACCTACCCATCATGCCTACTGCATAGCATATATCTGGTCTCGTGCACTGCATGGCATACATCAGACTCCCTACAGCCGAAGCAAAAGGTATCTTCTGCATCTCTGCCCTCTCCTCAGGAGTCTTAGGACCCTGATCCTTGGACAATCTCATTCCATGTCTGAATGGAACCAGTCCCTTCTTGGAGTTGTGCATACTGAATCTGACCAAGATAGTATCTATATATGTTGACTGTGACAGCGAGAGAGTCTTGTTCTGGCGATCTCGAGTTACCTTGATCCCCAGAACATAACTCGCTTCACCCAGGTCTTTCATGTCAAATTGAGAGGATAACCACACTTTCACTGTAGACAACGTTCCAACATCATTTCCAATGAGCAGGATATCGTCTACGTAAAGCACTAGAAAAACTACTACAGTCTTATCGCTCCTTTTATAAACAAATGGTTCATCCACATTCTGCTCAAATCCATAAGACTGGATAGCCTGATCAAAATGCATGTTCCAACTTCTGGATGCTTGCTTCAGTCCATAAATGGACCTTAGCAACTTGCATACCAGACCTTCCTAACCTTTTGCGACAAAGTCTGGAGGCTGAGACATATAGATGTCTTCTCCTGAAACTCTGGATCTACCATAAAGGCTTCTCCAATGTATCTATCAGGAGCACTTGTGGTCCTCCCACTGTGACGAGCCTGCGGTGGTTCCATAGGAGTCGATTCTACAGTATCGTTAATCTTAGTGGTATCGACTCCCACTACGTTTTCTGTCTGCGTACTCCCATCAGTACCAAGCAATTCTTCAAGAACTACTTTACTAGTGGGCTTATGGTCTATTAAATAATCCTGCTCCAGGAATACGGTGTTCGTCGAGACGACAACCTTTATATTCTCAGGATCATAAAATAAACCACCTTTTGTCCCTTTTGGATACCCAACAAACAGACATACCTTAGTTTTTGACTCCATCTTATCTCGCTTGTCCTTCCGCACATGTGCTGGACAACCCTAAATCCTAAAGTGCTGTAGGCTTGGCTTTCGCTTCAACCACAGCTCTTAAGGAGTTAGGGGTACCGACTTTGATGGAACAAAGTTCAAAGTATATGCTGCCGTCTCTAGGGCATATCCCCAAAAACTAGGTGGCAATATGGCATAACTCATCATAGTCCGAACCATGTCTAACAAAGTTCGATTTCTCCTCTCAGATACACCGTTTTGTTGTGGTGTCCCTGGTGCAGTCAACTGGGATACGATCCCATGCTCACGTAGGTACCCAATAAATTCATCCGATAGGTATTCGCCTTCTCGATCCGATCGAAGAGACTTGATATTTTTACCCGTCTGCTTTTCTGCTTCAGCTCTGAACTCCTTGAACTTATCAAAGGATTCAGACTTCCATCACATTAGGTATATGTATCCAAACCTCGAGTGATCATCTGTGAAGGTGATGAAATACTCGAAGCCTCCTATAGCATGGACACTTATGGGCCCACATACATCAGTGTGTACCAACTCTAATACCTCCTTAGATCTGTTACCTTTGGCTCGGAAAGATCTTTTAGTCATCTTGCCTTCCAGGCAAGACTCACACGTCGGTAGGCTTTCTGAAATATCTGGACTTAAAAGTCCTACCTTAACCAACCTGTGAATCCTGTCTGAGGCTATGTGTCCAAGCTTTAGATGCCAAAGAAATGTTGGATTATCTGAGGGATTTTTCCTTTCAGATGAATTAATCACACAAACTTCAGTTATGTTATCCGGCTTATGATTGGAGTTAATTACATAGAGACCATTCTGTATCTTTTCCTTACAAACAAAGGAACCATTCAATTTAATTGACACACCAGAAGCATCAAATAAAACTGAAAAACCTTTATTATTCAATAAGGAAACATAAATTAAATTTCGTCTCAAGGATGGTACATAAAGTATGTCTCTAAGTAATAAGCTTCTTCCATCAAGGAACTGCAAGACCACATCTCTAACTGCTTCAGCCTCTGCCACGGCCTCAGTTCCCATGCTTAGGATTATCTCTCCTTCACCCAGTTTTTTTATCTCCTTGAACCCCTGCAAATTATTGCAAGCATGGTTAGTGGAACCAGAATCCACAATCAATAAAACTAGAGAACAACTGGATGCTACAAGGGATTCCACTATGTGATTTGAGATATACCTATCTCAGCCTTCTTGGGAGCCGCGCGGCAGTTGCCCTTCCAGTGCCCCTTCTTGCCGCATCGAAAATATTTTCCTTTGGGCTTCGCCGGACCATTCTGCTTAGGAACCTTCAACTGCACCTGGCCCATCTTCACGGGCTTCTTAGACTTTCTTTTCTGAAACTTGTCTTTGGCTTTCAGAGAAGAATTCCGCTCTACGTTCAGGGATTGGGCTCCTGCCTTCATCCCATCCTCTGCCGCCTGGAGCGCCGCTAGGAGCTCTGCGTTAGACATCTCCAACCGATTAAGGTTGAAGTTGGTAACGAAGCTCTCAAACGTTCCTGACAGATTCACGAGAAAAATATCAGTCTGGATCTCTGCATCCAAGATGACATCGACGAAACCAAGCTCGTTCACATAGCTAAACAATTTCAGCATATGATCCCGAACTAAAGTCCCCTCTGCCATCTTCGTGGACACCAATTTCTTGATGGTCAGGTAACAAGTTACCCGACTACGACCCTCGAACATTTTCTTTAGGTAGAGCATCATGTCTGAAGCAAAGGCCATGTCTTCGACTTGCTTCTGAAGGACGGTCTGTAAAAATGCCAATATATAGTACTTGCACATCTCATCAGCATCTAGCCAGTCTTTCCATTCATTTAATTGGGCCTCAGTTGCACTTGGTCCCGGCATGGCCGGTTGAGGGGTACTTAGGGCAATTGTGTGTTTGCCAACCCTTAGGATAAGCATCAAGTTACGCTTTCTATCCTTGTAGTTTGGTCCCGTAAGTTTGTTATCATTAAGTATGGAGGCAAGGGGGTCGAGCTTGGTCATGATTTCTGTAAACAATGGTTCAAAGCAAAATTAGGGTTTACTACAATCTATTTCATGGAATTTAGAAATAGATAATGTCTACTCCAGCCGCTATGTCTTCACCACCTCAAGTGGAGACATCCAAGAATGTAAATTTCCTGGGCTGGAGCACTGAGACTATCGGCCTTGAATTGGAGACAGCATCTCGGTGAGAGTATGCAACCGCTTCTACCAACGGGGTTTTTACGACCCAGTCTTTATCAGAATTACCCATGGTAAACTGAAAGACCTCCCAGTCTCCTTTTGGCCATCTTTATGTGACCCGCGTGCGCAGCAACAACGGCTTCACACAAGCTTTCGGATGCTTCCCACAAATCTAGATGGTGTCGGCAGGGGGGTTCATAGGCTCTCGCGGTGCAGGAAAAAATCGTCACCCACTGCCACCGGTATCCTCCATGTCCCGAAGGAAACCACTAGGCGAACCAGCATGGAAGGAAACACAGCTCTCACCCGGTGGGAATATCGAACTGCGTACCTCCCACCTAGACCCTTAGCCGGTTGATTGTGGAGGCCAGGGGCTCCCCTTTGGAGGGAACCTCTTACACGTCCCTTCTTTATGAGGTTTTATGCATATATAGAAAGGTCACGACCTCCTAGACTTAGACCCTGGTCTACCGTACTCCCACTAGGATTACAAACCCTCCCGCAAAGCATTAGTATCCTCGAAAAATATCATAGTTCCTACCTTGAATACTCAGCTTTCGTCTTTCTTGCAAGGATCACATTATATAGATTCCAAGGATCCCGATACTTCACTAGTTTGCTTATAATCCTAAGATCTGGAGCCTAGCCTAAGGTCAACGTGGAAAGGACTCCCACTACGATGATGCCTCGTTCACAATTTGATGCCTGATGTCATAGTAGACCTCATCTCATTACAGGTTTTGATGCTGACCAAATAGGGACATCCGACAACCTCCGCCGGACCTCAACCTAATGGTGGCATAACCAAATCGTGATGAGTTCATACTACCATCAAACATCATCTAGAAATGGGTATCACACAGTGAAATCCTAACCTAACTTGGTCGCTAGGACCACGTGGGGAAAGGGCATCCCACTAGGATTATCATACTTCTTATGGAGACATTAGTTAATTATCTCTAAACAAATCTAACACTGCGTCTATCTTGGTGCACAGTACTTGGCTACCTGAACTACCACGAGGGCGATAACCGCCTTTCCTTTTAGCTAGCCACCGGATTCGCACGTGTTAAAAACATCTAGAGACATTGATGAATCCATAAGCTTAGTACTAACCCTAAGCCTGATCTAGAGACAAACTCACAAGCAAGATAATAAAATTATCATCGGGGTTCTCTAAACAAAAAGTAAAGAGAATCAACAGAAAACACATCCAAACTGAATCAAGTCCAGGGTCCGACCCCTGAACCTGAATTGCACAGCCAAGATATCCTGATCTTCCGTTCTACACGATCTCTGACGACGATCCCCATTATCGCCAACGTGCATGCTTTCGCCGGGTCTTTGCACGCCATGGTACCGCTTGCCCAAACCGTGGATGTAGCATCATCTCCTTCTTCCTGTGTCCGAAAAACTAACACGCTCCGAGCAAGTGCTCGTTCGTGTACAATTTCACTAGAAAGAAAAGAAAACAATCCTAGAAACATGGCCAGGGAACCGATGATGGTCAACCCGCACCCTCGCCCATCTAGAGCCTTAAAATCCACATACAATAATAATCAATACAAAATTAAATCCGGGGTCCGACCCCCGGAAGCATGCAATCACAGATTACTATTCAGCGCGGCACCTGCAAAAAGACGATACATAGCACATTCCATATGCATGATCTACATCGAACCCCGACGAAAACATATGTCATCATATATTCACATGATGTTTTCACGAATTCATGCATGAAACATACACCAAAGCGTGCTCTGATACCAATTGTTGGAATTGGATCCGTTAATCAGAGTCGCAGTGGAAGCAAAAGAAAGATCCGAAGATCATATGGTGTATGTTTCATTACAATTAATTCTACAAAACAATCTACATACAAATCTATGATCTTAGCATATGTGCGGACACCCTAGAGGCATACTACGATCTACGAAAGACATGCATGCATCTAGTTAGGTGTTTAGAATCATCATATAATTTTGGATCTATGATCCAGAGACGATAGAACGATGAAGAACCGCACTTGAATCGCAAGAGAAATTGTCGGATATCACCTTGTCCTTTGCGAATTGAAGAATTCTCGAAATCCCGTCTCTAAGTGCAGGGATTACGAGCCGACGAAGGAATCCGTTGCGAAGACGATGGCGAGCTACGAGATTTTCTCCTCTCTCTCTTCTTCCTTCTCCTTCCTTCCTCTTCCTTCTCCCTTCTTCTTCCTCTCTTTTCCTTGGCCGAAACCACAAAGAAGGAGGCTAGCAGGGGGGTTTAGATTTTCTGGAGGAGAGGAACCATAGGGCCGGCCCCTCCCTCTCCCTATTCCTATATAGGGTCGGTCTCCCATGGCTCCAAGGAGGCTTGGGCCGGCCCCTAGGTGGATAGGGATAAGGGGGGGCGGTTTTTAGGGATTCCGGGTGTCTATCGTGAAGCCTGGACGAAAACACCCTTCACGAAAAGCGAAAAACTAAAAGAGAGACTGAGTGAGGTGCGCTACTCGGAATCGAGTTCCATCAGCGCCTATGAGCTCCTGGAATTATTCCGCTCATTTTAAGATCCATATTCAATGTGTTCTGAGCCATATTTCAGTATTTACCAAAATACCCCTATGACCCGTAACACACGTGAATTAGGTTCTTAGGCTTCGGGCTTGCGCTCCATCACGCTACTTTGCATCCAACGTATCCAACTAGGTCGGGGAACAATTCCTATATGCAATGATAGGGTGGAACCTTCAGGGTTCGGGATCTCTAGCTCCAACCGAATACCTGATTAACTGTTCCGGTGACACACCGAAAGTTCCGTTAATCAGTCCTAATCCGATTAACCCGCGTAGCCACCCAGAGTGCGACGCGAGTTGAACTCTAGTGATCCTAAACTTATGTTACTCCCTCATAACCCTGTTCTCTACTATACTCCGATAATCCTTAGTCCCTCCTATTACTGGTGCCATGATACGACTCGGGCGGTGGGGAGCACCGTCAGATCCCGATCGATCATCTGACTAGGGTTTGATGACTTGTTATCTTTAACACCACACACCTTCCGGTGCTATGCGTAACATCCGAAACGTCGTCAGTCATACTGACAACCACCAAGCCTGGGTTAACTATGTGGACAGATTGACTTATCAAAACGCACTCATCCAACACTGGACGTCGGATAACCTGTAGGGATTATATGTCACTCAAGCGCCAGCTGGGTAACCCAACGTACCGTGGTATTGGACTATGGAAGGTCCGCACACGTTGGCACATCAAAGCACCACACAACTGGTTGGCCCAGTGTACATGGTCCCTCAAGGTTAAGGACAGATTATCTATAATAGTAAGACGGTTTCTGCACCAGTGTCTGAATCACTGAACTGTGCACCATTTTGGTTCCTGTTCAACACGATCATCGTGCTTGGTCAGGTGAATGAGAATCCCACGTTCCCGTGGTGGAGACTTCACCACATCCTCTACCTGCCAACATCTTGTTCTCGGTGAAGCGACCGGCATCACATAAGCTGTGAACTAGTTCTAGGTCTATACAGAACTGGTCCACTAGGTCTCCCAAGCATGGATCCTCCATGCGCCTCAGTGGCCTACTGTGTTCCCTAGGGTCCTTTTATTATATGAGTATTATCATATACCAGAGTAGTATTCTAATTAAAGCAATAACCAAAGTCATTTTTATTAATGTTAATACAGAAATTCCACGCTAAGGACACACGAGCTACAACAACTATGGCCAGAGCCTAATACTAATATAAAAGTAAAAAAATCAATAGAAGCAAAGTATAGAAATTTTTCAGATAACAAAATTATAGAAAAGAAATTAAAACTAACATAATTAAAATTTCAGACAACAAATTTATTGAAAAGAAATTAAAACTAACATACGATCATTTTATATATCTTGTTGAGTTTTCTTGACAACAAAATTGACATGTTCATCCACATAAATAATTTTTTTTAAGAAAAAAATATATAACCACTCTTATGCCACTCCAAGTTGTACTTGTTACTGTATTCGTCAAGAACTGCAATAGGGAGAGGAGCAAGAGCTGTTGCGACGCTGTTGATTTATCAAAATATTCATTTATAGATAACGTTCCTAAACTCTCTTTTAGTAAGAGGGGTAATACAATCAAGAGGTGCATAGGAGGAAAAATTATAATAAAAACCAGCCCATACCTACCCAAGGTATTGCACACTCTCATTAGCTCTTCGACGGATGAAGATGAAAAGAGATATCGAATAATGCCTTCTGAAGACTCCTGCAATCTATAATAATGTTCGGCAGCCGTCAAATAAGAGTTAGATCCTCCTTCAAGAGTATACGAATGAATTCTTGATAGTCTTTCTCAATATGCACCTTAGCACAATTAAGAAGATAAAGTCAAATTTTTGTTTTTATTGTAATCATGTAGATTTTGGCACTAACATTTTGTCGTTTCGGGAATGAGCAGTTTTAATGGATATCGGGCATAATTTTTTGCATGCTAGGGTCCCGTGCACAACCTATAGCTGTTCGTTTTGGTTTTGGGTCCAAATTCAAGGCAAAAGCCCAGAGATTTGGAGCTTTCTTTTCAAATGGGGCGGGCTTGTTTTGAATCATTTCTCAGTCCCTGACATTAGATGCCCGATTTGTTCTAAAGTATACATAAATTTTTTTTGTGGGTGTAAATAGTAACACCCCAACAAATTTTAATTTTTTTGTAGAAAGTAATCCCAGCAGCAAATGTGGGCAATTATGGGATCCGACCCGAATTGGACATGTGGGTCACTGGTCAGTGGTCACCGCTGCGCTTGTGGTTCCAGTGGGTTTGCTGTCCGAGGTGCTGTTGACGAGCTCGTTGACGCAGCCATTACTAGCTGAGTCATATTTTAGCAAGACTCCTCGTTCTTGTTCGCGCGGGCGCGCGAGCGAGCGAGAGAGAGAGAGAGAGAGAGGCGTAATGGCTGTGGGCAGGTCGGAGGCGGAGATCTTGAAGCCCCGGTCGGACAAGCGGGAGTACCGGAGGATCGTCCTCCCCAACTCCCTCAAGGCCCTCCTCATCAGCGATCCCGACACCGACAAGGTCCCTCCCTCCTCTCCTCTCCTCTCTGTCTCTCTGCCCTAATTTGATTTGAGATGCGCCTCAACACCTCTGATCAGATCCTTTCATCCTTTTGTTTGCGATTCTGATTGTTATTGTTCTCTATCCCAATGTGATTGGTCTCGTAAATACATACATCTGCCTATGTTTTCCAGGCCGCTGCTTCGATGGATGTCTCTGTTGGCTATTTCAGCGACCCCGATGGCCTTGAGGGCCTGGCTCACTTTCTTGGTATGCATGCGTTTACATTGATTTCGGTCGGCCAAAAAATTGAAAAATTTCAGATTTCGGTCGGATGTTGGCGGAAATTATGTATTTTGTTAGGAAAGTTTTGGTGGGAATGCAATATGAAAATTTTATTTCTGGGTCAAATTTCTAATTTTCTATCAAATATTAGTACCTTATGAAAAAAATGAAATATTTTTCTATCAAACATGGGATTTTCACATAAAAAATGAAATATTTTACTGAAAATATTGAATTCTAAGTGAAATTGTCCTAAGAAAGACAGAATTGTCAGATTTCAGACAATTCCTGACATTGAATTGAAATCCGGTACTATCGTAATGTCCGGTAGTTTCTATGGTGAATCCTTAAAAAAGACATTTCGGTTGTTTCGTAGGAAATCTAGCGACAATTGGTTCCATCGTGGTGTGGCTGTAGAGCTCCACATTTCGATAATTCTTTATTTTTTCGATTGCTTTATTTTAAAATTTATGTTGATTCCCACAAGGTGCATACTATAAAGTATAAACATCTTATACGATAAAAATATCATGGGGTCGTGGTGGGATTCTAGGAATAATCAATGACATGCTTCTTGGTGTTCCTGAGTTAATATGAACAGACATGGGGAATAGCAGCGTATCCGAGATCGAAGGAACAAACATGCTGAGGTCGAAATGGCAGCAAAAGATAGCTTTAGGTTGTAAGGATGTCAAGAAATCATTGTGCAACAATTAAGATTTGAAGTATATTGTAGATAAATATAAAGATGAGTTCATGGTTCTAACAGCTGCTCACATTGATCTTAAACAAAGTCCGGTCTAAGATCTAAACACAAAGAGAAATCTAATGAGCGATAGGACTTTTGACAAAGGAGAGAATAATGAAAGAAACCTTATAAGAAGAATAAGGTTAAATAAAGAGAGATTAAATATGTCTAAATATAAAAGACAGATGAAACAGATAGAAGGACAAGGAAAAGGAAGTTACTAGAGAGAGAGAGAGAAGAGGCTTGCAGGGCATAGAAATGGCAAAGACCCTCATGCTACTTCAAGAGTCTCTCCTTTCATGAGATACATTACCCATATATATGATAAAAGCAGAAGGGACAAACAAATGGTAAGCAAAATACTTAATGAAAATAGCTCATGAAGCGAGAAGCTGCGAGATATTACGTGAGAGTTTTTTGCTTACTATTTGTTTGCCCCACAAAAACACAGACGACCTGCTGTTTCTTGAGGCAATTTAGCCCTCCTTTTGGCTTCCTTATTTCCTCATATAAGAGCAACTCCAACGCATGGCTTCAAAATGAAGACCGACCAAGAGGATCAAAAGGGAATATGCTCTTTTGAAGGAAGCACCATCTACAACCGGTGCTCCTTCCTTCTTGTCCCCTAAATTAATGGGGTTTATAAATCAATAAACATAAAATGATATACAATCATAAAAGGGTATTAATGGTGTTTAAAAAACAATGAACAATGTTTTGAAGGAGCCAATTTTAGCCTTCATATTTGAGGGCCTGAAACCCTGGTCTTCATTTTGAAGGTGGGAAATGAAGAACGGTTGGAGCCCATCCCACCTACAAAATGAAGAGATGAAGGCAGGTTGAAGATACTCTAAAACCATGTTAATCCATATATTTGATAATAAATATTTTTTGCTGGATTCAATTGTTTAAAAATCCTATTGTTACATGAATCTTCACATTTTTCTACAAATAATTTGAGCCATACAAAATATTTGAAATCCTTGATGCTCACTGTGGGGGAAGCTTTTCAGTGCTCCTGCCACAATATACCAACTGCTAGGACGTTAGACACAATCATTTATGTGGCGACCTCTCCGCAATCCAGGAGGGGAATACCACGAGCAAATCCGAGCTCATCCGCTCTCTTGGTCATTTTATTATTTTCACCATTACATACATGCACATATACATATTGTGTTCTCTCTCCTCCCGTGATGTATAGTGTTCTCTCTTCCCGTGATGTATCTCTCACGTTCACATCCAGTGTAGGAATTACCATGCCGTGATGGTCAGTGCCGATGGTCCGACTCATCGGATGGAAGATCCACAATGGTCTGTCCGGGGAAGCGGTTTGCCTCCAGCTTCGTGGCTCCATGTCTCGCCGCCCCACCTTCTTGCTCGTTTAGGTTGGTAGTGTGTTGTTGCTCCGCCTCCACGCTCGTCTGGGCTGGTATCGCACGTCAGCTTGAATGGATGAAGGGGCTGCCCTCCCCTCTTCCTCATGCTTGCTGAAGTGAGGTATCAGAGGAGAGGGGGGAGGGAGGCCGAACCCCCTCCTCCTTATGCTGTTGCCGGACCCAAAGGGGGAGGGGGAGGAAGGAGATCGTGGCCCCCTCCTCCCTGTGTTGCTGTCGAACCCAATGGAGGAAGGAGGGAAGCATGAGCCCCCTCCTTCTTGTGCTGCTCTGTTCGTCTAGCCAGAGGGAAAGAGGAGAGGGGCCGGTCCCCTCCCTTTGCGCCACCTGGTCATGAAGGAGAATAATGGCACAAAATGATCTTCATCGCATGCTGTCGCCGGTCGCACAGCCAGAGGAAAAGGAAACGGGGATCCCCTTGCCGTGGGCTGACGCCGCTTGTGGCCAGAGAAGACAAGAGGGGGGTGGGGGTGGCTGTCGGACCCTCCCCCTGTATGTCGTGACTGAAGAGGAGGGCCAGATCCACCCTCCCCTAAGGCCCTAACCATCGATGATGAAGAATGGGGGAGGGGACCAGATCTGCCCCCCTTCTCATCTTTGATGATGAAGGGGTGGGGAAGGAGGTGTGGATCCACCCCTCCCCGTCCTCTTTCAGGTCTCATTGACGGGCCGAGATTGGGGAAGGGGGAGCTCGTAAACCCCTTCCCTGGCTGCGGTTGTTAGCCAAAGGAAAAGAGGGTACGGAAGAGAGTTGGCCACCCCTCCCCGATCTGATGTTCTCGGACACCCATCGATCGGGGAAGAGGAAGGGGGAACCCTAACTCTCCTACTCATTTTAGGTGGCACCAACATATTTTGGGGGGAGGATATGGTACCTCCCTCTCTTGTGATGAGGCACCTTTATACCCCACAAACCCTAGGGTTTGGGAGGGGATTTAATTGGATGACTGATGTGCCTCAGGGACCCGATCGAAGGCAGAAACCTCTACTTAGGGCAATTTGACGCGCAAGGCCTGCACCTAGTTGTGTGAGGAGCTAATCGAGGCAATGTATTGTTCATCCGATGACTGAGATGGCTTGATGGCCAATTGGGGTGATGTATCACACATTTGACGGTTGGAATGGCCTGATAGTTGATCGGGATGACTATCGTACATTCGAAGGCAAAGATGACCCAATGGCCGATCGGGTCGATGTATAGTTCATTTGAGGGCTGAGATAGTCTAGTAGCCGGTCAGGGCAACGTATCACACATCTGACGACTGAGATAACTTGATTACCAATCGGGGTGACACATCTCATATTTAATGGTTGAGAAGGCCTAGTGGCTGATCGGGGTGACGTATCGCACATTCAATGACACGGATGGTTTGATGGTCGAAGGGGCAACGTATTGCACATCCAATGGTTGAGATGACCTGATGGCTGATCGGGGTGACGTATCGCATATCCGATGGCCGGGAAGACCTGATGGTTGATCGGGGTGAGAAGTATTGAACGTTTAAGGGTTGAGATGGTGATGTAGGATGGACTAGGGGGTCCTACCAAAAGCATGGATTCTCGCCCTTGGTGAAACTTTTGGGTTTGAGAAGATACAGATTTTCGGGATAGCGAAGGGTATTTTTGTCTTTTATCCAGGTTTAGTTTTTTTGATTTTGACAACATTTGGAGGCTTGGTAGGTCTATGGATGGGTGATCTATGGTCCATATTTGAAGTTTTAATTTGGCCCTAGGAATAGGGGCTTTTGGTATTGCTAGATGAAGGGATGTTGGGGCAAGTTATAGGATTTAACTTTGCGGGATTTTAAGATGGTTTGATAGATTTGCGATGATATTTTTGGTTCAGTTATGAGTTTTTCTAGATTTCTAGTGATGAATGGCGACAAAGATGATAAGTTTAGGGTTTTGGTGGGATTGTTGATGGTGAGAAGAGATGAGAGAAGTCAATGGTGATAATAGTGATGGCCTCGTACCTCTCCGAACTCACTCCGGGTCAAAGGAAGAACTCCTCAGACGCTTCGAACCACGCAAAGAACAAATAATTTCAGGAAGATCGGAATTTTTTTTTATTAATCAAGCATCCTTAAAAAAAAAAAGGACTTTGGGGTCTTTTTATAAACCTCGAAGCCAAACAAAAGCGCATTGGACTTCTACTCCAACAAAGTAAAGGATTAGGACACCTAAAAACATTCACACAACCCGTATAAATTGGGTTTTGATATGTGCATAATTTTGCTTAATAAAAAGGTAGGGGTGCAACTCGGGTCGGGTTGGTTCGGGTTTGAGGCTTTGAGCCAACTCGGAATTGGACTAGTTTGGTTCTACCATATTGAAACCCGAACCAACCCGACTTGGGTATAGACCCAAACCGACCCAACCCACACTAAGGTCGGGTTGGTTTGGGTCGATTCTTGAGTTGGGACTTGGGAGTTGGTCTAAAAAAATAATGATCATCGACTATTTACTAGCAAACTAGAGGTCCATGTTGGGCTTTAATCTTGTTAAGTTCTCTTGGTAGTTGGTTCAACATTAGCAAACAATAACGTTTACTTGGGTGCTAGTGTGATGGAGCCCAAAAGTCCAAACCCATGACACATATATGTGGACTAATATGTATGAGTTCGGTTCTCGGGTTGGGTCAGGTCTACCCGGGCCTCAACCTGGAACCGACCCGTATTTAGTCGGGTCCACAAAACTTATAACCGAACCAACCCATTTAGTCAAAATACCCAAACCAACCCTTCGGGCTGGGTCTGTTCTCGATTTTACTCGACCCCAAGTTGCACCCCTAATGGAAATACTAAATAAATACCGAAATAATTTAAAATAAACACTAATAAAAATAAGGGCAAATTACAAAAACCACACTTGAACTATACACCTCATTTCATATTAGTCCCTCAACTTTTTTGTGAACAATTTGATCCTGAACTATGCTATGTTTGCCTTTTGCCCCCTCCATCAACATTTATTCCAAAAATACCCTTGTGCTAGTAAGTATAAGTTAAATATTCTAAAACAATTTTGAGTCTTATTGGAAATTGATAAGGGTATTTTCAGAATAAAAATTTGGCGGAGTGGGTTAAATGTAGATCGAGCATAGTTCTGGGATAAAATTGTTAAAAAAAAAAGTTAAGGGACCAATATGAAATGTGATGTATAGTTCATGGGAGGTTTTTGTAATTTGCCCAAAAAATAAAAATGGACACTTCTTTAGGTAAATCGACTACTATGCATGATTGCATCCTCTGGTGCCCTCGAAAATCAGATCCGACGATTCGTTCGATGTAAAGTCTTCTCTGATAAATCTAACGGTAAACAGTTGTGAGTTGTCTTTGGGAATATCCAACGATGGAAACACATGATCCGTACGATCCATCAGTGAAAACTCCTCATCTATGCTCTTGGTGTATTCAGATCCCCATCATACGCTTCCGCTGCGTAGAATTTGACCTCGAGTTCTAAACGGTAGAAGTAGCATGTAGCTGAGCAACTGATGATAAGAAGCTGATGGTGGAGACCCAAAGAGGAAAGGCGAGCTATGAAGTCGACTTCTGGGTCCCACACAAAGTAACTAAATTGGTAAATATGACAACACCAATTGGAAGACGAGTTTCGCATAAGTTTGAAGGTACACTGTGGAAAACTAGCATCTAAATCTGCTATAGCAAGCCCCCAAAAAAGCTCGAGTAGTGGTACGCCCAAAAGACACGGGATAATCATCAGAACCGTTGTCAAAGAGTCTAGCCTGAAGATATCAATGAGCTGTAGCTGCTTGGCTAGAGGGACTAACCCAACTTTGTAGTGGTTGGACTGAAGACACTGCAGTTGGCTGAAGCTCTCTTGGAGGAGTAAACTCCTCAGGTTGCGGAGGCGCCACAGGAGGTGAAAGAGCTATTGGAGGTGGAGAAGGTCCCATTGGAGGCAAAGTCTCCACTGATGACTGTATGCGTAGAAAAAGATACGGGTCGTCTTTATTGCAAACACACGAAGATTACAGATGCAGGACTCGGGGACTCGGGGGTGGTGAGCCGGGTGCGGCGAATATTTGATCAGGAGATTGTGGGAGAGATCCTCTGGAGGGTCCCTTTGATCCACGTCTCCATGTGGTATTCGTGCGAGAGCTCTGAAGGAGTTGTCCAGGACAGAGAGGTCTTTACAAGGTGAGGGTTTTTGAGAGGCTAAGGAGTATCGGTCGTTGCTTTTGTCCCTTCCGTGCTTCGCGTTTTCTCGGCTACGGGGGTTTTTGGCTTTGTTCCTCGGTCTTCGTGTCTCCCTCGATCCTAGACCTTGGCGTCCTTGATCGTCGGTTCGCGGTGTTGATCGTGTTTTTGGCGTCGGCTTTAGCTTTGGCGTGGCTCTGGCTTTTGCTTTGCTTTGGCGCTTGTGCTTGAATGTAGACGGGTAGAGGCTTGCGATGCTTTAGTTCTTCCGGACTTCGCGTCGTATCGGCTAGAACGTGCGGTGCTTTGCCCGTGACCGGCGTAGTTGCTTGGCTTTGGCACTTGCGTTGCTTTGGCGCGGGCTTTACCAGTGCTTTCGCTTTGGCTTTTTGCGTTGGCTTTTGCTTGAGCGTTGACTCGATCTTCTTCTCGAACAGCGATGGCTACGTCTTCACTTCTTTTTTATTCTTTCGGCTTCCTCGATGGTTGTGGCGTCGGCTTGATTTCTTCTCTTCTCCGGGCTTCTTTGGCGTGATCGGAGTCGAAGGCTTTGCTTTGAAGACGACAGGTGTAGCACCGGCTTTGCTTCTCTTCTTCTCCGGGCTTCTTTGGCGTGATTGGAGTCGAAGGCTTCTTTTGAAGACGGTGGGGGTAGCACCGATCTCTGTGCGACGGTTGTGGCGTCGGCTTTAGCTTTGAAGACGACGGGTGTAGCGCCGCTTCGGATGTCCCTCTCCAAGCTTTCTTCTTCGTGAATGGAGCGGGCGTTGTTGAAGACGACATGGTGATGCCGCTTTGATCTTCTTCTCTGGGCTTTTGGGCTTGATCGGAGTCGAAGGCTTGTTGGAGACGACGGCGTGGTGCCGCGCCGATCTTCTTCTCCGGCCTTTGCTTCTGGCGTCTTCGGAGTCGAAGGGTTCTTCTTCTCCGAGCTTTTTTCTTCGTGCACGGAGTGGAAGGGGTGATCTTCTTGTGCAAGGGTCTTCACGTTGATGAGGACTTTTAATGGACTAAGCCGGTCCCAAAGGGATTGGCTTGCCCGAGCCTCGTGAAGTCTTGGGTCGATAAAGAGCGCGTATCCTCCTCTGCAGAGCTTCCTCGTCTGTCTTCGTCTTCGACTTCGACCTGGCGACGGTTGTGGCGTCGGCTTCTTCTCCGGGCTTTTGGGCTTGATCGGAGTTGAAGGCTTTGTTGAAGACGACGGGTGTAGCGCTGCTTCGGATATCCTTCTTCAAGCTTTCTTCTTCGTGAATGGAGCGGATGCTTATTGAAGACAATGGAGTGATGCCGCTTCAATCTTCTTCTCCTGGCTTTTGGGCTTGATTGGAGTCGAAGGCTTGATGAAGACGACGGGGTGATGCCGCTTCGATTTTCTTCTCCGGCCTTTGCTTCTGGTGTCTTTGGAGTTGAAGGGTTGTTGGAGACGACGGGGTGATGCCGCTCCGATCTTCTTCTCCGGCCTTTGCTTCTGGCGTCTTCGGAGTCGAAGGGTTCTTCTCCGAGCTTTCTTCTTCGTGCACGGAGTCGAAGGGATGATCTTCTTGTGCAAGGGTCTTCATGTTGATGAGGATTTTCGATGGACTAAGCCGGTCAAAAAGGGATAGGCTTGGCCGAGCCTCGTGAAGCCTTGGGTCGATGAAGGGCGCGTCTCCTCCTTTGTAGAGCTTCTTCGTTTCTTGCCATCCGACCTTTTGAGCCTTCCCCCTTCTCCTCTATTTATAGGTGAAGGGGGGATGGGAGAGATATGGGAAGGTTTATTTGAATCCTTTTAATATCTCTCCCATAACTACCCAAGATTTATTCTTCCATTGATGGGGGGAATAAACCTTTATTTACTTTTCTTTTCTGGCGGAGTGGTTATGGCCAAATCCTTTTTGAATTTATTTGAATCTTGCACATAAAATCGATGGCGACCCGGCTTCGTTTCTTGTCCGTCAGATCGAGGGATCGGTGCAGATCCACGCTTATGTAGACGTTATACGCAACCTCCCCCCGCGCATGGCGGTCTTTTTTTCATTTTTCTTCTTTTTTTTCCTTTTCTATTCTTTCCTTTTTCTTTCTTTCTTTTATTTTCTTTCTTTTCTTTTCTTTCTTTCTTGCATGGCCGACCACCCCTTACCTGCGGGTAAGGGGCTCGGGTTTCTAGAACAAAAGGGGGCCGGGTGGGCCCCACTTGAGGATGGGCCCACTCGGCCTCTTGTTTGGCTCGGGTCGGGTCCGGTTTGTCTTCGAGTCGGGTTCGGGTTCGAGTTCGTGTCGGGTTTGCTTTCGAGTTGGTGCATGCGAGTCGGGTTCGGGTCCAAGTTCGTGTCGGGTTTGCCTCCGAGTCGGTGCATGCGAGTCGGGTTCGGGTTTGACACAATTTGTGTTTACAATGATGCCTCAACTGGTGGAAGCCCCACTGGAGGTGGATGCTTCACTTGTCACACTATTGGATGTTGTCACGCCACTGTATGCGACTTGCGAGGCGTGACTTTTCCTGATCTGCTTCTCTCACCATAACTCATGCTCGATAACATCCATAGTGTCCTGAAGATGTTCAAACCTGTTCTGATAGGACGCAAAGGTGGAAGGACGTATAAACTATTGGAGGACGGGTTGAATTGGCAAATTAAGTTCATAGGCTCGATCACAAATACGTGAAGAATAGTCATTCTCAAGTATGGAATGAGGCCAATAGGCAAATCGATTATATTTTACTAGTTTGAAAAGATCGGTGTAGGATATTGTTCGATAGGGAGCATTGTATATGCGAAAAAAGATACAGGTCATTTTTATTGCGCACACAAAGATTACAAAGCCGGTTCCTGGTGACTCGGAGGTGGTGAGCCGGGTGCGGCGAGATCCTCTGGAGGGTCCATTTGATCCGCGTCTTCACGTTAGTTCGTGTGAGGGCTCTGGAGGGGTTGCCCAGCATAGAGGTCTTTACAAGGTTTCGGGTTTCTTGAGAGGTTGAGTGGTTTTGTCTTTGCTTTTGTTCCTTCCGTGCGTCGTGCTTTCTCGGCTAGGGGGCTTTCGGCGTCGTTTCCTCGATCTTCGCATCTCCCTTGGCTCTTGCTAGACCTTGGCGTCCTTGATTGTTGGTTCACGGCTTCGATCTTACTTTTGGTTTCGGCTTTGGCTTTGGCGTGGTTCTGGCTTTTCCGGTGCTTTGGCACTTGCTCTTGAACGTAGACGGAGAGACTTGCGGTGCTTTAGTTCTTCCGGACTTCGCGTCGTATCGGCTAGAACGTGCGTTACTTTTGCTCGTGTTCGTCGTAACTTGTTTGCTTTTGCACGTGCGTTGCTTTGGCGCGGGCTTTACCGGTGCTTTGCTTTAGCTTTCTTACTTCGGCTTTTACTTTTGCTTTGGCTCGATCTTCTCCTCGAACGGCGTTGACGACGTCTCCAAGACTACTTTATTCTTCCGGTTTCACCCTTTTGGGGATTGAACTTTGGCAACATGGTTGTGGCGTCGGCTTTGCTTCTCTTCTTCTCCGGATTTCTTTGGCGTTCTCGAGTTGAAGGCTTCTTTTGAAAACAACGGGTGTAGCACTGATCCCCGTGCGACGGTTGTAGCGTCGGCTTCTGTTGATGAAGATAGTGGGTGTAGCCCCGATCTCCGTGCCTTCTTCTCCAAGCTTTCTTCTTCATACAATGATTCAAAGCTTTGTTGAAGACAACGGGGTGGTGCCGACTTCGATCTCCTCCTCTGGCCTTTGCTTTTGTGTGTCTTCGAAGTTGAAGATTGTTGGAGACAATGGATGATGCCGACTTCGGGCCTTCTTCTCCAAGCTTTCTTCTTCGTGCGAGGAGTTGAAGCTTTGATCTTCTTGTGCAAGGTCTTCTCGTTGATGAGGACTTTGTGGGCTAAGCCTTTCCCTTGGGATGCGCTTGCCCGTGCCTCGTGAATCCTTGGGTCGTCGAGCGTTGGCGGCTCCTCCTTTGCAAGGCCTTGACGCCTCTAGCTTTCCACCTTTCGACCCTTGAAGCCTTACCCCCACCCCTCTATTTATAGGCAAAGGGGGGAGGATGGTAGAGATAAGACTGCGATTTTCGAATACCTTGAATATGTCTCCACATAACCGTTGGGATTTATCTTTCTTTTCTGGGGGAAAACAATATTTTTTCCCTTCCTTTTTTTGTAGCGGTTGTTATGAGCACACATATATGTGCAAACTACATGAGCAAATTATATGTGTCTATGCACTCACATATGTTGCAAACTACATGTGCAAATTATGTGTCTATGCACTCACATATGTTGCAAACTACATGTGCAAATTGGGACCTTCTGGTTGACCACATATATGCATGTAAGGGCCTATATGACAATATTGTATGGTATATTTAATTAAAATGAATAGTTTGAGGTCGTTTATTTGTTGAAGAACTTATATATCTTTTGTTGCTTTTGAGTCAAGTTAGGTTTTGTCTTCAAGTGAATAAGAAAAGTTTTGTTTGATCTTACTTCTCTCTATTTGCTATTTTCCTTGTTGGTTCGAGACTGTAAGCTGTTTTAGCAGATTTGTGAAATGAGCAATTATCTTCCATTTTAACTTTTTGCTGTTTTCCCTCAACTGTCTGTGCAAAAGGCATGATCCTTCTCTAGTGAGACCAAATCTTCATCGACCAGTGTTTTCATTCTCTTTATAACTACCTTCTTTCTGACCAGGCTCTTTTAGAGCTTGTCATGCACCTACATCTTGACACTCAATTTATGGAGAATAGTAGGCTTGTGAACTTCACATCCTCCTCATCTTTGAAAGATGGCCAATTCATTGTAATTGAGAAAAAAAAACTTGATTTTGGAGGGGATGGGGATCACTAGCATTGATTTTCACGCTGGGGATCACTAACATGATTTCAATGGGAAAGGCGGTAAGCTCATGCAGGGCAATGTCAATGATGTTCTGGCCAAAATTGAATGTGCATTTTGATTGAAGTTTCATATTCTTCATTTTCAATTTTTTTCTCTTGCAGAGCATATGTTGTTTTATGCTAGTGAGAAATATCCCGAGGAAGATAGTTACTCAAAGTATATTACAGAGGTATTTGCTGATTCGTCTTGGTGAAAATACCTTTTTACTTGTTTTCACATTGCAGTAGTGGTTTGCAATAGCACTATTGTCTTTTTGGAATTTTCCTGATACGTAACATTTCTTTAGTGTTGTATCTTGTATCATCTTTTTCTCCCTATCACTATTAAAGCTAGATGTCACATCAAGTTCCAAAGGATATATTCTTCTTTGTTATACACATGTTTTTCTTGCCTACTTATATACGGTCTATCACCCTTATTCACATGTTTTTTAAAGGATATGTTTTCTGTTATATGTATGTTTTTTTTTTTTCGCCTAATTAAATATGGTCTATCACCTTATGTAAACGGTAAACCTGCATTGTGTTATGATTGATTCTGAAAATCTGAATAGGGTTTCTATGCTTATTGAATTGAATTCCATTTCTTTTATGTCGTTCATGTTTCTCTAGTTTTCCTCAGTAGAGATATGTGACGTTATCGTACATTGAGCCAAGATTTTTTGGATCTAGTTACCCTTCTTTTCAATTTCTTGTAAGACCTGAATCAGCCTGTTATATAGACAAAAAACAAGAGTTAGTCTCTGCAGTCTATTTGGGTCACGACTTGTTCCTTATGTCTTGACAGAAGGAAGTGTCTCAGACTAGCTTTTATTGGCTTATTTGAAGATTATGGTCATGTCAATAAGTCCTTTTCTTGGTGAGGGTTGTATTCCTTCACTTAGTTGCTCTATGCATGCTCTAGTTACCTATAACACATAATTACATCGTGATTGATGGTATGCTGATGTAGCAAGGAGTAAGGATGAAGAATGTTCAAGGGCAGCGGTGGAAATTGTTCAACTTGGTGCTGAACTGAATGCTACAAACCATTGATGGTTTTGTAGCATCATGATTAACATGCATAAAAAATTGAGAATATTTGAGAAAAATCCCTAAGTGAGGGTGTGGAATTAGCAAAGCATTTGGTGTAAGGTGTTGAATATAAATATAACTGCTACATCAATCATTAATCACCACAAATTTTCACGTTTCCGATTTGTATTTTGCATTTTAGTTTGTTTAGGAGTCTACTAGAAGCTATCTTTCTAGTTTAGTAAAGTCAGACTATAGTTTTGCAAATGTTATCATATCTTAAAAGTTGTTTCTGATCGAGTTAGGGGTCATGAATCATGGGTCTGACTGATGCGAAACGATGCAGGTGGACAGGAAATCAGTAGTTTAATTGTACTAGCAGTGTTTCGCTATGAATTAAAAGTTTCAGGTAGGAAGTTTTATTCAAGCCATCAGCAGGGAATAATGGGTTTTAAAAGAAACTACTCGCATCAGGCAGTTCAATCTCAGTTCTAAGAATTACAATGAATAATGCTTAAATTAAACGGCAAGAGTCCGTCCCGCAATATCAATACTAATGAACTTAACAGGCAGGTAGGGACGCACAACCTTACGAAGATGGACAGCAGTCGGCACAGATAATATACTGGAGATTTGACTGATGGAACATAAAGGTACCTTGCCGGTAGGGAAGCCCTTACTGGGGAAGTGATGACAGTGCGAGAACGCCAACGTCATAAGCCACGCGCTCCTCCACGCTCTCTCCTTCGTCTGAGGAAGGGGGAGTTGATGTCGAGGTATCCGTCCGTGTCCGGGATCATACCGTGATCCCCATCGGGTCCGGCCCTGCACGCATGCCGAGGGTGCCGGAGGTGCGACGCCGAAAGGGGTGTGACGGGATCGGGTGAGAGATGGTATGGGTAGGGGGGAAGCAGGAGGAACCGGGTCGGGTTGGGTGGGATCGGGTTGGCTTGGGGTTGGATCACGGGGAGGGGGAAGGGATCGGACGACAAGGGGAGGGGGTTTGGTTGGCTGTAGGGAAGGGGTGGGGATGGGGGTTTCGGTCGGCTGTAGGGAGGGGGTGGGGATGGGGGTATCGGGCCGGGCCGGAAGGGGAAGGAGGGAGGGGGTCGGGCTGCTGTGTGGTGAGGGAGGGCGGCGGTCGGTGGTGGGGTGCGGGCAAGGAGGCAGGGGGGGTTTCCCGGTTGGGTCGCGGGAGAGAGGGAGAGAGAGGGGGGGGGGATGGAGGGCTCAGGTGGGCAGCGGCACAGGGAGGGGAAGGGACGGGTCGGGGGCTGGGGCCGGGATCGGGTGGGCAGCAGGAGGGGGGAGGAGAGGGATCGGGATGGGGGCTGGGGTCTGGACGGGTGGCACGGACAGGGGTAGGAAGGGGAGGCGGGGCTGGGCGCAAGGGAGAGGAGGGGATGAGGTAAGGGTTGGGCTAGGGTTTCACACGCCTAGTACCCACCTAGGGTTTCACACGCCTAGGGTTTGGGATTGGGGTTTCACACACCTCACCCTGTTGTCACTCAACACAATAGTGGAGAAACAAAATTTTTATTTCATTATTCAGTGTCATTACATGATCCATGGGCAGGCCTATATAAAGGCCTGCGATAACAAACGAAAGTCCCTGGAAGTCGAGGTGGGACTAAATAACACAATGCAAAAAAAAATAAAAACAAATGAAAACATCCATGATGGAGCTGATTGTCTGATCAGAGCCATAGGCTCAAGTGGCGCCTCCTGCGCTGGTACACGCGCCATGGGCGCTGCTCGATGTCCCCATCATTCTCCCGGGGTGGGAGAGAGCTCGACTCCGTCGAGTAAGGCTCGGTGCGGCTCTCTTATAGCTCCAGCAGGTCTGGGTCCATCTGCTGGGGTCCCTGATGCTCACTCCAAGCGTCCTCAGAATGGGGCATTCCTTTCCAGCGAACCAGGTACCGCCGGATTCCACTGTCGTCTTGCCGAGACAATCTTGTCATCCAGAATATTATCAATGCCTTTTGCTGTATATGGTGGGGATATTTCTGGGAGTGGGGGTAGGGGGGGCACTCAGGGGCAGGGTCCAGGGTAGGCTCAACTATCAGCGGATTTCCAGGGTTAAAATATGGGCCATTATAAGCCACTAGATCTTTAATATTGAAGGTGGGACTGATGCCAAAACCCTCGGGTAATACAATAAAATAAGCATTATCATTTATATCTTTTAGAACCCGAAAAGGACCCGCACTGCGCGTATGTAGTTTCTTAACGGCTCTCGAAGGAAGCCGTTCCAGACGAATCCGGACCATCACATAATCTCCCATACTGAAAGTCTGAACTCGCTTCCGGGCATCGGCCCTTAATTTATAGCTCGTATTGCTCTGTTCAATTTTTTTACTGATTTCCTTATGTAGTTCATGCACATGAGATGCAAAAGCAGATGCCGACTCGGAAATTCTATGATGCTCAGATATGGGAATAAGATCGACTGGTTGCCTAGGTTTGAACCCATGCACGACTTCATGAGGACTCATACTGGTGGACCTATTGACAGATGTATTATATGCAAACTTGGCTACTGACAGTTTCAGATCCCAAGGCTTAACGTGTTCACCCATCAAGGTACGTACAAGGTTTCCCGGACTCCTATTGACAACTTCAGTCTGGTCATCGGTCTGGGACTGGAAGGTAGTGGAGAACTGGAGCCTGGTGCCCAGCTTGTGCCATGGGATCTTCCAACAGAAACTGGTGATCTTGACATCCTTGTTGGGCATAATTTCAGGCAATCCGTGTAACTTCATGACGCTATCGGATGTCTTGGAACAAGGGAGGAAATGGGTCACCTCAGCAAATCGGTCTACGAAGATTAGGACCGAACCATGCTCCTTGAAAATCTTCTTAGCTAGGGTTGATTGTTGTTTGGCCGGATTACTCTTTGGTTGGGAGGGACCCAGTTTGACCTTCTTCTCCTCATGCTCAAATAGGCACATGTTTGAACGACCATAAATAAGAACATTATTGTCAAACAGACAAGGTCATCTCAGAATGACTTGATCCGCATCCATGGTCAGAATATCACACCATATTTTGTCCAGGTAGATATCGAAGTTTATGGGGAGAAGGCTTCGTTGCTTGATTTCCATGGTGGTCGAATTGATCCAGGGGACCTGATAGGGTCGAGGGTGGGGGACAGCCTTGAGGCAAGTCTTAGAGATCACGGTTGATGACACGGTATTGGTGCAACTACCGCAATCAACGATGACCTTACAGTTCTTATCCCCAATCTTTATGAACGTGTGGGAAATGTCAGTACGTCTCCAGTTATCTTGATCCTTGGGTTGAGACAGGGTGCACCTAACAACTGACATGGAGGGAGATGACATCTGTCTAAGGGAACTCAATATGGCTTCGTCATCATCATCAAAGTCTCCATCTTCTTCTTCAGCTTGATAGACGAATTCTGCCTCTCTGGCCTCTATCACTTCAATGAGATTGCCATCAATAATGTTGACTTTGACATGACTTGCACAGTTTGCGGCCACATGTCCGTAGTCTTGGCATTTACAACACATGATGAGGGGATTTACTTTGGAGAAGTCTTTCTCAGAACCCTTGTCATGGTTGTCTCTCTCATTACTTCGACTGGTGGAGTCGGCTCTTGGTTGGGATTCGTTGGGGTAGGGCCGACTTAGGTAGTTGTCCGAGAAGGGCCGAGGGACTTTGCTTTGGGAATCTTGATCCCGATGGAAATGGTTGGACCTAATGCTATCGAGGTTCTGAACTAAGGCATAGGCTCTTTCCAACTCTGTAACATCTCGGGTAAGGAGCTCACTCCTCAGGTCTTCTCTTAAACCTGATCGAAAACGTGCCAGGACCTGGGCAGGGGTTTCTGTTCTGAGGACCTTGCAGCGATTTAGGAACTCGTCGAATTCGGTGACATAGTCCCTGGCTGATTTGTTGCCTTGGGTGAATTGGTGCCATTGGTCCAATAGGTGGGCTCGATATGATGGGGGCACATACTTGCCCTTTAGCTCATTCTTCATGGCGACCCAAGTATCAATGGGGTCCTGAGTTTTGGCGGTTCTCAAGGCTTCTACATTAGTCCAGTATTGGCTGGCAGGTCCACTAAGCTTCATGGCAGCGAATTGCACTTTTCGCGGTTCGGTTAAAGGATACCAGGCAAAGTATCGGTCCATGGACTGGAGCCAGTCCAAAAGGAATTGGGGATCGTACCTGCCATCGAAAGAGGGCTCCTCTAACCTGATGCTCCGAAGATACTGTTCATCCGGGTCTTGATTGTTCTGTCAAGATGGCCGAAAATCTTGAGGGTCTAGGGGTAGTGGAGCTAGAGGTGGAGCTTGGCCCAGACGGTCAAAACGGGCATTGGTGTCATGCTGACAAGCGGTGAGGTTCTGGTTCATAGTTGCTATTCCTTGGGCTAACTCGGCAAGTGCCCTAGTTAAGACCTCGGGATCCATATTGTCCGACTCACTCGACTCTCCTAACAGATAGGACCTACCTCTACGGGTTGGTATGCAAAGACAAACTCACAACATGATGCATGCTGAATTTTTTTTTTGTTAAAAATGGCAATCAAATGTAATAACTAAAATAAAATTTTCCTCGATGCAAATATGCAATACAACTGACAGTTTCTACCTACAACCATGCTCTGATACCAGAAATGATGCGAAACGATGCAGGTGGACAGGAAATCAGTAGTTTAATTGTACTAGCAGTGTTTCGCTATGAATTAAAAGTTTCAGGTAGGAAGTTTTATTCAAGCCATCAGCAGGGAATAATGGGTTTTAAAAGAAACTACTCGCATCAGGCAGTTCAATCTCAGTTCTAAGAATTACAATGAATAATGCTTAAATTAAACGGCAAGAGTCCGTCCCGCAATATCAAATACTAATGAACTTAACAGGTAGGTAGGGACGCACAACCTCACGAAGATGGACAGCAGTCGGCACAGATAATATACTGGAGATTTGACTGATGGAACATAAAGGTACCTTGCCGGTAGGGAAGCCCTTACTGGGGAAGTGATGACAGTGCGGGAACGCCAACGTCACAAGCCACGCGCTCCTCCACGCTCTCTTCTTCGTCTGAGGAAGGGGGAGTTGATGTCGAGGTATCCGTCCGTGTCCGGGATCATACCGTGATCCCCATCGGGTCCGGCCCTGCACGCATGCCGAGGGTGCCGGAGGTGCGACGCCGAAAGGGGTGTGAGGGGATCGGGTGAGAGATGGTATGGGTAGGGGGGGAAGCAGGAGGAACCGGGTCGGGTTGGGTGGGATCGGGTTGGCTTGGGGTTGGATCACGGGGAGGGGGAAGGGATCGGACGACAAGGGGACGGGGTTCGGTTGGCTGTAGGGAAGGGGTGGGGATGGGGGTTTCGGTCGGCTGTAGGGAGGGGGTGGGGATGGGGGTATCGGGCTGGGCCGGAAGGGGAAGAAGGGAGGGGGTCGGGCTGCTATGTGGTGAGGGAGGGCGGCGGTCGGTGGTGGGGTGCGGGCAAGGAGGCAGGGGGGGGTTTCCCGGTTGGGTCGCGGGAGAGAGGGAGAGAGGGGGGGGGATGGAGGGGCTCAGGTGGGCAGCGGCACAGGGAGGGGAAGGGACGGGTCGGGGGCTGGGGCCGGGATCGGGTGGGCAGCAGGAGGGGAGAGGAGAGGGATCGGGATGGGGGCCGGGGTCTGGACGGGTGCCACAGACAGGGGTAGGAAGGGGAGGCGGGGCTGGGCGCAAGGGAGAGGAGGGGATGAGGTAAGGGTTGGGCTAGGGTTTCACACGCCTAGTACCCACCTAGGGTTTCACACGCCTAGGGTTTGGGATTGGGGTTTCACACACCTCACCCTGTTGTCACTCAACACAATAGTGAAGAAACAAAATTTTTATTTCATTATTCAGTGTCATTACATGATCCATGGGCAGGCCTATATAAAGGCCTGCGATAACAAACGAAAGTCCCTGGAAGTCGAGGTGGGACTAAATAACACAATGCAAAAAAAAAATAAAAACAAATGAAAACATCCATGATGGAGCTGACTGTCTGATCAGAGCCATAGGCTCAGGTGACGCCTCCTGCGCTGGTACACGCGCCATGGGCGCTGCTCGATGTCCCCATCACTGACTCTTTCATAGACCCTTATAGAAGCTGCATATGTTGGGGTTAAATTAGAGGCATATGAATAAAAGAGCTCAGATTAAACATATTCCTTTTGTGATTCTTCTTCTATCAGTTTGTTGTAGCTATTAATATTATTTGTGCAGAAAAAAGTGAGGCACAACCCCAAGATTTTATTTATATGAATGGAATTACAATCTAACGCTTGTCTCTTATGTACACTTAACCTCTTTTATGATTCCCTAATAGATTGTACAATTTAAAAGTACAAAAAGAAGCTACATAAATAGAAGTGAATAAGATTTCACTCTTGTCAATTAATCTGCAGGCTTACTACTTCTACTCTAGGCTTGATTCACCGACTCTTGCTGATACTTGCCGGGGGGGGAATGCCACACTTGAGGCAATATAACTTTATTTTTCCAGTGAATCCTAGTAAATTTTTAAGACAGCCTGTTACCAATCTAGAATCAAATTTAATACAGATTTTTCTTATGGGTGGCCATTATAATATCTAAGTTAGATGCCTTTCCAACAACTTAAGCACCAAGAAGCAGATATAATCCTGTCTTCATTGTACAAAAGGCCTAAATTAATTCTCCATGGTCATTCCTCATTGAGCCACCCATTGTAAAAGTGGACAACAAATTTTGCTTTCGTGTCTTGTTTTCTGTCCAAGCCGAACCTGAAATTTCAAAATTTCATCTGAAATGTTGTAAAAAATTATACATGGTAAATAAATGGGGTTTGATTTTTTTTTTTGATTTTTTAAATTTAAGTCTTTTATAGTTGTGCATTTACCTGTATTGATTTAAGAAAACACAATCCAAACACATAGTAAGCTTGCATGAATCATGATAACCAAGGTGAAATACCAGTAAACTGATTTTTTTTTTATAATCATCATATATTTATATATATTTACATTGTTTTCATCATGAAGAAGTCAAAATCAATCATTTTCGCTCATCCAAGTAATCTCTTCTTTGCTCATCCAACTAAACTCATCAGCAACCCCTACCGCACCATTGTAACCTCCGACTGACATATGCGCCGGCATCCGGCCTCTTTCCGATCACTCCCGTGGGCTGTCTCGAATCCGCCCTGACAATATTGAGGCCTCTCTTCTTCTGTCTCAATTTCTGGTAGATACTTGATGTCATCATCTGAAACGACCCCTAGTGGATGGAATATGTTTGGACTACTGAATCCGTTCCTTCTTCTTCGGTTACCTATGGGTTCGAAGCTGAACTCTGGCGAAATCAGACGAAATTTGCTTATCCCACGACTGTTATGAAGGCTATGTATAGGCTCAAACCCACTGAAACCAGCCCATAGGTTTTCTGAAAGCAGTGGGCTGATTTTCGGTCGAAATGCCTGAAAAAACTGTCGAAATGGTCACCGAAAGGTCCGAAACTAACCCATTGATTTCAAAACCACCCTGTTTTGGTGCCCCCCTCCTATTTTGGCCGGAATTTAGCCAAAATTCACTCGAAATACCGAAATCCAACCAAAATGGCCAAGCCTTCTGGTTTTGACCCTGCATTTTATTTCGGTCCGGGCCGAAGCTGAAATATTATGTTCAAATTTTGCAGTTTCGACCAAAATTTTAAACCATGGAAATGGATTGGATAAAGATGCATGTATTTAAGTTGATGTAACCTGCAGGAGGCTTTCACCAATAACAAGGTTTAGTAATTGATGTTTTAGGATAAAACTACAGATCCCAGTATGTTGGAATATCTTTTCTTAAAGGAGAATCCAACTCCTTCATTTTCATATCCCTTAAAATCCTATACTATATGCTCGTTTATTCTATTTCACTGAAAGTCTCTGGCATTTAGCCCCCTCAAAGATAATAGTGTCTTGTATTGATCGAAGGTGTTGAATAACATAATGATCTTTTCCTTTGAAGATCTTAACAAATAATTTGGCCATCTAGAAGAAGTTTTTGAAAACTGCATCTTGACTTTGAGCTGGACAGGAGAGAAAAAGATGCCCCATGATTTCTTCTTCCGCCCTACAGAGCATATATATGGAACCTGGACTCTATCCATTCTTCTTAAGCTGATCCCAAGTATAGATACGGTAAGCTTTTCTTGGTATACGTTTGATCATCTTGCCCTGGCCAAGTTCCAACCAGTTATAGTTATAAAGTAACTGTAGCTGCAACTTGAGAGGGGGCCTGCCGGAGGTGGGTGAGTGCGATTCACCGTCGGGGGACCTCGCTGCGACCTCCTCTGCTACCCTGCAGCTCGTGCTCAAGAGAGATGGGAGGAGAGGCCAGAGGGTAGTTTCAAGTTTCTCAAAAAAATCGGGGACCTAATGTTAAAGGGGATATCTTGCTGTCCTTTAGGGCTTTATCTTCATAATTTCTTTTGTCAGGGATTAGTCACCAATTAACCCTTTCTTTTTTTGTCTGTGTGGCTGTAATAAATCTTTCCATCAGATTTCATTCGACATTATGCTCATGTATTGGGTGATGTCTATTATTGTTCATGCAATTAGATGAAGATGTATCTAGTTAACTGTTCATGTTTGCTGCAAAGTTTAAATTTATTCTCGTAACTAACTCGTGATTTTTGATCTTCCTTCCATCAATGTTCCAAACTGGGGTAAATCAGCATGGAGGTTCGACTAATGCTTTTACAGCTTCAGAGCATACAAATTTTTATTTCGATATAAATGCAGACTGCTTTGAAGAGGCATTGGATAGGTAGGATGCTGCCAAACTTCTCCATCGTTACTTTGATTTGTATCTGTTTGTTTATTCTGCTGTTTCTGATCTTTTGTGATATGCATTCTGTTTTCTGGTTAGATTTTCTCAATTCTTTATCAAGCCATTGATGTCTCCTGATGCTACACTTAGGGAAATAAAAGCTGTTGATTCTGGTAAAGTTGCTTCTGAACTTCTACTCATAGGCATGCTCTTTTTTTTTTCTTGACTATCGTGGCTTGTGAACTATTTTTAGTTTATTTTCTCTTATTTCTAAATCCAGAGAACCAGAAAAATCTATTATCCGATTCTTGGCGAATGAATCAGGTATCTTCTTTGTGTTCCACAATATCTGATGGTTGGTCAAACTTTTGATATAATTATGCTTAATCTTCAAGACATAGTGATGGGGACATCGAGCTGCGCCCATGGCGCGTGTACCAGCGCAGGAGGCGCCACCTGTGCCTATGGTTATGATTGGCCACTCAGGGCTGATCCCGCGTCGCTATTGTTTCTATTATTTCATGTTATGCATGTTGTCTTTTAGTCCCACCTCGCTTAGTCGGGACGTTGGGTTGTCATCGTTAGCCTTTATAAAGGCCGTCTCTGTCTTTCATTTGGATTATGCAATGAATAAATTTTTTTTCGTTTCCCTCTACAATTGTTGAGAGAACTAGAGTAAGGCGTGTGAAATCCCAATCCCAAACCCTCGGTGTGTGAAACCCTATGCATGAGCTAAGTTTGTGAAACCCTAGCCCAACCCCTTCCCCATTCTGTGCAGCCGCCGCCCCTTCCCCTCCCTTTCTCTGCCCGTGCGACACCCGACCCGCACCCGTCCCCCTTGTTCCATGATCTCTCTCCCCCCTTCCCCTCCTTCCCGCGATCGCCACCCTCTCCCCCTTCTCTGCGAACCACCCTAGGCCCCCACCCCGCGCCACCTCCCGTCCGTCTTCCTCTCCTGCCGGCCGCCACCTCTCGCCCCGTCCTTCTCCCCTGCTAACCGCCCCATGCCCGACCTCTCCTCTGCCCCTCCCTGCAGCCCACCCCTCGCCTGACCCTGTCTTCCCCCCCACCCTTTCTCGAGTCCCGCTGCCCGACCCCAAACCCTTGCACCCCTCCCTCTCCTCTGTCCCCCCTCCTTTGCAGGTCGCCAACCACCCCGCGCCCCTTCTCGTCCCTCTGCTGGCCGAGTCCACCATCCCCGTTCCCCTTCTCTGGTTCACAGCCAACCCGATCACCGACTCGTCGCCGGCCCATCCCGGTCTCTCATATTTCCAGTCGCTTGTTCGTTGTGGTCATGCATCCATGGCTGATCCGGATGAAGATCATAGTATGATCGAAGACTCTGAAGGTTTCCTGGACATCTGATCGCCCTTCCTCGACTTTCAATTCAATCCGGGGGAGAACGTACATGAATACGTGGACCGCATCGCTTACACCGTTAGTCGGGACGCAGAAGCTCGCCTAAGTATCAACGACTGGCATCGTCGTTAGCATCCGGACACGCCACTACATCAGAACCTCGTGGCTCTCATACTTCTCGCACCAGCCTCGCCCCTGCCAGAGACTCTTGAGCCAGTCTCGCCACCACCGGAGAACCCTGATGCCCCTCGTGCCTCTCAGTAGGTATGTCTCTTTCCCCAGTACGGCACCATCGATGGACAACGAGTTATTGACTCGTTGCAATGTCCTCAAAACTGAAACCCCTGTCCAGGTCCTTTCCTGTTTTAGGTTAGGCTTGAGAGATCTAAGAAATGAACTTCTTACTCGAGATGTTACAGAGCTAGAAAGATCTTACGCACTAGTCCAAGACCTTGATAGCATTCGATCTAGCCATCCCCACAGGAGCCAAGATTCCCGCAGTCATGCCCCTCGTCCCTCTTCGAGCAATTACCCAAGTCGGCCTTATTCCAACCAATCCCAGCCAAGGACAGATGCCACGAGTCGGAGTAATGAGGACGACAACCGTGGCAAGGGCCCCGAGAGGAATTTCTCCAAAGTCAGTCCCCTCATCAAGTGTTACCATTGCTAGGGCTATGGACATGTGGCTGCGAATTGCCCTAGCACCATCAAAATCAATATCGTCGATGGCACACCTGTTGAGGCTCTGGAGTTAGACATGGATAGTTTTGTGTACCAAGCTGACGAGGATGAAGGAGACTTCGATGATGATGGAGATGACCCTACACTAGGTTGCCTTAGGTATGCGGCGCCCACCAAGTTGTCAGTTGTGAGGTGCGCCCTGTCCCAGCCCAAAGAGCAAGACGACTGGAGGTGTACCAATACCTTTCACACCTTCACCAGGATTGGAGACAAACTGTAAAGTGATTGTTGACAGTTGAAGTTGCGTCAATGCAGTGTCCTCTGCTATGATCTCCAAGATTGGGTTGAAAGCAGTTCCCCATCCTCGACCATACCAAATCTCCTGGATCATCTCAATTGCAATAGAGGTCAAGCACCGATGTCTGGTCCCCATAAATTTCAATACCTACTAGGAGAAGATATGGTGTGACGTCTTGACTATGGATGTGGGTCGTCATTTTGGGACGATCTTGGCTATTTGATAATGACGTCCTCATCTATGGTCAGTCTAACATGTGCTTGTTCTAACATAAGGGTAAGAAAATCAAACTGATACCCTCTCAACCCAAGAGTAGTCCACCCGCGCAGAAGTCCACCCCCACTAAGAAGATCAGTAGCGTCAGTTACATCAGTGCCAAGGAGTTGGGCCTCGAGATAGAGAAATAAGCTCTAGTTATGATCCTTACGGCCCGGGAAACTCCTAAAGAGTTCACCCAAGTGATTCCTTCTGAGATTGTTCCTGTGCTAAAAGAGTTCTCTGATGTCTTCCCGAGGACCTACCATACCAATTGTCTCCAATGCGTGACATACATCACGCAACTGATTTGGTCCCTGGGACCAGCCTTCCCAACCTGCCCCACTATAGGATGAACCCTATAGAGCATGCCGAGCTGAAACGACAGGTTGATGAACTGTTAAGGAAGGGCTTTATCAAAGAGAGTATGAGCCCTTGCACAGTCCCCGCCTTACTTACGCCCAAGAAAGATGTCACCTGGCGTATGTGTGTGGATAGCCGCGCTATCAACTAGATAACGGTCAAATACCGTTTTCCCATCCCTCGTCTGGACGACCTACTGGATATGATGTTCGGAGCCACAGTTTTCTCCAAGATCGACCTAAAGAGTGACTACCACCAGATTCGCATCCATCCATGGAGACGAGTGGAAGACCGCTTTCGAGACCAAGGACGGATTGTACGAATGGATGATTATGTCATTTGGACTAACCAACGCGCCGAGCACCTTCATAAGGGTCATGACACAAGTACTCTGTCCTTTTATGGAAAAATTCTCGTGGTGTACTTCGATGACAAACTCATCTATGGCCAGTCCTGGGCACAGCATCTAGACCACCTTCATCAAGGCTGCGCCGTACTGAGGAAGGAAGAAATGTACGCTAACCCAAAGAAGTGTATCTTCCTCGCTGCTGATGTCCATTTCCTCGGGTTTGTTGTTTCTGTCCATGGGGTCTCCGCGGATCCTGAGAAGGTTCGCGCTATTGAAGAATGACCTGAATCCAAGAGCATCCGCGATGTTAGAACTTTCCATGGCCTGACCACCTTTTACAAAAGATTCATCAAAGGGTTCAACACCATTATGGTCCCAATCACAGATTGCCTCAAGAAGGGCGAGTTCGAGTGGACGATTACCGCCTCCAAAGCCTTTGGAGAGTGTGGGCACTGAAATTGGCCCATGAATCGAACCCAACCCGCAAGCGAACACGGTCCGCACACAACGACCCACATATGAAACTTGGCCTGCACACAACGGTCCGTATGCAAAACCCGACTAACACACACCGGACCTGACTCAAGCAAATCCATGGAAGTGGGCCTACCGGCCCCCTCTCTTGGAAGCCGTGCCCCCTCCCTATGGGGAGGTGTGGCCGGCTGATGAAGACCTGATCAGCACCTTCAGTTCGTATCCGTTTGGGACTTGTTAGATGTTATTTCAGTTTTTGGCCATTTTGTATATGTTTTTGGCCTTATTTCAGCATTTAGTTTATTTCTGTTCTTGCCCAGTTCATGGGGGATGTCCATGATCTCATCCGAGGGCTTTTCGGATTGAATCCGGGTCTTCTCGGGTGAGTTTCAGCATGATATTAATAAAATTATGGGTGCGTGTGTTTGCGGGGCACCGACGGACGAGATTAGATCTCGAAACCGACGGTTAGATGACGAAATAACATAATTTAGATGACGTGGCACATATGGGCTTCAATTAGGGTGTAATTGGGCTTATCTTAAGCCCAATAGTCTTCTATTGAGATTACCGCCCCCTCCCTTCTCTTTTCCCGTGAACCGGCCGGCCCCACACCTCTTCCGCGCGGATCCCGAGGCAATCCCGACCCCATCCCGTTCCCTCTCTTCTCTCTCTCTTCTTTCCCTTGTTTTTCTCCCTTTTCATTGCCTTTTTTAACCCTTTGAATCCCCACCATCAAACCCTAATTGGTCTTTAATCCTAGCCATCGAAACAAAACCCTAACTCTACAAGAAGATGAAGGAAGAAGAAAAAATCAGATTTTTGATAGTTGCTGAATTTCGTGCCTCTTCGTGAGCGCTTCCGGGTGAGACTCGAGTCCCCGATCCTCGCCGATTCCACGACTTCGCCTCGTGAAGGCTTTGGGCTTCGTTTTCCGAAGGTTCCGGCTTCTCCCGACGTCCGGCCTTGCTCCGTGTGCAGGATCGTCGGCGCATCCTTGCAATCGACCCACGGCGGGAAACCCCAGGCAGTATCTTTTTTTTTCTTTGTTTTCCATCGCATCCGCATCATTTTCCATTCGTTTCCATTGCCTCCGCTCCGCATCGCAGCCGTCATCGTCCTTTTCATCGCTAGTTGAAGCCATATCTTATGCCTATTTATTAGATTCGCTATCTATAATCTGTCGGTAACCCTAGCAAACATATTTAACCTATTTTAGTGAAAATCTGATGCATGCCTATTGTTCAATTCTCATATCTATTGCTGCGATTGGATCTATTATGTGCTGAAAATCAGTTTTTGTGATAATATTGCATTCCTTATTTGTTTTAAGTCTTAAATCTGCTTTATGTTGATTGCATGAACTTATAGAACTGCGTGAGACGATCTATGTTGCTGTCCTTTTGAGTCATATATTGCTATATTGATAATCAAATACTAGTTATTGACCAAAGAGGACCCTAAAAGGGCTTAGGATTGTAGTGTACCTTATTGGTGCCTACATCACCGGCTATAGGAGGGAAAGAAAAAAAAGAAAAAAAAAGAAAAGAAAAGGAAAGAAAAATCCTAACCTCCTCGATGCGGGGGAGGTGACGTGGACGTCTACGCAACCATAGATCCGCGACGATCCCTCGATCCGACAGACAAGATGACGTCGTGTACTATCAATTCGAAGGTGCAAAAAATATGGCAACTTATCATCAAAGATCAAGCCATAATAAGCCCATAACCATCCCCACAAAATAAGGAAAGGGATCAAATTTGTTTCCCCCAAAAAAGGAAACAATATTTTGATGGTTATGAGGGGAGATATTGGATTGACTCAAAAAATCACAGTCATATCTCTCCCAACCTCCCCCCTTTGCCTATAAATAGAAGGGGTGGGGGAAGGCATCAAAGGTCGAAAGTTGAAGACAAGAAGGCTCTGCAAAAAGGGGCTCCAACGCTTGAAAACCGAAGACTTCGCGAGGAACGAGAAGGCGCATCGCCAACAAAGCGGAGTCGCCCATCGAAGTCCTCATCATAGCGAAGACCTTGCACTTGAAGATCAAAGCTTCGACTCCTCGAACAAAAAAGAAAGCTTGGAGAAGAAGGCCCGGAGTCGTCATCACCCTAATGTCTCCAACGATCTTTATCAACTTCGAAGACGCCACAAGCAAAGGCCGGAGAAGAAGATCGAAGCCGACAACACCCTGTCGTCTTCAACAAAGGCGTCGATTCCTCGCACGAATAAGAAAGCTTGGAGAAGGCCCGAAGCCGGTGCTACCCCCCGTCGTTTTCATCAAAAAAAGTCGACGCTATAACCGTCCCATGAAGATTGGTGCTACCCCCGCCGCCTTCATCAACAAAAGCTGACGCTACAACAGTCGCACGGAGATCGGTGCTACACCCGTCGCCTTCAGAAGAGGCCTTCAACTCCGATCACGCCAAAGAAGCCCGGAGAAGAAGAAAAGCCAAAGTCGACGCCACAACCATCATTGCCGAAATCCATCCCCAAGAAGCCGAAAGAATAAAGAAGCCTTGGAGACGTAGCCATCGCCATTCGAGAAGAAGATCGAGCCAATGCCAAAGCAAAAGCCAATGCGAGAAACTGAAGCAAAAGCGCCGGTAAAGCCCGTGCCAAAGCAATGCGCGTGCCAAAACCAAGCAATTACGACGGTTACGAGCAAAGCACCGCACGTTCTAGCCGATACATGCGAAGTCCGGAAAAATTAAAGTATCGCAAGACTCTACCCGTCTACGTTCAAGCGCAAGCGCCAAAGTAAAGCAAAAGCCAGAGCCACACCAAAGCAAAGCCAAAGCCAAAGCTGACACCAGAAGTACGATTGATGCCGCGAACCGACGATCAAGGACGCCGAGATCTAGTAAGAGCCGAGGGAGATACGAAGACCGAGGAGCGAAGCCAAAAACCCGATAGCCAAGAAAGCACGAAGCACGAAAGGGACAAAAGCAACGGCGAAGACTCTTTAGCCTCTCAAGAAACCTTCATCCTGTAAAGATCTCTTTCCTGGGCAACCCCTCCAGAGCTCTCGCACGAAGTAACGTGGAGACGTGGATCAAAGGGACCGTCCAGAGGATCTCTCCCACAATCTCCTGATCAAATCTTCGCCGCACCCGGCTCACCACCCCCGAGTCCCCGGGTCCCGGCCTTGTAATCTCCGTGTGCTCGCAATAAAAACGACCCGAATCTTTTTTCCGCGCATATAGGAAGATCAAGAAAAGAATAGTTGAGGCCCCCATCATGCACCTCCCTGATTTTTCTAAAGTTTATCAAGTGGCCTGTGATGCCTCCGGGCTTGGCATAGGTGGCGTCCTCTCCCAAGATGGTCATCCCGTTGCTTACTTCAGCAATAAGCTGAATGATACTCGCCAGCGGTACTCTACCTGTGACAAAGAATTCTATGCGGTCATCCAATTTCTCCGTCATTGGCGGCATTATCTGCTCCCACAGGAATTTGTCAATTACTCCGACTATGAGGGTCTGCGATACATCTACTCCCAGAAGAATTGAATAAGCGACACGGTTGTTGGGTTGAATTCCTCCAGGATTACACCTTCACCCTGTGCCATAAAGCGGGAGTTGAGAACAAGGCCGTCGACGCTCTTAGTCGTCGTGTGTTTGTCCTATCCAAATTGAAGGTTTTGAAAAATTGAAGGCTGAGTATGAATCCTGCCATGACTTCGGTGAGATACATGCCTTGTTAGCAGATGGGTCCGTTCAAGATGTTGATAGGTATCTCATGTAAGATGGCTACCTCTTTCGCGGACGTCGGTTGTGTATTCCTCGAACATCTCTCCGTGAATTTCTTGTTTGGGAACTACACGCTGGTGGTCTTGCAGGTTATTTCGGAAACGAGAAGACCATCGAGTACCGATTTTTCTGGCCAAGCCTGAAGCGAGATGTCGCTAAGCATGTGAGTCGGTGTCACACTTGCTAACTGGCTAAACAACAAAAGCAAAATACCGGCATGTATACTTTCTTACCGGTTCCAAACTGCCCCTGGCAAGATATCAGTATGAACTTCACGCTTGGTCTCCCAAAGACCCTCAGAAAGCACGATTCAATTCTAGTTGTGGTCATAGTCACAAAGTTCGGGTTCGGCAATAAGTCGGCGAGGGAAAAACTCGGAAAAGTTCGGTAAAAATCGGAAAGTTCGGGAATTAAACGGGTAAAAGTCGGGGAAAAAAACGGGTTCGGGTTTTCATCGGCGAGGGTGAAATTTGAAAAAAATCGGAAAGTTCGGGGCCTTCAAATTCAAGTTTTTAGCCTACATTTAAGCAACTAAGACATTTCTACGTGACGTATATAAAGATGATAGATCAACAACAGCAAATAACAAAGTTTTAGCCAACATTAAAGCAACTAAGACATTCCAAACGTGATTTAAAGTTTTAGCCTACGTTTTTTAATAGCATCATCACTGTTTTTCTATCATGATATTTATTGATTATTATTACCTTGATATGCAGAAGAAGCTTGCATGAATTAATTTGCAAATGAAGCTTCTTGCGAAAAAAAAGAAGATTGTCGGTTGCTATACCAAATAGCAACATAAACAAAAACAATGATTCGTCGCACGAGCATGAGGAGAAGAAGAAGGGAAGAGGAATAGAGGGAGAGAAGAGAAAGGGAAGAGGAACAGAGTGAGATGAGAAGAGAAAGAGGAAGAGCAGAGAAGGAAGAGGCTCACCGAAACCCTCCGGCTTCGCCGGACTTTGCCTCACAAGCACGAGGGGAGGAAGAAAGGGATTAATGGCTGTCAGATTCGTTGCACGAGCATGAGGGGAGGAAGAGGGGGATCGATGGCTGCCGGCCTCGTCACACGAGCACCGGCCTCTTTCTCTCCTCTCGCCCTCTTTTTTTTTCAATCGCAAACCCTAAGGCCGCTCGGGGAGTCGAGAGTTGGCTCGGGGGTTACTTAAACCCATATGAGATCACAGCCATTGCTCGGGATTGGGTGAAACTGATGGTTGTGATCTCAGATGGATCAGGACTGAGTAAAGGCAGTGATCTCATGGTTTATTTTAAATTGATGGTTGTGATTCAAACACATCATTCGGTCTGCCTATATCCGGGCCTGTGTCACCAAAATCGGCAAAAAAACGCGATTTTTTAACCGTTTTTTTCAATAAAACGCTAAAAAAATGGCGACTTTTGTAACTATTAAAATTCGGGAATACAACGGCAACAAAACGGCAGTCCTTTAGTTCGCGTTTTAAACGCGTTTTTTTGAATAAATCGGCGAACTTTGTTACTATGGTTGTGGTTGACCGTTTATCCAAGATGGCTCATTTCCTGCCATGTTCTAGAACTTCCGATGCGTCCCGAGTCGCCAAGATATTCTTTGATGGAGTCGTTAGGTTACACGGGTTGCCCAAGACCATCGTGTCTGATAGGGATGTCAAATTCACCAGTTTCTTCTGTAAGACCCTGTGGCACAAATTAGGTACCAAATTTCAATTCTCCACCGCGTTCCACCCTCAAACTGATGGCCAGACGGAAGTTGTCAATCGGAGTCTGGGGAATGTTCTGCAAACCTTAGTAGGTAAACATGTCTGGAGTTGGGATTTTAAACTGTCTATTGCTGAGTTTGCATATAACACATCTGTTAGTAGAACTACCGGCATGAGTCTGCATGAAATTGTATATGGTTTTAAGCCAAGGCAACCTATAAACCTCATTCCAATGGCTGATTACCATAGGGTCTCCAAGTCTGCATCTGCATTTGCATCACATTCGCATGAGTTACATAAAGAAATCAGTAGCAAAATGGAATAAAAGAATGCCAACTATAAATTACGAGCCGATGCTTGAAAACGAATTCAAACTTTTAACGTCGGAGATTATGTGATGGTCTGGATCCGTCCAGAACGGTTTCCCCCGGGATCTGTTAAGAAACTACATGCACACAGTGCCGGTCCCTTTTGGTTCCTAAAAAAGATAAATGACAATGCATATGTTATCAAACTGCCTGAGGGTTTTGGCATTAGTCCTACTTTCAACATTTAAGATCTAGTGGCTTACTAGGGCCCAACGTTCAACCCAGTAATCCTTTAATAGGTGACCTACCTTGGACCCTACCTCTGAGAGCCCCTCCCTACCCCCACTTCCCCAAAATCTTCCAAATCATACAATAGAAGGTATTGATAAAATTCTGGATGACGAAATTGTCTCTGGTAGAGACGGTGGAACCCAGCGGTACCTGATTCGCTGGAAAGGAAGACCCCTTTTTGAAGACACATGGGTGGATCGGAAGGAACTGCAACAGCTTGACCCGGACCTGCTGGAGCTATATGAGAGCCACACCGAGTCTTACTTGACTGGGTCGAGTTCTCTCCCACCCTGGGAGAATGATTGGGATATCGAGCCGCGCTCATGGCACGTGTACCAGCGCAGGAGGCACCACCTAAGCCTATGGCTATGATCGGCCACTCATGGCTGATCCCGCACCGCTATTGTTTCTATTATTTCATGTTATGCATGTTGTCTTTTAGTCCCACCTCGCTTAGTCAGGACGTTGGGTTGTCATCGCTAGCTTTTATAAAGGTTGTCTCTGTTTTTCATTTGGGTTATGCAATGAAGAATTTTTTTTTTCCCTCTACAATTGTTGAGAGAACCAGGGTGAGGCGTGTGAAACCCCAATCCCAAACCCTAGGTGTGTGAAACCCTAGGCATGAGCTAAGTGTGTGAAACCCTAGCCCAACCTCTTCCCCAAAACCCCTTGCCTACCCTGTGCAACCGCTTCCCCTTCCCCGCCCCTTTCTTTGCCTGTGCAACACCATACCCGCACCCGTTTCCCCTGTTCCGCGATCTCCCTCCCCCCTTCCCGTCCTCCCTGCGATCGCCACCCTCTCCCCCTTCTCTGTGAACCACCCCAGACGCCCACCTCGCGCCACCTCCGGCCTGCCTTCCTCCCCTGTCGGCTGCCACCTCCCACCCCGTCCTTCTCCCTTGCTGACCACCTCAGGCCCAACCCCTCCTTTCCTCTGCCCCTCCCTGCAGCCCACCCCGCACCTGACCCCGTCTTTCCCCCCCTTTTCCCAGGCCCCGCAGCCCGACCCCAAACCCCCGCACCCCCCCCCCCCCCCTCTACAGGTCGCTAGCCACCCTGCACCCCTTCTCGTCCCTCTGTAGGTCGAGTCCACCATCCCCGTTCCCCTTCTCTGGCTCACAGCCAACCCGATCACCGACTCGTAGCCGGTCCATCCCGGTCTCTCACATTCCCGGTCGCTTGTTCATTGTGGTCATGCATCCATGGCCGATCTGGATGAAGATCATGGTATGATCGAAGACTCTGAAGGTTTTCTGGACATCCGATCGCCCTTCCTCGACTTCCAATTCAATCTGGGGGAGAACGTATATGAATACGTGGACCGCATCGCCTACACTGTTAGTCGGGATGTCGAAGCTCGCTTTGGTATCAACGACTGGCATCGTCGTTGGCATCCGGACACGCCGCTACATCAGAATCTCGTGGCTCTCATACTTCTCGCACTGGCCCCACCCCCCTGCCAGAGACTCTGAGCTAGTCCCGCCACCACCGGAGATACCTGAAGCCCCTCTTGTCTCTCAGTAGGTATGTTTCTTTCCCCAGTATGACACCATTGGTGGACACCATTAAATTGAATCTCTTATCTTTTATCAGTGCCGACTGCTGTCCACTCTCGTGAGGTTGTGTGTTCCCACCTGTCCGGTAGAGTTACTAATCTTAATATTGTGAGCGGGATAATTGCCCGGTAATTTAAGCGTTGTTTCTTTTATCTCCTGGAGTTAGAAGTGACCGGTCTCGTGCTAGTATTTCCGTAAAGATATTACCCCATGTTATTTGCTTGAATAAATTTTCTTGCATGGATCTCATAATTAATAGTGAAGCCCTGTTCGTTCAATCAGCTGCTGACATCATCATCGCTGCATTGTATTGCATCACATAGATTGAATATCGATTGTTGGATGGACTATGATAGTGACAACAAGGGAATGTTTGATCATTATCAGGGTTCTACATTGTGAAATCAATGTATTGACATTTGCATAAGCATTTTTCTATTCATGCTACTAGCTTAGCTCTGCTTAAGTTCTCGAGTTTGTGGAAACTTCCAATATGAGTAAGAGAACAAGCAGAAATGCAGGTCAAAAAAGACATGACATTGTACGAATAAACTTATTCCAAGTTTACCTTGGTGGCCATATGTATATTATAGCCAGATATTTTTAGATGCGAGCATCAGGTAGCCTGCATTGATATAAGAGTCATTTTCCCATACTTCTTTCTGATATTGGACACTTGTTTTAATTATGGAGGTTGATTTTAGTCCTATGATCTAAGATGATGTCCCACATCAACTCACTTAAGGCATGTGGCACTCAGGACAACATAAGTGAGTGTTCATCATTGGGGTCCAAATAATTAAGGTCCCTCAGTTAGGCAAAATAACACGAGTGACATGCTTCATTGAGATCCATGGATGATTATCTTAACTAAGAATTATAAGGGCTAAACCAATCTTTTTAATATTAGACATTCTTTCCTCTTTGGACCTCTTATAGAAACATTCCCTTCACCTTTTCAGGTTTATATTAGATAGCTTCCCTTTCATTCTCGCATTCCTACTCTTCTTTCTCCTCATCTTGTGTTTATTCAAACTCGTGCCATCTTCTTCTTTCATGCATTTGAAGGGGCTTGTTATAGTCGTGGCCCATCCCATTTATTAAGCATTCTTCTCCCTCTCTTCTTTTATCTTCTCCTAGTCTCCTTTTTCCATTCTTTATCTTCTTTTGCATTCATCCATCCATATTTTATGTTAAATTAGGCTCTAAACCCTAGACCCTATTAATTCTCTTCCTTTTCTCAAATATACCTCTTTGTTGTTTCTCTTATCTAGAAGCTAGCAACAACCATGAATTGAAATTTTGATCGAAATACAAAAATTTCGGTAAAATATTTCAGTTTCGGTCGAGACTAAAACTAAAGGCAGGTGCGAAAACAGCCCATGGAGCATTTCGGTACATTTCAGTGCATTTCGATATATTTTAGTGCATTTTTGATGCATTTCACTGCATTTTAGTATATTTCGAGGTCGGGGCATTTCCGTCATTTCATCCAAAACTAGTCCACAGATTTTATGTAACCGTGGGATGGTTTCAGGAACCTGGAGGCCTTTAAATAGGGGTCCGGTTTCGATCAAAGCCATCGGGTTTTGGTTGAAACCACCCAACTTCGTCGGATTTCGACCGAAACCCGCCAAAACGTCCCCGAATCTCGCTGCTCAGAGGGCCGGAGTTGCTGGAGCTTGCCGGAATTACCGGAATCCGATGTCAAACCTTGCCGAAGTCACCGAATTTCTTCGGAATTCGACACCAGCCTTGTCGGATTTCATCGAAATCATCGGATTTCGCCGTCGGAAGCTGGTCGAATTTCATCAGAAATCCTCATCAGACCTCATTGGACCTCACCAGATTCGTCGAATCTTGCCGGATTTTCCGGATTCGCTGAATCTCACCACCTAATTCGTCGGATTTCGTTGCTAGGTACATAAACTTGTAAATGAATTTGTATTTACATATTATAATACCTTAGAACTTAATCTGTATTAATCATTTTAAATTTTTTCTTTACAGATGGCCTCATAGCCTCCCCCACACTGGGATTCGGGATCAAAAGACGTAGGTTAGCAGCGCAGGTTCCCCTTTGATGCAAAGTAGTGTAGATACTGTGAGAAACGGATCAAAAGTGGAGGTGTACACGGCTGAAGTAATACCTTGCTGGCTGTTTCCCCGATGTAGCAGAGTGCTTGAAGGCCTCAACTGAGGTCAAAATAGCCATGCACACTTATTAAGGCCTGGGGTATACGAAGGAGTTCAGATTCGGACCCCCAAGCCACCAAAGAAGGGACAGATCATTCACCAAGGGTCGTTCAGAACCAGATAATGATATCGAGTACTCTCCAGATATCGAGACAGAAAAGGAGAGGGCTTAATATCAACAGACGGTCTTAGATTAGAGATGGACCCAGCAGGAGCGAGCTGAGAGACTGGATGCCGACACAGTTTGGACCCAACGGTAGTGGCAGTAGACCTAGTTTGTCAGTCGGAGGTTACGACCATGCTAGTGCTCCAGGGGCTAATGATGATGAGTTCAGTTGGACGGGCGACGAAGAGTTGACTTGGGCGAGCGAAGATGAGTGATTTTGTCTTATTCGTGATGTAAACAATATAAATTTATATAAATAATTCAAGTTTTGGTGTGTGTTTTCTTCAAACAATTTAAGTAAATTTGCATGCACAACTATAAAAGACTTTAATTTAAAATTCAAAACCCCTGGCAAAATATCTCTTTTTGGGCCATTTCAAAATTTTCCACCAATTCGGTTGAAATTTCGGTTTCGACCATGATCGAAACCGGACACGAAATCGAAGTTTAAAACCCCAAATATCCTTGGATTTATTTTCAAATTGGCCCTACACCCTTCAAGTATGTATGGTACCTTATAAACCCCTTTAGAAGTGCACCCTTCTTGTTTATTTCCTAGCATTCGATATTTGGTGTTACTTTGGATAAATCTAGTGAAATATTTGCTTGTTGCATGGAGTAGTTGAGATGGGAAGCATAAATTGTCTCCATTCATTAATTAGGGCAGTAACCAATATATGGCATGGTATAAATGTGGTATCACAACCACAATTGTAAAAGTATTCTGATGCATGAAACAAATCCACTAATACAATAAATAATACATATATCATGTATATAATACATTTTTGGATGTGGAATAACCCCTAATAAATGCCTACCCTTCGGATGGAGAGAGGGTTGGAGGGAGTAATGGTATGATTACATAACTTAAAATCAAAGTTATGTTTCAGTCTCCATGCTGGACTCATGGAAAATGTCATTTTATTTTTACTCTGACGTATAATTTGTGCCAAAAAAATGAATTCAATTTACTTGTCATAAATTGTCTTCTACCCTCGTTGTCTAGACTCTTTCCTAGTATAGGGTTAACATGGAGTGTTGCTACATGGTTGCATTAGCTTAATTCTCGTAAACAACAAGGCCGGTTTTTCTATCCGCCAACTAGCCCTTTATGTTTCCTGAAATGAATTCAATTTACTTGTCATAAATTGTCTTCTAACCTCTTTGTCCAGATTCTTTCCCAGTATAGGGTTAACATGGAGTGTTGCTACCTGGTTGCATGAGCTTAATTCTCGTAACCAACAAGGCTAGTTTCTCTATCCGCCAACTAGCCTTTTACGTTTCCTGATTTGCATCTCTCTTGCCAAGTGGCCTTGCTCAATCTTCAGCACCACACTTAGAGGATTGATGTTAGGTTGATAGCCGCAATGTTTAAAATGGCGAAAGGCGTACCGAGGCATTTTTTCTCTGGAGAGGTGAGGCGTAAGCCTCAAGGTGCACCGAGGCATAAGCCTCTAATTTTTTCGAGACGTTTTGGTAAAAAAAAGTTTAAAAAGAAAAAAAATCAGAATAAATACTATTATTGAATGTGTAATAATAATTGAACTAGATATGCATAATAAATCACAATGTGTTAGAAAATATCTTATATGACACGATTGATGACTCCATCGAGCAATCTAACTACAAAATAGAAAGTCAAATTGCTCAAACACGCTTAATTCTTTAATATTCAGATAATAATTAAAGTACAACTAACAAGTAATAATAAATAACAAAATACGAATATATGACTAACATTGTCAAGATTAAAAAAAAAACATACAATGATACAAATACATGAGAATGGTAAAATACAAAGAAAATAACATAGAAAAACCTAATAGAATATACAAGATCATGATCCATACCTTTAAACTTGAAACAAATTTTTATCTCTCACTTGTAGTTGGTAGACAATCCACAAAGAAGAAGAATACAACTTTGGAATTAAAATCGGAAAAGAAATGAGCACTAGATCTTTATTTTGGGTTTTTGGAGATAAGGGGGTTTCAACACCTAAAGAGATCTAAAAGGGTTTAGAAAGTTTCAATGGGTGAAAAAAGGGTCCATGGGGACGATTTACATATCAAACCCTTAGTGCCCCCCACACCAAACATTGGTTTTAACCCCTCCCCGCCCTATGTTTCACGCCTGGTGCAAGGGGCGTACGCCTTGAGGCGCGCCTTGGACAAAGGCGTATGCCTCTTGATGCAGAGGCATAGGCTTTTTATATGTGGCTGCTGAGGCATGCGTATCAAGGCAACACATGACCGTCTTGCTCGAGGCGGGCCTTGAGGCGTAAGCCTCGAACGCCTTTTTAAACATTGGATAGCCGGTCAAAAAAGGTTGGTAAATCATCCCTAAAGTCAACCCCACTTGATGGGATAAGACTTGTATGATGATGCTTTATAAAGGCTAAATTGTTTTATAATTATTTGTATGCTGGTGCTGTTATGTAGCAGATCTTTCTTATTGAAGCTTTGAATATAATTATCAGTCATCAATATATTTTAGCATTAGTTGGTTTCATTAATTCAGGTCGCTGATCTTAAGAATAGACAGATAATTTTATCAAATGTTTCTTTTGCTATCTAATTAGTAGCTTGTGAAACAAAAGTATTTTTTTATTCAGGAACACAACAGTTTTTTTGCACGTTAGTTCTCTATAATGTTGTTCATCTATTTTTACTCAGGAAATCAAATCATTTTATCAAATGTTTCTTTTGCTACCTATTTGATAACCAAGGAAACAAAAGTATTTTTAGACAGGAAAACGAGTTTTTTTTATATGAGTTTTCTATAATGCTCTTTTATCATTTTATTCCTCAAAACTATCAGTGTTCTTTATACCCATGTTATGCTCGTTGCTTCTGCTTGAACTTAAATGTTTCTTCTTTATCATTTTCAGCTCCAAAAGCATCTTTGTTCAAAGGATCATCCATATCATAAATTCAGTACTGGTAAGTATTTGATGTTTTCAGCTTTGTTTTGCTGATTCATTGGATTGACAAAACATTTGTTGGTATTTTTATGTGCACTTGTGGCTCTATGTTGGCCTTTGGTACTTTTGCAAATCTCTTGTAACAATCTTCTTCGGCCTTTTAGTGTATGCGATGTTATACATGTCTTTGACAATCATGCTAGTTAGTTTACTTGAATTGTGGATGCATTTAAGAACTAGCAGTAGCCGGAGTTCAAAATGAGAGAGTAGCAGTGGTATTTTTCTGTGAATGGAGAATTCAACATTTTTCTGTAAGCCGAGGAAGGCTTGTACTCCCACTCTAATGGTGAGTTTTTCTTTGTGATTTCTTGACTACTGAATGATTGAGAAATAGGCCATCATTTATGCCAAGAGTGGGGACACCTTTGACTAAGCAACCTCATAACAATGTATTGAGGCAGCAGAAATGGCTGATAAACTCAGATTTTTCTTGTTTCAAACTTTGCTCATTGCATGTAGGGCGCACTGCAAATGTTTTCTTCAGAAATGCTTAAGTTTATCTGATACAGAAAACCTAGTATTTCAGACTAGTACTGGCTTGTGGGAAGTATGAGAACAAATTGGTGAAGCTTCTTTTTGGCTTTCAACTTGTCTTTGTGAAGCTTATTTGTCGAGTTTTACTAGGTTCTTCATGTCAACATGAAACCAGGTGTGGGTAAGCAAATTGAAATAGCAAGATTGTGATTTCTATGAGAATGTTTCAATAGGAATGTTACTAATCATCTAAGGCTGGAATAGGTTTGTAAATCAAGGTAAGCTAGCTTTTAGGGTTGAGAATCACAGAGAGCGCTTCTTGGCAAATGATTTTGATCCAAACTGGCTAGGTGGTGTCCTAAGCGGGCGGTAACTTAAAACCCCCATTATCCTCATTCCTCGCCCACAAACCTGAGCTAATTACTGTTTTCCTAGAGATCAAAACAGTGGAGGATGAGGAGTAGGAGGTAGGAGTTGTAATGGACTCATGGGAGACCCTCGACTAACTAACACTGACGACCACCAAAGACTTCCAACCAATGTTACCAAGTCGGAAGTCGGGAAACAATCGGCAAGGGAAAAAAACGAAAAAAAGGGGAAAAATCGGGAAATTAGGTAACAATTAGATATATGTATTCTAATAAAAAAATTTAGCAAAAATTGGGAAAAAGACGGGAAAAAGCGTAATTTTTGATTTTTTTAAAAAATCCCGAATTTTTGAAAAAACCGTGACTTATTCTTGTAGCAAACGTTTGGGGAATAAGTCGCGATTAAAACACGACTTTTTCAAAAAGTCAGCAATTTTGGTAACACTGCTTCCAACAACATCAAGTTTGTTTTAATTTTTTTTTTTTTTTGCAATTATCCCTCCCTCCATCGCTCTATCTGAACCTTCTCTCTAGCTATCGCAGTTTCTTAGATTGATAAATTCTTAGGTTTTATTTTGCTCTATTTTATTTCCACTTAGTAACTTTGTAATTCCCCCCCCCCTATTTACATCGTATTAGAGCATAGTATACATGGTCCCATATTTTATAGTTCAAAATTTCATTATGCTTTAAAGATGGCATTTGGATTCAGATTTGGATGGGGTAACAATTACATTGATGAGGCTTTCCTATATTGTGTATTTGTCTGTTTGATGATGATGATCGATGGATGATAGTAATATTTTCACTCGTGCTGCAAGTCGGGCCGGTTGGGTCGGATTACAACAGGTAGAACCCTCAATCCGCTACCCAACCGAACTTAACCTACAACCTGCGCTGCCCAACACTAGAACAAATTTCAAGCTCAAATTTAGCTCGGGTTACTGCAAGTTGGTGCGTTCGGGTAAGGCTTATTTATCACTTGTCAAAAGTTTTGAATTTTAACAAGCAAAATATCGGGTAAAAAAACTGTTATCCTTTTATCAATAAGGTGTCTCGTACGGTCTTACATCCACCATTTGGCAGTTTATGGCCCTTTGGGTTGGGAATATGATGTAGGTCTCGAAACAAGATTTGCAGGTCCTATGGGGAGACATGCTATACTCAACTTGGGTTTGTGTTGGTTTGGGTTGCTCGACCTCTTAGCCTGAGCTCAACTCAAATTTAGTTCGGCTTGACTTTTTCCAACCCAAACCCAACCTGGTCTTCAAATAAATGAGTCTAAACCTGACCTAGAGTCGGGTTGGGTTGGGTTGGATTCAACCCACCCAAGTTGCAGCCCTAAAATTCACATCACTTATTGGTACTGTTTTTTTGGAATATTATGTTTGATTTTGGTTGTTTGATTGTTTCTACTTTAAGTTCCTGTTGATATTGTGCTTTTTTTCTTGAAATCAGTGTGTTATCAATACATATGACTATATACATTTTTAAAATATTCGCCGTGTAGGCCTTGCTTCACTTAGTCTCCTAGGATTCAATGAGATTGAAGGCGCGGAGGCATGGGAAGGAAACGGTTCGGGGCATAGTTACCAAATCGGGCGTTTTTTTTTGAAAAAAACGCGTATAAAACCCGTATCGATCCGAAGTCGTAGCAAACAGGAAAAAAACTCGGTTTTTTTGAAAAAAAAGTCCGTACGCATTTTATATGCTTTTAAAACGGGAAAAACGCGTATAAAACACGTCGGGTTTGGTCCGGGTTTAAATTGGGTTCGGGTTTTATTTTGTTTGTGCTTAATAAACGCATGTGCTATATGTTTTGAACTTTTGATTACTTAATATTGGAAAATGACATATATGCATACTTGGTATAATTTTTATTTTTATTTTTTGTTTTTTTCGATGTTTTCACGTTTTTTTTTTGTTTTTTCCGTTTTCATCGTATCTTTCCGATTTTTTTCCTTGCCGTTTTTTTCCCGTTTTCCGACTTGGTAACTATGGTTCGGGGCCTTCTTTGTCGGAAAGATTAGATGTATTTAATTTTTCTATATGTGAACTTCAATGAATGCAGTATGCCAGTATTTGACTATTTGTGTGTTTCATAGTATTAATTCAAACTTCAGCAATCTTTTTTAGCAGAACTGGGCTGTACGACCGCATCGCATATGCTATCAGCTAGCTTGGGTTGTGCAGTCACACGTCCCACTATACAACAGTGGCTGGAAAACAGGCACTTGAAAGCTGCCATCAAGCACTTCTAGACTAATGACCCAATTTTGAATTTAAATTTTACATAAGAAATTATGAAAAACTGAAATCATGCCTATGCCATGCCTAATATAGCGTTCCCTCTACTATTATATAGCTTTGTACTAGAAGGTCCACAGGTTGTTGAGCGTTGGATGTAAGAGATGGATATTGAGAAATTATTATATTTTTGAGAAAGCCAGTTGCTGATTGTTTTGTTGTGGTTTAGAGCCTTGCAATTGTTATAGGCTATTTCCTTTTCTTTTGTTTGTTTTGGCTTCTAGGTAATTTTTCTTTCTATTACTATTTTTCTATATGGGGGCGATATTTTTCTCAGTAGATGTAGTCGTTTATTTCCATGTACTTGTTTTCTTTAATTTTTTTTCTTGTAAGCATGCAATAATTTTTTTTTTTCAATAAATGTGGAGTGTTCGCAAAAAATTGTTGTGAGATGTGAAGCATGGAAGTCGACTATAAGGGATTCCATGTTTTCTTTATTGTGTAAATAGTTTGTTTGCTAAAAGGGGTAACAAGTCACGTGATATGATGGCTACAATTGAGGTGGGCACATTATGGGGTTTACATTACTAATGAATTAAAGTTTCTTGTTGATAAGAGCGATGTTTTATGTTTGATCCTATGTGCCCAGAAAATATATTGCGTTCTCACTGTGAGAAAATGTCTTTTTTCTAATGAGTTTATCTCTCATTCACGAAGAGAAGAAAGCGGGATTTGCCCCAGCTACCACTATCCTTGGGAAACCCAAAGTGCTACCGAAGGAAAGGATGCAGTCTCTCCTTTATGTTTACCGTCAAAATTTAATTGATTTCCTGTTTTCTTTATCGCTTGTTTTCTGTATGCACTTCCATTGTTGTTTATGGATTATAGTTATGTTTTATGGATTTCATTTTGGTATGTCCTATCATTGTTGTTCCTCAGTCTTGATAACAAGTTAACAATATTTCCTTGTGCTAGTAAACATAGTTAATCTTTTGATTTTTTTGAGAATTTTTGTGTCGGGATACAAACCTAATTACACGTTATTCTGCTTCCAGAAGGCATTTGTAATCAGTGAGCCATATTTAGTTGACGTATGTTATAGTACATTCTCTTTCACAGGAGATGTTAAGAATTCATATGACAAGGAGTTTTGTGCATATATGATGTATTGATCGTTGCAGTGAATTCTTAGATGCACACTTAAACAATGCCGATCTGGGAGGCTAGTGTGTGTGTGTGTGTGTGTGTGTGTGTGTGTGTGTGTGTGTTGACTTAAAGGTAACACTATTTCAGGAAGTTGGGACACATTGGAGGTGAAACCAAAAGCAAAAGGCCTGGACACAAGACTCGAGCTAATTAAATTTTATGAAGAAAACTACTCTTCTAATCTTATGCACCTTGTTGTATATGGAAGAGGTAGGTAATGGCTTTTTAGTTGCCAATTATAGTCCTTGAAACTCTTTTTCCATATGATTTTTGTTTACTACCTTGCCTGGATTTCATAGAGAGCCTTGATGAAATTCAATCCCTGGTTGAAAAGAAGTTCCGAGATATTCGTGACATTGGAAGAAGCGACATCCATTTTCTCGGTCAGCCTTGCACGGCTGAAAATCTTCAGGTATTTTTTGCTATTCATAGTACATGCTGATCTACGTAGCAACAAAATATAGATGCAGATGTTTGTTCTCCACCTTGCCCTAAATTTTATAGACCAATATGAAATTTCAAAATCATATAATGATGGAGAAACAATTTTGTAGTAATTTATTTGTTGTTACATTGTTGCAGATTCTTGTTAAAGCAGTCCCAATACAGCAAGGTCACACTCTAAAGATAATGTGGCCGATCACACCTAGCATACGTAATTATAAGGAAGGTTCCTGTAGGTATCTTAGTCACCTTATTGGGCATGAAGGAGTGGGATCTCTCTTCTATATTTTAAAAAACCTAGGTAACTTCCCTATAGTTTCACAGTGTATTCATGTTTCAACATGTCTGAGAAAGAAGCATGGAGTCTCTTGCCTTGTTTTATAGTTATGTTAAGTTTACAATAATCTAACTGAGCATTGGCATGTGAATATGTATTTTGTGGTTTGTGCTGGTTTTCGATTACAACTCTGCAGAGAGCTGCTTATACTACTTAGTAATATTGTCTCATATCATTATGCTTTCTACTTATTTGACCTTCATTTTTAATTAGTCAAACAAGATGAAATTGAAAGAAAATGACCAGGCATCTCTCTCTTTCTCTCTCTCTCTCTCATGAAAAATAGCAACAAAATACGCATGATTGCAACCCCCCCCCCCCCCCCTGCGCCATGGAATTCAAAGATACTCCCCATCAGGGGGGTTGAAAAATTAGTTGCAGATAAAGGTTATGAATATGGATGATCTTTTGTATTGTTATCTTATGTATCACGTGTATATTGTTTTATTTGTAGTGTATCTTGTTTGTATGATAATTTCAGATATTTCTCTCATGATTATGCGTATCCATTCTCAGATTTCAACAGTTCCACATTGTCACCCCTTCATTACCGTATTTAACAACCATTGGGGAGGATTGCCTATTCCAATTGATAGAGATCACATTTCCTCCTGCTCATGTAGATCCAATTTGGAAAACCACTGGACCTACTACTTAAAAATGTTAGCAGTTTGGTGGCTTTGTTATATAACCGATTGATTTCTTGTTTTGAAATTGTCAAGTTTGATGGGTCTGGATTGGACCATACCCACAATCATTATCTCCTGTCTTTAACCCAGCCTACAATCTCTATTGACCTGAATAGCAGATGCCAGAGCATGGCTCTTCTGTTTCCTTATTTGGTCTATATGTCACTTACATTTTTGTAGTTAGTGAATACAGATCCCATAAGTTTTGCTACAATTTTCCTAGGCATCTAGTGAGTTGCTGCTGCTATGTGAAGCTTTTCTTATATTATCTATTTTCCACGAAATAGAGTTAGTATCCTCATCTATTTTATGCCTCATTGTTCCATATTTGGCCTTGCTGTATTACCATAATTCTGTTTTCCTCTTGAGCTAATCGTCGCTTCCTTTTGCTATTGAGTTTCTTGCCCATTTACATATACATGGCTTATTTTCCAATTTTTTCCTTTTTTCCTTGTTGGGAGAGAACGGGTTACTAGTAACTTGTAAGAGACTTGGTAGCTGGCATACCAATACCGAAGGGGAAATATCCAATCATGCATGCGGAGGAAAATATATTCAATTAATTAAAAAGCATTTCATTATGAAATTCCCTGTTGAAGGGGAATAGGGAGGTTCCCATAGTACAGTGGGAACACTCGACCTAATAAAAAATTCCGTACGATTGTTTGCTTCAGCGGCGCGACACAAAGCAAACTGTTTGCTAGGTTACTCTTTTAAGCTTGATTATGTTCGCTCGGCAACTAACACTCTCATTTAGATTTAACTTTGCATGGAAGGGGTGGTACGCTCATCTCCTCTCTTGGTTCAATCAAAGGTGAGGACCTAGGAGGTTAACTATATGCTAGAGGGTTTTGTCATTCAAGGCTAGGAATAACGTAAAGCACGCAATCGATTTTTATGTTGAAACCCCGAAGGGAAAAACCACACCGGGGCAAACCTGGAGGTGAAAGTGATCCACTAGAATGGGTGAAGGTAGCTTGAAGGGCAAAAGGACATACATAATCCAACAACTTGAATTTGGTCATATGCCTTGGTTCCCAAATCTTCCCTAGGATGTTTAGGGGTTGTTTGGTTGTCTGTAAGTCCAGGGAAGTGTGAGAATTGTCAGAAATGCAGTTCGATGAACTGCAGTTCCGGGACTAAAGTTCCAGTTTATTTGTTTGGTTCTAGGGAACTGGCAGTTCACTGAATTGCACTTCCGACAGTTCCAGTGTTTGTTTAGCTGAATTGTGCTGCACGGAAGTGTTGCTAACATGCACGTGAAATGGGGCTCATAAGTGTTGCTAACGTGTCCGCAATAATTACTTCTTCACGTGGCCGGAAGTCCCATTTTGGCTCTTTATTTCGGAAGTGGGGCATACCCATTTGGAGGAACTGGGTAGTGGAGAAGTGCCACTTCCAACTTTGGGGAGCACTTCCGTAGCTTCCCCACAACCAATCAACCGGACTGGCTCACTTCACCGACTTCGCCCACTTCCGAGGTCACTTACTCCGAACTAAATGGCCCCTAAGTGGAAGTGGTTGGTTTTGCCCATCCAGTCAGCGATATACGGAAGATTGGTCTGCTTTGCAAAGCTGTCATTTTCAGTTCGTTTCGGAGGTCTTCGAACCTGTTTACCTCCTTTCTCTTGTTTGATGGGATAATTCAATGCTTGACCTTCAATTTTCCTTGAGCACGTTATCAATATATAATATATTATATAAGTGTTCTTAAATGGTTGTGAGATGATAGCACCTGCTGAAGATGAGTAGCTCATCCCTTGCTTTGTAGTTCACTGCATGGGCGATGCCTTTCGTTTGGGTGTGTGGCAGGACTATCTGCTACAATTACCTAAGGTTATGGACTGACTCATTATATTGGTCTGTTATGCATATGATAATATGAAAGTTTTTTTTGTTTCTGATATACATATTTCACGCTTATGCCTTGACAGATTGAAAAAATTCTTAACATGTATGCATTGCTAAAACATGTTTGTCTCATCCAGTTAAACCCGAGAGCTAATTTGTCTTTGGTGACCAGTTAACTCACCGTATTTTGAGAGTTTTCTAATGGAGCATGATGTGGGGACATTTAATGCAACCTCGATGTATGTTGTTTAATGTAAATGTATCCCCCATTAGTTACTTATAACACCTACTGTGTTTTAGACCAAACTTCGTATAGGATACATTATAATAATAGATTTTCACTTGGTATGCCAATGAAACCTACAAAAACAATGTATTTTTAGTGCTTTTATAATTTGGTTTATTTCTCTTAATTCTTGATATTTTATTAGATTCGTTTTGTTGTTATTTGTTATCTTTTTCTCTTTCAGCCATTTCATAGTTTTACCTTATAATTGGACCAGTTCTATCTGAAACTGATCCAATTTTGTTCGTACACCTGAGTGAAAATGTCCATTAAAATGGAAAATTTGATTTTTTACTTCTAGTAACATTGGTAAGAGCTAAATGTGCACTGTTTAATTTATTTTTCCTATGATCTGATCTCTTGCATATATATATATATATATATATATATATATATATATATATATATATATATATATATATATATATAGAGAGAGAGAGAGAGAGAGAGAGAGAGAGAGAGAGATAGAGAGAGAGAGAGAAATGATAAAATGCGGCGTGCGGTGCGTGCAGTGCCGCATCGTAGCCGTCTGATGCACGATGCACGCACCGCAGCAGTGCATCAGACGGCTGCGGTGCGACGCCGCACGCACCGCACGCCACAGCCTAACACGCCTATATATATATATATATATATATATATATATATATATAGGGTCAGGATCGGATGACCTAGCAAATTTTGACCCAGCAAATAACCCAGCATCCTTTGATGCACCTAGAGGTTTTAAAATGAACTTATTTTTTGTAGGCATGTGGTCTATGGTATGTTGATCATCCTCACAAAAAATCAGCCCATTCTAAAACCTCTAGGTGCATCAAATGCGCTCTTCAAATCAACGGTTAAAATTGACAGTAAAAAACCATTGATTTAAAGAGCGCATTTGATGTAGCTAGAGGTTTTAGAATGGGCTGATTTTTTGTGAGGATGATCAACATACCATAGACAACATGCCTACAAAAAATCAGCCCATTCTAAAACCTCTAGGTGCATCAAAGGGTGCTGGGTTATTGCTGGGTCAAAATTTGCTGGGTCAGCCGATCCCGACCCATATATATATATATATTTGATTTTGACTTTTTATTAAATATGTATTGGATATTTAATTTTGCTTTACTATTGTGAGGAAATCATGTTTTGAGCATTATTGTTCATGTTTATTGTTTTGATAAATTTCATATTAGTTGACTGATAAAGGTGATGTATGCTCAAGGTACAAAAAATCGATATATTTTGTGAAATATCGCAAAAATAAAAACCCGATACGAAATACCACCTGCAATTTCGAGCAGAACTGGAAATATCAAAATATCGAGTGGTTTCGCGAAATATCGCGATATTTTCACGAAATATTTCCATCTCCACGAAATATCGGGAGATTTTGTCGAAATTTCGCGAAATATATCTGAAATTCTGTGACTGACTGGGTATAAAAGGAGACTGGGGGGCCTGGTTCTCAGCAGCTTATTTAGATATAATAACATTTAAGTAAATGTCATTTTACTTAATTTTTATTATATGTAAATAAGCATATACCCCCATTTGATTTCAATAAAAATATCAAAAAATCAAAAAGTAAACTTTCAGTTTTAGTAGGAGAAAACAATTTTCATGGTATTTTATATAATCTACATGGTGAGAAAAGTGATTAAATCAACTCCTTTTTAGCTCAAAAAATTCCACAAGATGTAGAAGTACGAGTGCATCTAGAAAACCATGGTCCGTCTTAGGAAATTTTGAATGTATAAAAACTTTTCTATATAAAAACTCTTTTTTCCAGACTTAGTAAAAAAACAGTGTTTCACATTTCAACATAATTTTTGCACAATTTCAAACTTGCATAACTTTCTTGTTTTAAGTCCGCTTTCAAAATCGTTTGAAACATTATTTTAACAATCAACTAATCTTTATTTCGAAAATATTTTTATCCAAAAAAAAGATTAAAAAACATTTGAAGAATATATATTAAAACCGAACCAAATACGATTGCACAAGACTCACAGACTCAATACATTGAATACATTTTATGTGAAGCTCTACACCCCTAGATAGGGTACACATATTATTTGAGTGTTCAAAAGTGTGTATGTATACTTGGTTTATGACTATCCAGAGTTTCACTAAAAAATTCCATCAAAAAATCAATATTTTCACCATTTCTACAAAATTGCAATATTTCCACTCTGTCAAAATATTTCCACGAAATATTTCCATATCCAGAAGATCGAAATTTCCACCGAAATTGAGATTTCGAACCTTGTGTATGCTTACTTTTTTACTCATGTACTATCGACATGTTTCTTTGTGATGATATAGTACCTGTTGGCACTTGGCACTATTCAAGCGTTTGCCTTGCATGATATATCATTCTTAGTGCATACATATTTAATTTTGAGAAACAAGAATTCTGAGCCAATTATTTTTAAATTATAAATATTATTGCTGTATTTTCTTCTATGAAATACAGGTGTAAGATTAACTGCTTGTCATCATTGTTTTCAACATATCTGGCCTCAGTCACTGTGAATGATCTTTTCTGTATTGTCTACTACCAAACATTAATTAAATGGTTACTGATAATTGCAGGATGGGCCATAAGTTTGTCTGCTGGGGAAGGGGAGTGGAGTTGCGAATTTTCTTTTTTCTGTGTAATAGTTGAGCTCACTGATGCAGGTCATGGTAAGTTCCTATTCCGACTCTATAATTCATGTTTATTTATCCTACAACTTTCAATAGTGGTTATCCATTGTTGGTATTGGTTTGTATGGTCCAATAACAAGTCAAATTTGATGGATGGCAGGGCATATAGAAGATATTGTTGGATTATTGTTCAAATATATTCTCCTCTTGCAGAAGTCCGGAGTTGCCAAACGGATATTTGATGAGGTAATGGGACTATGGCATCTACATCTTCATATTATTGTGAAAATTTTCTATAGATGACTTTTATTGACATTTACTTGCTTTAAATAGAATGTGAATTAGGTCGTGTATAGATCAGGGTTCTTGGTCATCTAAATGGATCTTATTTTCCAGTTGTTTTTAAAGGAGAAGATATAGCTAAAATTGAGATTAGCTGTGGGATTCAGAGTGCAGCTTGTTGGTTCATCAGGACTATGTTGGCTACTTTTCCTGTTTAAACACTAACAACCTTGTCTCTGATCTCAATTCTTGAAGTTAATTGAAGATTCTTGAATACATTCAATCATGTTAGATGTACATTTTATTGTTATTGGGCCAACCATGCTTTCTAAACCCATTTAGACTGGCCTAAACACCTTGGGCAGAACCTGTATCATGATCGCTATTCTTCGAGATGCCTAAGGACATCTCTTGGCGAGAGGATGTGGATTGTTACTGTTCTGATTGGTTGATCCTGTCAAATTCCCCTTATGGGATAGGGTTTTTGTCCGTTGGTTCCAGTCTTCTGATAAACACAAGCAGCTATTGACTATTATTACCTTTTGAGTTAGGCGAATGTAGGAGGGAATAATAAAACTTGAATGCCATCCCTTTTGAGAAAAAAGGATAGTGCCGAGGAATCGAAGGCAAATCTGGATAGTATTGTCAAGGCTTTCCATTGGAGCTTGTGGTTAGTTAGAAATAGCAAGACAAGGTCTTTCAACATAATAAAAGCCCGAATCTGAAGTAATCAATTGTACCCTCAACCTCATCAGTCTTTTGTGTGCTGGTAATGTAGACGGCCTCGTGTCTACACGAAGAAGGAAAGCTGATCATTGTTTTCAGCTGTGAGTCTGACAGATATTGATGCAGCAAATAGAAAATATTCTTCATTCATTATGTTACCTTTTCAGTTCTTTACAATTTTCGTTTTTGTTTCATATCAATCGTACATATAGATTTTGAGGTATGATCATTTTTATTTTTAGTTAGGCATCGGTGCGAGGGTTGTTCACACAACTTTATCAGTTGGGCTAGCCTAACTTACTCTAATTGGTTTACTAATAATATTAAGGGTTTTTAGACTTAGCCCCCAAAATTATATGCTATTTAGTAAGTCACCCCCCTTTTAATCGTTATTAGACTTACCCTCTCATTCCGTCTAATTTCGTCAGTCAAACATATTTGACTGCTATTCCACTATCCTAGATTTTTTAGTAGACCAATTTGCCCCTCGTTGTCAACAAACTCAATCTTGAAGAAGATAAAGAAACTCCTAAATTTGGTATTAAAAATCGATTCGTGAGGAAGAACTTCATCTTCTTCAAGTCCAGCGTCAAGAGCCCATTCACAAGGGATGGTGAGGAAGAAGATGAAACTCATTTGTGAAAACGAAGATGAAACCCACTTGCAAGGAAGAACCCATTCGAGAGGAAGAAATGAACCCATTTGGGAGGAAGAATTTGGAAGAAAATAAAACTCATTCATGGGGAAGGAACCCATTCGCAGGAAGAAGTAATTGGAATCCGTTTGGGAGGAAGAAATGAAACCCATTTGTGAGGAAAGAGATGAAACCCATTCGGGATGAAAGAACTCATTCGTGAGTAAAAGATGAAACCCATTTGTGATGGAGGAGCCCATTTGGGAGGAAAAATATGAGACCCATTAGTGATGAAGAAACCCAATATGGAGGAAGAAGATGAAACTCATTCGTGAGGAAGGAAGCCACCCGGGAGGAAGATGTAGATCTTCCCCAAATCCTGAAATTTCTAAGATGAAAATATTTACCAAATCCTTAAATACCCATTCGGGAGCTAGAAGATGAAGATTTCCTCCAAATCATTAAATCCCAAAATTGTAATTCTAACTTTGGGCAATTTTTCTTCATCTTATTCCTCCAAGATTGTGTTCTTGATTGCGTGGGTCAAAATGGTCTAATAAAAAACCTAGGAGGGACAAAATTGGACAGAATGGGGGGTAAGTCTAATAACAATTAAAAGGGGGGTGACTTACTAAATAGCATATAATTTTGGGGGGTAAGTCAAATTTACTCTAAAATTAATAAGCACCGTTAGATGATCCATCCGAGGAATGAGATCAAAGGCCTACTTAAGCCACACTCAAGGGACGAGATCATATCGCATCAAAGGGCCCTTATTAATACCCTAGCTACCATCTCTTGGAAATCGTACCATGTTCGTACGGTCTTGGGTGATGAGTTGTCCGCCGCCCATAGTTCGCGAATCTTCTTTCTCTCTTTGTACGTGATTTTCCTTCTTTTTCTCTGTTCTTCCTCTTAGAAAAGGCCTCTTATGTCATTAGAAAAGGTAGATAAGATTTTGTGAGGTTAAACCCTAGATTTTGGAGAGATTTTCTCTTGAAAACCCATGTATCCTCCACTTCAACTGGCTTCTTTTCTTCTTCTAGCCACGACTACGGACCTTCATCACCATCACTTCTTCTAAGTTCTAACGCTAGTGCAGATTTTCAGCACTAGGAAGAATCATTTTCCCTTTGGGTCTTCATCAATGCTTCCCTCGATCTTATCGGCCACGATCTCCCTACAACTTCATCCATATCCGGTTGAGTCTCCACCTCTAGCAGTTCCTTTGCTAGAGCTTCCGACCTTGACGGAGCCTCTATTGGAACTGTCGTTTGTATTTGAGCTGCCATTGGCTATTGACTTCTTTGGGCTAATCCCCCCCTAGTTGAGCACATTATCGATTCATATTGCAGTACTCCAGACTTGAGTCTTACAACAATCCATGGATTGGGAGTTCCTACAGGAGCCATAGGTTTATCAGTTGCTACATAACACTAGTCAGGGCTAATGTTGAAAGCTGGCTATATTCCCCAGCTTATTTGGATCATTTTCCACTCCTTTTCTTATGCTTATAGTCATTATTTTCATATTTAGCCAATGCCTACTATGATTTGTTTGAGCAAGTAAATTCTGACCAGTAAATATATAAACTGGACTCCTATTGTGAGGTGCAATAATCCTTGAGTATCCGTTCTTCAATATTCAAGTTAAATCTGCCTTGTAAGCTATTCATGCAATATTTGTTATGTGGTCCTAAAGGATGGATCTTTGGTTGAAACTTTTAATTAAGTCCAAGGTGTAGTGGATGACATTAAGTTTGAGCCATGGGTCTAGCAGTAGATCAGGAAAGTGTTATACACTCCAGGTCGCATCCATTGGCACCGTTGCCTCCAATCCAACATCCACCACCAGTGGCCCTTGTGCCTCCAGTTCGCATCCAATGGCAACGCTCCCTCTAGCTATGCAGTCAAAGTCGGTAGTCGGCCCTAGTCGGTCAAGGGCCGACTAGGACTAGTCGGGACTAGTCGGGACTAATTCGGGACTAGTCGGCCAAAACTTATTCTAACCCCTCCCCCCCTCCCTAAACATATATGATATATGAACTAGTATAAATGTCAATAAGTATATGATATTAGTCGGTTAATAACAATACATACCTTCACACTTCACAACATGGGTATAAATACATAAGTAACAGTCTAATAGAACACAGTTGTATTGGCTTCATGCCCATGCCAAAAGACTCAGAACTAAGAATTCATCACAATGTTTGTTTGATGATGTTTAATCAGTGAACAACCCCAATTTTGATTATAGGGTTATATGAATATCAACAAATAAACTAATTATTTATCTATGTTTTTATCGGAGATTCTCAGGTGCTCAACAGATGATTACAGGGAAGAGCCATAGTTGTGAGTCTTGCTACTCAAGACTTTGAGCCAATGTAAAAAAATCCAAACAAAATTGCTTGCAAAGACTCCTTTCAAAAAAAAATTTGCTTGCAAAATGCTGCCTGGGGACTAGTCGGCAGTCGTTAGTCGGGGACTAGTCGGGCTAGTCGGGTCTAGTCGGGGACTAGTCGGGCTACCGCCCAGCAATGAAAAAATCAAAATAAATCGGTCGGCAAAATGCCGCCCAGCGACTAGTCGGGGACTAGTCCCGACTTTGATAGCATAGCCCTCTAGTCCGAGCGTCCACTTGCAGCAGTGCCTCCGACTCGACGGAGCCTCTAGTGGACCTATCGGCTATAGCCGAGGTGCCATCAGTTGTAGAAATCCTCAAACTAGTTCTCCCAGCCTCCTAGTTGAGTGCCCCGTTACCTTCATCGGGCTAGACTAACCACTAGTGGTACAAATGCTTCCTACTGTTTCAACAATTGCGTTGATATTTAGAGATATAAGCATCCTTGGAGCTAGCTGAGCCTTTCTTTTATGGATGAAAACTTCTTGGTTGGAGTTTGTTCATCAGCTTATAATAGAGATAATTTTTCAACTTGTTTGGGCTTACTTTCGGATCGCTTTTTTATGCTACAGTTTTTAGTTATAGTGGACCATGGTTTCTCAGTTGCTACCACAGAGGATACTTATGAGACCTGGTAGTTGATTCATCTCACTTTTGTTCTTCGTTGGTCTTCACCATTAGATGATACCTATCAGAGTTTTTACTGACTTCATTCGTCAATTCTGCTATGTAGACTTGAGGTAGAGTTCCGTATTTCGGAAGCATATGATGGAGAACCGTGATGCCAGGATCACATGACATATTAGCGCAATCGAGATATCAAATCAGATTCAGAGCTTCGTTCTTTAGTTCTACTATGGGATCGAGAGAATCATGAGGTTGTACAATTGGATTGACTGGATGACGCGTTCTTACTGTCAAATATTGTGGATCATCACCTGAAGTTGTTTGATCGCTTGTTCGAGATTTCGATCATTGGATTGGAGCATGATTTGTAGAGGTCGAAGACCGAAAGGCTAGATTTTATCATCACAACTAAAATCCGATTGCACCCCGAGATTCAAAACAATTGAATTATTGAGCAAAGTATCTTTTATTTTTTAATCTAGCATTTATTTCCAATATTTTTAGTTTAGTTTCAATTATTGGATCCAACATGCATGTATTGGTTCGAACCCGATTCAAGTTCCAACCAACCCAATTTATGGCCAATAACTGGGTTGGAAATAAATGGAAAATTAAATAATAAAATACACTATGCATCTTTTATGTTATGCTTTTCGAATGAAATGAAAAATCCATTGATGAGATTTGCTGCAAGATTGTCTTCCTCTCGCGGATTCGAGAACCTCCGAGGTGCAAGGCTTTGAACAAAAGTAGTCTAGTATTTATCTCATAAAATAGGTATGATCGTTCTCTTTCTTTCCTATTACTTTTTGTTATAATTCTTTAATTGCTCACAGTTGGAAATAATCTTTTCATAGGTCAACTTTGATCCATCTTTAGCACCAAACCTTCACCGATCCAAAGCATAAACCTAAAACCAGTAAAAAACTATAAAAAATCTCCATTGGTGGTTCTCATTCCCTATGTTCCCAAAGGCCACAAAACATTGCGACAACCTTGCTCTAGCCTTCCCACACCCCCTGATGACAAAATCCCTAATTATTAACCATAAATTGAAGCCCAGTTAAGGCAAGTTTCTGATCTGGAACCAATAGTCTTATCAACTTTTATAACTTTTGATATCTTGTTGGTTCATGACCAAACTTTACCCATAGATCCCTCATTCCTAGACCTACTCCACCACTAAGTTTCTTCTTGATCAAAAACCTCTAACCTATCAGGATATCAAAATCTAAACATTCCTAAACTTTTTATCTTTCATTTAGAGCGAGTCCCTTCTTTTGGTAGGACCCCTGTCAGTCGTACATAATCGTGGATGACTGTTTTTGATAGTCAGCCATAGCCGAATTGGATAGTTATCCAGTACGGATATTCGAGGCATGCAGGAGTATCCGTGGTTCCTAGATTGTAGCATACTTGTGCACAGTGTTAAGTACTGTTATTGTTGTCGATATCATTTACTCTAGGGGACACTCAATTTAAGCTCTATAGATGAATCTGTGAACTGTCCTATACTTTTTTTAAACTGTTAGAAATTTTGCAACAATCTGTGAATTAAACAATCATAATAAAATAACATACACTAGGAAGCATGATAAAACATATACAAACACATATGGTTCACAATATGTTGATCGGATGTGTAGTTTTGACATACTAAACTTTCATTAGGATTTATTGGGTTTAAATAGATGAAACCCATGAGAACCCCTGAATCCCAATTAATTTTATAATAAACATTTCATATTTATCATCTAACCTTCTCAAAGGTCTAAAGAGAAAAAAAATTGAAAAAATATCTCAACTTAGAAGCTTGGAAAAACCCCCAAATCCATGAAGGGAGGCTTCGAATCCACAATGAACAACAAATGGAGGTTTATATTTAGTTTAGAAACCTAAATCAAACCAAAAAAGTAATGGAATGGGAAAAAAATGGGGCAAAAGGCCTATCCGGGCGAACTATTGACAATGGGTGATAAATAGCGATATATCGCCCGATATGTTGAGTTTTTCCCCGAAACAGGGGAATTTTGGCTCTTTTCGTGTCGGAGCCTGGCGATGAAGCGATATATTGCCGATATTTTAAACCATGCTTGTGCACTCCACTCCCCTAGTTGTGCGTGATTATTTGCTGGACTGTCCACAAAATGGTGTCTTGCATACAATGCAAGACACGATGCCATAGATTCAGCCTTGCTTTAGTTCCTTGGAAACAAATTAAACTGCATGCCAATTTTGTTAATCTTGCAAGTTGTATTATACATTTTCTGTGTTTCCAAAAATTAAATTATGTCTTGTTATGGCTAAGAGAATTATGCAACTACTATAAGAAATTTTTTACCAGTTAACATATTAGTGCTTGCATGATCATTTTTTTTTTGTATTTTATTTCTATATCAAATTAGAGTACGTGAATTCGAACAACCAAGTGAATTCTAACAAGTCTTGTTGGTTATTAAGCTTGTTGCAGTATGTGAAACGGGGTTCCATTTTCAGGATAAAATCCCTCCTAGAGACTATGTTGTTAATATTGCTTCAAATATGCAGGTATGTCAAACACCAATCTTCAAGTTTCATAGTGATAGAAGTTGTCGATTTCATTCATCTGTCAAACATGCATAAGTTGTAGTTAAATACCCTCTCTTTAATTCTTCATTTAATTTTTAATTTCTATTGTATTGCTTATCAGTTGATGTTTTGTGCTCATGTACCACACTAGAGACTCTGGGATACCAACCCATTACTGCATTCTGGCTGTTCAATGCTTGATGCCTTTGTGCAGTTGCAAGTTATTTTAATACGGTTGTATGCACAAAATGTTTGTTGTTGCTTTTACTGAAAGTACTTATTATGGTAGGATCCGGCATTATACTATCATGGCTAACATGGGTTTAAGTCTGAAATCTTCAAGCCATAAAATGTCCGAGTCAAAGAGCTGTTCTATTGGTCATAACCAATCGATTAAACTACTACTCTTTTGTGAACATCAGAAATATGTAGGATTTCTGGCATTATGGTCGGTTGACAAGAATGGTAACAACTTTTATTGTGTCATATCAAACCTAGGTTGCACTTTAAAAGAAGGGACTGAAGTAAGATGGAGATCGAAGACCAGCATCTAGTATTCAAAGTAACTTACAGTAAATTGGAAAAGCACCATTAAAATTCCAAATTTTCCTAAAGGAAATGCAAGAATTGCTACACAATAAATTCTTCAGCAATATGGTGGAAACTACATTTGTGTTGGTTCTTATATCTATTATGACATTCTTTGATTCAAAAAATCATTCATTTAAATAGGAAATGGTAGGAAGCAATGACAGAGTGCCATGGGAAGTACTAGATCCTTACTTTTTTTTTACTTAGACACCAAATTTTCATTTTCCTTTTCTGCTTACTATTTTAACACGAACTGTGTATCTACTAAGATTTTCTTTTTTTTGAGAAATCATCGTTTATTTGGGGGAGGCTTTGGCATGGACCCCAGCCAGTTATTAAAATAAAAATAAAGAGTTACATAAGAGAGGTAAAAAACTAGATGATATGATGGGAGTTGCAAAAGTTTATCAACTAATTGTTTATAGGACCAGAAAATTGGAGTCAACCATAGCCTTAGGGACTCAATTATTTTGATGACTTCTGAGTATGGAGAGGATTTCTGCTACAAGACTTTCCTGTTTCTTTCAATCCATATATTCCTAACTCATGGATATCCACAACTTCTGTATAGCCTGTGGAATTTTCCTCTTCCTTGAAAGAGACCAAAGTGATTGGATGGATGCCTTAAATATGCAATTTGGCTTTGAAATGATCCCAGATAGGATGACCATAGCTGGAGGTAAGAAGTAAGTGACCACAGTTTTCTGAAGATGAGTCGCAACGTGGACAGTTGACATTAGATATACACATGAAGGTCTCTGACTTTGAAAGGAACTTTAGCTTTTCATTGACTCCTAGAAGCAGGGAAAATAGATTCTCTATTGTTGAGGAATTTGTAGAACGAATTAACTGTGAACTTCCTCGAAGAATTGAGAAACCAGAAGGATGAATCCAACTTAGGGGAAATGGAGAAGGGGTAGAGAATTGAGCAATGGTTTGATAATTTCTAGAGGACCACCTGTAATTCTGCATGTGAAAGTTCAAGAGATATAATCCCACAACAAAAGTGCATGCAGTATAGGAAGTATATTCCATGATTGATTAACGTCCCACAAATTTATCACAAAATCAAAGAAAATACAAACACCGTTATTAATGGCTGCACAATATTTTATGATCACCGTTAATCTCATTAATAAAATAATACGTTCTACATAATCTCTATTCTCATTCGGATGTTAACATTATACCTCCGCTGATTTGAAGAAATAGAAAAGGCTTGTCAAGATGCATCTTGGATTGATTGAACGGCTAGCGCTAACAGATCAACCAAGGTTTTCAAGGTTGGAGGGAAACTATCACACAAACACACCTGAGAGGAGTCCAAGTTGTGGGAGGTATACACATATGAGGAGTTTGGGTCACGGGGAAATGGCAATCACATAGTTTCGTCAACCCAGAGAGAAGGCCGGCCGCCGAGTGTCACACCGAGGGGGAAGTGCCTGGGCTGCAGGTGCCGTGCGCCAACGGGAACGGGACCACCGAGTGACATTGTACCGAAGGGAGTTGGGCCTTCGGTATCCCGTACCGCCAATGGAATTCCGGTGTCGAGCCACCAGTATTTCGCACTGTCAAAGGAATTTGGGTGCTGAGCCGCCGTCCTCCTAGGGATAGGGTAAGAAGGGAGACGTGAGAGGGGAGAGAGAGTTTTCAATTCACCTTCCTTATATGACTCTCTCCTAGAAACTCGGTGATCACAAGATGCCTTTAGCCTTGAGGCCTCTCTATAAATAGAGTGTAGGAGATATCCATCCAAATAGGAATGTGGAATCAACTAGTATTTCTAGTCCTTGCTAAAATAGGAATCCTAACAAAAAACAATCATATTCATTTTAGGACTCCTAATTAATTAATTAGTAGTCCTAACACAAGTAATCATATTGATTTTTGGACTCTTAATTAACTAATTGGAATATCATGTCCTTCCAAGTAGTTTCACACAAGTACATAGGAATTTATATTATGCTCCATAAATCCTTAACCCTACATTTTCCATATAATTGTCCCTCTAACAACTAATGTCAGTAGAACCTTCAAGCGACAACTTAATAGTTATCGTAAGACTCCCTGAAGTTCTACATCGTGTCCCTTGGTCCCGCTTGAGCTGGCCAAACACCCCCAACCAGTGTTTTAAAACACGAAAACTCGACTCGACTCGAAACCTTAATGAGTCGAGTTGACTCGACAACTCGGCTAAAACCCGACAAAACTCGATACAAAAAACTCGGCATTATATAATATATTTTAATATTATATATAATTATTTATATATAAAAATAGCATTTTTTTTGCATTATACACTCATGACTCATCCACCATTATCAAAGATTCAAAAGGGGGAAAAGAGCCGGCAGTGTGCAGTAACTGCAGTTGTGTGCTTACCTCTTCTCTTCTCTTCTTCCTCCCTCTTCTCTTCTTTCTTCCTCCCTCTTCTCTTCTTTGGTCTGCTGACTCTGCTCTGCTGCGCCTGATTTCAAAGGGGGGAAAACTGGAAAAGAGATGGCGACGGGCGACGGCGACGGCCGACGGCGACGGCGATGGCCGACGGCGACGGCGACGGCGACGGCGAGGGCGACGGCGACGGGCGACGGCGAGGGCGACGGCGACGGGCGACGGGGACGGCGAGGGCGACGGGCGAGACTCTGAAACCCTAACCCGAGCCGTCGCTCAGTAAACCCTCAGTCGCGCTCGGGATTTTATACAGCGAAACGGGTTTTTTTTTAAAACGCGACCCGGGCGAGTCTTTCGGGTTTGAAACCCGACCCGACTCGCTGAAAACCCGGCGGGTTTTAACCAAAACCCGACAGGCCGAGTTAATCAGTCGGGTCGGCTCGATTTCTTGCCGGGTCGGGTTGACTCGGGCGAGTTTCGGGTCGACCCGACGGGTTTTAAAACACTGCCCCCAACAACTTCTACAAGTTATCTACCAATCAACAAACACTTTATTTGGTACTAGGCATGGATGTGGTTGTACCGACTTACCATGTTGCAAAGGAAGGCATTCGTCCGCAAGTGAACATTGATTATGTGTAGATATTTGTGTCCCTACAGTGGCTTCCGAGCTACCCAAAGCATCATGTATAGGTCTCGAGAGAGCTCACTTTTTGATATCTCAAAGTAATCCTAGATAATTAGAATTCTGTTTATGTTCCGTAATGTAGTCATCTTTGTTGTGCCTAATAGCTTGCAAGTAACCTTGTTAAAATGGTTTAGTATCATCACTAATGTTGTTTTTGGTAGCTTCTATTGCACGATTATTATTTTCCTGAATATTCTTATTGTAAGTGGAATGAAGATGTTTTTGTTCTGCTGATATTTATGTGTAATATTAGTTTTACCCGCCTGAGGACTGGCTAGTAGCATCATCCTTGCCTTCGAAGTTTGTTCCAAGCACTATCCATATGGTATTGGAGGAGCTAACTCCAGAGAATGTCAGGTAATCTACTAGAGTTGTATTTTGACTTTCGATATTGACTTGGCTATTGATGCAATTTTTTCCTAGGGCTTTGAGGTCGATTACTGAAGCATATATAAAAATGGTTCCTTCATTTGTATCTTTCGATATTCTCATCATCCTTATTTTTATGTTAATTCACTCCTTTTGGTCTTTGCTGGTAGTGTTGCACAATGTATGAAGTTATATATGGTCCCTACATATGATTATGAGCTACGAGTGTGTTATATGTGAGGACAATTTCTAGTGAATGTCTATATAATGGTTCGTTATTCTTATAGTTGATCTTTTGGATTATTTTCTTTTCCAAAACTTACGTTTGTTAGTTCATATTAGAAATAAATTATGAAAGAATTCCTTCTCAATTTATATAGAAGTTTCAAGGTGGTGTTGTGTGACCTTTTCACTAAATTCAGACTAAGTGATCAAATTTTCTGTTGATTGTTCTCATTGAATTACCGTAATATTTGTTAATCTCTGTTGCTCAAACAGCATTACTTTTAATTAACAAATTGCTGGAGCCTACCCATTTTGTTAGCCTCAATGAATTCTTTTGATAAACACAGGTCTTCAACTTGTCACAGAGAGATGATATCTTTGCTACCCTTTATACACCGTAATAGAAAAGGAAGGCCTTCGTATGACACTTGTGAGTACAAAGGAATAGGACTTTTTGGTTCGTCTGTTTTTTTGTTTCCAATAGGGGGCTAGACAAGTAGCCGGTAGCCTCATAATTTACCTGCCTACTTCACTATCCATTTCTCTACATTGCTGATGTCCGCCAAGGTCAATCACAGGATACCAAATTGTTGACTTGCTAATTATTTTTTGTAGATGACATCAGCAAACAGTTCCATTTACTCACCTCAAACAGTTTATCTATGACTTTCTTTGAATTTTCATAGCTTTAGCAAACCTTGTATCGATTCCTACTTAATGTCATCCACAATACCAAGGTCCTTGCTCACATGCTTAACACAATTCCTACTTCAAATTTTGAAGCTTATGAATCTTCTTATTTAACTAAAAATCTAAGTTTAATGTGAGGATTTAATTGAACATAATCATGTTTTGTAAGAGAGATAGGATCAACTAATCAAGTCAACTTGGGTCAGTGGGTGTGCTCGCCTGAGGTGTGAATCTAAAAATGGTGGTTGCTACGAAGCCTTAACAGTGACGTAAGCATTGGATCTAGTCTTAAAAGGCACACAATCAATAATGATATCAATAAATAGATTTGTTAATTATCTCGAAGTATAATTATTATAAATGTACTACATATCTAGAAACCTCTGATGATTCACCAAATATACTGACACGTGTAAGTCAAGGAATTATCAATGCATGTCAACATCATTATATTCAATTGGCATCATAGAAACGCGTGCGATATTGCAGGGTCTGGTGTTTGAGGATGCCTTCCATTTGGCGCCTAAGCTCTGCATTCTCCATTGCATGAACTCTGTAGGATGGCAGATTTTGTGATGCTGACCTTCCTACTAAATCAATAGCATTTTGCATGCAACGGGAAGTAGCAGTTCATGTGGTAATTCTTCATGCGTAATATGTGCGAAGTCGATAAGAAAATATTTGATGGCAAGGTCTTGAGGTTTTTTTTTTTGTTTTGGCTTCCCTTGTAATTTGCTAACTAGAGCAATCATCTTTCATGATCTCGTGTTAGGAGCCTAAATATCTCGTGTTAGGAGCCTAAGTATCTTGGGTTAGCATATTTTGTTGTGAGATGGACCTAATCATAAACCATGTGTTCATTGTTAAACTAATTGTCAATTTGTTGTATTTTTCTATTTAGACGATGGAGACAATTCTCCTTGTATCTATCTAATCATTCTGCTCCTGAGTTTATGGGCTAGGTTTTAATCTTGTTTTCAAACCATGTTTCTCCCAGTTAGGGATCAAAAAATAAAAGAAAGACAGTTGAATTTTTTCGACATCAAATAAAAAAAACCGAAGGTAACTGAAAGTTATATGAAGATTAAGGGAAAAAGAAAGATATTTTGGACAACTTTTAGATCTATACAACAGAAATCATGTTTTCTCTTCGTACAGAACTCTTTCCTGCTGTTATGAGTGTCCTTGACATCTTTGATGCTCTAGAACATCGTTATCACCTTCAAAATCCAGAACTTGGACCGTATGGATAAGCCATGAACTTGGACACATTTGGTTATGGGGTGACAACAATGAACAGAGTGAATCTCTAAAAGGGAATAGACAACACTCGGAGGGAGATTACACTAGAAGTAGGAGATCAAACTTCAGGATTTTGGGATGAGGTTTAATGTTCTGTAGTGATGGATGTCATAAAGTAGGAAATATGGGGGCTATCTATATACATTTATTCTCATCACATCGGATGAACAAGATGTGCCAGGAAGACAAGCGTGACAACTACGCTTTTGACTATGCTAGATGCTGAGGTGTTTTATAATTTTAAACGGATGCTTTTATCAGGAAATATTCATGAACTGCTGGAGGGAATGATTCCTGATAGGCCTCCTATAGTGAATGATATTGTTTTTGCTCATGATCCGGATTAAGAATGTACATTTTAGGTGTAAAGAGGCTGATCTGATTAGACTAATACATAGTAACAGTCTCACTTCTCTTTCCATCACAATCACCTTTTCAACAAATTCAAAATTGTTAGCTTAGTACTTTTTTTTTGAACAGTTTCAGATACTCTGTTAGAGTTATGCTATTATGAGTCCATTCCTATCCAAAATTGTTTCAGATATTAGGTTAGCGTTATGCTCTTATGAGTCCACTTCTATCCATTCATTTGAGACTGATATCAATGTTTTTCTTTAAACCCACTATAAATAATATGTTAGAATTAGCCTCTTCCTTTTGAGTTCTTCATTCCCGTAAAATTATTGATTTGGAACTGCTAGAGGGTTCATTTTTGAGCTAAGAGTTTCTGTCTTTATATTGGATCAGTTAAACTATTGCAAAGGTTATAATTTGTTTTGATTCATTATGTTGCCGTTAAGCACTCAAATTGCCCTCTTAATGGACAGTATATATATTTGTGTTAATCGCACTAATGTTTGATGGAATGTTAGTGAAAAATAGATTCCCAAAGCTTTTTTGTTTGTGTGTATCAAAACTCTTAGCCATGTTTGTGAGTGTTGACATCCGCAAGAATTACAAATCTTTGCTCTAGTAGAGCTGAATAATACCCAAAATGTATAAACACTGGGTTTGAGCATCAGATTGCTTATGCTTAATATGGAAAGGTTGTCTGCACTAATTATCAAGTTTGGGATGTGAAAGGATGCTATATGACGTAGAACTATTGATGCAATGCCTAAGTGGTATGCAAATCAGCAAACATTTGAAACAAGTATTCAACTATTAACTTTAGCAAATACCGATTCGATCATAAGCGAAGTTTAACAATAGAGGAATATGAAATTAGTAGGCAATTGCGATCTCGTAATGCTTACCGATCTAAAATAAGGAAGCGATTGGGTCGTTGGAAGCGTAGGAGCTTCCGTTGGTATAGGGAACAATTCTATAATTAACAGTGGAAGTCTAAATAACCGTAAGGATTTCAAAAACTGGGTAGGCTTAACAGGTTGATGTTAAGGGTACATAAGTGATCATTTATATACACAAATCAGCAGTATTTCAAATATTGATCATGCACAATGATGAACTAAAGGGGATTTAATACCATGCAGGTGCAGGGAACGAATCGATGAATTCACGAAGAGCAGGTTTCCACAAGTAGAAGACGGATTTCGTGAGCGGAAGTTTTGTGATCCGCGAGGGGAGTCGGAGGCCTGCTAAGCATCCAATAGTCGAAGCCGCAGGTACTACAGAATGGTTGGCTACACCAGTCGTCGGCGCCAATCAAGGTAGGCGGACTGTGGACGGCATGACCTCGGATGGTGATCGAGATCCCTGACCGGTTTAAGGCCTCCCGCTGAGTTCGCCGGAGTCGAGGAGGAAGGGCCGCCGGGCTTCGAGTGGCGGTGTTGTAGGTCGGCGGGCAGGACCGACGTCAGGGAGGGAGGACGGTCGGGCTTCGGGTGGTGGTGCCACAGACCAGTGGGCGGGGCCGGTGTCGGGGAGGTGGGGTGGCCGGGATTAGGGTAGCGGTGCCACGGCCAGCGGGCGGGACTGGCGTCGGAGAGGTGGGGTGGGTTCTGAACGCATAGCAGAGGGCGGGGAGTGGGGTGCTGGTTCGGTGGGCCAGCCCGCACGGAGCAGGACAGTACACAGGCCAGCTAGGCACTGTCGGCGCCGGGGAGGGTGGCCGAACCTCCGGCCAATGTTCTAAAAAGCGGTCTAGGCGGCCCCCCACCGCCTCGCCTAGGCCCTAGGCGCTCCAGAAAAGTGGCCAAGCTCCCAGACGGAGCTAGGCGGCCGCCTAGGCGGTCTAGGCGGGGCAAGGCGGCCGCCTAGGCGGTCTAGGCGGGCTGAGGCTGGCCAGGCGAGCCAGGCGGGCTGAGGCTGACCAGGCGGATTGAGGCTGGCCAGGCGGACCATGTTTGCTTTTGTTCTTGTTAATCACTCAATCTTGAATTATGGTTATATACTTGTTCTTTAAAATAATGGTTTGAGATAATCTTGAACTTATATTAATTTTTAAACATATATATATATATATATTATATAATATCAAAATAATAATTAAAATAATTAAAAAAAAGGCAAAACGCCTAGGCGCCGCCTAGGCCGCCTAGGCGCTAGGCGGCCCCCCACCGCCCGATTAGCGCCTAGCGCTTTTTAGAACCTTGCCTCCGGCGAGCGGCCAAGGCCGCGCGGGGCGGGCTGGTTCGGGTTGGCCGGCAGGTCCTGTGCAGATCGCGCAACAAAGGAGGCCACGGGGTGGGTCTGATGGCTCACAGAAAAACAGAAGAGGAAAAGGGAAATGAAGAGAGAGAGAGGTCAGATAGGAGAGGAGACTTCGGAATCCACCGAATAGAAAAGGGATTTTCTTTCATTACCCATCAATGCCACCAGTACAGCCATCCCCTTCCTTTTTGTCTTCCCAACAACTGAAAAGAAATAACTACACCCACTACTCATTAACTACCCCACTACCAACATTACAAACAGACAAACGAAATAACCACACCCACTACCAACATTACAAACAGACGGACTGCAGCAAACAGAAAAGCTGAACAACATAAATATTTACAGATAACCTCCTGTATGTCTTAGAATAGCAAGTAGTTCCTCTCAAGTGAGCAAGTAGCTCCTGTGGGTCTCCAAGGCAGTAGTTGGGCCAAATATACGACGAGCCCATCATCCCCCGATCCAAAGGGACGCTGAATCCATAGCTCTCCTCCGCCGCTATGCTATCAAAGTCGGGACTAGTCGGCGACTAGTCCCCGACTAGTCCCTGGGCGGCATTTTGCCGACCGATTAATTTTGATTCCGTCATTGCTGGGCGGAATCCCGACTAGTCCCCGACTAGACCCGACTAGCCCGACTAGTCTCCGACTAACGACTGCCGACTAGTCCCCAGGCAGCATTCTGCAAGCAAATTTTTTTTTGAAAGGAGTCTGCGCAAGCAATTTTGTTTGGATTTTTTCACATTGGCTCAAAGTCTTGAGTCACAAGACTCACAACTATGGCTCTTCCCTGTAATCATCTGTTGAGCACCTGAGAATCTCAAATAAAAACATAGACAAATAATTAGTTTATTTGTTGATATCCATATAACCCTATAATCAAAATTGGGGTTGTTCACTGATTAAACATCATCAAACAAATATTGTGATGAATTCTTAGTTCTGAGTCTTTTGACATGGGCATGAAGCCAATACAACTGTGTTATGTTAAACTGTTACTTATGTATTTATACCCATGCTGTGAAGTGTGAAGGTATGTATTGTTATTAACCGACTAATATCATATACTTATTGACATTTATGCTAGTTCATATATCATATATGTTTAGGGAGGGGGGGAGGGGTTAGAATAAGTTTTGGCCGACTAGTCCCGAATTAGTCCCGACTAGTCCCGACTAGTCCTAGTCGGCCCTTGGCCGACTAGGGCCGGCTACCGACTTTGACTGCATAGCTCCGCCGGCGTCTGTATACCCGTGTAATGGGTGGTCGGATGTTCCCATCACTATAGTAATTCAAGTAATGTATATTTGTAACCTAAATATTGACAATTTATTATAACATTGCACTACTTGGGGGGTTTAGTTAGGGCTGGCAATTTCGGACCCGATAGGGCGGACCCGACACGAAGTTAGCGGGTCTGGGTCAGGGCTAAACAGGTTCGGGTTATAAACGGGTCGACACGATAGACCCGTTTAATAAACGGGTCGGGTCCGGGTTTAGGGTCTAGACACGGTAAACCCGGGAAGACCCGTTTAGTATTCAACGGGTCGTGTCGGATCGGGTCTATCCGCAATCTGATACTATAATATATAATACTAGCGGGTCTTTCGGGTCAGGTCGGGTCGAGTCGGATTGGGTCGGATCGGGTCAACTGAATAGACCCGGGTGGTAAACGGGTCTTACCGGGTCTTATCAGGTCTACTTGTTTATTAGCGGGTCGGGTACGGGTTTAGGATCTAGACACGATTAGTTAAACGGGTCGGGTCCAGGTCTAGGGGTTTTGGACACGACACGAACCCGACACGACACGACCCATTGCCACCCCTAGGTTTAGTCCCCATGAACTTCAGAAATTTTGGGAAACTCTCATGTGCAATGTTAGTCCCAAAGAACCTTTTCAATGGAACTTTAAAAACAGGATTAGTGGCCAGCAACTTTTAAAACAGGATTTGAAGTATTGCGTTAGTCGTTTTTGAGGAACTTTTAAGTTGTGTTCTCAAACAAGAGAACTCACAAGTTCTTCTCTATACAAAAGCATCGACATATAGGATCCACAGGATCGCTGGAACATCAAAGTTCACAAGCTCTCGTGTTAACAGCCTTGCGTCATCTGCATTCCCTATATTCTTGGTGAGAGCGGTGGCCACTGGTTCCTCTCCGACATCCATGTCATGGGCTTCATTCCTCCGGCCGAATAATCACGCATGACCCGTCCTCTTCTGATCGAGTCCGCGTCCTCTCCCTACTTCGTTCACTGGTTTCTCTCCGGCATCAGAGCCATCTTCTCCATCAACTTAGTTCACTTTAAATGTTATTTTTTATATAAATATTTAATTTATTATAATGAAATATGATATTTATTTTAAGAGTTCCAAATAAAAAACAGAGGATTCTAGTATAAGGAACTTTTTAAATTCCCTAGTTCTAAGTCCTTGGAACATTAAAGTGCATTACTTTCAAATCCAAGGTGATGCAGACCAGATATCGGTACAAGCATATTAGGCCAGGCCCGAGCCCAGAGGCCCACGTAGGAAGATCTCAGGAGATTTGAATATAAAATAAGGTATTGTTAGTTATTTGAAATTAATGGTAGATAAAGATTTTATTTTGTTGCCATGTTTGTGTTTTCGGTGTATTAAAAGGACACCAAGCATTGTAATTGGGTAGTTGAATATAAATGAATGATGGATGGTTGTTGCCGTTTAGGCTCATGGATTTGAGTCTCTTTCCTCTCCCTTGGTCTGGTGGATTCCAGGTATCAATCTCGTCCTAGCTTCTAGTATTTTCTTCTGATCCAAAGCATCTATTCTCTCCGCCCTTTCTCACTCGGTGATCTCGTACCACTAGTTATCTTCTTTTATACTATATACCAAAAAAATTCCAAAAAAATTTGCATCACCTTCATCATCCCCACTCCCCCCCGTCGATCGACGTGACTACATCAAGTTGGTATTAAAGCGTCGGGATTTGTGGTGTTCATTACCACAAACGGTCCTTGTGTGGTTATCGTCATCACCATCAGCGCTGGTTCTTCATCCTCGTCTCGCTCCACTTAGCCCACTGTCGTCGTCATCGAATCTCGCACCCGCATCAACATCAACTAGTCGCCACATTCTCTTCCTATCGCTGTCATTCCCGTGCTGACTAGACCAGCAAAAAAAAGCCGTACTGTCAGATCTGATCCAATAGAAAAAAATGAGAACAAAAGGACGCCCACCTGATTGTTGCCGCACCTCTCTTTCTCCATCATTGCTGTTCTGCTGGCCGCTACATCCGTTCCTCTGTGTTCTTATCCCCTACAACAAGAAAAAACAAAAAAAGATCAGAAAAAAAAGAAGAATAGGGAAGAACAGAAAAAAGAAATAGAGATACAGAGCATACCTGCAGATCCACACTTTAGCCTTATGCCTCGCGTCTCCATCAAGAGCTGTTGTTGTCATCGTCTCCCTTATCTCCTTGCTACTGCCTCAACCTGAAAGCCAAGAAAACAACCTCAAAGCCCTAATCCTTATCCATTTTAACCATGTGCTTTACCCTTTTACCCTCATGGATTAACCCTTATATCCCATCTCATCCATTAACCTTTAAATCACATCTAAAGGCCCTAAGGCATCTTAAAACATTACTGTGCAGTCACTTGAATCGCGTTGAATCCGATTTGAAATTTGGATTTGAACCCATTCAGCCAAATCAAACCTGACAACTTCATTGGCTATATCTTCTACTTTGTTCATTGGATTTGGTCAGACCAAATACCAAACTTGCGGAGCAAGGCAGATCAATTGAATCATCGTATCCTTCAAAATCTCAAACATAAAGCTCTTCTCAAGACGAAGTCGAGGTGTTTCGAACAAATCATGTGACTTTAAGAGGCGAAGTCAGGGAATGAGGAGGGAACGATGTTTTCAACTTCTAGGTTTATCTCATGAAGAGAAATCAAGATACTAAAATCTGAAATTTTGTCTTTATTTCACCCCCTTTTGTATAATAAGGGTTTTTCAATCATTGGTGGAGATCGTAGGAATTGAGGTATGGATGGTTCAGATGGAAGAAACAAATAGAGAGAGAGAGAGAGAGACGTTTCCCACATCCGTACGAGAAGAAAGAGGGGTTGGGGGGATTGTATGGTCAAAGAGAGGAGAGGGGAACGCTGTGGGGCCCTTTTGGGCTTATCATAAAAGCTTGATGGGCTTATTTTAAGGCACATTAATACTCTCTTAAGTCATGATGATCTATCCGTCGGATTCGAGATCTAATCTTGAACGTCGAGCGGCTTGCAGATACTTGTTTTGCTAAAGCTGGAAATACATCTGAAGGAGCCTAAAATAATCCGAAACGCTCCTGAATAAGGTCGTGGACATCCCTGTACGACTTGGCAATAAACTAAATCGATAAATAAAGCTAAAAATGGCCAAAAACATCATAAATTACCTTAAAAAGACTTTAATAAATAAAAAAAACTGATATAATATTGTTTTAAAGAACCCTGATGCAAATAATGCCTGAATCAAGTTACCTACCTTTATGAGTCCTTGTGTATCTTCATAATCATATTTATAATTGCTAATCCTCTACTTCGCACATAGTCCCCGGTCTCAACCATAAAAAATGTTGGAATGTCAGACAATCGCTGGCGTGAAGTTTACCATTGCACTACGATTTAGAAAAATGGACTATAAGTTCCATTTATAGCACACCCAATAGGCCACGTGTTCCATCAATAGAACCTGATGTGTTGAGTTTGGTGTTTTCGCTGCAACTATATGTCTTTATCAATATAACCAATATGCCACATTCAGTGTTTTCAGAGGCGGGGGCGTAAGGCGGGGCGTTTTGCCTATTGTGGGGCGAGGCGTAAGCCCCAAGGCATGGGAGGGAAGCCCCACGAATTTTTTATTTTAATTTAAAAAATATATAAATAAAAAATATTATATAAAATAGTGAAAATAGATTACAAACAAATAAAATAAAAAGTACTATGAGCAAACAAAGCATTAAAGCCCACAAACATGGTTGATAAATCACAAATATATAAAAAATAAAAATAAAAATGAACTTGTCATTGTTTTTCAATATAATTTAAGATCTAATTCTAAGTTTCTCACCAAAATTTAAACTATCTATGGTTATATTCCATAGATTATAGCATTCCATACATGATATAGAACCAATGTAAAACAACTTTAGTTCCCAAAAATATCATAATTGTCATCCAAGAGAGTAAGACACATATAAAAGATAACACGGTGGCAATCAAATCATTTTTTTTCAACTATGCATACAAACTCTAGTGAGGCGTAAGCAAGGTTCGAAATATCCATTTCGGTGGAAATTTCGACTTCTGGATATGGAAATATTTTTGTGGAAATATTTCGACAGTGTGGAAATATTGCAATTTTGTATAAATGGTGAAAATATTGATTTTTTTATGGAATTTTTTAGTGAAACTCTGGATAGTCCTAAACCAAGTATATATACACACTTTGGAACACTCAAATAATATTTGTACCCTATCTAGGGGTGTAGAGCTTCACATTGCATGTATTCAATGTATTGAGTCTGTGAGTCTTATGCAATCTTGTTTGGTTCGGTTTTGATATATTTTTTTCAAATACTTTTTAATCTTTTTTTGGATAAAAATATTTTCAAAAATAAAGATTAGTTGATTGTTAAAATATTGTTTCAAATGATTTTGAAAGCAGATTTAAAACAAGAAAGTTATGCAAGTTTGAAATTCTGCAAAAATTATGCTGAAATGTGAAACACCATTTTTTTACCAAGTCTGGAAAAAAAAAATTATATAGAAAAGTTTTTATATATTTAAAATTTCCTAAGACGGACCATGGTTTTCTAGATGCACTTGTACTTCTACATCTTGTGAAATTTTTTGAGCTAAAAAGGAATTGATTTAATCACTTTTCTCACCATGTGGATTTTATAAAAAACCCTTAAAACTGTTTTCTCCTACTAAAACTGAAAGTATACTTTTTGATTCCTTTGGTTTTTTATTTTTTTAATATTTTTATTGAAATCAAATTGAGGTGGGGTATTTGCTTATTTATATATAATAACTTAAAGTAAATGGAGACTTAAATGTTACTATATGTAAATAACCTACTGAGAACCAGGCCACAAGCTCCCTTTTATAACCAGTTAGTCCCACAATTTCGGATATATTTTGCGAATTTTTTGAAATTTTCGCGAAATTTCGACAAAATTCTGTTGTGTTGGTACTGATATCGCGATATTTTATGGAGATGGAAATATTTTGTGGAAATATCGTGATATTTCGTGAAACCTACTCGATATTTTGACATTTCCAGTTCTACTCGAGATTGCAGGCGGGATTTCGTATCGGGTTTTTATTTTTCCGATATATTTCGCGAAATATATTGATTTTTTGTACCTTGGGCGTAGGCCCAGACCATTGGGGTGTAAAAAGCGTGCCTGGGCGTACGCCCCAGTTGTTTAGGCATAAGCCCCACAGGAAAAAAGTCTCAGATTGAGCCGCCCAGGGAGTTTTAGAACCGCCCTGCCCCGGGGAGCGCCCCGGGCGTACCACGCCCGGGGCACGTTTTTTAAAACACTGGCCACATTTGAACCCTTGCTTTGTGGTCACTATAGTCCGAAGTTTTGGTTTGGTAAGAAATGGTCTATATTATAGAATCTCTCTCTCTCTCTCTCTCTCTCACACACACACACACACACACACACACACACACACACACAAACAAAAGCCGAAGCCTTTGATCTGACTCTATGAACCCAAATCTCCAATAAAACTGTTACCCAATCTTAGAAAGACCAACTGTATCACTTCACTTGGCATTCATGATTCATTGCTAGACCGAGAGAAAGCTTCCTTATGGTATTAGTATTAGCAATTTATTTCACTCTTTTTTTTTATCGAGTTGTTTGCCATCTTGCAGTGGCGATGCTTCCTCAAGAGGTTACTATTCATGAGGATTATCTAAGTTAGCCCATGAGAGTGCTTTCGTTTTTTCTACTATAATTTTTTATTAATACTTTCTGTTTCTCCATTCAGAAACCTTTTTTTTAACCTTTTTGGATTCGCTTTACAGTTGCAATGGTGTATTAGAAAGATGAATTTCCTCTAGTTGTATGTGGCTTTTATAAATTTTCGGCATATATGTAAATTGTATTCTTGCATTTTACAAGAAAACTATGTTAGGGGCCGTGACCTATTATTCGTTTGCCCTTTATATTGGATTCTGCTCATTTGTTGGAGCATCCCAGCACATTGTTCCTCATGTTGCAAATGTTTATGAAGATTTTCTACCTCATGCTATATTTTCATTTGACTTTTATTTTTCTACATGTATTTTATTCTAAGAAAATGACTCATCTTTTCAGAATTTTTTGGGAATCTAAAACGTTTGAAGGATGCACAAACTCTGTTGAGCCGTGGTATGGAACGGCTTATTCCTTTGATAAAATCCCTGTCTCCACCATCCAGGTTTGTTGTTGAAATTAGAAATATTGCATGCATAATAGATTATTAATTATAATAAATGCAAAAAATTTCATTTATAGGTATCCTTTTTTATATGTTTATTTACACTTTTGTAGTTTTACTGTATACATAGATGATTCTTTGAGTTTTGTCTGTGTAGCAATGGATAGAAAATGCTCCTAATGAAGACCTACATCTACCTACACCTAATATATTTATTCCAACTGATTTGACACTTAAACATGTGCAAGAGAAGGTAAATTCTCGATAATGACTTGTCTCATGTTGCATTGGGTTTTGCTTATATTATTCTTATTGCATATATATACTAATATATGAGCCTTTAATCAGGTTACGTTTCCAATTTTGTTAAGGAGATCATCGTTTTCAAGATTGTGGTACAAGCCGGATACGATGTTCTTCATTCCTAAAGCATATATCAGAATAGACTTCAACTGTCCACAGTCAAACCACTCCCCTGAAGCAGAAGTTCTCACCATCATCTTCACAAGATTATTAATGGACTATTTAAATGAATATGGTAAAGTATTGCACCGGTCAACTTACAGTAGTAATTTCTAAATTGTAATGTGATTTTGATCACACTATTAGGCATCAGTCATTGCATGCTATGGGGTCCTTTTTTTTTTTCTCTATACAATGTGTACTTCAATAGCTTATTTGATGTGTCATACGTTTTGCAATTTCTTACAGGACCATGATAGCTGGGTCTATCAGATCTTTAAGGAGATTTTATTGCACTCATTCACTTTTTTCTTTAGATATAAACAAAGAGCTGTACAGGCTATAGCTTATACTTGCCAACAATGCAGAATTCCTTTCAGCAACCAAAATTTGACCAGGCATAGTCTCGAAGTTGTCTTCTCAGTTAGATTCTGGACCAGTTTGATGCATCTGTTAAAAGCATAAATAATTCCAATGATTATATGGTGGAAAGATGGCTGAAAGTATTAGAAGCCAGGGAATTTTATAGGTGCAGATAAATTGATCACATAGTCCTAAAAGTTTGATAATTGTATTGGATTTTATTGAGTCGTATGCATACCGTCTAGTAGGTGACTGAAAAGATTGCTGTGCTATGATGTGTTGGGTGCTCTGATTCGTTGGACTCTTCCAACTTTGCCCCAGTGCCGTGTCGACACGTGTGAACACCGACACTCGTGTCCACGTGTGGATACATGAAATTAAGGTTTTAATGCATTGTTGAGAACTTGGGAGCAACAATGCGGTTGTACAAAAGCATGAAATGCATTGCGTTAATGTTACCCATCTTCCCAAGGTACCCTGTATTTATGAGGCGCCGTCGCTTGTGGTTTCGTAGTAAACGCAGTATATGTGTTGCATTACTGACTATAATTTGTTTCTTTCTATATATAGGTTCATAAGCAACATTAATATGTTGTGTTATTGATGAGAATTTGTTTCTCTCTATATCGGACCACCAACAGCATTACATGTGCTTCGTGATTGCCCTATTTATTTCCATCACTTCACTAAATGGAAAGGCTCGTATCAGGGTCGAGATTTTTTTCTTTTAGAGTTTATTCTGAGTGCATTAAATATGCCCTTTGATTGACAAACACGAGATCTCTTCCTCTTAGCACATGCATGGGTGATCATATTTATGCTTGTTATTATTTATACTTTATTAAAGAATATAATAGATTATATATTCGTGTGTCCATGTCTCCAAGTTGTATTATTTTTCCATCTGACACCAGTGTCCGTACCGACACTTGATACCCTTGTCCATATCCGCAAATCATATGTTGGGTGGGCCGGTGGGGACCTATACAATGGATACGAGTTTTTATTTTGTTCATGATGGATGATAAGGACCGCCCCTATTCCTTGATTGTTGTAAATAAGGAGACACCCGCTAAGCCACTGTACGCCTCGACCTGCCATGAGGGGGCGAATGTGGGTGCATAAAATATCCACCCCTTGTTCAACACCAAGTCCAGACTTTCAGAAATGGTGACATCTCCACGGCGAGGGAGACAAGCTGATGTGGTTTCTTTCAATAATCTTTCTTTCTTTCTTTATTTTCTTTATTTTTCTTTTCTTCTTTCTCTTCCTCTTTCTTTCTCTAGCTGGCCGTGGTCGTCACTAGGGCCGGCCGACTCTGTCATTGGGGCTGCCCATCCCTTGTACTGGGGCCGGCCGCTCGGGCTCTCTTCTTTTTTTCTTTCCTTCTTTCCTTTCTTTCTCTTTCTTTCTTTCTTTCCTTTCTTTTTTTCTTTTCATTATTTCTGTCTTCCTTTATATGCTTCGAAGATTTTGAGGGTTTGCGCCATACTTGGAAAAATTCCAAGCCTTTTCCACTTGGAATATTTTATGTGGCTACAAACTGCCCCCTCAAGAATGAGTGATCAAATCGAAGATGATTGTGGCTCCTAGGTCGTCACACTAGCTGGCCTTGGTCGTCACTAGGGCTGATCGGCCCTAGCACTGGGGCCAACTGACTCTGTCATTGGGGCCGGCCATCCCATGTACTGGGGCCGGCCGCTCTGGCTCTCTTCTTTTTTTCTTTCCTTTCTTTCTCTTTCTTTCTTTCCTTTCTTTCTTTCTTTCATTCTTCTTGTCTTTCTTTATATGCTTCGAAGATTTTGAGGGTTTGTGCCATACTTGGAAAATTTCCAAGCCTTTTCCACTTGGAATATTTTATGTGGCCACAAACTGCCCCCTCAAGAATGATTGATCAAATCGAAGATGAGTTTGGCTCCTTCTTGGCGCCATCGATCAATTCTTCCTTTGCCATTTGACGGGTATTGGGGTGCCTTTATCGTTATTTGAAAAAGATTTCAATATCTGAGGTAGTTATGGACCTATGGTAACGATTTAATAACTCCCCTTTATTGGTATATTGCACGTACGTATTTGGCTTGTGTTTTTAATATTTCTTGTTCTTTTTATATTGGGATGTTAGATTTGTTTGAATGAGTTAAACATGTGGTTAAGGAACAAAAAATTGGCATATTTCAGAAAAAAAGAGATATTTTGGTTTTTTGTAGCATCAATTAGAATTATGGCATACAGATGTGCACTATATGAAAAGTCTGAAAAAACCGTGGATGATTAACGTTATTTTGGTAGGCATGAGAATTATCGAACTATCATTGATATTTCACGGAGACAAAGGGGTCAAATTCACATATTATGGCTAAATTTCGGCAAGTTCTCAGCATATTTCAATTTTTATCAAAATTTTGCCTCGTTTTAACTGCTGGAACTTGGTTTTGGTGGACTTCATATGTTTTTTTTTTTACTGCTTCACTTGGGTTTTGCAATTATCAGTTCTGCAATTAGATATTATCACACACTGCTGACTGTCAACCGGTCACATATTACATGATTTAGACCCATTGTTGACAATTGACAACAGTGTAATAATGTGACTTCACGTGGATTCTGCAACTTCATCTAAATTCTTTCTTTGTACATTGCCACACGTTAAATTCTTAGAGAATATTTATTGTTTATTGTCAATTGTCGTCTAGATCCATTTTACATCTTTAGAAAAGTTGATTAAGATGAAAAGTTGATTTATTCTTTAAATGACCACACGACACTGCTGTCTGGACACATTTCGCAAAAATTTTATGTCTTTCGGATTTATTTCTACGTTTAGACTGTTATGCATCATAACATCATACATTGAAATGGTGCTACATGGAGCTCCATAATCCCCTAGTACAAACGTTAGGTGTTCCAAAGTGTATATATGCTCAAGGTTTTAAATGTCGTTTTTGGTGTCCATGTCGGTCGGCCAAATAAAGAAAGTTTTTTCGTTTTTCGGTAATTTGTCGGTGGAAAAATTGTAAAATGGAAAGACATATTACGGTGGAAATATTTCGTTTTTCGATCAAATTTTGGTGTTTTTCGATGAAAATTTATCGTTTATCGATCAGATTTTGATTTTGTTCATTTGATATGAAAAATATGGAATATTTCAGCAATACTTCAAGATAAAAATGACAGTAAAATATTGCCTATTATGAAAAAAAATCGAAATTGAGGAAAAATGTAATATTTTACTGATAAAGATGAGCTTTGTTTTGTTAAAAAAGATAAAAAATTTCAGTTAAATTGTTTGGAAAAAAGACATAATGTCGCATTTCCGTCAAATGACGGTCATTTCGGTCAAATGTCGGTCATTTCGGCCGACATTTCGTTATGTCGGAAGGAAATTTGGTACTACTAAAAATTCGGTCAATTTCTATGTCGGACCCTTGAAAAAAAGACATATTTCGGTGATTTCGTAGGAAATTTGTCGACATTTGATTCCATGTCTATGCTTACTTTTTGATTATCAAATGTTTCATTAAAAAGTTACATAGAAATATCTTCAATAATTATTACAAAATTGCAATATTTCCACCTGTCTAAAATTTCCTCGAAATATTTCCATATCAGTTTATTGGTCGATTTCGATTCTTGGAACCTGGCATGCGGTTAAAATCTTTTAAAACTTGCCCATTCATCAAGATGATGCAATTGAAATAAGCTTTGAAGTATACATAGACATGGTGTTCTTATTCCTCCAGTTTATCTAGCAAGTATTATTCCTCGGAAGTGTAGGATTGGTTCTAGTTTCTAGTATTTAGTCGTACTTTTTTACTTTCAAAGGGGGGTCACCCTATTGTAAACACAGTGCTTGATGATTTTATTTAGGAAGATCTTGTTTAAGTCTCTCTCTCTCCTTACCTCTGTCTATCTACTAGTTAGGACTTTCTCCTAGTTTCTCTCTAGTATGTCCCCATTTTAGAGACTTTACTCCGCTTTGCCTAATTATCGAGTTCTACGGACCTTTGGTTGTACTAGTTATGTCCTACTTCCACCAAGGGAGCGTACTAAGTTTTCTCCCCGATCTGCTAAATGTGCCTTCGTAGGGTATAATTCTGAGCATAATGGTTGACATTGCTATAATCCCTTTGTCTGTCTTACCAGTAATTCTCGACACCTGACCTTTTTTTAGGACACACTTTCTCTGGGCACCTCCTTCTCCAATTTTTTTTTTCTCCAGACACCTCGCTCTTCTTTGGGTATTCTTCCTACCCCCGCAACTCCAGATGGTCCTACCATCTCTACTTCAGTGCTTGAGCCCCCGCGCACCACCTGTCATCTATACCCTATACTATCAAAGTCGGGACTAGTCGGCGACTAGTCCCTGGGCGGTATTTTGCCGACCGATTAATTTCGATTCCGTCATTGCTGAGCGGAATCCCGACTAGTCCCCGACTAGACCCGACTAGCCCGACTAGTCCCCGACTAACGACTGCCGACTAGTCCCCAGGCAGCATTCTGCAAGCAAATTTTTTTTTGAAAGGAGTCTTCGCAAGCAATTTTGTTTGGATTTTTTTACATTGGCTCAAAGTCTTGAGTCGCAAGACTCACAACTATGGCTCTTCCCTGTAATCATCTGTTGAGCACCTGAGAATCTCAGATATAAACATAGACAAATAATTAGTTTATTTGTTGATATTCATATAACCCTATAATTAAAATTGGGGTTGTTCACTAATTAAACATTATCAAACAAATATTGTGATGAATTCTTAGTTCTGAGTCTTTTGACATGGGTATGAAGCCAATACAACTGTGTTCTGTTAGACTGTTACTTATGTATTTATACCCATGCTGTGAAGTGTGAAGGTATGTATTGTTATTAACTGACTAATATCATATACTTATTGACATTTATGCTAGTTCATATATCATATATGTTTAGGGAGGGGGGGAGGGGTTAAAATAAGTTTTGGCCGACTAGTCCCGAATTAGTCCCGACTAGTCCTAGTCGGCCCCGACTAGGGCCGACTACCGACTTTGACTGCATAGTCTATACCTATACTCATCACCAGCCAACACCAGCTTCAATTCCACCCGCACTGCCAGCTTCACCGGCTCTTTGGGATGGCAACGGTGTGGTTTTGGGTAAAACCGAAACCGCACCGCAACACCAAATTGCCACACTGAAACCACACCGCACCGCTACGGTGTACCGTTTTGTAAAACTGAAACCGCACCATGCAGTGCGGTGCACTGCGGTTTATCACCATAATGGCTTAAATGGTGCGGTTTTATGCAGTTTTGGTCAAAACCGAAACCGCACCGCTACACCGAAACCGCACCGCATCGTGACAGTTTTGAATTTTGCCAAACCAAAACCGCACCATGCGGTGCGGTTTACTGTGGTTTTTGGTTTTAAACTGCACCGTTGCCATCCCTACCGGCTCTTGCTGCTTTGCATGCTACCACTTCTTCTGCAGTGACTTCAGGTTCACCACCTCTATTACTTGTCTCGCTCGGCATTACAGATGGGTCCTTAGCTGCTCATCACAATCCGGAGCGTGAGAGGCACCTACCCGATCGCTATGGTTTTTCTCAATTAGCTTCCCCATCTTCGCAGTTTAGACCTTTTTTGTAGCTATCCACTCTCTTCAAAAGCCACTAACCTATCGTGAGACAGTTCAATCACTCCATTGGTAGCAGGCTATGACTGAGGAATTGAAGCACCCTTTAGTGGACTGGTACTTGGGGGGTTGTTCCGCTTCCTCGAAAGAAAGACCCCATTAACGGTCACTGGGTCTACTGGATTAAGACTCGTTCAGACGGGTCTGTTAAGAGGTACAAGACTCATCTTGTTGCTCGTGGCTTTACCCAGGAGTATGGTGTTAACTACAAGAAGACTTTCGACCTTGTTGCGAATATGACCAGCGTACAAACTCTGCTAACAGTTGCTTCAGTTCGTTGTTGATCACTCTTCCAGATAGATGTTAAGAATAATTTTCTTCACAGAGACCTCTCTAAGGAGGTCTACATGCGGCCATCTCCTGATCTTTCGACTCTCCCTAGCATGTTTGTCGTCTTCACATGGATATTTATGGGCTCAAGCAAGCTCCATGGGATTGGTTTTAGTGTTTCAGGTCCTCGGTGCTTGCTGCTGGCTTTATAGAGAGCATGAACGACTATGTTGTGTTGGTTCAAACCTCTGCTCATGGTCATGCGATGCTACTTCTCTGCGTTGATGACATGATCATCACCATTGATGTTGCTGCTACCATTGATTCTCTAAAGAGGAACCTCCATCAGCAATTCAAAATATAAGACCTTGGACAACTTCGCTACTTCCATGGCCTAGAAATCGCTTCTTCTCCTCGAGGATTCTTAGTTTCTTCGCTGAAGTTTGCCTCTGATGTATTGAGTCGTTTCGGTTCTACCGACTCCCGGATCATGGACACACCGAGGGAGCTTAATGTAAAGCTTCATTCAAGTTCCACTGATGGCGAGTCCTTTCAAATCCCACTTGCTACAGGAAGCTTCTTGGTGCTCTCGTCTACCTGACGATCACTCTCCCGAATATTGTACTTGTTATTCGAGTTAGCCAGTTTGTCAATGTTCCTCGCTCAGTTCACTATTCCGCGCTACTGAGGATTCTTCGCTATCTTCAGGGCCCATTCACTTGCTATGTGCTTCTATCGTCTTCTTCCTCTTTGGAGCTACGCGCCTATTCAGATGTAGACTAGTAAGGTGATTCTATTGATTAACGATCCATCACTGGCTTCTGTATCTTCTTAGATGACTTACTCATCTCCTGGACTAGCAAGAAGCAGGATATTGTTTCGCTTTCCATCACCGAGGCAGAGTTTCATACTATGGCACAAACAACTTGTGAGGTTGTTTGGCTGGTCATCTAGCAAGATTTTAAAACTAGGTATCGATCATGATATCAGCCTAAACCAAATTGAGTCAACTCGACCGAGTTGACTCCGTATCGGTCGGATCCATCCAGTCCGATTTTGGTCATTTTTAAAAAAAATTCTGAACCGAACTGCTACGACTCGATCGTATCAACCGATACGGGGTTGACTCAACCTATATGAACCAGCACGACCTGGTATCAGTCGATACGGACCAAGTATCGGTACCGGTCGGTAACTCGGTTTGGGCCCATAGAAAACCGAATCGTATTGGCCGATACGACTCGTTATCGGACAAGTTTTGAAACCATGTTGTCTACTCGGAAGTATAGCTAACTTTGTCGACTTCCATCTACTATGACAACTAGGGTGCTATTCAGATTGCTGGCAATATGATGTTCCATGAGTGCACAAAGCACATCGAGCTTGCTTGTCACTTTGTGCGACATCGCTTTGTGGGCGGCTCGCCCTCGCTTTCGTATGTGTCTTCTACAAAGCAGCTTGCAGACTTATTTGCAAAAACACACACCATGCAGTGTTTTGGATATCTCCTTAGCAAATTCTTGGTGTATGATCAACCTTGAGTTTGAGGAGGGGTGTTAGCAAGGTTTTAAATGTCGTTTTCGGTGTCCATGTCAGTCGGCCAAAAAAAAGAAAATTTTCATTTTTCTGTAATTTGTCAGTGGAAAATTGTAAAATTGAAAGACAAATTTTGGCAGAAATATTTCGTTTTTCGGTCAAATTTCGATGTTTTTTTATGGAAATTTGTCGTTTTTTGATCAGATTTCAATTTTTGTTCGTTTGATATGAAAAAGATGGAATATTGCATCATAACTTCATGATAAAGATGACAATAAAATATTATCTATTATGAAAAAAAATTAAAATTGAGAAAAATATAATTTCTTACTGATAAAGATGAGCTTTGTTTTGTTAAAAAAGATAAAAAAATTTCAGTGAAATTGTCTGAAAAGGGATCTAATGTCGGATTTCGGTCATATGTCGGTCATTTCAGTCAAATGTCGGTCATTTCGGCCGATTATGTCGGAAGGAAATGTGGTAATATTAGAAATTAGGTCAATTTCTATGTCGTACCCTCGAAAAAAAGACATTTCGGTGATTTGGTAAAAAATTTGTTGGCATTTTATTCCATGGGTGTTAGAGTAATATAGTGTGTGTATATACTTAGTCTTTGTATAGGTTGGTCCTTTCCTTGGGTATGTTCACCTTGGGTGACCCCATCTCATGAGATGGGTGACCCCATCTCATGTACAACATATATAGGGCCATTGTACCATTGACTCATTGAGTGAGACATTCTATTCTCTCCCAATTCCTCTCTGTCTCTCTCTCTCCTAAGGTTTTAAATGTCGTTTTCGGTGTCCATGTCGGTCGGCCAAAAAAAGAAAAATTTTCGTTTTTCGGTAATTTGTCGGTGGAAAAATTGTAAAATGGAAAGACAAATTTCGGTGGAAATAATTTGTTTTTCGATGAAATTTCGGTGTTTTTCGATAGAAATTTGTCATTTTTTGGTCAGATTTTGATTTTTTTCGTTTGATATAAAAAAGTTAGAATATTTCAGCAAAACTTCATGATAACCTTTCTGTGACATAAATATGCATATTTACTTATCTAGGACTTTAGATTCATATTTAAAATTTTAAAATCACTTAATGAATTACAAAGTAGAATGCCATACAAAATCTCAAAGCCACTCAAAGTCTGAAACTGAAAGTAGATACCATAACCATAGAATAAACAATGATTGTAGAATAGTTGTACGAACTACAAAGTACAAATATAATACTAGAATGCTCAAGTTCCATACAAAATACAAGCATACAACTGCAAACTATTAATACAAGCAAGCATAAAATTTATACAATGCTACTAACCCAAAAATTTATATTTTATTCACAAAGGGAGAGCAACAGCTGAGAATCCCAGCTTTTCCACCGAAATCCACCGACAAACCGACAGATGTCGGTGATGTCACCGACAAATAACCCGACAAATGAAATAATTGTACAATCACAAGTTCTTTTCGCCGACAGCACCGACAAATCACCAACATTTGTCGACATCCACCGACAATGTCGACCGACAAATTGTAATGTCGACAATTCAGACTTTTTTTTATGTCGGAGCCTCCAAATACCAACATATGTCGGTGATTTCAACCGACATTTGTCAAAATTTGATTCCATGCTCTCTCCTTGTGTCTCTCTCCCCACTCCCCTCTCCCCTTCTTGGGTTAGCAGCCTTTAACTCGGGTTTTCATCTCTCAATATTCAAGTCAAATGATGTTGCTTGTCTTTTGTAGTGCAAATTTGCCACATACGATTTCAACTTTATGATCCTTTTTTGATAGTTGTTTAAATGTTTACCTTCCTTTTTTTGTTTTCAAGTTCTTGGATCCCAAAAATCTTTATACTGTGTTAGAAAAAACATTATAGTAAGTTAGTAACCCTCAAATTTGTTTAATTATTTACTTCAACTATATGCTGCACCGAATTTTATGTAGTATCAAGGTCGAAGTTATTTGAGATAAGACCTTGGAATCAGTTTGAGGTGTTTCATTGCTATTTGCACTAATTTTTGCTGATATTACTTTTTTGTCCTTCCGTTTTTATAATTTTCTTATTTGTCTTATGTTTTGCTTGAGATGCCTATCAGTTGACTCTTAGTATTTCCCGCTCTTTGGGTTTTTAAAATTTTTATTGTCAAACAATCAAACAATGTTGTAGAAGTTTGGATCTTTTTGTTAAGTGATTATATTTGTTTGTTTATGTTGTCTTGTTAGGAAAATTTTCTTGAGTTTATGCATATATGGTTTATGTGATATTCCTCAATTTGCTAATCTACTTTTAAGAATCTCACTGTCCTGGAAATGATCTTCATTTTCTAATTTCAGCTTATGATGCTCAAGTTGCTGGTCTTCATTATACGATACATCACATTAATACTGGATTTCAGGTTAGATGTTTTCTTTGCTTTAAAATTTTTTAACGCGATTTTCTGCACATGGCTGTTTCTTTAATCGGCAACTGAAAAAATATTCCTAATAGATTTTCCTACTGAGTCTCATGGCGGCAGGAGACTACTCTTATAATGCTAGCTTTATGCATCCAGCTGAATGATATGTGTAGGGTCTGAAAAGCTAATACTAGAGGAAAGATAACATTTTCCTCTGAAAATTGAAACGTGATTATGAAGATAAGCTTTGCATTTTGTGCGTGTGCAGGTGGGTGGGTGGGTGTGCATTGATGTAAAATTGGGATTCAATTAATACCGTAAAAGTGCATCTTCTTCAAGCGATCCTGATGACGACCATGATGGAGGCCTGCTTCTTGTGTCTGTCCCTCTCGGCGTACGATTCCTCAAGGCGGATGCAGAGGTCGGTGTTGCGGCCCTTGCGGGCCCTCTCCCTCTTGAGTTCTGTGGGGAAGAAAACAGAAAAATAAAAAATAGACCTAAGGTGTAGGATGCGTAGAAGTCGATTAGGATGTAGGATCCATCAAATTCGGTAGCTCATGAAAGCCTCACAGAAGAAAAATATACAATAGTAAGGAAATAAGGCGGAACATGTTGAATGTCTGAAGGTTTAGGATCACGTGGGCCCCATAGAGGGGAAAAAAAAAAGGAAAGGCGAAGGAACATGTAGGACGTGTAGGGAAAAACGATGGCTTTTATTGTAGAGTTATGGAAAAGATGTCGAACATAGCTTGGTTGGCAAGAAAATTAATCGGTTGGGGTGTGTGTGGGTTTGTGCGCGCGCGCGCGCGCGGGGGGGGGGGGGGGGGGGGGGGTGTACAGTGTTAGTGATTTCTTCAAGTATCTAGAAGCTACTTTATAGTATCCTTGGTTCTGTAAATCAGAAAGTATTGAAGTGGGTTCATGTGGAGTTCTCAAAAAATGAAGATGTACTAGAAACACTTAGAAGGGTTTCATATAAATTTAAACTTAGTTAAATAAAATAATATAAAGTACTCATTTTGATACATATTTTGAGTAAACAGATGATATAGAGAATTAGGGATTCAAAAAACTTTGGTGAAGTATAAGTCTTATCCCATACAATTTTCCAACCAATTTTCAACCTGACATCAACCCTCTAAGGTCAAAGTTAAAATGTCGATATCGGTCAGTCAAACAAAGAAAGTTTGTTAGATTTCGATCAATTGGAGATGAAAATTTTGTAATTTTTAAGGAAAGATATTAGTGGAAATTTGTCCGATTTCATCAGTATTTCAGTTAAATTGTGGTATGCTAACAGACAATTGGAATTGAGCAAAAAGATGGATTTTTTCACTGAAAATGATGTAATTTTCTATAGAAAAATGGTATTTTTAGTGACATTGTGCAAAAATAGATGAAAAGTCTAATTTGGGTAAAATGTCGGTCATTCAGTTGACATTTTTTTTTATGGTGAACATAAATTTCGTATTATGGAAATTTCAAACAATTTCTATGTTGAATCTGTAAAAAAGACATTTCGATCTTTTTGTAGGAAATTTGTCGACCTTGGATTCCATGTCTAATCTTGTTGCTTAAAGAGTAAGGCAACTTGATATATTGGTCAAGAAACCTAGAAGGTCTGATGGCGAGTAGTGAGACCTACTTTATTGGTTACGCTATTTGAGTTCATGCAATCAAGAATTATAGTAGCAACCCTCCAAAGTTCTTGAGAATGTAAAAGTATGGACGAAGATGGTAGAAGACAAGATTTCTATAGGGAATTGGATCCATCCCTGGCAATTATCCTACAAGTTAAATTCCAAGTGTCCAAGTTAAACAACAGTCCCTGTTTTTGATAAATAACTATCGAATATAATTGATTGATGGGGCACAGTGGTAGATATGGAAAGGGGTGTTGGGCCTGATTTAGGTTCCAAATATGGTGAGCTAGGAAGCACGAATATGGACATGGGACAAGGACACAACACAATATGGACACGACGACCCCGCAAATCTAAAAAAAACAAGATAGACACGGCGAAGACACGGGAATTAAATATTATAGAATTATATATATATATATACACACACTACAATTAATAAATGATCCATGATCTAAATGATCCATGATCTATGATCTAACAAGTCATGATGCATACTCCATGATCTATGATCTAAATGATCCATGATCTATGATCTATGATATACACACACTACAAACATTTCAGAACTTTATAGAAATACAATTAATAAATGATCCATGATCTAACAAGTCATAGATTAATAATTCAAAGATTCAAAATTAGTCAATATTAATAACCACAACGCCACAACCACATCCATAAGTCATGATGCATACTTGATCGCGGTTGCAGTTGAGAACGCCAAGAGAGAGGACGCTGGGAGAGAGTATGTCGGGAACAGTGTTGTCAAGGCGACGAGGTGTGCTTGAGGCACAAGGTGCTGCTGGAGCCTGAGGCACAAGGCGCAAATAAGGCGCACGCCTTAGTGTGTAAAGCGAAAAAATATTTTTTTTTCTTTAAAAAATTAATAATAATTGTAAAAAAATCTAAAATTTATAAAAAAATATATTTCATGAAAAAAGAGAAATATAACAACTATTCAATTAAATCAACACAATAAAGGTAAACAATACTTATAACTCATAACTAGTGGCCATCAAAAGAACAATTTGAATGAGAATAATAATTCACAAGTTATTATGCAACATGCGAACATCATATTCATAAGTTAAATGCATACAATACTCATAAGTGATAACTGATAAATGAGAACTCATAAACAATGTTGAGTAACAAAAACAAAAGAGTCGCGCTCTAAGAAAAGTTGGGCTCTTTTATTCAAACCGAAAAGAATCGAAATAAAAAACCAAAACCCAAAAAAAAAACCAAAAAACTGAAAACAAAACATAAAAAAAGCAAAATAAACCAAAATCACAAAAAAAAAAAAACCAAAACTTGAAGACCAAAACCAAAAATGCATCAAGGTGCGCGCCTTGGCCGCCCTGCGCCTTATGCCTAAGGCGCGTGCCTTGCTGCATATGCCTCGCCAAAACGCGCCTGAGGCGCACCTCGAGGCGCGCCTGAGGTGCTCGCCTTACTGTGCCTTGACAACACTGCTCGGGAGCATGGAGGTCGTGGTTCGTCGTCAGGTTCTTGGGATTCACTGGCTGGAAGCCTGGAGCTCTTGATTCGTCGGTAGGGCTCGGGAGTTGTGCGGCTAGGAGCTCTGAATTTGGGAGGTAGAGAAAGGGTAGCAGAGGACTTAACCCTAAACTCGGACCGACCCGACTTAACCCTAAACCCGAACCCGGCCTGGCTGAATCCAAACCCATCCCATGCCGCACACGCTCCAGTTTCTTCTCGTGTCCATGTAGTGTCCTGTGTCCAGCACCTGAGGTCATGTGGGATACGACACGTGCGTGTCTGACACATGTCTGACGCGTGTCCGGCTCCATCCAATGTCCGACACGGGTACGGGACCCCCAAAGGAATGTCCGTGCTTTAGAGATGGCGAGACCCCTTATCTTGACAATTATGATTGCTAAGTTATTAAAATATTTACTATGTCAATACCTTGGAGGAATTTTTTTTTTGTATGTCAGTTCCTTTAGCAAATGGTATTAATTTTTCATCTTTGATCAAAGGAATTTCTTCTACTATTTTATCTATCCTTCTTACAGTTTATATATTTGTTTTCCTCCTCTCCCTTTTCTCTGCCATCTTGCGCATCTTCTTCTTCCCATGTTTTGTTAATGTTTGTTCCCTCCCTTTTTTATTCTTATCTTTACCTTTCCTAATGGATATTAAATCAGATAAAGAAAACCAACCACCTAGTGCACCCAGTTACCTACTAGGATATTAGTGACCTTGGCAAACCATGCATAAACGCTGGCCAAACCATTTTGACTACATAGTTAGCCTAGAGTGCAATGATGCCATCGGACATAAGTTATGTTTGCATCATCAAAACATATTTTACATTTGTTTTTGAAATATTTTATATTTGTGATATTTGCAGCCCTAATTATCATTTATCAATTTGATGGAGGCACTTAATGATTATCATTCCATTCTAATTTTCTGCATGTATCTATAGCACAGCAGCCATCATTATATGTGTTAGAACTATTACTTTTGAATGACACCATTTAGTTGGAATTAGATGCATTGTTGGAGGTGCATTCTGAACCTATAACTAGTGCTTTTTAACATGAACTTGCTATTCCTGAAGCTCCTTTATGATCTCAATTTGTTATACTGTTGATGAAATTTCTTATCAGCGTAAAACAGTTTCTTTCAGTCTAACATGTATAATTTAGATCCTTATTGGAACACTACTTGATAAAAATTGAGCTTGCAGAATGGATGGCTCTAATACATTCTAGACCTAAATTCGCATCACCTACTTTCTTGTATATGTTGATATTTAACCTGTAGATACATTAGCATGTTGTGTACTAACTTATGATTTCTCTTGTAGGTTATCGTGGTTGGCTATAATCACAAAATGAGAATCCTATTAGATACAATAGTTTGTAAAATAGTCCAATTCGAAGTTAAACAAGATCGGTTCTCTGTGATCAAGGTAATTAATTATCTCTGATGCAATTCAAGAATTTATCGATTATTCATAAGGTAAATTGCACTGACCTTCCTTGAGGTTTGCCTAAATTATGTGGACCTCTCCTCCAGTGATGGTATTTGCAGTAGCCTCCCCTCTGCTTCCGTTGTCGGTAACAGATCACCCCTCTGTTAGTGAGCCGTTAGTATCTCACACAAGAAGTGTTGATGTAAGCAATAAAATATTTGAAAAATCCAATAAACCCTGGAGGATACTCTAGGAAATCAGATTTTACCTTTTTACTCATTTGAATTAAGGGTATTTTCTATTTTACCTAGTCCAGTAATGCAGTTATTTTGTATATATTTGCTCCTTTCTTTCCTTCAGTCTCTCCCTTTGTGTTATGTAACCCTGTTGAAATCTGGGAGTTCTTTGGACTAGCATTGAACTACTACCAGAATACCATTTTATAATTTGTGTCTAGTACTAAGTCATGGGCTCATTATAATTGGATATTATGGTGCTATCATTTGTTTATATGAATCATTAGCATCCACTTAACCTCTAGAAAAACGAGGGCACGGTTGGTACCCCCTCCTCTCACAGAGGAGGTTTTGGGATCAAGTCTCGGTATGTAGTCCGGACTTGAGTTCCTCTTAGTTGGAGTTGGATATCTAGAGGTAACCAAGAAAAAATAAATCATCCACTTAAACTTCCTATTTTTATTTTGTTTAAGCTCCAAGGGGCATGAATCAAACACAAATCAATTATTCACCTCCATAGTTGAATTATATAACCAGTTTAAAAGCTCTACTAATCAGAATGTTGATGCTTAGCATGAATTTTTTCTGGTCAATGGTCTTAAACAAATTATGGCAAGGATCATTCCAAACAGATCCACACCCTTGTGGAAGCTAATGTTTCCCATCCTCGTGAAGCTTTCTATGTTTCCCAAACAGAGACACATTTTACTTGGTTGTGTTCCCATACTATTTGATTTGCCACGCAATAGCTACATGAACTTACTCCATCAAGTTGCAAAACATGATTTTGTAGTTTTTTGCTTTCTGTTTTACCTCCACATGTGATTTGTGATATATGTTATTATCATTTATATATCAGGAAGCAGTCACAAAAGAATACCAGAATTTTAAGTTTCAGCAGCCATATCAGCAAGCTATGTACTATTGTTCATTGTTACTAGAAGACCACACATGGCCTTGGAGTGAGGAACTTGAAATCCTTCCCTATCTTGAAGCCGAGCATCTTGCGAACTTCTTTCCCCACATGCTTTCAAAGACCTTTCTTGAGTGTTATGTGGCAGGTTAGCATCACCTATCAAAGCAAGTTTTATGTTGCAACATTTGAACTGTACATGTTAACTATTCATGATTGCCTTCAGGAAACATTGAGCCAAGTGAGGCAGAATTAGCTGTACAGCATATTGAAGATATTTTATTTAAGTCTTCCCTGCCTATATGCAATGCTCTATTCCCATCTCAGCAGTTGACAAATAGAATCGTGAAGCTTGAAAAGGGTGTGAAGTACTTTTACCCGGTTGAGGGCCTAAACCAGAATGACGAGAATTCTGCACTCGTCTACTATATCCAGGTACTCTTTTTGTGGGTTCCCCTTATTGCTTTATCGAATGTAGAAAATTGCAATGCCTCATATACTTGTATTTATGCACGTCCATGCATAAAGTTACAGCTAGTATCCCCATTTATAGTTCTAAATATCAGTTAATTTACCACAGTTCCAGCACTTCTAGATATATGTAGGTACATTTCGATCATCATATGGTTTACTGATGAAAGGCCGCATGATGATTAATTTTTAATGCCGGTATGCATGTCAGTTGTGTGTAATGGGTTCACAGAAGTCCAACGTTTACATATTGTGATGTAGGCAAAGGCGGGAGGCAACCTACGATCCTTTCCCTAGATGGTAAAAGACAAATATGATTTATTTTAACAATTAGGCTTATTCGCAACAATGAAATATGGTGCAGAAAATAAAAATTCAGCAACTAATAAATGCAAAAAATGAAGCAAAAAGGTAACCAACGGGGTCCCGATTAAGCCAAAATGTGTAGATACATTTAGATCATCTTATGGTTTACTGATGAAAGGCCGCATGATGATTGATTTTTAATGCCGGTATGCATGTCAGTTGTGTGTAATGGGTTCACAGAAGTCCAACATTTACGATGTTGGCAAGGGCGGGAGGCAACCTACGATCCTTTCCCTAGATGGCAAAATGCAAATATGATTTCTTTTAAATTTTAACAATTAAACTTATTCGCAACAATGAAATATGGTGCATAAAATAAAAATTCAGCAACTAATAAATGTAAAAAATGAAGCAAAAAGGCAACCAACGTGGTCCCGATTAAGCCAAGATGATTATGGCGGGCATGGGGCTTCTTGTAGACATGCAATGGAAGCGAAGCAGAGGGTTTTGGGGAAGCAAAAAAGGCGAAGGAATTAAGATATGATGTGCAGAATTTTTAAGAAAAAAAAAGAAGGAAAATAAGAACAAAGTTAAATCAAACCACTGTAAAAACAAGGAAATCTCCCATGAGATTCGCTAACGGAGAAAGGTCGTCGAGACGAGGTCGCCGGATCCTTCGGTTTGCTAGCCGAGTACCACTCCCAGAGGTGGAAGACGACGCTTCTCGAGGCGAAGTCGTGGAAGAAGGGATGGGGACACAAGTCAACCCTAATCTCTCACGAAGAAGTTTCTTTTCAAAATCTACATTATCTAGGGTTTGTCCTTCTCTTTATAGGATTAGGGTTTCTAATCTACGGTAGAGATCAATTAATGAGGGATGGCGGAGCGTTGGATGAGGGTTTAAAGAAGGAAATGAAGAGAGAAAGAGGGGAGGAGAGAGAGGACGGACAAGGGGGTGTGTGCCTCGAGTTCCATGTGGAAAAGAGGGCGGAAGGGGGTCGGGTTCGTGCGAGTAGGAGCGGAAAATGGAGAGAGGGGGAGCGACATCTTCATTGTGAAGCCCTATTGGGCTTAAGATAAGCCCATTTAGCCTTTAATTAAAGCCCAATATCTGCGACGTCGTTTAATAGGGTGCCAGAAGGTTGTCCGTCAATTAAGAGGGTGCCAGAAGGCTACGATCATCCGGCCATTGGTTTGAGGTTTTAACCTCGACTGTCAACGCTCCCGCAGATACTTGTTTGCTGTTTTTATTAATAATAAACGAAAATCACATATGGAAGAGCTCGGAATCGTCCGAAAAGCTCTCGAATGAGGTCGCAAACAACCCCCACGACTTAGGGAACATTCTACATCATTCATAAAGCCTAAAAATGACCCAAAACATCATAAAAGGCCTATACACACTGGATAGAAATAAAAATAAGCCATTTCAGTATTATAAGCTTATGATGCGGATCTTGTCTTCATCATAATGTAATCCCATGAAGTGATATCTATATTGCCTTTTTATGTGTTACTCCTTACGTTTCCACCATGCTGGCATACTCTCCGTTAACTTCTTGTTAACGAAAAGTATTTTCTCGGTTCTGTTGAGTTTTTCATTCAAAGTAATTTCCAGGATTTCTCATTATCTATATATTTTGTTGGGTGAATGTGAACCATGAAGTCTGGCATTTATTGGATTCTTTTAGACACTTGTATACATGATTGTATAGGGTAGTATAGGCTTATCCATATTCTTGGGTACGGTGGACTTACACTATTTGTGTACATATATTGGGCCATTGGCCCCATAGTTGTCAAGGCGGCAAGGCGCCCAGAGAGAGCCTAGACGTGCCTAGGCGTAGCCTAATGCAATTTTTGTATATGTAAATATAGTAATATATATTTATGATAATTATATGAGTCTATAAGATTATGGCCACTCATCATCTAATGTAAGAAGAAAAGAAGCATCATGTGTACTTAATTACAGGTTTACATTAGGAGATTCAATCATATCAGATGTTATAATAAAGAATAATTTGAATCGTTGATCATAGAATTTTTCATAATTATAAATATGGACCATATGGTTTCTAAAAAATCTAAATTATACCTTATACATATGTATTATTAGTTAAGCACTACAAGCAAGTAAGCATCAAACATACATGCATATGGATTATTAGTTAAAGTCTGGAAGAATTGTTACTATTTACCTTAAAACAGCCACCATAATCTTGTTTTCTTATTCTTTTTATGCTTGAAAAAACCAAAAACCCATACATACACACGCACGAGACTTAGGCGCGCCTAGTCTCGTGCGCCTAGGCGTGCCTAGGCGGCCGCTTTGTGTTTTCGGATTGGGCACCGGGCGCCTAGTTGCTTAGGTGGCGCCCACCTTGACAACTATGATTGGCCCCGTAGAAAAGATCCATTCTATTCCAAAACCTTAACATGGTATCAGAGTAAGGTTCGGACCTCTAGGGATACGCATCACCATTGTCATTGCTCACCACGATCCGACGTCTCGTTCTAGAATTCTGCAGCCTCAACTTCCATCATCGTGGCTTTGCTCGATCCGACATTTCGATCCAGCGACGAGATCATCCCTCTCTCATTGTCCAGTAATCCACATCTTCATCGTTGTTTTCTGCCCTGCTCTGCTTTTCATTACGGCTCATTTCAGATCCCAAATCAGATCTGATCTGCCAGAAACTTGATCTGGTTCGCTGGAAACCAGAGCAAATCTGTTGGCTGTCTGCTAGTTATCCATTGTTATTCATCACTTTCAAGATCTGAGGCTCACAGATAGCAAATCTGATCTGCTGCTCTTCAGTTTAGGTAAACTGGATCCGAGATGTTCCCTCTGATTTTGGGCAAATCGATCTGATGACTTTCATTTGAGTTAAATCAGATCTACTGTCCAGACCTGCTTCATCGGCTCCAGCGACCATATTTTCTATTATTGTTCGCTCTCCATAGTGCAACCTATAGGTGTTCGATAGTATGGCACAGTGAACTTGGTGTGTTGCTTACTGTTCTGTGGTTCATTTGCATTGCCACCTGCTGTCTTTTTCTTCATTTGAGACAAATCAGATTTGCGTCACACTTGGTGTGTTGCTTGCTGTCATTGTCTTGAAATTGGGTGCTCAATGCCCACAAGGTGTTTCTCAAATAGCTCGAGCAGTAGGTGTGACGTTATTTTGTTGATTTTGTGTGCATTCTTCTCTGTGCACAGCAGCTGTTTGATGCTTGTCCCCTAGAGCATTGAGTTGCTATCTGTAGAGCATGCTGCACGCTCCACTACAGTCGTACCCCACCTTGCTTTGTGCCCATGTAGTGTGCCCGTGCATCACACCGCACTTTGCTCACTGCTTGTGATCTGCTCGCGTTGTGCCTCGTTCGTATCATGCGCTTGTGCCGATCTCATCGAGCTTCATCTTGCTTTGCTCTGCACGTCAGGTGTTTGATCATTGGTTTTTGGCCTCACGCACACCGCTATCACGTGAGCTGAGATCTTTTGAGCAATGGCAGCTCAATATACAGCCCACATAGCATCTCAGTCAATGGCCCACATCACTCCCTATTGTCGGGACTTGACCTGACAGCACACCCTCGTCGGTCCTCGCCCATCTTCTATCACTGGATCCGAGTTGGTTCTGGTGTCAGCTGCTTCATGTCCTCCTGTTGGATCCCAGTCCAGTTCTTACCCGCCTTTTTATTACACTGTCGATGTCCTGGACACATGAAGGAGGCGTTCGCCAAGATATTAAGGAACTGAACTGTCCCTCGACTAATCAGCCTTGCACCTTGAGGCCCACTATTGATGTTATCGTTCTAGATATGCCCTCGACCGAGTCTATCTCTAGCACAGCTTGTGGAGCAGATACAATAGCTGCAGCACACTCTTCAGCACCTCAACACTGGGTCAGGCAATGCTCCTAGTGTCATGTTTACTGCCTCCTCTGGTATCTCTCGGACTCCTTGGATCTTAGACTCTGGGGCTACCCAACACATGACCTTTGATGCTTCCATCCTTAGTGATCGACCCTCCATACCTCTTTGTACATCCACATTGTCGATGGGTCTTCTTTACTAGTCTTTTTGTGTGGATCTGTTACCTCTTGCTCGCACCCTAGTGGTAGGCTGAGCTTACATGGTGTACTTCATGTTCCGAAGTTATCCATGAACCTAGTCTCTGTTAGTCAGCTTACCACCTCCGGCTTCTCCATCTCTTTCGCTCCTTGTTCTTATATTGTGAATGATCCGTGTAAAGGCCACGAATTGGGGTTGGGCATGTAATTGGGAGACTTTATCAGTTGGAGCATCTTTATGTTCTAATTTCTTCCACTCCTTCCATCAGCTTTGATTATAGACTTGTAGTGCGATTGTCTTATCTTTGTTAGACTTGTAGTATGGTCAGTAGGTCATGTGTCCTCGTCTTGCCTTCAGTCTATGTTTTGTTCTGTGTTTTGGGTCAGGGGTCCTTTCCCCTTTGTCTCTTTTTACAGCCTGTAGGTTGGCAAAGCATCTAGCTCTTCCCTTTTCGTCTAATGATAATCAGTATTTGGCTCCTTTTGACTTAGTTCACTCTGATAGTTGAGGTCTTGCATTGTACTCTCTATTGATGACTTTGCTTACTATGTTTGCTTCATTGGCGACTACTCGCAAATCGCGATACACTTGGGTCTATTTTATGCGTCGGCACTTAGATGTTTTGTTAAATGTATCGTGACTTTGATGCATGATCCAGACTCAGTTCCACTGCTCCATCAAGGTGTTCGGTTTTGATGACGCTCGTGAGTACATCTCCTCTGAGTTTTGTGTCTTCTCTCACACAACACCCTTCATCAGCAGTTATCCCTACATGTCTGTTCAGAATAGTGTCTCTGAGAAGAAGCATCGCCATCTTCTTGAGACTGCTCTTCTTACCCTTCTCAGTGTTTATACCTCGTGTGTTCTGGATTGAGGTTCTCACCGCCACTGTAGACATTGAAATATTGCCTAAAGCTAGAGAATCAGAAATTTGGCTAAGTCTGGAAGACTTTATTTCCCTGATGACCAGGGAAATTTTGCTTCCTTACATTCTGAAATTTGGCTAAGTCTGGAAGACTTTATTTCCTTGATGACCAGGGAAATTTTGCTTCCTTATACTTTATTTCCCTGATGACCAGGGAAATTTTTCTCTGCACTCAGAAATTTGGCTTAGTCTGGAAGACTTTATTTCCCTGATGACCAGGGAAATTTTGTTTTACACTCAAAAATTTGGCTAAGTCTGGAAGACTTTATTTCCCTGATGACCAGGGAAATTTTTACTTCCTTACACTTTATTTCCCTGATGACCAGGGAAATTTTTCTCTATACTCAAAAATTTGGCTAAGTCTGGAAGACTTTATTTCCCTGATGACCAGGGAAATTTTTGTTTCCTTACACTTTATTTCCCTGATGACTAGGGAAATTTTTGCCTACACTCAGAAATTTGGCTAAGTCTGGAAGACTTTATTTCCCTGATGACCAGGGAAATTTTGCTTTACACTCAAAAATTTGGCTAAGTCTGGAAGACTTTATTTCCCTGATGACCAGGGAAATTTTTGTTTCCTTACACTTTATTTCCCTGATGACCAGGGAAATTTTTGCCTACACTCAGAAATTTGGCTAAGTCTGGAAGACTTTATTTCCCTGATGACCAGGGAAATTTTTGCCTACACTCAGAAATTTGGCTAAGTCTGGAAGACTTTATTTCCCTGATGACCAGGGAAATTTTGCTTCCTTATACTTTATTTCCTTGATGACCAAGGAAATTTTTCTTGCTTCCTTACGCTCTGAAATTTGACCAAGTCTGAGAGTAAGGAAAGTACTATAGCCCTATCGTCCAAAGGCTATATCTAAGTCAATAGAATGATACTTAGAGATGAGCATCCTTCGACAAGCCGATATACAAGGCCGAAGAATAATCAAGCTTAAGCTCCTACAAGTAAGCTTACGCTAGATTTCGACAAACTCATTGAACCTACCAAGTCAGAAAGGACCGGATCAAGAGTTAACTTGGTTAAAATCTAAGTCGCAGTAAGTCAATTCGGATTTAAGACCCGAACCACAAGTCGTTTTAATCAGACCGGTTCACTCAAGCTCAAAAGGATTAAGCTACCAGTGGAAGTTACAAAACCACTCGAATATGATCCTAACCATCAAGGAAGTTATGTAAACCGCCTGGAAGTTTCTCTAACCATCCAAGGGAAGTTATAGAAACCACCAGGAGGTTACTTCAACCACCCGAAGTAGTTATTCTCTACAATAACTACTTCGACCCTTATAAAAGGAGGGACAAGAAGAGAAGAAAAGATCTTTGGCCATAGCAAGAAGAACCTACAAAGCTCCCGACTGAAGATACTTCAAAGCTCCAAGAAATCCCGGAGAAGAAGGATCGAAGATCGAAGCAAACCAAAGAAAATCGAAGACCGAAGATCGAAGATGGAAAATTGAAGATTCAAGTCCAAAGCAAGTCGAAGAACAAGCGAAGAACAAGTGAAGATTCTAGGAGAAGAAGAGTAAAGCAAAGCCCCTAGCCGATCACGCGCAAAGCCCGGAAGGATCAAGCACCGCAACGCTCTTCTCTTTTCATTTTCTCACTTGTTGTAATCTTTGTACTTCGAAATCGAGTATCAAAGGATCAAAGACGGATTTCCCCGCAATCTCCTGATATACATATTGTATTCCGCTCCCTCGAAGCGAGTCTTTGAAATTTGTACTTGAGTGAAAAATTCAAATATTTGCTCATACAAATCTTTTGGCACGCCCGGTGGGACATCCGTCTCCTTTCATCCCTCCATTTCGTTGGTTCTCATACTCGAAGTTTTCTTCCTTACGAAGAATTCTTCTAATTCAAGTTTTCAACATGGTCGGTATCGGCGATGCTATGGTCGTTCCCGTCACTATGCCCGTTGTTGAGTCAAATACACTCCAACAAGGCAACCAGGAGAATGTCACCACGAATGCTAATGTTTCGGCATCCGAGGAGGCCCCTGCACTACGTGTCTACACTAGGCGCAAGAAGACTACTTCTTCAGTTATACCTGAAGTCGAAACCGAGGGAGATATCTTATGCACTAAGGAACTCGAGGTGAGAGACGAAGTAATCTTCAATCCAGATGGTCATGTGGACGCTGTTGTTCATCATGACTATGTCTCGGAAGACGATGTTGAGACTCTCGAGGCACGCCAGGAAGTTCGCCCAAATCCTACTAACTCCACAATGACTAAACTTGAGGAGGAAGTACGACAAATGAGCCAACTCATGGCTCAGATGGTCCAGACAATGGCAGAAAAGGATCGTCAAATCAACAGTCTTCTCCAAAAAATGGGTACTAAGGAAGAGGCTTTGGTTCCTGCAACAACCAAGGCCCTCCCCACGACTACTCGGACTTTGATGCCGCTGATGATCACTTCTCCAGAGATAGGTGCAATCATGCCTACATCTTCACCTATGACTGTTGAACAATTACAGTCTATGGTCGCGAGTATGATCCAAGCAAGGGGAGACGGATTTTCTAAGTCCACAGTAGGGTACACCAAGCCTTACTCCCAACGTATCCAAGACTTACGCTTTCCAGCAGGATACAACCCACCCAAGTTCCAGCAATTCGAAGGAAAAGGCAATCCAAAGCAACATATTGCCCACTTCATAGAAACTTGTAACAATGCTGGCACTTATGATGATGAAATGGTCAAACAATTCGTTCGGTCTATCAAAGGGACCACATTCGAATGGTATGTAGACCTCACTCCGGGGTCTATCGATAGCTGGGAACAATTAGAACGGGAGTTTCTCACTCGGTTCTACAACACTCGGCGTGTGGTGAGTATGGTGGAACTTACTTCTGTCAAGCAACGCAAAGATGAGAAGGTCATAGACTATATCGATCGATGGAGAAACCTTGCCCTCAACTCACGGGATCGACTCTCCGAGTCTTCAGCAATAGAGATGTGCATTCAAGGAATGCATTGGGGATTACTCTATATTCTCCAGGGAATCAAACCCAGCTCCTTTGAAGAATTGGCCACACGAGCTCACGATATGGAGCTTAGCTTGGCTACTCACGGAGATTCCAAGCCAAGGGACTTTTCGAAGTCTAAGGCAGATGGCAAAGAAAAAATGTCAGCCCCAAAAGCAAAACAAACAAATGTTGTAAACATCGCTTCTTCTTCAAAACCCTTGAAGATGAAAGATAGACCAGACAACACCAAGCCTACTCCTGAGTCTTCACAGCAAAGGCCACCCCGGATGACCTTAGAAGAGCTCCAAGCGAAGAAGTATCCCTTTCCAGACTCGGAAGTTTCAGCCATGTTTGACCAACTCTTGGAGGAGAAGATGATTGAAATACCTTTATCCAAGAGACCAGAAGAAGCAAATAGAGTTGATGACCCTTTATATTGCAAATATCATAGGGTCGTGAGTCACCCTATCGAAAAATGTTTTGTGTTCAAAGAGAAAATCATGTCGTTGGCACGTCAAGGAAAGATTGAGTTGCCTTCTGATGAAATAGTCGCAACTAACATGACATCCATTGTCTTCGGTTCTCTTCCACCAGTTCAAATTCCAGCAGCAAGGAAGAGGCTAGTTTTCAAGATAAAGACTTCAGCCCTCCTCAACAAGCAACATTCTTCAGTAAGGAGGCATATGCATGTTACTCAGGTTGCAAGCTTGGGGGCACCAGAACTCAGAATCCAGATGTGCAAAAATCAGATCAAGAATTGTGAAAGTCTACCAACGAAAGAAGCCCCCTTGCCTCCAAAAGAGAATGACTATCCCCTTGAAAAAGAGGATTCGGAACAGAATGATGGATGGACCTTGGTGGTTCGAAATAAAAGAACCCCTCGAGCCCCTCTCCGTAAAGTCTCTCCCATAATCTTCGATAAGTCTAAGGGAACGAGAGAAAAGACTTACGTCAAGAAGTCTTTGAAGAAGAAAGGCCAAAAGAAAAGTATGCCTAAAATTCTTACAATCAATGATGAAGAAATATTACATCAAGCCGTCCGGCGACCTCTTACACTAAAAGACTTCATTCCTGAAGATTTCTTCGAAAATGATTTATCCTCTTCGTCAACTTGCTATACAGCAGAAGTCCATGAGAAAGAATCAAATGAGGAACTAACTCTTCAGCCTCCAGAAGTGTCAGATAATATACCTCCTGTTGAGCCGATCGAAGGAAACCTCGCAGCTACTTATGATGAAGAGTTAGTTCCTCATTTGAAAAACCAGTAAGGACTTGGGCGTTGGTCATTCAAGGCTTCAACCAAGGGGCACAGTCAGCTGTCGGCATCATACGCTTGAAGTTGTCAATCGGAGAACTTGACACTATGACTCTATTCCATGTCATAGACTGTCAAACCTCTTATCGACTCTTACTTGGAAGACCTTGGCTGCATATGAATAAAATAATGCCTTCAACATTACATCAATGTTTCAAATATCACCAAGGGGGCATTGAGAAGTGCGTTCTGGCAGATGATAGACCATTTAATGAAGCAGAAGCTTATCTCGCCGACACCAAATTCTACCACAGTAAGGGCTCCGTTATCAGGGAAACGTCATCTACAAATTTTCTCCAAGAAACAGAGGCAGAAGAAGTGACTCCATCAGTCAGGGTCTCTCCAAATCCTCCAACCCAACGTCATACGATGTTTGGTGATTGCGAATGTGACGAATGCCTTGAAGAGGCTCTGGAATTGGAATACGAAGATGATGAAGATCGGCGAAGGGAAAACAAGAAGTCATCACAACAATCTCTCAAGCAAAGATATGAGAACGGTGACCCAGAAGTAGGTCTACTTGGCCAACCTTCAGGGAAATTCGATTTTTATGTCCTTTATCCGAAGAAATCAAACCAGCAAGCGGTGCCAGTTCAAATGAAGAGTATCAAAGGAAAACAGAAGGTTAATAAATATCTCTCAAAAATGGCTGAATCTGCTCCAGTGTTAAGTTTCGTACCACAGAGAGGCCGAAAGATAGGACAGCCACCATTCACTCCTATGCATACAAAGCCATCAACCTCTTTTACATATGCTAATTTGGTCACTTTAAAAGAAGACTTGGTATTGCCGCTGCACAGCCTAACATCAGCTACTAACTCAAGTAAGAGCAACTCTACATTCAAACCAGAAGGAATATGGGGAAGCGAAGCATCAAGTCTCCTGAGCAAAGCTGGATTCACTCCAAAAGATGTTGAACGTTTAGGTACATTACCACCACGAACAGCCCCTTACGGTTTAACTAAAACCCAAGAGCGGCTCTTCTTGGCTGGAGAAAATATACCACAAACTCGACCTGGCATTGGAGCCAAGCAAATCCCCATTGTGCTCAAAACAAGCGCAAAAGAAACTATGTCCGCAAACTTCATTGAAGCCCAAGATGAAGAAGACTATGCAAAAGCTTTATATGATGCAGATGATGACACAATAGAAAAGAAGTATCTCGGTAACACAGATGAAGACTTTCAGACATTGTCTAAGTCAGCAAGAAGAAGGCGACGATGTGCAAAGAAGAAAGAAATACTTATGGCACAATATGAGATGCCCGATGTACATCACCAGTTAAAGCCAAACCGAACTTCAGTCTTTGAGAGGATAAAGAAATCAAGAATCAGATCTGAAATCGTCAAAAATAATCATCCACGACAATCAGTCTTTGACAGACTTGAACTTGGTTTCGCAAAGCCCTCCCGCCCACCCAGGTTTACTCATTCTCGACATGCCAAAATCTCCTATGGTCACAGTGGGTCTTTTCAGCATCACAGTCTAACCTGGCATCGAGTTCCGCCTCTTCAGGATGTTCCTTTGACAATCAGTATTGATGCTACTTCTGACTCTACTACCAATTCTGCATGTTTGAACACATCTTCTTCCTCTGGGTCGAAAAAGAAAATCGTTGTATCTGTCAATCATATTTCTACTGACTACATCGATTGTTCGTCTTCTTCTTCGGACAGTGACTTAGCTGATGCACCTCCAGTCCTTGAAGAAGGGGGGCAGTCCACTGTGGATGATTTAAAAGAAATTAATCTCGGCACTGAAGAAGAGCCACGACCGACATTCGTCAGTTCTCTCCTAACAACGAACGAAGAAGTCGAGTATGTCAAGCTTCTCCAAGAATACAAGGACGTCTTCGCTTGGTCTTATAAAGAAATGCCAGGTTTAGACCCCAAAATTGCTGTTCATCAGCTTGCCGTGAAACGTGGTGCTAATCCTATCAAGCAAGGCCAAAGATGATACCGCCCAGAACTTATTCCACAAATTGAAGCCGAGGTGAACAAACTGATTGAAGCAGGGTTCATTAGAGAAGTTAAGTATCCTACCTGGATCTCTAGTGTTGTACCCGTGAAGAAAAAGAATGGGCAAATCAGAGTATGTGTCGACTTCAGAGACTTGAATAATGCATGCCCCAAAGACGATTTCCCTTTACCAATCACCGAACTTATGGTGGATGCTACAATGGGATATGAAGCTCTATCCTTCATGGATGGCTCCTCAGGATACAATCAAATCCGAATGGCACCGAAGGATGAAGAATTCACCTCTTTCCGCACGCCTAAGGGCATCTTTTGTTATAAAGTAATGCCTTTTGGACTGAAGAACGCAGGAGCTACCTACCAACGAGCCATGCAGCGGATTTTTGATGACATTCTTCACCAAAATGTAGAATGCTATGTTGATGATCTAGTCGTGACGTCTAAACAAAGGTCTTCGCATCTGAATGATTTGCGTGCTATTTTTGATAGATTAAGAAGGTATCAACTACGAATGAATCCGCTTAAATGTGCCTTTGGAGTTACATCCGGAAAATTCCTCGGTTTCATCGTAAGGCATCGAGGCATTGAGATAGACCAATCTAAAATTGATGCTATTCTCAACATGCCCGACCCTAAGTCACTTCACGACCTTAGAAGCTTACAAGGTCACTTGGCTTATATCAGGCGATTTATCGCCAACCTCTCCGGGAGATGTCACCCTTTTCACCAGCTCATGAAAAAGGATGCTATTTTCAAATGGGATGAAGCATGTCAAAAGGCTTTCCAAGATATTAAAGACTATCTCTTGAAACCACCAGTTCTGACAGCACCCACTCCAGGGATATCCTTGATACTTTACATAAGCGCACAAGAACACTCTCTGGGGGCATTACTTGCACAAGAAAATGAATTCGGGAAGGAAGTGGCTTGTTACTATTTGAGTTGTACTCTTGTGGGGGCAGAATTAAAGTATGCTCCTATAGAAAAGATATGCTTAGCCCTTATTTTTGCCACAAAAAAGTTAAGTCATTATATGTTGGCTCATACTATTAAACTTGTATCTAAAGCAGATCCCCTCAAATATATTATGGCTGTTCTATCAGGAAGACTAGCAAAATGGGCTCTACTCCTGTCAGAATTTGATATCATCTTCACCCCCCAGAGAGCAGTCAAAGGGCAAGCCTTAGCAGATTTCTTGGCTCATCACTCCATTCCTGCTGATTGGGAGTTAACTGAAGAATTATCAGATGAGGAAGTCTTCTTTGTAAACATAATCCCTTCTTGGGAAATGTTCTTTGATGGAGCTGCAAAACGACAAGCTGCGGGGGCAGGGATTGTTTTCGTTTCGCCAAACTCCGAAACTCTCCCATACTCTTTCTCATTGGCAGAGCCTTGTTCAAACAACAAAGCCGAATACCAGGCATTAATTATTGGTCTTGAACTCGCTCGGGACATGAAACTTCAAGGGTTACGAATATATGGTGACTCCAAACTCATCATTCATCAAGTCTTGGGAGATTATGAAGTCAATAAGGAAGACCTCAAGTTCTATCATGAATATGCTCTTACTTTATTCAACAGCATCGAAGCAGCAAGCATTCAACATGTACCAAGAAGTTCGAATCAACAAGCTGATGCATTGACAAATCTAGCAGCATCGCTTGCTATTCAAGACCTTGACCAATTAAATATTCCTGTTTGTCGAAGGTGGATACTCACTCTGGAAGATCAATTCAATCAGGTTATAGGCCAGAAAAATGAAGATCATTCCTATGTCATTGAAGAACAAGACTGGAGACAACCCCTCATAAATTACCTTGAGAGTGGTAAACTCCCTAAAGAAGTTAAACACAGAACTAAGATAAGAAGACGAGCCCCCAAGTTCTTACATTTTAATGGCGAATTATATCGTCGAAGTTATGATGGTACACTTATGAGGTGCTTGACCGGAGAAGACATCAAGTTTGCTCTCCAAGAGTCACATTCGGGTATATGTGGTACTCATCAGTCAGGGCCGAAACTTCACTTTCGTATCAAAAGAATGGGATACTACTGGCCTACCATGGTTAAAGATTGTTTAAACTTCTCCAAAAAGTGTCATGCATGCCAAATCCATGGTGATTATATTCGTCAGCCGCCAGAACCACTTCATCATACAGTCGCTTCATGGCCATTTGACTCTTGGGGACTTGACATAGTCGGTCCATTACCCAAATCTTCTAAGCAGCACCTTTATATTCTAGCGGCGACAGACTACTTTTCCAAATGGGCAGAGGCAGTCCCTCTCAGAGAAGTGAACCGAAATTCAGTCATGAATTTTATTCAAAATGATATCATCTTCCGATATGGAGTTCCTCGTTGCATCGTTACTGATAATGGCAAGCAATTCAAAAACGCTGCTATGGATAATTTCTGTGCTAAGTATAAAATCAAACAGAGATGTTCTACAATGTATAATGCTCCCGCCAATGGTTTAGCAGAAGCCTTCAATAAGACCTTATGCAAACTCTTAGAGAAGGTGGTTTCTAAATCTAAAAGAGACTGGCACGAGCGTATGCACGAGGCTCTATGGGCTTATCGAACATCGTTTCGCACTCCGACTCAAGCAACACCATATTCCCTTGTGTATGGAGTAGAGGCGATTCTACCTCTAGAACTTCAAATTCCTTCTCTAAGAATTGCTATCTAAGAAGGTCTTACTACTGATGAAAATGCTCAACTCCGACTTGCGGAATTGGAAGCTCTAGACGAGAAAAGACTTGAGGCTCAACAACGACTTGAATGCTATCAAGCTCGTATTTCTCGAGCGTTCAATAAAAAAGTTAAGCCTCGCTCTTTCCAAGAAGGGGACTTGGTTCTAGCAGTGCGACGTCCCATCATCTTATCCCACAGAGCAAGAAAAAAATTCGATGCTAAGTGGGATGGCCCTCATGTCGTCAGAGAAGTCTATACTAATGGAGCATATCTACTTATGACACCAGAAGGAGGACAACTTGGCCCAATCAACGGCAAGTTCCTCAAGCGATATTATGCATGAAGAAAATCACTCTATATTGCAAATGATAGTCCTGATAGATATGGGTGCCAACCTAGTTGGGATGCATATTCATCAGGGTGATGCAAGCAAAAAAAAAAAAATCCAAAGGAACTACGTGTGACTTGATCCCTTGAAAAAGGGTACGTAGGCAACCTGAGGAAACCCCTCAGGTTCAGTCCAAACAAAAAAAAAAATAAAACCCATATTCAGCAGAGCAATCAAGAAGGAAATACCAGGCGAATTCATATATTACATAAGTCTTAAATAAAGTCTAAAAAAAAAAGTACAAGGCTTGATAATCAATAAATCGAGCTTAAATCCCGAAGACGCTGCATAAGTTCCTCTCGTGCGCCATCTATAGCTAAGACTGAAGATGCCCCAGCTTCCTCTTGACCCTTGAGTTCGGTCAGTTCCTTCTCTTTTTCAATCTTCTGTGCCTTCAGGGAGTTGAGGTAATCACGCTGTAAAGTCACGGCATCAGAAGCTGCAGCCAAACGATTTTCGCAAGAAATAACCGCCGCTTTAGCCTCTTCCAATGCTAAACGGGCTGAAGTTTCCTTTGACTTTGCTGCTGACAATGTAGAATCACCCTCATTCAAGAACTGGGAGAACGACTTTAAAGTCTCTTCTATCTTCGCTATCTGGTCCGGACTAACGATGACCTTCTCTTTGACAAACGATGAACGCCGGTTATGATAAGCATGACTGTCTTGAAGAAGTGATTCGATCTTTTCAACAAAGACAGAATCGTTCACTCCAAATTTTCGAAGGCGATCACAAAAGATGACACCCATATTGGTCCACCACTTCTCTAATGCTGAAAATCCCGCTTGATGAAAGGGCTTCAGTGAGCAGTCTATGAATGACCTGCAGGGAACCAGCATGATAGCAGCCAAAGAACGGTCCATCTCCTCAAATGAACTATGCATAAATCCAGTTGCCTCAGACATAGCTGGACTCATCCCAGCAATCGACTTCGGCTTCTTGAAAACAGGGACTTCGGCCTGAGCTTTCTGACATACCAAAGAAGATTGAACTTCATGATCCACTGGTGTTATGGAAGGACCTGCAAGTTCCTCAAACATAGAGTCACCCACTATTTCTTTTGTGGTCATCTCAACGGTTACTGATGCTTCGTGATTTTTTCCAACACCCTCATCTTGCAAATCCTGGAAAAATGGGTATGTCGCTTCAAAGGCATCATCATCCATCAATCCTTTGCCAATCACTTCAGTTAGATCATCATTAGGAATGCAAAGACCGCCAGCAGAATACCCTATACAACAAAGCGATAGGGTAAAACATACAGCAATCATTAATATTCAAGGATTACAAAGGGGACAACTCATACCTGAAGTAGTAATATCAACACCTTGAGTTGCCGCATCAGGAGGAGAAGCTGTAACAAGAGCAGTCTCCAATATTTGACGCCTCGATCCAGTAGGGGACGTCGCAAGAGGATTAATGATCTCCCGAATAGAAGAACTATCCTCTGATGTTCTCGCCCTCTTCCTGGCACCTCTTTCATCTCCCTGTCGCTCAGAAGGCACGGCTGGAGGAACAGGACGCTCAGAAGTGCCAGAACAAGAAGACTCAACTTCTCTGTCAGATTCTGTTCGACGATGGCACGCTCGTGAAGAACCAGGACGAGAGTTCTTTTGGAATCGAATCTCCGTCCTATCTCTCATGCCTTTATCTTTTTTGAACTCAAACGAGCTTTTCTCACTCGATTTCAGCATAGAAGGAGGATACATAGCCAATCGATTCTTGATTCCCCCCTCTTACTAAACTTGAATATGCTGAAGATACGCAGTCTCTGAGGTTTACTCCTTGTAATGGAAGAGCAAAACTAACTCCAGTATGCCTCTCACTGAATGCTAACCAATAACCAAACGCCAACTTTGGAGACACTTCTTCCTTATAAGGGATAGGTGTTCCAGGTATCGTTTGCATAAAACCTTGTTGACGAGAAAACCGATGAGGGCTATACTGTGCTATCTGTACTGTATTACCCTGACGGAATACAAGAAACCCTGGTTTACAGCTCAACATTGAGAGGAAGATGGGGTATGGCATCTTGCCATTATCATAAAAAATGCCCTTTTCTCTATCAGGGATCGGCTTCCAAGCTTCATGGGCAAAACGAAAATCAGCTTCTCCCATAGTACGAAGAATCATTCTAGCGTCTTGAGCTGACCCTTCCCAAGGCTGATAAGCTGCCAGAGCACCAGATACTGATATGAGGAAAGGAAATCTCTTTTGCCGAAGATTCTTGGCAAATATCCCTCTCGGAAAGTGAAGTCCAATCCACCCATATAAGTAGTGAAGGGGACAAAAGGAACTAGCCCGACCTAGCTCACCACTGAACTTGGGGCTTGTAGACAGGCTGCTGTAAGTCCGCGTCAGACCATTGTAGAGTAAGCATAATATGGGAACAGCCAAATTGTAATCGGTACCTTTCACCATATTTACAGCTGGGATGAAAGTACCAGGACGAATCAAGTCACCACTCCAAGGCAGGGCGAACTTACAAAGAAAAAGAACAATCGCCGCAGACCTATAGACAATCTTCCCCAGAGTGCTATTGGCTGACAATCCTAGCAAAACGTAAGGACTGGGTTTCGAGCCAGAAGGTCGTTTCTCTGGAGGCATAAGACTGATCGGCCTATCAATATCTCCTGATTGGTCAAGTTTAGCTTTGGCTTTCCTTATGATATCAGTTTTCTGAGAATTAACAGCTCGAGGGTACCCACGAAACCAAAAATCAATCCAGTCATAATGCCGAACTCGGTCACTACGGCAAGATGCAGCAATAATTGCAAAAGCTTTGAAAAGATAGGAAAGTGCTGAAGGAGTATATACACAGTCGAAAAGCTCAAAGAGATTAGGGACTCTCTCTTGGTAATATTCTCCACTCATGAGACAACCTGATATCTGGAAGAAGAAAAATGAAGAAAGTAAGTCACACGTATGAATGTCACTCAAATTCAATTTCAGGTATGAATATACCTGATAGATCTCCGACAAGGAAATCCCTATTTTCCCAATAGAAGTGAGGAATGTATTCGTTTCCGGACACCAGAGCTCACACAAAGCTCTATACATTCCATCAGGCCTACAATATTCATAACAAGCAGGTTCCAGCATAACAGATATGTTTCTAGTAGCCTCTCGGCCGCGCAAGGCTTCGAAGACTTCGTGCATCCATTCACCGAAACCATTGAGATACTGGACATCGCCACGACCTCGTATTTCGTCCCCCCATCGAGTGAATCTTGAAGCAATTTTTGAAGCAATTTGAGGAATGGGTACCATTTCAGCCATTGTATGATGATACGGAAAAGAAAGAATCGGAGCCTTTTCAAAACGGCTAATGGGTCCAGCGCTCTTCTCAGCTCCATGACTATCGTTGTCACAACTCTCGTGCTCAACGATTCTCAAGGTAGTCAAAGAGTTTGGGCCATTCTTTTTCAGAGTTGCCTCATGCTGCTTGACTTTCGCATGAGGAAAAACAAGATAAGTGACCCCTCGTTCTTCTTCTTCTAACCAACCATCTTCTGGCATAGCAATGTATTTCTCTGAAGTACTCATACCTACACACAGAAGATTGAATTAAAAGTTAGAATACATTTTGCAAAAGTTGACCATCGAAAAATATCAAAGATCGAAGATCATTGCAAAGGAAGGAAAGAAGATCAAGGAACAAGCAAAATAAAGAAAAGAATCATGTTTTATGTAAAAGGGGAGTCAAAGGACGAGCTGTACCGTCATAAGTACCGCTGTCCTTAAAAAAAAAAAAAAATTCCTTTTTTTCTTTCTGGCCGACCCTGGGGATTGCCTGGTCGGCCCTTGTCAAACCTGGCCGGCCCTGGCAAAAAAAAAATTGACCTGGTCAAACCTGGTCAATTCGGGTAGATGAATAGTCAAAGATTATCTAACATCATGCACAAGATATGCAAGAGCATTAAAAAAAAAAGAAAAAAAAAAAGGTAAAAATGAGTGCAAAAAAAAAAAAATCGTTCTTACGAATTCTTGAACTAGGGTTTCTAAAAACCTAGTCGATTCAAGTAGATGGATAGTCAAAGATCATCTAGATGCATGAAAGATGATCCAAGAATCAAATATCATATGATATACAAGAAGATCAAAAAAATTCAAAAAGGTAAAAGAGTAGATCAAAGATCATTCTTGCAAAACCTTAAACTAGGGTTTCGTTTTTTTTAAAAAGGGCCCACAAAGATCATTGCAAAAGGAGAAACGAAGATCAAAGAGCAAGCAAAGCAAAGGAAAAGATCAAGATTATGATTACCTTGGATGATTTGATCGTCTACTTGCCGAAGGAATCAAGTTTGCGAGATGGTTTTTGCAAAATACCTTGAAGTAGGGTTTTTAGACCTAGCTCCAAGAAATACCGAAAAATAAGTTAGAAAAGGAGAGGAGACCCCTTTTTATAGACAAAGGGGGGTCAAAGGACGAGCTGTACCGCTGTCCTTTAAAAAAAAAAATTATTTTTTTGGCCGGCCCTGGAGGTTTCTGGCCGGCCCTAATCAAACCTGGCCGGCCCTGGCAAAAAAAAAAATTCAAAGATTGACCTTTTTCGCTTTTCGCTTGAAACGTCAATCCTTGAGTGGGCAATTTGTAGACATTGAAATATTGCCTAAAGCTAGAGAATCAGAAATTTGGCTTAGTCTGGAAGACTTTATTTCCCTGATGACCAGGGAAATTTTGCTTCCTTACATTCTGAAATTTGGCTAAGTCTGGAAGACTTTATTTCCCTGATGACCAGGGAAATTTTGCTTCCTTATACTTTATTTCCCTGATGACCAGAAAAATTTTTCTTTGCACTCAGAAATTTGGCTAAGTCTGGAAGACTTTATTTCCCTGATGACCAGGGAAATTTTGTTTTACACTCAAAAATTTGGCTAAGTCTGGAAGACTTTATTTCCCTGATGACCAGGGAAATTTTTACTTCCTTACACTTTATTTCCCTGATGACCAGGGAAATTTTTCTCTATACTCAAAAATTTGGCTAAGTCTGGAAGACTTTATTTCCCTGATGACCAGGGAAATTTTTGTTTCCTTACACTTTATTTCCCTGATGACCAGGGAAATTTTTGCCTACACGTAGAAATTTGGCTAAGTCTGGAAGACTTTATTTCCCTGATGACCAGGGAAATTTTGCTTTACACTCAAAAATTTGGCTAAGTCTGGAAGACTTTATTTCCCTGATGACCAGGGAAATTTTTGTTTCCTTACACTTTATTTCCCTGATGACCAGGGAAATTTTTGCCTACACTCAGAAATTTGACTAAGTCTGGAAGACTTTATTTCCCTGATGACCAGGGAAATTTTTGTTTCCTTACACTTTATTTCCCTGATGACCAGGGAAATTTTTGCCTACACTCAGAAATTTGGCTAAGTCTGGAAGACTTTATTTCCCTGTTGACCAGGGAAATTTTTGCCTACACTCAGAAATTTGGCTAAGTCTGGAAGACTTTATTTCCCTGATGACCAGGGAAATTTTGCTTCCTTATACTTTATTTCCTTGATGACCAAGGAAATTTTTCTTGCTTCCTTACGCTCTGAAATTTGACCAAGTCTGAGAGTAAGGAAAGTACTATATCTCTATCGTCCAAAGGCTATATCTAAGTCAATAGAATGATACTTAGAGATGAGCATCCTTCGACAAGCCGATATACAAGGCCGAAGAATAATCAAGCTTAAGCTCCTACAAGTAAGCTTACGCTAGATTTCGACAAACTCATTGAACCTACCAAGTCAGAAAGGACCGGATCAAGAGTTAACTTGGTTAAAATCTAAGTCGCAGTAAGTCGATTCGGATTTAAGACCCGAACCACAAGTCGTTTTAATCAGACCGGTTCACTCAAGCTCAAAAGGATTAAGCTACCAGTGGAAGGTACAAAACCACTCGAATATGATCCTAACCATCAAGGAAGTTATGTAAACCGCCTGGAAGTTTCTCTAACCATCCAAGGGAAGTTATAGAAACCACCAGGAGGTTGCTTCAACCACCCGAAGTAGTTATTCTCTACAATAACTACTTCGACCCTTATAAAAGGAGGGACAAGAAGAGAAGAAAAGATCTTTGGCCATAGCAAGAAGAACCTACAAAGCTCCCGACTGAAGATACTTCAAAGCTCCAAGAAATCCCGGAGAAGAAGGATCGAAGATCGAAGCAAACCAAAGAAAATCGAAGACCGAAGATCGAAGATGGAAAATTGAAGATTCAAGTCCAAAGCAAGTCGAAGAACAAGCGAAGAACAAGTGAAGATTCTAGGAGAAGAAGAGTAAAGCAAAGCTCCTAGCCGATCACGCGCAAAGTCCGGAAGGATCAAGCACCGCGACGCTCTTCTCTTTTCATTTTCTCACTTGTTGTAATCTTTGTACTTCGAAATCGAGTGTCAAATGATCAAAGACGGATTTCCCCGCAATCTCCTGATATACATATTGTACTCCGCTCCCTCGAAGCGAGTCTTTGAAATTTGTACTTGAGTGAAAAATTCAAATATTTGCTCATACAGCCACCTACCTCATCAATTGCACTCTTTCATCCATACTAGCTGGAGTAACGTCTTTGTAGACACCAAAAATTTAATCGCACCCGAACCCGACTCATGCGCGCCAACCCGGGGGACCCGACTTGACACAACTGGACCCACATGGGCCCGCACCATGCAATCGGGGCCCGCTAGACCCAACCCGGGCCAAAGGAGGGGTCGGGTGGGCCCATCCTCAAGTGGGGCCCACTCGGCCCCCTTTTGGAAAACCGTGCCCCCTACCCGCGGGTAGGGGGTGGCCGGCCAAGCAAGAAAAGAAAGAAAAAGAAAGAAAGAAAAGGAAGAAAAAGAAGAAAAATGAAAGAAAACCGTCATGCGCAGGGGAGGTTGCATAGACGTCTACACAAGCGTGGATCTACGTCGATCCCTCGATCCGACGGACAAGAAACGAAATCGGGTCGCCATCGATTTAATGTGCAAGATTCAAATAAAAATTCAAAAAGATTGGGCCATAACTACTCCGCCAGAAAAGGAAAATAAATAAAGGTTTATTCCCCTCATCAATAAAGAAATGGATCTTGGGTAGTTATGGGAGAGATATTAAAGGGATTCAAATAAATCTTCTCATATCTCTCCCATCCCCCTTCACCTATAAATAGAGGGGGATGGAAAAGGCTCAAAAGGTCGAAGACGAAGACAAAAAGCGAGGAAGCTCTGCAAAGGAGGAGACACTCCTTCATCGACCCAAGGCTTCACGAGGCTTGGGCAAGCTTATCCCTTTGGGACCGGCTTAGTCCATTGAAAGTTCTCATCAACTTGAAGACCCTTGCACAAGAAAATCATCCCTTTGACTCCGTGCATGAATAAAAAAGCTCGGAGAGGAAGAAACCTTCAACTACGAAGACGCCAGAAGCAAAGGCCGGAAAAGAAGATCGAAGCGGCATCACCCTGTCGTCTTCAAAAAGCCTTCGACTCCGATCAAGCCCAAAAGCCTAGAGAAGAAGATCGAAGTGGCGTCACCCCATTGTCTTCAACAAGCCTTCGACTCCGATCAAGACCAAAAACCCGGAGAAGAAGATCGAAGCGGCATCATCCCGTTGTCTTCATCAAGCCTTCGACTCGGATCAAGCCAAAAGCCCAGAGAAGAAGATCGAAGCGGCATCACCCCGTCGTCTTCGACAACATCCGCTCCATTCACGAAGTAGAAAGCTTAGAGAAGGACACCCGAAGTGCCGCTACACCCATCGTCTTCAAAATAAAGTCTTCAACTCTGATCACGCCAAAGAAGCCCGGAGAAGAGAAATCAAGCTGACGCCACAACCGTCGAGGAAGCTGGAAGAATAAAGGAGAAGTGAAGACGTAACCATCGTCGTTCGAGACGAAGATCGAGCCAACGCTCAAGCAAAAGCCAAAGCAAAAGCACCGGTAAAGCCCGCGCCAAAGCAACGCAAGTGCCAAAGCCAAGCAACTACGATGGTCACGAGCAAAGCACCGCACGTTCTAGCCGATACGACGCGAAGTCCGGAAAAACTAAAGCATCGCAAGCCTCTACCCGTCTACGTTCAAGCGCAAGCGCCAAAGCAATGCAAAAAACCAAAGCCACGCCAAAGCAAAGTCAAAGCCAAAGCCGACGCTAGAAGCACAATCGACGCCTCGAACCGACAATCAAGGACGCCGAGATCTAGCTAGAGCCGAGGGAGACGCGAAGACCGAGGAGCAAAGCCAAAAACCCCCTAGCCGAGAAAGCGCAAAGCACGGAAGGGACAAAAGCAACGGCAACAAATCCTTAGCCTCTCAAGAAACCCTCACCCTGTAAAGATCTCTGTCTTGGGCAACCCCTTCAGAGCTCTCGCACGAAGTAATGTGGAGACGTGGATCAAAGGGACCCTCCAGAGGATCTCTCCCACAATCTCCTGATCAAATCTTCGTCTCACCTGGCTCACCACCCTCGAGTCCCTGGGTCCCGGTCTTTGTAATCTCGTTTTGTGCAACAAAGACGACCCAAATCTTTTTCTGCGCATGCAATCTTATGAGTGTCTCGACTCTACTCCTACCTACGGTTACCTTCACACCTTCTAGTGTACATGCTTTGTTCTTCTTTTCCATTTTGAGAAACCAAGCTCCCTCGTGCAGCTCGTGTTGTTCGATGTGTCTTCCTTGAGTCTAGCTCTGAGCATAAGGGTTATCGTTGCTACTACCTCTCTTATCGTCGGATATAGATCTGCAAGCACTTCGCCTTCTATAAAGGGGTCTCATTTCACTATGGCAATACTCGGGATCTTTCTTTTGTACGTTGTCATTTTCTTGAGTCGCCTCCTTCCGTTGCCCCCTTGGACCCCTTCTCTGTCCTTTTTCCAGCTGCTCCAAAGGCACTCTAAGTATACTACCCCCTCAGACTCCAGTGTTCCTTTTGCTCCTCAGTAGCCTCCTGTCGCCCAGTTCTACTCATGTCCTCGTGCAACCCTTAAGTCCTCCGCCTCTTCGGTTGTGCCTCTTGAAAGTACCTTGGTCTTTCTTGAGACTTCTGCTTCTCCTAATGTTCCGTTTGAGAGTCCAGATGCTCCTGCTGATGCTACTCCCATGCCACTTGATCCTGATGAACTACATGTGGGTCATGCACCTCCTCTGCGTCATTCCGCCAAACGTCCTAATAGACTTGCTTCTGTTTGCTTTGGTTGGTTTACTACTCACCACTTATCTCCTGAGTTTCAGTGTTTTCTTTTCGCCATCCATTCTCATCGGGAGCCCCAATCATCACATGGCAATGCAGATACCAAAGTGGCAGGCAGCCATGTCAGACAAGCTTTGTTCTTTCCAGCAAACTCACACTTGGGACCTTCTCATGCCTCTTGGGAAGGATCCTATCAACTGTCGGTGGATCTACAAGGTTAATACTTGCTTTGATGGCTCAGTAAGGCACCACGAAGTACGGCTTGTTGCTCACGGTTTTCGTAGGAATATGGAGTCGTCTACGATGAGACTTTTGCCCATGTGGCATTAATGACCTATATTCATGTCCTGATTACTGTTGTTGTGGCACGAGGATGGTTGCTCTTTCAGATGGATATGTCGAATGCCTTTCTTCGCGATAATCTTGATGAGGTCTACATGTAGCCTCCTGACCTTCTCCATCCTTCTGGCATAGTTTGTCCTCTTCGCTGAGCCATTTATGAGCTCAAGTAAACTCCTCGGGTGTGATTTGAGCGTTTTCGCCGAGCAATTCTTGAGGTCGGCTTTATCGAGAGCTATAATGACTACACCTTGTTTACGCGTCAAACTCCTTAGTGTCTGATGGTTCTTTCGTTCTGTGTCGATGACATGATCATCACGGGTGATGATTTCCATTGATCGTTTGAAGCAGCACCTCCAGTGTCAATTTGAGATGAAGTATCTTGGCCCTCTATGTCACTTCTTATGTCTTGAGGTTGCCTTCTCTCTTTGAGTGTATTGTCTTTCTCAGCAAAAGTACACTTTTGATATGATTAGTCGAGCTTGCCCGAGTGACTCGCATCGTTGATACACCGATAGTGCTCTACCTGAAGCTTCGCCCGACTAATGGTGAGGTATTTCTAATCCCACAAGGTATCGACAGCTTATAGGCGGTCTCGTTTATTTGACCATCTCCAGTCCTTATATTGTGCATGCAGTTCGTATAATGAGCCAGTTCGTTAGTGAGCCTCGCTCTATTCCCTATGCAGTCGCTCTATGTATCCTACGCTACCTTCATTAGATGATCACTCGCTCCCTCCTCTTTTCTGCTTCTACTTCGGAGCTTCGTGCATATAGGGATGTTGACTAGGCAGGTGATCCCACTGACCGTCGATCTACTACGTTTGGCCACATCATCTCCTCTCTGATCTGGGTGTTGCATTCCCTACTCCTACTCCACTTCATTGCGATAATCAGAGTGTTGCTCAAAGAGCCATCAATCTGGCCTTTCATTAACGGACGACACACATAAAAGTTAGTTGTTAGTTTGTCCTCTATTTCTACCTTGCTACTATATCCCTTCCCTATGTCTCCTCTACTAAGTAACTCATGGACTTCTTCACCAAGGCGCATACTATTGTGTGCTTTCAGTATTTGCTTGGCAAACTCTTAGTGATTGACCCTCCGTGAGTTTAAAGAGGGGGGTGGTGTTAGAGAAACTTATATATATGGCTGGATAGGGTAGTATAGACTTGTACACATTCTTGTGTATGGTAGACTTACATTATTTCTGTGCATATTCAATGGCCATTGCCCCCATGGAATAGATCCATTCTATTCGAAAACCTTAACAAATTCTAGTGCACACATTATTTTCTCCACGAATCCACCATGCTCGGATTGCATAGGTTCATGAGAAGGTTTCAGGAGCTCATCATCAATTTCCCTTTTGGTGGTATTGTGGTACTATAGCAATTGACATCGAGCTCTCTATTTCATGCTCTTGCACGTAGTAGGTTTTACATCTTTGGCGTGAACTCTTACAATTGTCTTTCCAAAGTCGTCATCTCCACTTGGTTTTCTTAGTGAACATGGGGCATATTAGCTCTCGACTTCTATCCTTGTCACTCCCTATGCTATCAAAGTCGGTACTAGTCGGCGACTAGTCCTGAGGTGGCATTTTGTCTACCGACTAATTCCGATTCTTTCATAGCTAGGCGGAATCCCGACTAGTCCCCGACTAGCGACTGGGACTAGTCCCTAGGCGGCATTCTGCAAGCAATTTTTTTTTTTTTTTTGCAAAGTGTCTTTCCAAGCAATTTTCTTTGAATTTTTTTGCATTGCCTCAAAGTCTTGAGTCGCAACTATGGCTCTTCCCTATAATCATCTGTGAGGATTTGAGAATATAAGATAAAAACATAGACAAATAATTATTGTTTATTTATTGGTATCCATATAATCCTATAATCAAAATTGGGCTTGTTCACAGATTAAACTTCAGCAAATAAATATTGTGATGAATTCTTAATTCTGAGTCTTCTGACATGGGCATGAAGCCAATATAACCATGTTCTGTTTACTTGTGTATTTATACCCATGCTGTGAAGTGTGAAGGCATGCATTGTTATTGACCAACTAATATCATATACTTATTGACATTTATGCTAATTCATATATTATATATGTTTAGGGAGGGGGGAGGGGTTAGAATAAGTTTTGACCGACTAGGGGCCGACTACCGACTTTGACTGCATAGGTCACTCCGCTAGGAATCCTCTATAGAGCAAGCGGATTTCCTTGGTTTATTACCAAAAGGTATTGATGGCGGTTGGATCCTGATATCCAAATCACTGAAGCAAACAGGTAGAAATTAGTGCAAAAAGAAAAGAGAAGGGGTACAATCTTGAATGGCTTTTTAAAACAGAAATTCCGCAAAAAATAAGGCATAGAATCGAGTTTAATTATCAACCTATAGTTAGTACAAAGAGAGGAATCCAGTCCCTTGTATAGAAGAGGCTACCTTGTCTATAAGTTAAGGGAAAACCAAAAGAATCAATGTCCTATTCCAAAAAGAATTAGAGCCACCCTTGTCTATAAGTTAAGGGAAAACCAAAAGAATCAACATCCTATTCCAAAGAGAATTAGATCCCTGCCTTTCTCCTTCATCTTCTTTCTTTCTTCTTTCCCATGTATATTTTTCTTCTCCCTTCTTTTCCTTCTTTTCTTCTTTTCTACTGAAATGTATGTCCGTTGGGCGGCATAAATTGGTCCTCCGCAGGGCATGTAAAAGGAGAGAGACATCAATGTCTTCTCCTCTGAAAAAGAGCAATCTATGATCTCATCAACCATTGATGGGGACTGAGGTCAGTAATAGGGCCATTTTCCTCGTTCTATGTGAAGAGAATCCAATCTTTTTCCCTCTCCTAGACGGTTGTCAAATATACGAAGTACATGGATACAAAAACAAAAGATAAGATGATATGGTACCTAACATTTTGAAAATAGCCCTACAATCTTGCAGATAAGCACTCAACTTTTAAAAATTATAACGAAAAAGTCCCTCCAAGGATCAAACTTAAAAGGAAAAATGGACTACAGAAAACCAATTATATAGATAAAACTAAGGCTCCAAAATTAATCTAGAGCGTTGATTGTGTGCTCCTTGACACACCAAAGGTTCTTCACCCACCCCGTGCATATTGGTGACGTTATTGTTGCTGTAATTAAAGAAGCAAAACCCAATATGCCTCTAGAAAGATCAGAAATAATTAGGGCTGTAGTTGTACGCACATGTAAAGAACTCAAATGTGACAACGGTATGATAATACGATATGATGACAATGCCGCAGTTATTATTGATCGAGAAGGAAATCCAAAAGGATCTCGAGTTTTTGGTGCGATCGCTTGGGAATTGAGACAGCTGAATTTTACTAAAATAGTTTCATTAGCTTCCGAAGTATTATAAATACCAGTAGATTAGATTATGATCTAGTACGGTATCTGAAATAGATCAATTAGTAGATTGTGTCTCACGCATATACTTTGTAATATAATAGTAATATAATAATAATAATTTGAATTTGAATAATATATAATATTATATATAATGAGAAAATCAAAATAAAACAAAGAAAAAAACATGTTGATTGTATCAAAATTAGGAGGTACAAATAATTATAGTTCGTCATGGGTAAGGATACTATTGCCGATATAATAACTTCTATAAGAAATGCTGACATAGATAAAAAAGGAACGGTTCGAATAGCATCTACTAATATTACCGAAAACATTGTTAAATACTTCTATGAGAAGGTTTTATTGAAAACGTTAAAACATCAGGAAGGTAACAAATCTTTCTTGGTTTCAACCCTGCTCCTGGTGTTCGAACTAGTCATTAATGGTCGGCAACATGGGTACCCTTTTTCGGTATGCATTGCAAACACTTTCATTTTGAGCGTCTCATCTTCTCTGGAGAAGCTCAAATCGAACGGATAGAGCAGATGGTCCAACTACAGAACTTCTTCTTTTTCATTACTTCCATGGTCGTGCCTCGTGGCACGGCAGCACCCGTACTATTGAAATGGTTCGTCAGTAGAGATGTTCCCATTGGTGCCCCTTCTTCCAATGGTACTATAATTCCTATTCCTATCTCTGAATTCCCTTTTTTGGTCTATCTACATTCCAGAAAATTCATACGCTCCATGGACAAAGCAAAAAGTGGAGTATTGGTCAGAGCAAGCCGCCCTATTCTATTACCAGACATAGACATAATTGGGAGAAGCTTATCCGCTAGAAATGCTTTATTTCGTTTCGTTCCCCTTCTTCATTTCCTTCTTATCGAATCCATGGGGGACTTGTCATATTTAGAATCTTTCTGCGGTCTGCTCTGTTTACAAGTCTTTTGTACTCTCTTCTCTTTACCACACGATTGGCCAAACACTTTGGCTTAACGGGAATGAGCAACGACGAAATTACAAGATGAGGTGCCGCACACGCAGAGGTGCATCGGACGACTGCGGGCGCACACAACACGCACAGCACCGTATCATCGCTCTCTCTCTCTCTCTCTCTCTCTCTCTCTCTCTCTCTCTCTATATATATATATATATATATATATATATATATATATATATATATATATATATATATATAGGGTAGCAATACAGTGCAGCCGCTTAACATGCGGCCCCTACAGGGAGTTTTTTTTTCAATTTTGTTTTTGGATGATGATCATCTCCCCTTTGATAGAACACAAAAAATTTCAGCTCATTCTAAGACCTATAGGTTTATCAAATGCGCTCATCAATTTGATGGTAAAAATGAACGATCAATAAAAGTCGAGCACATTTGAGAGACCCACAGGTCGTAGAATGAGCTGATTTTTTTTGTGTGTGCAATCAAAGGGGAGGTGATCATCGTCCAAAAAAAAATTGAAAAAAAAAACCCTAGGGTAGGGGTTGCACGTTAAGTGACAGCAGTGTGTGTGTGTGTGTGTGTGTGTGTGTGTATATGGATCAGGATCAACAGCCAACATTTTTGGTGCCAACACATCAATAGAGGTTTTGAAATTTGCTGAAATTTGGTGAGGATGATCACCTTTCAATAGATAGCAAGTACACAAAAAATTAGAATATTCTAAAATTTCTAAGTGCGTCAATTGTGAAGAGCTTTATCGACCGTCCATGTTAACCGTTAATTTGAAGATCATTTGACGCACCTAGAAGTTTTAGAATGTTCTAATTTTTTATGGGTATGCTATCTATAGGAAGGTAATCATCCTCACCATATTTTAGTGAATTTTGAAACCTCTACGAACCTCTATGGATGTGTTGGCACTGATGTTGGCACCAAAATAGTTGGCTGCGGATCCCAACCCTATATATATATATATATATATATATATATATATATATATATATATATATATATATATATATATATATATATATATATATATATATATATATATATATATATATAGGGTCGGGATCGGCTGACCCAGCAAATTTTGACCCAGCAATAACCCAGCACCTTTTGATGAACCTAGAGGTTTTAGAATTTGATGAAAATTGGTAGGCATGCTCTCTATGGTATGTTGATCATCCTCACAAAAAATCAGCACATTCTAAAACCTCTAGGTGCATCAAATGCGCACTTCAAATCAACGGTTTTACACTGTCAATTTTAACCGTTGATTTGAAGAGCACCCTTTGATGCACCTAGAGGTTTTAGAATGGGCTGGTTTTTTGTGAGGATGATCAACATACCATAGACAACATCCCTACAAAAAATCAGCCCATTCTATAACCTCTAGGTGCTGGGTTATTGCTGGGTCAAAATTTTGCTGGGTCATCCGATCCTGACCCATATATATATATATATATATATATATATATATATAAAGAGAAAGAGAGAGAGAGAGAGAGAAATGATAAAATGCGGTGTGCGTGCTTCAAGACATCGCAGCCATCTGATGCACCCGCTGCGTACGTGCGATGCATGCAACGGTGCATCAGACAGCTGCGGTGTCGCACTGCACACCGCATCATAATAGCCCTCTCTCTCTCTCTCTCTCTCTCTCTCTCTCTCTCTCTATATATATATATATATATATATATATATATATATATATATATATATATATATATATATATATATGAGGAATGGGATGATGCCTATCAAAGCAGCGTTTTTACTGCTTTGAGACATTGTTTGACCATCCTAGAAGTTTTGGGATTTGATGAAATTTGGTGAGGGTGTTGTCTAGGGTAAGATGATCATCCTCACAAATTTTCATCAAATTCCAAAACTTCTAAGAGGGTCAAATGGTCGAAGCAAAATGCTACATATTTTAACGGCGACTGCAGACGACTAATTTTGCTTCGACCATTTGAACCCCCTAGAAGTTTTGGAATTCGATGAAAATTTGTGAGGATGATCATCTTACCCTAGACAACACCCTCACCAAATTTCATCAAATTCCAAAACTTCTAGGATGGTCAAACAATGTCTCAAAGCAGCAAAAAATGCTGCTTTGATAGGCAGCATCCCATTCCTATATATATATATATATATATATATATATATATAGAGAGAGAGAGAGAGAGAGACCCTAGTAGAGTCCGTCAAGAGGGGAAGCGAGCGATCGCACATCGCAACCCCAAATGAACAGCTTTAAATAAATTATAATACCTTTTTTACCCCTCCGACTTTGATGATTTTACCAAAAAAAAAACAGACTGCCACTACTCGGCCACGTACTACTAGTCGAAAAGCCAACGCGACTCGCCCGAGTTGGTTGAAGAATCGCCCGAGTCGCGACCTGATCGGGTTTTTAAGTGAGCCGGCTTGATTTTGGTCGATCCGGGTCGACTCGGCCGAGTTACATGTTGACCCGGCGAGTTTTTAAACACTGCATGTAACTATCAGTTTCTTGAATCAAGTGAAGAAATTATGTTATAAATATTGTATGGGTCTTGCACGTCCAGCTGTCTTATACTTAATTAGAGTCATCTGTTATAGATTCATAGATCTAGTCCATAAAAAATGACATCTCTTGTACACGTTCTAGAATCAAATGAACAGAAATTTTAGTTTTCTGAATAAAACTTTCATGTGTCATGGACTTTCATCTTCTTGTTCTTCACTAGGGCCTGGCTCTACTTCCTGCTTATTTTCTCTCTTCCACATTGTAATTGTGACAACTATAGCTTGGAAAACACGATAACAAACATTCAATATGTTTGATTCTTGAGGCTCAAGAATATCTGGGTAATAATGTCAGCTTGATATTTGTAGTAGGGGGATGAGTATATTCTGCACTGTTTGTTTTCATCTATTTGCTTATTACTTTAAAAATAGGAGTCCCTGCTTGTTTAGCATAGAAGATAACGATATTCTCAGATACTGGCTGGAAACAATATTTTTCTTTTTCCAAGAAAACAAAATATTTCTGCAAAAGAAATTTTATTGTCTTAGAAAATTCTGGAGTGTTGGCATCTGAATTGTCGGTTTGAATCAGCATGGGGCATGAACATGACAGATAGCCATTTTTTTAATTACACCGAAATCACTGAATACATACAATTTGTGTAGGTTCATCAGGATGATATCAGGTTAAATGTTAAACTTCAGCTCGTTGCTCTTGTTGCCAAACAACCAGCTTTCCATCAGCTTCGATCTGTTGAGCAACTTGGGTACATAACCGTGCTTATGCAGAGGTATAGAGAAGGTTATGGTTTTCAGCTAACCCTCAGTGAAACATGATTCATTGCAATTACTCACAATGTTTTGTATGCAGAAATGATTCAGGAGTCAGAGGAGTACAGTTTATTATCCAATCTACTGTAAAGGTGCCAAAAGTAGATCTTGTTTGGGTGCTCAGAGTAATTTTTCTTTTATTTTAAACAATATTTCTTTTGATATCTACAGGATCCAGCACAGATTGATTCAAGAGTGGAAGCTTTTCTAAGGATGTTTGAAAGTAAACTTTATCAGATGACTGACGAAGAATTTAATGTTGGTAACTTCTAGTCTCCTACTTTCATGAGTCATGTTCCTTTGGAGTTAGCTTTTATGGATTTTATATCATCTAAATTGTGGAATTTTATATCATCGATGAAAGTTGTACCTAGATGGCTTCCGATTGAGGTATGAAAAATTGTGGGAGATATTGGACTAGTTATGTTGAGAAAAATGTTTAACGTAATGACAGAAACAACAAAATTGCATGACGATTGAGAATAAAGGCAACATACAAAATGGCACAAACTTGCAATCAAGTCGATGTGTTATACCATGAAATTATAGGAAGGTGATAAAGTTTACAGCAAGTCACATACATTTTAAACCAATTTATCATTCTATCCGGTAGATGAACTTACAAGTAGTTTTTTTTCCTAGGTAATGGATGAAGTGATTATTAGAGAAAGGGAAGAGCATATTACATTTATCGACCTGGAGAAAGCATGTGATATATCACAATAGTTCATTTAATGGTTTATAGAGAAAAAGAGTGTCTCACATCATTATATTGTGGTAGTTAAAGAGATGTTTGACAGCACAGCAACTAATATGCTTACGAACTTGGGAATAAACGGTTAGTTCCTATGAACCAGTGGTAGCACCATGGATCTACCTTAGCCCATACCTTTTTTCTCCATTTTTGGTATGTAAACAAATATCCAAGAAGACTCTCCTGGATATAGTATAAATTCAGCAGTTTAATTTTATTTGGAAACTTTGGACTTACGGATTTAAAATCAACTTTGAGGTTAGAGAAGTTGAAAAAGAGAAACCACTGAAAATTGATTAGTGAACAGTACATTATTGTGACTCTTATTGGTACCTTACATCTATCATTAAAGCAAGGGGGGAATAAATCTCATCATTTCGAATAGGATGAGAACATGCTAGATGAAGTGGAAGATCACTACCGAGGCATTGTGTGGCGGGCTCTTACCCAAGAGACTCAAAGGATAATTTCAGTTTAATAATTAAGGTTCGAAATTTCCATTTCGACCAATATTTCGACACTCTGGATATAGAAATATTTCATGGAAATATTTAACAGTGTGGAAATATTGTGGTTTTATAGAAATGATGAAAATATTGATTTTTTAATGGAATTTTTCAGTGAAACTTTGGATGGTCATAAACCAAGTATATATACACACTTTAGAACACTCAGATAATATTTGTATCATATCTAGAGGTCTAGAGCTTCACATAACATGTATTTTATGTATTTGAGTCTGAGAGACTTGTGCAGTCTTGTTTGGTCCTGTTTTGATCTATGTTTTTCAAATGATTTTTAATCTTTTTGTGGATAAAAATGTTTTCAAAATGAAGATTAGATGATTGTTAAAATAATGCTTCAATCTATTTTGAAAACGGGTTTAAAACAAGAAAGTTGTTCAAGTTTGAAATTGTGCAAAAATTATATTGAAATGCGAAACACTGTTTTTTTTACCAAGTCTGCATAAAAGATTTTTTATATAGGAAAGTTTTTATTCATTCAAAATTTTCTTTGACGGACCTTGGTTTTCTAGATGTACTTGTAGTTCTACATCTTATGGAATTTTTTGAGCTAAAAATAAGTTGATTTAACCACTTTTCTCAACATGCAAATTTTATGAAAACCCGTAAAAACTATTTTCATCTACTAAAACTGAAAGTATAATTTTTGATTTACTTGGTTTTTTATTTTTTTGATATTTTTGTTGAAATCAAATGGGGGGTATAATTAAGTTATTATATGTAAATAAGCTGCTAAGAACCAGGCCACAGTCCCCTTTTATAACTAGCCAGTTCCACAATTTCGGTGCCAAAATCCCAAAATTTTCCAAAATTTCGACAATATTTTGTCTTTTGGTGCGATATATCACAATATTTCGTACCGACGAATATATCGTGTGAAATATTGTGATTTCTGTACCTTTTGAGATAGCCGAGGGGATTTCGTATCGAGGTTTTGGAAAACCGAGATATTTCGCAACATTTCATGAAATTTATCGAGATTTTGATCCTTGTTAATAAGTACGTGAATGGATGTACTATACATGCACTATATTAATAAGTACCTGTATGTTCATATGGAGGCACCCATAATGTGTGCATAAATTAACAATTTAATAGATTAGTTTTACTTCAAAGTCATAAAAAAAAAAGCTTGTCAATTAGTCAATATTAAATTACTACTAACCTTCAGTGTAACTTTGTTTCCTTTGAAGATTTAAGATATTAGATATTATTTGTTTATAAACTACTTAATAGGGGGCCTATTTTGTATATACAATGGACCAAACTCTCTCAAAAATAGCACCATCATACAGTACATGAGTACAAAATGCATTTCTTCAGGCTTTACAGCTATATAACACAAAGTTGGTATTCTAAAAAATGACTTTTCCGCATCCTGCCAAAGTTAAAAACAATGAGTTTATCTTTTGCATCAAACTTATTCTGGACCTCCTCTCACATCCTTTTTTTTCTAGTATGTAACATCTGCATCTGAAATCTATACTTTTTTTCGAGGTAAAACCTCTACTTTGTATATTAGGGAAAAGCTGGGTGAGTGGGGGCTGGTTGTCATCTTCTGTTCCTGAAGCACATGTTTCTTTATGACCTTCCTAATAGAAAATCAAATAGATTTTTCAAGAACCCTCGAACTACCATGGTTGTGCTCCATCTCCACAGTCCACGCTCTAGTGACAGTCTCACTCTGATTTTAGAGGTTATACCTCCTTTGTTTCTTTTTTCATTAAACTAGATATGTCAGCTTATCAAATGGGAGCCATTTAACACATTTAATGCTCGAGACTCCATGACATACTCCACTTGCTTAATTAGATGCATGCGCAATATACATTGTATTTCAAATTTCATTATTGCCATCGTCTATAGCCCAAACAGGTTTAAGTTTTTGGATTCTTATGCACTTCCGAGGAGTTGGGCTGCTAATGATTTGAATCACTGTGAGCTGCAGAGCAATGTCAATGCACTGATTGATATGAAACTCGAGAAACACAAAAACTTGAGGGAGGAATCTGCATTCTACTGGAGAGAAATTATTGATGGCACTCTCAAATTTGATAGGAGAGAGTCTGAGGTAAATTCTTTTCATCAAGCATCTCTCTACGTGGTAGTTCCTTCCAGCTTTTTAATTAGTTCTATTCACATTTAAATCTGATAGAAGATTTAACAGGTTGCAGCATTGAGGGCAATCACCAAAGAAGAATTGATAGAGTTCTTCAATTACTATGTCAAGGTAGATGTACCACGAAGAAAGAGTCTCAGTGTGCAGGTCTATGGGGGTCTACACTCCACCGAGTACAAAGAGAAGATCGATGAATCAAGTGAACCCCAAACATACCAAATCAAAGATATATTCAGTTTTAGGAGGTCAAGACCTCTGTATGGCTCTTTCAAAGGCGGACTTGGCCAGATGAAACTATGAGTTCCTATCTTCGGGCGCAATAAGAAGTGAATGTTGAAGGATTAGGTAACGTGCTATAGTATTATCTTTATTGCAAATAGATAACAATTTTCGGCTCTCTAGTGAATTTACCGTGGAGTATTGATGTAGGCACCAGGTAGGTACACTACAAAGTTAAGTCCCTACTCCCTAGGCATCTCTTTTGTCAATTAAACAGGCTCATGTTATCAATATAGTGAAGAAACCCACATAAAATAGCAAAATACAAACTAGTTATCACATCGTATGCAACAGCTTGCATGAGATCTAACAATAAGAACTATATTTCATGAACAAAATTTGCATATAATAAAAAAGAAAATTGCAGCAGAATTTACCTGGAAACGAAGGCTAAAAGGGGAAGTTGGGGCTTCTAAAAGGTAGAGACTAGATCTCTATTATTTTGGGCAGGATTTGAGCACAATCGGACTTCAAAAAGAATAATTTCATATCTAATATAGGTGCATATTTTAGCAAGAAATCTGCAAAAAAAATCTAGAAAGACGAGGAAGGAAAAGGCATATTATATCAAACCCGCCATTGAACGAGAAGGAGACACTAACAAATCTTCTCATAGAGGAAGGCTGGCCTCGAGTCGTGGCGGATCATTCGGATTGCATCACCAAGGTACACCACTCAGAAGGTAAAAGGTTGAACAACGAGAAAGGAGAAGAGGGGGCAACATCAATCTCTCATAAGTGGTTTCTCAAATAATATTCGGATCCGATTTCGTCTAAAGTTTCATTCTCTTTTGTAGGCACAAAACTCTCGAGAGTGTATACAATTTCAAGGGAACTATAAAATTCAATCTTGAGAAAGAGGCTTATTGTTCTGTCGGGTCTCGTTTTGGTTTTCAACTATGGCCATCGTCATCCTCTTGAGTATAGTCTCAATCATTTTGATGGAATTGGACTGCTGAGATTTATCTTGACTGGACATCTTTTCTTTCCTATATTCAAGACCTAATTCGGGGTGGGATTTTTCATGCCAAGCAAGCACTCAATATGATGTGATGATGTGCCTATGTGTAGTGATGTGAATTGTCATGAAAAGATGACAATCACTATGTGTTCAAGCACGTAAAAACTGAAAATCAAAAAACAAAAATCTGCACACATGCAATTTACTACATGATCAATTAGAGAGTGAAAATCTCTAATGTTGTTCACTGATACCAATTGATGCATGCGGGTTCTTGAAAAGACTATTGTGCAGATTCTTAACAATTAAAAGGACAATTTCAGCACTTTAAATTAAACACGTCTAATTTGTTTTGTTTTCATCGTCTGAACTCCTATTGATATATTAGAAAAGCATAGTTGATGTTAGTATATGATTACCACACTTGCACCATTGCTGAATTTTTATTCTATAATGCTGAAATTGTTCTTTTAATTGTTAAAAATCTGCACAATAGTCTTTTCTAGAGCCCGCATGCATCAATTGGTTGTCCCAGCCTGGCCTGTTTAACTTATTATCACTTAGGTCATGCATCCGTGTTAGCCCAGATTGTCCATAAGCTTTGCCTAACGTGCAAATATGGGCATCCCCCACATCTAGGGCTTATTACACTGATAAATTAGGCATAGTTCCATTAAATAAAATGCTACAAATTAGGACGATAAAAAAATATATATATCAGGTTGCACTAAGTATGCATTGGTATGAAGAGACGAGAGTTATATTTTTCGATACACAAGTTACTATCATGAACTAGGACAATTTTGTCTGTGATTTTGTTCATCCACATGGAAGTTCAATAGGACATTAGGTGTACTTGCTTTCTTATTGAATAGTGAGATAGTATTTGTTGCCGGTTGAATTGAGCTCTAGGTTTCACCTTGGTCCTTTCAGCGATTTACCACCATATGAGGGACCGAAAAGAGATGAGTCTCGATCCGTTCTCGTCGAAGTGCAGGCTGCCTTTTATCCTCTTCAATGCCGACTGCCGAAGCCAAAGAGCTGTGCAACTGTTGAGGAAACCCTAATGGCTGAACTTGCTTGTTATATTTTGGAATGTGGAACTATGTATCAGACTGTTACTTCTATGATTTTTAACATTATTTTCTGATTGTTTTCCACTTATATTATCAAAATGTTTGAAGTAGTTTTTAACAAATATTCATAATATTTAGTTTTTACAAATAAGTCCAGCTAACCAGCCTACAGAAGTGCTGCCCACTTCTGTGTGTCCTCAGGTTTTTTTCCCCAGTATTTAGCAAAGAATAACAACCCAAGGGTTTTATTTTTCGGTTTTTTTACAGTATTTTGGCCATGAAATAAACATATTAATTCTTGGATAAATGCTTGAAATAATGTTTTTCCATAGCCTTTTGTGAAATCGGATCTTGACGCATTATCGGCAGAGGTGGAAGGGGAATCATCCGAAGTCGATCTGATGATTCATTCTTGGATGGATAACAGAATTCCGACCATGGGGCAGAAATATTATCGACGAGTTCAGATACATTAAGATTGAATCCCTAATCTGCTGGCAGAGATAGTTTCACATATTGTGCCCCATTTTAGAAGCTATTTAGCATATTTAGGGGTTATTAGTCTAAGGCCATTTTAACTACGCCTGTATTACGATAAACCCCTTGCGTTAGTTTTGTTTCTCTTTAAAGTACCTTGTAACTTTTTTAAGAAAATGTCTATTTTATCCTTAAGAGTATCAATTCAGGAAGTTGGAGTAAGAGCATCTCCAAAGTACTCCGAAGAGAGCTCTGAAGGAGGATGTGGCTCTCCGAGCGAATTGCTGGCGCTCCAATCGGCTCCTTTTGGTGTTCTGAAGGAGGACGTGGATCTCCGAATGACTCCATATACAACAGAGATCTTTAGGAGTCTCCGAACGAATTAATTAATATATTTTTTTACAAAAAAAACCTTAATTTTTTGTACAAATAATTTTTTATGTCCAACGATGCATGTATTGTCCAATGATTATTTTTTACCCGTTAGATGTAAATTTGGAGGGTTTGGATAAGTTACAAATATAGGAGGGTTCGGTGTAAAATGGCTAGGATATCCTAGTTCGGAGGTCGTTGGAGCGGACCTCTCTCAACTAGAATATTTTGATGAGGTGGCTGCCAAAATGGGGCCCACAGTACTTAGGAGGTCCTCCTAGTTCGGAGGCCGCTGGAGATGCTCTAACAATTCGGTAATAGTGCACGTACAATGACTTACGGTGATTTTACTGTAACATAGTAACAATTCGGTGGATAGTGAAAATCACTGTAGCAGAGTAATAATTCAGCTGGAAGTGATTCACTGTAGCCAATAGATTCATACATTGTGACTGAGGAAGGTGGGGAGCAAGAATGGTCGAAAGGGTGCAGTGATCAGAGGCAATGGGGGCAAGATGTTGGACCGGGATTGAGAGAAAAAAAGCACATAAGCCTAGAGAATGAATGAACTCTCTAAACTCACAAATGTGACAAATGTCAAGATAGAAGGGAACGCCTCCTCGCTCGTCATGGCAAGATAGAAATGAACTCTCTCTCTCTCTCTCTCTCTCTCACACACACACACACAAATTACTAGCATCCCCAACTAAACGAATAAAGAAATGATTGATATGTCCCCGAAGCATCTCATGCTTATTGCCGTCAGTCCACCCCCTTTTCACTCGTCTCCTCCCCTAGCTTCCACCTCCTTCTCCCCATTCAGATCGACCTCCCAAAGCCACCGGTCCCATGCACCTCATCTCCGCCTCCTCCCCTTCTTCCCTCTCCCCCTCCCCCCTGTTCTTTTTTTAATCCCAAGACCGCCCTCACCTCGTCACCTTCTCTCGATCAACCATGTCGAAGGCGGCACGACTGCGAGCGGCAGAAGCGGAGGCGGCACGACTTTGAGAAGCGGTGAGGGAGGCGGCTACGGGGTTCAGGTTAGGTTTAGGTTTGGGATTTCTAGATCTAGGGTTCATCCTTGAGCCTTTATATCTTAGGTTAGGGAGATTCGGCTAGGTCCAGCGGCGGGGGGCTCGGTTAGCAGCATCTCCGGCTGCGGCGAGCGAGTGGTAGCAAACATAAATTTAAAATAGGATGAGGGGTATTTTCGTCCATAGAGGTTTGAGATCAAATGAAAAGGTTGTCGGGACTGCAGCTCTAACCGATCTCTCAAGAAGGGCTTTAGACTCATTACCCCAAAAAAATATACTTATATCCAAAGCCAAAAGTGCATCCGGCGGTTCACATTGGAGGGTAATGTGCACCTAGAATTGCTCTCATGCCAAAGCAATGTTGTCCCCAGATCGCCCAACCTCAATACCGTGCGTCAGCATGTCGTACGCCGCACTCATCCACTCGTCTGTGCTAGGGGTGGGACTTGGGTGGGTTTGACCCGAACCTAACCCGCCCAACCCGAACAAAGGACAAAGATGGGCAAAACTAGTCAAAAACTTGGACGGATTTGGACAAAAAAAAAAGATCAACCCGATTTTAATTTGGACGGCTATGGGCACCGATCGTCCCAACCCGAGGAACCCAAGGAAGTGACACACTATGGTTGAATGCTTTGATGCTTTTTTTTTTTTATGGAAATCAAAGACTGCGTGTTTGATGTTGAATGCTAAGAAACATCTGAGGATATGGATTGGATTTTATGTTTTCGTTATGCAATTCAAAAAAAAAAAAATTATCCAATTCAAAAGTTTGTTAGGTTTTTTTCCATCTATTTATGTGCACAAGCATTTCTAATTGGGCATGCCTGCCCATTATTTTGCAAATTGGGCAACTCGAGCAACCCGAGGAACTGGAATGGACAAGCACGGGTTGGGCTTCCACGGGCAAAACGGGTTAAGGTTTGTGCAAGTCGGGTTAGACATGGGCAGACCCTTCAACCTGTCCAAATCCCACCCGTAGTCTGCGCTGATCAACCCGGACACTTGTGACCCCAGCACCTTGCTCGTCATTGAGCTCCGATGTGCATCACTTTTCTTTGAGTCGTGTCTTTCTCCTTGCGCCACATCACTCTCCCATCTCCCTACGGCATTGCTCTGCCGTTGTATGCCAGGTTACCTCTCACCACCAGTTGCATCGTCAGCCTTTTCAGCATACAGTCCTCTATCGGAGGTTGATGTTTCCGTAGTAATACCGCTTGATGATCGTTGCCCTGGTCAGGGTTATCTTGTCACCAACATTACACCTTCGTCGCCCTGACTCACCAACAACTGCGATGCTTCTCTATTCCCGTGATTATTTTGTAATCGTGCTTCCTGCTCCGCTCGTCTTGCAGACTCAACACCCCGACCATCACTTTTCCAATAACCTTAGGCTGCAATAATCTATATGTTCCTCCTTTCTTGTCAGCGGATCTACTATTCTATACTTTCCAGAAAATGGGGGTGTTCGAGATATCAGTGTAGTAACCTATTTTCAGGTCAACCTGCTTGCAGGCCTGTCGGGTTCCCAGGACTCCTTGCTTGCAAGTCACCCTGGTACTTTTGCTTCTACTCCCTTTGCAAACTCACTGTGGATCCCCACCGAGGTTGAGCGGGGTGTTCTAGCGTTTGCGAGGAGCAGTCATACAACAGAAAATCTGATATGTCAAGTAACCTGAAGCCACCACCTAGTTCTTGAAAATACAACCATACAAAATTTCATAAAGGAAATGAATATAATTTATCAAATTATAAATTAAAGATACTGAAAATGAGAAATGGAAATTGTTGTTACAATATCAAATCCTTGATACACAAATCTCCAGTGGTTAGTTATTGCATCAGACGCTTCTCCGGATTTGGAATTCCTTTCTCCGTTAGGATCACTTTGGAAATTACAAAGGCCAAAGAAAGAAGAAGGGGTCAAATCGAATTCCCCCGAAACATTGCACCAAGGCCATAACTGACAAGCCTTACAGAGCTCCTGTAGCTAGAAAATTGTGCCCTCCAATCCGCAAGAATCCGGATAAGGCTTCCTCGCCACGAAGAAGTACATTGGCGTAAAGATCTCTTTCCTGCATCAGCCGATCGCACTCGATTTAAACATGTATGTATGATTGGCCGATCATACGACAACAATGAGCACTCGATTCAAACTTGTATGCATGATTGACCGATCAAACGACAACAATGAGCGCCAAGATTCACTTACCTTCCACCATCAACAAGCCCTTCAGCAGCCTTTTCTAGGAATGACGAAACCCTATGGCTTCCTTCGGGAGCAAACCCCACATATTCCAGTGTTTTGACCTACAGAGGAAAAAAAAAGTGCAGAAATATGAGGCACAAAGAACAAGCAAAGATCGAGCTACAAGACGAAATCTTGATAATTACCGTGGTTCTCGTGATGAAGCGTCCGAACGCTGTCAAGCGGAAACTAGTTATGGAGAACCGACTTGTATCTAGGGGCAGATACCAAGATTCGGGGGAGTCTAAGGCGAGATCCTTCTCCCATATAACCTTCAATATAGCAAATTTCAACAAGGATTCAAAGCAATGTACAATGCTAGCTTATTCATCTACTTCTAGATACAGTAACTACAGTACTTAAGTGAATACAGAAACATCTCATTACCTCAAATCCTGCAAGTTTTAGGGCTTCAAGGCATTGACTCGTCGATCTTATGTCTGGGAGGCCATTACCGAGCTCGATCTCAGCCTTGGTTTTTTGATGGCTCTCATTCTCGGGATCAAAGTGTTCTGTCATGCACCATTCATAGGCAGCGAAACACTGGCCGGGCTTTAAAACCCTGAAAATCTCGCTATAGCAGCCAAGCTGTTTCAAACACAGAACAAAGACAACCCATGTTCTTGAATTTCAAGAAAAAGAAAACATAAAACACTTTCAAGATTCGGCAGGGTAAATTCTGATGCAAGCGTTTGAAAAGACATACCGCATCTGGAGCATGGCATGTTGCTTCTATTGCATATATTGCATCAAAGGTGCTATCGGAGAACGGCATTTTCATGAAGTCAGCCTGCATTATGGAGGTTAAGATATATATTACTTTCTCATATGGAGGTCGATAATATCTAGTGTAAATTACACTAGATAGACTACATTTTGCCGCCTTCAATTCAGTTTTGATTAGCTAGAAATTACCAAATGAGGAAATTTAGTAGTTGATAAAAAGGGATATTGTGCTAATTAACATTTAATACTATAGGGACCAATTTGGAACAAAATATACTACAGGGGGGATAACGTGTAATTTGCCCTAATATCTATAGTTTACTATATAATCAGAGGATGAACTACAATGCAATAGTACCTAAAGAAGACCAGGATTAAAACTAAATGATGATCCAATAAATGAATAGTCTTCAATTACCGAGTTATGAAAAAAAGAGTAAAAGTACCTTAACAAAGTTGCAAGACTCGCTTAATCCTGTTAAGCGATTTAGCTCCTGCGACAGCAATGGTTCTCAGTTAAGATTTACCAAGGATGACTCAGCAAAGAGTGCTTATATTTTCAAAATCCACGGAAAGCATACCAAAAGAAAGGGATGCCATACTTACCATGCCCCTTGATATCTGGTACTCGTTGTTGTTCAATCCCGTAATGGATGTTGAGCTACAACAGCAGAAGAAGATATGTCGTCAGCACAGCCGCCCAATGTGCGTCCGTACATATGTTAAGCTACCAAGTTAAATTATCGACAACATTTTTTAAGCTTCACCAGCTAGACAATAAGAGTACACAAAAAAAAAAACTGAAAGCTATGCATTATCGATGATTAACGTTAAATGATATTGGTCGACCCAAGAAATGCCCTGTCATTGATGTTTTGGACACATTCAAAGATACCCTTACTCCTATAGTAGATAGCATATGAGGAGAATTAGCATGGAGTGTTATGATGCAGAAATTATGGGTACATAACGAGAAGAAACAGGTGTGTAGAGAGATCTTGGAGAGATAGGAATGTGCATAAAGGTGCACAAATGAGACAGTACATAAATTTCTTTTTACTATTATTATTTTAATAGAGGTTATGGGAAGATTGTTGCATTTCAGCCCTTTGGCAAATAATGTCACAGAGATGAATGCAAACCTTGTCATCTATGAAACCACATTATGGTTCCTCTCTCGGTTGGCAAAACTTATGTGACCAAGCATGTGCTCTCGGTTTGTAAAGTCCAAATCGTGTTGTACTCCTCGTGTCCGTGTGTTCTTGCCAAATCCTGAAGATTCGTTGCGGACATGATTGCATCAAATGAGTATTTGAAGACTAGACACACCTCAGCCACATTCCAAAAGGTATAATCTCTTACTTTGAATGAGTATTGGACCTCAAGTTGGCAAATGAGGCAAATCAAACTCGATAAACCTGATTTCATCATTTTATCGGATCTATCGCATCTCTTTAATCTGAATCATGGTTTAACTGAAGCATCGAGCACTTGCATGTATTTCAAAGTCAAATCCATGTCTTCATGCATCCAATATGCATTTGGATTTTAGTTGGCACTAGTTAGACTTTTCCAAGGTTGATACGGGCTTAAATGGGGCACATGTGCTGAAATCACGTAGTCCATGCATTTGAACCGAACAATCCATGAGCATGGCATGTGTAATCTGGAGCCATGCAGCTTGTTTTCACTATATATACTATGCGCATGGCTATGTAGTCAAAGTCAGTAGTCCCTAGTCCAAACTAATCGGCCAAAACTTATTCTAACCCCTCCCCCCTCCCTAAACATATATTATATATGAACTAGCATAAATGTCAATAAGTATATGATATTAGTCGGTCAATAACAATGCATGCCTTCACACTTCACAGCATGGGTCTAAATACATAAGTAACAGAACACAATTGTATTGGCTTCGTGCCCATGTCAGAAGACTTAGAACTAAGAATTCATCACAATATTTGGTTGCTAATGTTTAATTTGTGAATAACCCCAATTTTGATTATAGGCTTATATAGATATCAACAAATAAACAATAATTATTTGTCTGTGTTTTATTCTCAGGTCCTCAACAGATGATTATAAGGAAGAGCCAGAGTTGCGACACAAGACTTCGAGGCAATGCAAAAAAATCAAAACAAAGTTGCTTGCAGAGACTCCTTGCAAAAAAAAAAATTTTGCTTGCAGAATGCCACCTAGGGACTAGTACCAGTTGCTAGTCAGGGACTAGTCAGGTCTAGTTGGGGACTAGTCGGGATTCCACCCAGTTATGAAAGAATCGGAATTAGTCGGTCGGCAAAATGCAGCATGGTGACTAGTCGAGGACTAGTCCCGATTTTGATAGCATAGGCACATGGACCTGCCTATAGAGTCCCATGTACATGGACCATGGCACCATGCTCCTGGTGTGGGAGGATTTTCTTAAATCTCCATTGTTATTTTATGCATATGAGCCATGGTTCAAAAACAATCGACAGGTACGTACAACATAGGTCCTCATCAGTAAGATATGGACCTCGTATTGATCATAACGGTTTATCACATGTATCAATCAATGTAACGATACATACCGGTCAAAGGATATATAGGCAAAATTGAATCCCCTAGGTTCAATCTTTTGTGGCTTTTGGGACTATTGGCTTGTGGAAAGTTGGGAGAGAGGGGACTCATGATTTCCAAGGCGATTCCGACACGAATTTGATGAATTGAAGCACGAATAGATATGGGATGTGCTCACGAAGCTCTCAAAAATTATTTTTATTAGAAAGGTTCATTTTTTCATTTGTTTCCATGTGAATCATATAACATATGTTGTTGGGGTACGAAACAAAATTTCAAACACTTTCAAAGGCTAGATCCACATGTTTTGGAGGAACTTTTGCTTTAAAATAGAACATATCCAAATTTGGATTGTTAGAAACCCTCGCACCTCACAAAACCGGCTTGTAAGGGGAGGTCCACAGGGGGTATATTAAGCGGGTGATGGATGCCTCCCTTACCGATGTGGGACTATCCGTTAACACTCCCCCTAACGCGGAGCACGCGTGGCAAGGATCCTCCCATGCGGAGCACGCATGGCAAGGCACGATCGGTGGGGAGCACCCGGAGCAGGAGCAGGAGACAGGCTAGCTCTGATACCATGTTAGAAACCCTCGCACCTCACAAAACCGGCTTGTAAGGGGAGGTCCACAGGGGGTATATTAAGCGGGTGATGGATGCCTCCCTTACCGATGTGGGACTATCCGTTAACACTCCCCCTAACGCGGAGCACGCGTGGCAATATCTAACATGGTATCAGAGCTAGCCTGTCTCCTGCTCCTGCTCCGGGTGCTCCCCACCGATCGTGCCTTGCCATGCGTGCTCCGCATGGGAGGATCCTTGCCACACGTGCTCCGCGTGAGGGGGAGTGTTAACGGATAGTCCCACATCGGTAAGGGAGGCACCCATCACCCACTTAATATACCCCCTGTGGACCTCCCCTTACAAGCCGGTTTTGTGAGGTGCGAGGGTTTCTAACATGGTATCAGAGCTAGCCTGTCTCCTGCTCCTGCTCGGGGTGCTCCCCACCGATCGTGCCTTGCCATGCGTGCTCCGCATGGGAGGATCCTTGCCACGCGTGCTCCGCGTGAGGGGGAGTGTTAACGGATAGTCCCACATCGGTAAGGGAGGCACCCATCACCCACTTAATATACCCCCTGTGGACCTCCCCTTACAAGCCGGTTTTGTGAGGTGCGAGGGTATCTAACATGGATAATGGGTTTATAAGAATTGCAAACCATATATGCAAGTAGAAGCAGTACAAAAGGCAGAGAACCAAAGGTGTTAATATTAATGACCATGTTAAAGACCAAGGCACTTCTGCTTGAATAACAAGTTCCCACACTTTGTTGTCGATTTTTGTCGTTAAAGCAAAAGTTGAAGGCAACACCTTCACCAGGTGCAAAATGTATTTAAATACATGATACTCGAAAGTCGGAACAAAACTAAAAATTCAACTATAGGAACAAACTTGGGAAAATGAGATTACCTAAATCTAGCAATTTCCCTTAAAGGTCCACCAATTCCACATCCCACATCCAACACCTGCAATTGCAAACAAAATAGAATGTAATGATCTTATTTCATGTCAATTATGTGTCAACATTGCCATCCAGTTCATGAAACATAAAATTAATAGAACCTTCATTCCATTTTTCAAGCCTAGTTGTAAGGCAAGAAAGTGCTCATGCCGCTTTATGCTTTCACGTAACGACTCCCCTTTCCATCTTCATAAATGAAATTGTGTCATTGACTACTACAATATAAATGCCATGAACCACGTATAGTACCAGTTTGCAGTAATTTATAGAAGATGTTTGTTAATGTTCATTACCTGGGAGCGAAGTGGAAAGACTCTCCCCAGCCAAATTCATAGAAGCTGGTGGCGAGATCATAGTACTTATTGACCTGAAATGCATAAGATAAACATACTGATTAAGAGGGTTCATATTTATTTAATATGAGATTATATGTCGCAACAAGCACAATTTTACGACAAGATCTGAGTTTAGTTGCACACTCAGAATTAATAAGCAGTTCTTAGTTTTATGATCGAGTCTTGCATCCGGACAAACTGCAAGTCCAGGACATGGACCTGACCATCCATATCACCAATGGGCTAACGTCAATCGCCTAACCAACATTAGTACGAACTGACATTAGTCAGACATCGGCAACTGGTTTAGTCATGAGGTGGAATGGAGGGTTCATATTCCGGATACCACAGAAACATTCAATATTGTTAAAATCTCTGTTGTATTAAAAAGGGATACATCAAACATAAATATCACTATTACAAACAAGATGACAAGCATGCCAATATTGCCCCTCGCCCACAGTAACAACATTTCTGCTACAGTCAGATTAAATGCAGATACTTAATCCTGGAATAACCTCAGAATGAGGGGCAAGTTCCATGCATTGGAAGCAATTCTTATATATAGAAAAGATTTAGATGCTTCACAAAAAAAAAACCTTACACAAATCTGAATATCAACAAGAAAATGAACATCGTCATCGTTCATCAAGAAAACAAGAAATGAACAGACATGTTTATTAAGAAGTTGTCTTACCATATCACTGTAGTTGGTTTTTCTCGTTTCCTCGTCCCCACCGAAACACACATGATACTTCTCATACCTAGGGAAAACAAATGTTCTCGTATATAATTATAAAATCCAAAGTTTCACTATGTAGCTAATTATAACAAAACAGGGTAGTTAGTTTGTAAGCAAACTAGCAAAACATCTTTAAGAATTTAGCTTCAAGTTTATTTGCGCATCACAATCTATCGTTCACACGAATCAATCACCTATTTGTCGCATCAAGAGATATTTTTAAAAAGGGTTCTAATTGTCCATGATTGACACTTATCATCCTATATCAAGAATTATGCAATAGCAATCCTTAAATGGCAAAGCCAAAGAACAAAAGGGTATAGGATTGCACAACACATGAGCAAGATCAAGATCACTCACACTTCTGCCAGATCATGCACGACATTAGTTCTACAAGAGGAAGTGCTAATCAGCCCGAAGCGTTTGTCTCGAATGGTCGAGACCCGAATGACGTGGCATCCGATCACAGCGTCACTTTACCTCCAAGCCGGTCCATGACAATTGCGATTCACTGGTCGGGGCTGGGTCACCCAACTACAGCTGACCATTCGGGCTAAACGTTTCGGGCTAAATAGTATTTTCTGTTCCACAATAGTCTACATAGATTAACCGGCGAGATCCATTAAGCAATCGACAAAACATAGGCTACATTCGGGAAAACTCGAGAAATTATGCACAATAATAAGAAAATTATTGGGTGAAAATGAAATGAGTTACATCAAACAAAAATCAGGAAGAAAACATCTTTAATAATCATCTCGATTTAAAAAACAAAAAAAGGATGATGAAAAGGATGGAAACCTTTGCAAGAGAGGATCAATATACTTTTGTTCTCTTTTTTTCAGAATTTGAAGTTTTATCTTGGAAATTCTTAGCCAATAAAATCCATTTTTGTAAATATATCCCTCTGTTGTACCACATTACGCAAAAGATCCTCTATGGTTGATTCAGGAGCTCAAAAATTCTGACAAATATCATGGTGGGTTTCAATTTTGTTAGCCATTTCCAGAAAAAGAGCACCAAAGATTTCCCATCAAACCAGGATCAACAAGAGCAGGATTCAATTTTAAAAAATAAAAGGGGGGTAATGTATATATACTGCTCCACAGCAGATTTGACTTCCTTCTTCTTGATCTTCCCTCCCACGCCAGAAGCAAGATCCAGCGCTCCAGACTTCGACATCACCTCTCCTTCCCCAATGGACGGCCGATATCTGCTCCTTCAAAAACCAGGGGATCGCATCAGAAACCGCCCTCCATTTAAGCTCAACAAGGAAACAGAGAGCAACGGAGGAAAGGAAAATCCGGAGATGACAGCAAAGGAATTGGTGGCAGCAAAGAATCTATTTTTTTTAAATAAAACTTTTTAATTTTTTCCTTTTTTTGTTTTAAAGAGCAAATTGAAAGGGTAAATTACACTTTACCCCCCTGAACTTTAGCTCAAAAACATCTAACCCCCCTATAGTTTGAAAACTACATTTTGGCTCCCTAAAAATGTACCTAATTTTCTGCTTAAATTTCAGGGAATGATTTGGATCAAAATAAACTACAAAGGGGTTAAGTGCTTTTGAGCTAAACTTTAGGGGGGGTAAATTGAAATTTATTCAGATTTAAAGTCAGAAAACAAAAGAGATTTGACACAAAAGTAACAGGAAAGAGAGATGCTTTTCAGTCTGAAGATTTTTTCAATTTTGCCGGCCCAATTGACATCGAAGCATGCAACTGGAGGCTGAAACCCACTAGCGACATTTAAGTCGTTTTAGCCACTAATTGCATGCTACCACGTCAATCGGGCTGAGCAGAATCGGAAAACCCTTCGGCTGAATAGTATCGTTCTGATGCAAGCTGCCATAAAACACCAGTCATATGCTCACAAAGGTACATCATTGTAAGGAAAAATTATACTTTCGCCCTCTGCTTTTTCCAAAATCTCCTATACTTTCAAAAAATCTTCATGCCAAACTAACATTGTAACACCTATAATTTTATAAAATTACATTTAACCCCCTTCCACAAGTAATACACTACCGTTGAATTTTTAAAAAAAAATTACAAATGCCCCGCCTAAAATTTTAAATTTTGGAGTTAGTAAGCACTCGAGATGTTCAATCGTGCACTTGGACTATTCCCTAAAATGGAAAGAGAAATAGAGCAGTCTTTTATAAAAATGGTACACATGAAGACATCCTGACTGGATATAAAGTTTAGATCGGGTGGCACTTTATATTTTAGTGAACGATCCAGATGTATCCCTAAGCATAACTAATACTTTTGAAAACTAGGAAGGAAAATTGCTGTCATTAACTTAAAAGGGGTGAGATGATTTTGGGTGAAACTACAAGGGGTAAAATCTAATTTTTCCATCATTTCACCTAAAAAAATGAATTAAAAGGCATTTAAAGAAAAGAAAACAGAGATTCGACAAGGAGTAACAGATCGGAGGAAGCGCTTTAATCAGAAAAAACATGTGGTGAAAAAAAAAAAAAGGGTAAGGCAGCCTCCTCCTGTTTTATAATTCCACCTTTCTCTCTCTATATAGCTTTCTCTCTCTCATCACGTGCAGGTGATGTTAGTGACAGAGCAGAGAGTCAGAGGGATGATACGGCATTTATGAGGGGATAACTTAGAGAGAGAGAGAGAGAGAGAGAGAGATGGTAAGCTTCCGAACCTCGGAGGGAAGACTGAATCAGAGTGCGGTAGGGGGGGAGAGAGAGAGAGAGACGCAGTTCGAGGAGTCTATTTATAGAGAGAAGGAATGATGGTGGTGGGGAGAGCGAGGAGAGAGAGAGAGAGAGGAGAGAGAGAGAGAGAGAGAGTAACCAAAACAGCCAGACTGTTTTTTTTTTTTGAAAACCATACAAGCCAGACTGTTATTATAGAGAGCATGCGCCCGCCCGCTTTGCTGCCTCGATCGATCCGCTCGGCACAACTAACAGAGCCTCGGGCCTCCACCCGCTGTCTGACACGTGTCCGACAAAAAGTACGCGGGTGCAATGTTTTATGGCACACGCGCACGGTTTATCGCCAGTATAATCCTCTCCAGTAGATCTTAGATGCCTTTCACGTAAGCACGGACGGCCCCACAGAGGTCTGCTATTAGAGATCTGACGGTTGTGATCTCTGGTACCGGCAACTGGAGAGGAAGCGCTTACTTTTGTCCTCCCGCTACGTGAAGGCAACACCCGTGCCGTTACTTCTTAGATCGTATTTGGTGGCGGATTTTTGCATAATGACGTCCAACTACTCCCATTTGTTCAAACTTCAAAGTTCAAACTGGTCCTTTCTTACCATTTAGTTTTTTTTTTTTTTTTTTATACAAAAAAGTTTTTTTAACATAGCACTCTTTTTTTTTTCTTTCTTTTTTTTCTTTTTCTTTTTTTTTTTGGAAGAGGGGAATTAGTGATAGCTCCCTGACAAAGGTATTAACTTGCAATAAGTACTCTTACAAATCCCATAGTACAATAGCTCATTTTTAAAATTTCGCCGAACCAAATAAAAAAAATAGGACAATAACACTCAACCCAAATTTATTAAATTTATATTTTCTACCATCAACTTAACACGAACCATTTTTCGTATGAAAATCAATTAAAATCACTATTAACGTTAAATAAAAACCTACCTTTAATATAACCCATTTTTTTTTAAAAAAAAAGATAACTTAGCATTCACCTTTTTTCCTTGATGACATCTATTAAACCTCAAACGCAAGTTACTCGTGTCAGAACTTGCAATTATTATGTCGTACTTTGTGTTTGTTGCATTCATCATAGTACTTTGTAGAAAACAACATCAAGACCAAAGGCAAAAATACTTGTATTCGTTTTTGTTATACCTTGCATTCATTGTGTTGATCATAATGCTTTTGTCAAAAGCAGCTGCAAGGCCAAAATAAATATTTGCTTTCATTGCATTTATTGGGTTGGACCTTATGTTTGTTGCGGTGGTTTTATTGCTCCGCCGAAAGCAACATGCATTACTAGGGATAATTTATCCATACAAAAAAAATGTGTAATTGTTTCGTACGTACAGATACAGGTGGGATTTGGATAGGGTGAAAAGTCTACCCATGCCCAATTCAATCTACACACACATTATTCTGTTTTGCCCGTGGAACCTGTGGAAGCTCAACCTGTACGTACGTGCAAGCCCGTTCGAGTTGCTCAAGTTGCCCAATTTGTCAAAAAAATGAACGGATTGGTCGAGTTGCCTAATAAAAAATGGTTGTGAAACATATGTAGATGAAAAAAAATATAAGAATTTAAGAGGCCAAAACCATTCGATCTAAAATGAAGTATTGATGTGCACCACCGGAGAGTGACGAGCGAGGGGGTAAGAAAAGAATGGAGGGTATCGATCGTGTGGGGTTAGAGTTTCTATTTCTCTATTGCGAATTTGTAATTTATATATGAATTACTCATGATACATTTTTCAATGCTTTGGGAGGCTTGAAGGGTCTACCCATGCCCAATCCGACCTACAGATTAGTGGAGCACTCGAGCAAGTGTTAGTATGAGTCATGTGACTGTATGTATACCACTCATCATTGCACCACTGTAGTGCAATAAGAACATGGTGTGATCCACTCAGATTAGTGGATCTATTGTAGTGAGATGCAAGTATGCCACTGTATTCGGATTCCCAAGGGGTTGATTATTTGAGTTGGGTTGGGTTGGGATTGGGCGGGTTCGATCGGCCCAAATCCCAAGCATGTGTGCATAGGGCTATAAAAATAATGCAAAAAACAATAGCAATACATTACTTTTGAGGGTCATTTGGGGAAAAGCTTTTTTTTTTTTTTTTTTTTTTGGAGTGGGGGGGGGGGGGGGGGAGTTTGGAGAGAGAGAGCGAGAGCGCGCTATTCAGCCAACCTGCTTTCCATCCAGATCCGGGCATCCTGTTTTGTCCACATGGCTGCCAATTGCCAACTGGAGCCGGACGCGTTCTGTATTACCGCTGTGCCGTACCATAACCCGCACACCGGATATAGGTGGGCCGTGGGTTGCCGACAGCGAGTTCAGATGTCGTGGACGTGGGTCCCACTCCGCCTCGTGGGTGGGGTCCAGGGAGAACGTGGGTGCCAACCTCTCCTCGTGCGGCTGCACACCATTTCGAATTCGGGGGGCGGGGCGGGGGATGGCGGGGGGACCGCACCGACGTGTCGACCTTACGTATCCGGATGAATGGTTCCCCATGCTACCGTCGCCGTTCGAGATCTCGGTACGTCCGGAAACTGGTACCGTCGGATGGGCCCCTCCCGGTCCACCTGCCTTTCCTCGCCGTCAGATCGATGCGTCCCGACTTTCCTCCGATAAGTTGGACGGTCATGATTGACGGGATCTTTATCTGGAACTGAGCCAATCGGCTGGGCCTTATCCACTTCTTCATGCGTTTTGCTTTTGGTTAGCAGGCTGGCAGGCTGGCTTTGGTGGGCCTCCACCCATGTTGCATTAGGTTTTCTTTGGATGTCCCCTTTATTGCACATCTGTCCTTTGCATTGTCTCCACCGTCATCCACTATCCGTATTATTTTTATTATTTTTAATCAAAGCTATGTGGATTTTATTAGGGACCACTCCGTGAAAAAATATAATAAATAATAAATCTATCTATTTAATTAGAATTACTCTGTGTTTCCGGAGATGATACCGAGAAAAGCTATTTAACCCGAAGCGTTTGTCCCAAATGGTCGGGAAGTGAGTGTCATTTATCGATCGGGGCTGGATGCAACGGACGACTGTGATCGGGACACTTCATCTGAAGCGTTTGCCCCAAATGGTTCGCCAAAATGATGTGGCATCTTATCACATCATCCATTTGTCTGTCGATCGGAGCTGGGTGCAAAGGACGGCTATGATTGGGATATTTCTTTCTGGTTGGCGTTTTCGGGCTAACGTTTCAAGCTAAATAGTATTATCCAGTGATGGCGAAAGTGAATTGAGACCTACCACGTATAGGGCCGTTTAAAAGATGTCAAACTTCAGAGTTCGGAAAAGAAAAAAAATGCGAAGAAAAGGAATTCCACTACGGTACTGAATTAGAAATTTTGGTACCATACCGAACCCATCACCACCCATCTCATTTCCATCCAGCCTAGTGGTGGGATCATTATTCTATAGGCCATGGGATGAACCCTAGGTGGATGCCTGAGATCCACCGTGGGGCCATTGAATGGTACCTATAAATTTCGGTAGCGTACCGAATCGGGTACCATAGAATTTCCCAGAAAGGAATCATGAGAATAAGTTCGAGATGGCAACCTTCGTATTGGAGTGCAAAGTCTGGAGGTCCTTGATTTGGAATCCATGAGCAAAATTAAGTGAAGTGGGCCATCCAAGAGCATTTTTCCTACCCGATTCATTTACTGAACTTATTTACGTACGGCCCAATCATGGATTGCCACGTCGTCCAAAAGAAATGGCCATCCATGCCGAACATATGGGTGATGAAAAATACTCCAACTAACTTCGTACACTCATTAAGTTGAGTGCCCACACCTAACACAACCGGCTATTTCGATCGATCGATAAGGTACATGATGGCCAGCGACCTGTGCTAGCTGCTGCGGGATTTCTTCTCCGGAAAGGTGCGTCTTCATTGCTTGAATCACTCGTGGATTATCCTCCTTCCTAAGAAATCGTCTGCAGAAATCTTGCGGGACTATAGGCTGATTTCCCTCTCGAACTGTCTGTACAAGATTATCTCCAAGGTCCTCGCCAATAGGCTTGCGGACAACATAGCCCTGCTTGTTTCTCCTTCGCAGACAGCGTTCATCAAGGGGCGTCTAATACTGGATAGTGTGGCGGCGGCACATGAGGCGATTTTTCATCTCCGTGAGACTGGGGAGAAAGGAGTGCTGCTGAAGATCGATTTCGAGAGGGCTTTTGATCAAGTGCGTTGGGATTTCCTGCTTGACCTTATGAGGGCTAAAGGCTTCTCGAGAGGATGGCTGTGTTGGATTAGAGAAATTCTGGTTTCCTCGAAACTATCTTGCCTGATCAATGGGGAGCAAGGCAGGGACTTCAAGGTGTACAAGGGGTTGAAGCAGGGGTGCCCGCTGTTACCATATTTGTTCATACTGGTTGTGGACGCCTTTGATGTCGCAGTCCGGAAGGCGAACGCAGAGGGCCTGGTTAGAGGTGTGGGCGGTCATGGCTGGACCACGTCTAACCTGCACTATGCAGATGACTCCCTCTTATTCTCAGAGGCGTGCCCCTTCCAGATGGTTTCCCTCAAAGTCCTCCTCTACGGGTTGGAGTTGACTTCCGGCCTTAGGATCAACTTCCAGAAGAGTAGCCTGTACTACATTGGCTCACGGGATGCAGGTGGTGGGCTGGCCAGGCTTCTCAACTGTAAGGTAGCTTCCCTGCCCATGAAGTATTTGGGATTGCCTATCAGTGACAGAGCACTGAGGAGGGAGGACTGGGAGCAGCTTATTCTCAAGATTGAGAGGAGGCTTGAAGGCTGGAAAGGTAGTTTTTGTCTTCGGGTGGCAGGCTGGTGCTTGTGAACTCGGTTCTTTCTTCAATACCTTGTTACTATCTTTCCTTCTATTACCTGCCGTCGTGGGTAATTGACCGGATTGACAAGATTCGGAGATCTTTCCTTTGGCATGGGGTGGATGCTGTAGGAGGTTACAACCTTATGAGGTGGGATCAAGTTTGCCTGCCGAAGAAGATGGGTGGTTTGGGAGTTCTTGATCTTCGCAGGTTCAATATTGCCATGCTAGGGAAATGGTGGTGGAGATTACAGCAGGAAACAGGGGGATCCTGGCGGGACGTCATTTTGGCTAAATATTTTAGGCGGTTCTCTCCTCTGCAGACACGGGGTAGAATGTCTGGCCGGATATCCCATTTCTGGAGGGGCATTCTCAGGGTCAAGGATCTTTATAGGGGGGCTACCACCCTGGTGCTAGGTGACGGTCGGGATATCAGATTCTGGAGGGATACTTGGCTCGGGGACAGACCACTGGAGCAGCTCTTCCCATCACTTTTTGCGGTTGCCCGGAACAGGGGAGCTTCTGTCCGATCCCAGGCTAGTAGGAGACGCGGTGCGGTTGGGTGGCGCTTGAGATTCGATTCCCCTTTGGACCAGGACGGTCAGAGGGAGCTGCACGACCTTCACGTGATTCTTCAGGCGGCTTCGTTCCGGCCGGTCAGGGACGTGGTTCGTTGGGGCGGCACTTCGTCAAGAGTTTTTTCGGTTCGCTCCTTCTATGCTCATCTTCTTCCTCGGGGGCAGCGGCATGGACCGTCTAAGGCGATTTGGAAGTCGAAAGCTCCCTCGAAAGTCCAGATTTTCTCCCTGCTGGCCTCGAGAAACAAGATTCTGACGAATGCCAACTTGATTAGGCGGCATCATCCCCAGGCGACAGATGCTTCTTGCACCTTCTGCGCCTCGGAGGAGGAGTCGTCATCTCATCTTCTGCTTGGGTGCCCGTTTGCGAGGGACCTTTGGGACCACTTCGAGGGCAAGGCTGGTGTAGCTTCGCATCCCAGGAACCTTAGGAGCCTCTGGACTTCTTGGAGGAGAAGGAGAATCCCGATGGCAATCCGGAAGCCATGGGACGTCTTGGTCATGGCAATACTTTGGGTTATTTGGCTTGAGCGGAATAACAGGATTTTCAATGGTAAGTCGGCAGGGCAGGATAGGTTGCGACTTTCAGTCGTCTCCTTTTTCCGTGCTTGGATTGTGCCCTGGAGAGATAAGATTGGGCCGGAGGCTACCTCTTTTTGTAACAACCTGTTATCTTGATTGTTTAATGACTTCTGGTTAGGGTCCGCCAAACCCTCCCTCCTGTAGGAGGGGTTCTCAAAAAAAAAAAAAATAAGGTACATGACTCGAACAATCAGGACAGGCACGATGGACAGTAAGTTAGACGAGCGATTTGAGATGTAGCAGACTTTTGTGCAAGATCCAGGCTATGGATCCTCTAGTCGATTCTGTCTAACCCCACCACCCCTATCAGGGCCGAATTAGCCCAATCGTCGTCCATCTCTCAGCAACAGATGATATATAAAAGACGTTACGTCTCCGAAAGCCGTTGGGTGGCTCCGATCATTGGAGGAGATCATGACCTAAACATAGGACCTGAACCTGAAAAATCCGCCCTCTAACTGTAAGGGTTGCATCTTTTTCGTGAAAGACGGAACGATGACCCCCATCCACGTGGAATCTTTCCTAGAAGACCACCATGTTTTGGAGACAGCGGGGCTGACCGTGATCGTTTGAAGAGAATGTGGCATGATGAATGCTGAAACACATGGGACGATCATGGAAACGGAGAGATGTCTTTGTCCTCCTTAATCCTTATAAATTAAAGCCTTTAACTTAATCGTCTCAATCACCATGGTTCAGAGTCCAGCCATCGATACCTAGTGTTTCTGTCACTTTAGATGATTCCGGATTGTTGAGATCTACAGGCCATTGAGAGAACGCTAGGGGGCTCCCATCATAAGGGCCGGATGATTAAATAGATGGGGACAGATGTCGACAGCTGAATGGTTATTTTAAGTCATTCCCTTATATAAGGGTGCTCATCTTTTGGTTTAGGTAGACATACCTCTCTCTCTCTCTCTCTTAAAAAAAAAGAGGCTTAGGCATCTTAGAATGCTGTTGGTATTAGTTGATAGGTTATTTTGGCACACACATTTTTCAAACTTGGTTTTTTGAAAATATTTATTTAAAAATTATTATATTTAAAGAATATTTGTAAGGTGAATAATTTGTACTTTTAGTGTGAAATTGTTTTTTAAAAAAAAAAATATTAAAAATAACTTTTAAAATTATTTTAAAATTGATTTGTAAAATCTTTGATAGGCCATCGATGACTGGAGGGATTGATTTGAAATTCACCTGAAAAAGGAGATGCTCTTTTTTGAAGGGCAATCCAACTTTTCTTCACCGTTAGTGTTTATTCCGGTAGACTGAATATTTGGGAAGGAGATTTTATTGTTCTGTCAGTTTCTCTACCAACCTTTCGCCAAACTACTAAATTAATACTAAAAAAGATGATTTACGAAAATACCCTCATCCGGATGAGATTCCAGTGGAACAGCTGTACTGCATGCCAAACACCCCCTAAGGGTTGTTTGGCATCGTTCCAGACCCATCGGTTTCTATCCACTGATTCATAATACAAACTCAATGGATACTATTTGTTCCAGTGGAATGAAGGACGGGAACGATATTACTTCATCCATTTTATGCTAACTAGAACGATGAGCCAACGAATTATATGGAAATAGTAATTGACCGGATTGCCCTCTTCTGGGATGAGGTTTAAGCGGAACAACTGTTCCTCAAGCCAAACATGCCCTAAGTTGCTCTAGACTGGCTTCTTCTTTCTTTCTTTCTTTCTTTTTTTTTTTTTTTTTTTGTACAAGAGGTAGGGCTTATACGGGAAGTCCGCCAAAACGTCCATGGACTACCCTCCCACACATCGATCAAATCCTCCATGAGTTCAAATCGAAAACAGAAGTAGCCACCCACCAAGTCCAGCACCTGAAGCTTGCCGGCACACTGGCCACCAGGCCATCACCCCGATGCCGGAGAGTGCCCCATCGTTCATCAGACGACCGGCTGGGCATCGAACCCCGTGCAAGATTGTCGGGAACATATGCCCAATGGGCCGATGTCGACCCAGTTCGTGAGCCCGTGGGAGGGAAACCTGATAAGATCGTCGGGAATATATCTCTGCGCAGATCGACATCGGCCGACAGACTCCTCGTCTCAAAGATCGAGTGAGCCTTAGAAAAGATGGAGGCAACACTCTCCACTAAAAGGGGAGAGTTCTTCTGTTACCGTATTGCAGGATCTCATTTTTGTTGGCTTGATTTGTGTCTAAACCATTCTGTGAGAAAATACATGTAATACATTCTGTTAGGTGTGCGATCATGCTTGCACTCGATAATATCAATCAAGTGCATCACAACGAAGACAAAGTACATCTAAATACCTGACAGTCCATCACATGGCTCCAGCCGTTTGGCCGAGAGACATGAGATGGGTATGATTAGCAGGGGTGTTTCGAGTTATCGGCCATATCGATTTACATGAGAATTTATCATTTTCACCGTGACATGCGTTTTGAGTTTTAACACGATCGAGTCGTTGATTTCGAAATGAAATAGTTCATCACTTTAAAATTGATTTTGTATTTGTCAGAATTTTGGTTGAATGCAAATCCATATAATACCTTTGAGGTCCGTCAGAAATCTATATCACCGTATGCACAACAGACACGTGTACATGATGAGGTGTTTAAATCAACGGCAGTGATCTCACCCAAGTCTATTAGTGGGACCCCGAAAAAAGTTTGAAGCTTAAGCATGGCGTGAATGCGGTCACACCCCGATGGCGAAGCACCTCTCATTCTGGGTGAGAGCTCGCGCGTTCGAGACCGCTCCTGCTGTGGAGTGGCGGTGTTAAAATCCTGGCGGGTCAAGGATGGGCAGCCTCGACAGATCTTTTAGGCTCAGAAAGATGACCAGACCAACAGGAAGGTCCCGCATGGTGACGTGGGGCGACCGGCACTCGGTGCATCGCACTCGGCCCTTGATAAAGGCACCCAAAAGAGTGGATCACAATCGGCCCCGACTGTGTGGGTCCCATCGAGCCTGCTGTGAGGTTTAGACAACATGGAATTGGTTCTGATGGCAAAGCAGGATACTACTCATTCATGGTTAGACAAGCATGAACTGTATATTTACAACACTGTCTGCTATGAGGTTTCTCGATCCACGATATCGTGTAATAAACACAATAAACTCCATTCCACACATCATAATACTATAATGGGGGTCGAAAAGCTTTACCCAGCGACATACGCGGCCAATGTTCGTGCGTCGTCCGCCAAGATCCTCCACCTTCAGAGTTTTATCCATCACGGAGCTAAGAACAGAAGAGAAGGGGGGAGAACATAAAGGGATCAGATGTTTTCGATGTTAGTTGAGGACCCCCACAACAAAAATGTGAAATGGCTCACCTCAGGGTAGCAGTCTTGACGAACGATGGTCTGGTTATCGGCGCTTATATTCACTGCGCAAGAAAATCTTCCCTGCATACAAGAGGGAAAGTTAGAAGAACAAGATTTGGTGATCAGATGCACACGGTAGCAATCCGAAGGCACGAATCACACGACTGCATGGGCTAGGATTTGACAAAAATTTGTGATATTGCATGGAGAAAACATGCCCTATTATCAAGTCTTATGGCATCAAAAGATGGTCGGATACAAGAAAGATTGACAAGAATTCTCCGACCTGCTGTCAAACCGACGTCAAACATAGATCGGTGCGGAAAACCTGACCAAGACGACTTGGCAAAAGAGGGGCATTTTAATCAACCTAAAAGGCCAGTTTTGGCGGGTAGGAAGGCCTACCTTACACATTACTCAATCTAAACTTATGCAATCACGGAGCAAACCCACAAGATTCCTATAGACTAGGAAAGAGTTGCACAAGGGTAGAAGGCAGGATTTGATTCAGGGAATTGCATTCATCTATATAGCACAAATTATCTGCAAGACACGAGATATTGATGACTTCAATATTCTATGTTAACAACTCATGCAGGTTGATGCAACGACATCATTTTTGCAAAATGATAATTTTTCCCTTACATTTTTTTCCAGTTTTTATGATTTCCACTATTCATTTTTTCGATCACTTTCCATCAGCAGTCTCCAGGCTCCGATTGGACGGTTAGATCTTGATTTGTATTTGCACAAGCGAGGGGTCGTCAAACCATTATGACTCGTGTGTGTGTGTGTGTGTGTTGAAAAACGTTCAAGTTGCTCTAGCGCGTGAGTGTGCGACAGCGAATTACTTTGCCAGTCTACCCAACACGGCGGACCCCAAAGGTATCACACAGGCTCCCCCGGAGACCTAGTAAGGAGAATTATGATGCCCGACACTCGAGCAAGTTCAAACACAAATCAAGCAACTCACTTGCCACAGGCCCACAAGAGAACCTAACATACGGGATTCGCAAGGGTGTGGTGTGAGATCCCTGATCCAATCAAACAAAAATCGCACAAAGGAAAAACACAATCAATCCTCTAGGGTTACAAAGCATGCAATCGAAAATAACGATGCAAACAATAGATGTAAGCTACCTACAAGCAATAGAGATCAGACCTTGAAGAATCGCTTGAAAGGAGGAAAAAGGAGATGAAAATCTAGACTTATTGAGCTCCAAGCAAAGGCTCTTCTCATCTTTTATCTACACAAACCAACGGGTGAAAGGGGATTATATACTTAGGGTTACCCCAGCTTGTCCTAACCCAATTATACCCAATTTGGGATTAGACTCCCCAAATAGAGCATAAGTAGCAAGGAGCCAATTCAGTCTGCCCTAGAATGGTTAGGTATGGACAGTTGTCCCGATGACTTAACCTGGCAAGCCCGGACAACTGTCGGGACCCCAGACTCAAGAAATTTTTTAGTAGACCAAGGTGGTCTGAACAACTGATTGGACTGCCAACACAGAAAGGACCTAAGTTGTCTGGACTCTAATGGAAATTTCATAATGATTCACTAGGAGTCCAGACAGTTGTCCAGACCTTTAGACAGCAGAGTAGTGTGGTCCTCCAACATATCAAAAAAAATCGAAGTGTTGGACCACTAGTCAACCAAAATCCAACAAAAAAAAATAACTTTTAAATTCGACAAAGTATTTTATTTTAAAATAGAATATTCTAAGAATAAATTCATTTTGAAATCACGTCGAAACTTGAAAAGTGTGTTGTAAGTGCATAAAATATTCACGGCACCAAGTGCTCCTGGAAGAGAAGACTCTCCGAAGGATAGGCAAGGGATGCAGGCAGATGCGACTCAACTCCTCAATGCCCAATCATAAACATCCCAGAGTAGCGTAGGTGACGAACAAAAGAATGCACCAGAAGGAAAAGCACCTCGCCAATGGCAAAATCTCGTATCACAACTTGCCGGTACGCTACAACTCAAGAGATGACCATATCATCTCAAAGAATGAGGTAAGGCCAACCAAGCCAAACCCTCGACCTACCAGAAGGCTCCACGTAGAAGCTTTTGCAGCAGATCCTGCAGTCCAAGTGGGAGGCGACATGTGGTAGCCTCATCCAAAGGGAAAACAAATACACTAAGTAGGACTCACTGGGCGACACCTGGACGGATCCGTGGCACGAGCTCCAGAACCAACCCGCAAGTGACACTTGTCAAGGAGAGATATGTTGGTTTTGTAATCAATGGGAACATAACATGTGGGGAGACACGTGTCGGGCAATGAAAGTTTTCTCTTCTCCAGCTTCCCCTATAAAAGGAGCTGAGGGTATAAAGGGGGTGATTCTCTGTACACCTTGATGTAAAGGCATTAACCATTCTAATAAAGGAATAATCAAGTTTATACTTCCCAATTCCCATCTAGTGCTTTCACTCTCTTCTAATCTGACTCTCCCTTCTTAGAATAGCTAGAACAGGAAAAGCACTCTCGGGGAAACTCATTTTAGGGCCTCAGATCTTGTGATCCACGTCCAAACCAAAAGGGTGTTTGTCAGGTGTCCAAACTCCACGGAGTCGAAGCACTTGACACATCACCCATATCTTAACTCACTTGACCAAGACAGAAAGGATGAGTTTTGAGTCACTACTTCAAAGAAAGGAGGTGATTCCGATTGTGGGCTTAGTCTACCCGAAACACTTTCCTAACAATCTGGAGCTCACTGTGGAGCTCTCTTAAAAAAGGGGGGTCCTACTTTCCATCTGAAGCTAACAACTCGCTTAGCCATGGTGGGAATGACGAGTAAACAACTATCCATCAATGATGAAGCTAACAAAATCGAGTTTTGTGAAGAAGACCTGATCGGCTCGGTGACATCAACTGATGGCCCACTTGTGATAATAGTCCGGGTTGGGTCTAATGAATTGTGTTGCATCCTCGACGATGGAGGAAGTGTTGTGAATCTCTTGTACCTTCAGGCCTTTACCGATCTGAGGCCGAGTCTGGAAGGGCTCCGCCCTTCCAATATCTCCTTGACAAGGAAGCGACGAAAAAACCATTGTTAACTACAGGCCTACGACAATATAATACTCCCTATGACAACGGGACCAGCAACCACCGACATCTGCTTCCTCATAATCAGAGCTTCCTCTAGCGTCAATGCCATCTTGGGGTGGACATGTATTCAACAAGTGAAGGTTGTAGCATCGTCCTATCACCAAGTAGTCAAGCTTTGGACCCCATGGAGAGTCGCGATCTTGAGGAGCGAACTACTAGATTCGAAGGAAAACTCCACCGTTGTAAGTAAGCACGACCGCAAGGTTAAGAGCTTTGTGAGGCAAGGTTCGACGACCCAAACAGTCGAGGGGCAGCAAGAAGAGGAAAGGCTCGACAACAAACCTTCGTTAGCAGAGCCCCCAGTGCAAGGTGAACTTGGACGACTCAGCACCCAAAGCTCTCATATATCGAGAGAAATATGGCAAAAAAAGAGGCCCAATAGTTAATCTAGTTCCTCCAGGAACAACAAAGTGTATTCACGTTGAGCCACGACGAGCTACCACGAATATATCTAATTATTGCATGCTATCGTGTCAGCATCAAGGATGAGGCCTTACTGGTACGACAAAAGCCGCGTCACATCTCCCTTCTCAAGGTAGATGGGTGAACGAGATATTGACAAGCTCCTAAAGGTGGAATTCATACGACCCATCTCTTATCCAGTTTGGATCGTTAAGGCAGTCCCAAAGAGATATGGGATCGTCCTTGCCAGTCTAGAAATGATTGTCGACTTTCAGATCCGGAAGTTCACTGTCTACAATGACTCCCAGCTTGTCATCGACCAGGTCAACAGAGCATGGGAGGCGAGGGGCGATCGCATGAAGATGTACTTGACCCTTGTCAAAAGAGTTTCAGCCTCGATCTCTACAACTTACCTTCTCTCGACAAATTATATTTTCCATATAATACACAGTCTCTCTACAACATACAATCCCTCTATATCATTTATTCTCTTTCTAGGACATACAATCTTTTTACAACATATATTCTCCTTCTCTACAACTCATCTTATCTAAAACTTACATTCGCTTTACAACTAATTTTTCTCTTTACAACATATATAATCTCTCTACAATATACAATCTCTCTACAATGTATATTCTCTCTATAAGCTATGTTGTCTCTAGAACACACCTCTCTCTCCCACTTACATTATCTTTAAAGAACACACTCTCTCTACCACTTACATTATCATTATAGGATTGTGAGCGCGGAAAAAGATACAGGTCGTCTTTATTGCGGATCACACGAGATTACAGAGTGAGCCGGGACCCGGGGGCTCGGGTGTGGCGAGTCCGGGTGCGGCGAGTGTTGATCAGGAGATTGTGGGAGAGATCCTCTGGAGGGTCCCTTTGATCCGCGTCTCCACGTGGTATTCGTGCGAGAGCTCTGAAGGGGTTGCCCAGGACAGAGGTCTTTACAGGGTGAGGGTTTCTTGAGAAGCTAAGGAGTTTCCGCCGTTGCTTTTGTCCCGTCCGTGCTTCGCGCTTTCTCGGCTAGGGAGGCTTTAGGCTTCGTTCCTTGGTTTTCGTGTCTTCCTCGATCCTTGCTCGACCTCGGCGTCCTTGATCGTCGGTTCGCGGCGTCGATCGTGTTTTTGGCGTCAGCTTTGGCTTTAGCTTTCGACTTTGGCGTCAGCTTTGGCTTTAGCTTTCGGCTTTGGCGTAGCTTTGGCGTGGCTCTGGCTTTTGCTTTGCTTTGGCGCTTGCGCTTGAACGTAGACGGGTAGAGACTTGCGATACTTTAGTTCTTCCGGACTTCGCGTCGTATCCGCTAGAACGTGCGGTGCTTTGCTCGTGACCGGCGTAGTTGCTTGGCTTTGGCACATGCGTTGCTTTGGCGCGGGCTTTACCGGTGTGTCTGCTTTGGCTTCTGGCGTTGGCTTTGACTCGATCTTCTTCTCGAACGACGATGGCTACTTTTTCAGGGCTTCTTTATTCTTCCGGCTTCCTCGACGGTTGTGGCGTCGGCTGGCTTCTTCTCTGGGCGTATTTGGCTTGATCGGAGTTGAAGGTTTCTTGTGGAGATGGTGGGTGTAGCACCGATCTCCGTGCGACGGTTGTAGCGTCGGCTTTTCTTGATGAAGACGGCGGGGGTAACACCGATCTCCGCACGACGGTTGTAGCGTCGGCTTTTGTTGACGAAGACGGCAGGGGTAGCACCGGCTTCAGGCCTTCTTCTCCCGGCTTTCTTCTTCGTGCAAGGAGTTGATGCCTTTGTTGAAGACGACGGGTGTTGTCGGCTTCGATCTTCTTCTCCGGCCTTTGCTTATGGCGTCTTCGGAGCTGATGAAGATCATTTAAGCAGTCAGGGTGATGACGACTCCGGGTCTTCTTCTCCAAGCTTTCTTCTTCGTGCGAGGAGTCGAAGCTGTGATCTTCGAATGCAAGGTCTTCACGTTGATGAGGACTTGAAGGGCCAAGAATTCCCGTAGGACGTGCTTGCCGTGCCTCGTGAAGCCTTTGGTCTTCGAGCGTTGGAGCTTCTCTTGCGGAGCTCTTTTGTCTTCAGCCTTCGGACCCTTTGTGCCTTCCCCCATCCCTTCTATTTATAGGCAAAGGGGGGCGGTTGGGGGAGATATGGCTGAAATCTTTTTGTTTCATCCGATATCTCCCCCCATAACCATCAAGATATTGTTCCTTTATCCGAGGAAACAAACTCGATCCCTTCCTTTTTAGTTGGGGTGGTTACGGGCTAGATATGACTCGATCTTCGAAGATTGAGTTGTTATTTTTTGCACTTTTGGATCGGATGGCGACACAACGTCATCTTGTCCGTTGGATCGAGGGATCGTCGCGGATCTACGGCTGTGTAGACGTCCACGCCACCTCCCCCCGCATCAAGGCGGTTTTGATTTTTTTTCTTTTCTTTTCTTTTCTTTTTCTTTTTCTTCTTTTTTTTTTCTTTTTCCTTTATGGCCGGCCCCACCTCCCCATGGGGAGGGGGGCACGGTTTTCAAGAAAGGCCCGGCCCCCCTTTTTGTGCTCGAGTTGCGGGTCAGGTGGACCCGTTTGCTTTGAGTTGGGCCGCGGCGCGCGAATTGGGTTTGCACGCGGGCCGAGTTCGCATGCGGGCCGTTCGTGTGCGGGCCCAATTTCGCATGAGGGCCGTTGTGTATGGACCGAGTTGCGCATGTGGGCCGTTGTGTGTGGGCCGAGTTGCATGCGGGCCGTTGTGTGCGGGCCAAGTTGCGCATGTGGACCGTTGTGTGTGGGCCACGTTTATGTGTGCGAGTCGGGTTCGACCCGAAGGCCGTTGGGTGCGGGCCTATTTTACGTGTGCAAATCGGGTTCGACCCGTGGGCTAATTTCAATGTCCAAAGGATATACATTCCCTACAATGATTATTATCTCTACGGCGTGCATTCTCTCTCTAGAACATGCATTCTCTCCACAACCTACATGATTTCTCCACAACTTATACTATCTACAACGTAAATTCTTTCTCTACAACAAATAGTCTCTCTACAATATTCTCTCTATATAACTTACATTATGTCTCATTGTCTATATAACTTATATTCTCTCTGCAACATGTATTCTCTCTAGGGTAAAGTGGATTCTATCTCTTAAACTTATATTCTCTCTTTTAAACTTATATTCTCTCTCTACAACTTGCATTTAACATATACTCTATACCACTTACATGCTATCTATGTAATTTTACGTTGATTCCAACTACTTAACCTTATCAAAATTTGTTAGGCCTGGAATAGTAATTCAGTGACGAACAAGATGTCTGATACCACAGATCTTGGGTTATGAATTGATTAGAGTTCAATAAAACTAACAAATTGAAGTAAAAGTGAATGAAGAACGGAATTGATGGGTCGGATCAAAGAGGGACCTATGTACCTGAATTGGGACATCGAGGAAGAGGATGTGCAGACGACCCTTGACCTCGGTGACGGTGTCGAACGGTATGGAACCGCTCGCAAGGTCCCCGATCAGGTAGATGACGTCGCTCAGAACCCGGATCCCATCGAGGCGCAGCTGGGCGTCGATGTACGAGACCCCCCGCGCCCTCAAGTGGCCGCCGCCGGCTTTTATTAGCCCGAGCCGCCTCCCACGGTAGCCGATGGCCGCGTCGAGGGAGCGGTAGTCGAGGGAGAAGAAGTTCCGGTTTCGGACCATGAGCTCCAGGCCCAGCGAGACGTCGATGGAGGCGAAGGGGAGGGTGGAGACGTGGATGCGGTCAAGGCGGAGGCGAGTGACCTTGAGATCGGGATCGGAAGGCCACGTGAAGAAGAGGGCGGCGGCGATGAAGGCGAGGAAGAAGACGAGGGTGAGGAGGGAGGATCCGGAGAGGAGGGAGCCGCAGCAGCGGCAGGCGGCGCCGTGGCGGCGGCGGCGGCGGGGGAAAACGGGGAGGAGGACGTAGGCGGGGGGCTGGTGGTAGGGGTCTTGGAAGGGAACGGGGACGGGGACGCCGTAGGCGGGCGGAGATGGGGGCCGTGGGAGCAGCGGCTCCGCCTGCTCTATGGCTTTTGCCATCGTCGTTCCGAGCGTCCGGATCTTTTCCCGCAACTCTGACCTCCGCCGAAACGGAACACCACCTCAACAGTCCCTGTTTTTTTTTTTTGTTTAATGTGTGATAGTTACTGACAACAGATCCAACGTTAAAAAAGGACACAGAATAGTTTCATTTAGTCTAAGATCTTTATCTTTATTGGTAAATCCTAAATTATCCCCCTCCGGTTTTTTCTCTCCTCTCTCCCAATCAGCTTCGACGTCAGCGGCAACTGCTACAAAGGCCACGCAGCCAGTAGCTCTGGTGGTGTCAGCGAGCGACGGTTCGGTGGCGGATCTCAAGTTTGGGATTCATCCCATGGCCTGTAAATCTCAAGGTTAGGGTTAGAGTTAGATTCGGTTCGGTTCGGCGACGGCGGCGACGAGCGATGGTTTAGTGACGGCGAGCAGCTCCAGCGAGCGACGGAGGTGGCGTTCGGTGGTGGCGAGCAGCTCTAGCGGCGGCATTCGGTGGATTGGTGGTGGAGGTGGTTTACTGGTTCGGTGGCATACCAAAAAAAATTAAAATGTTGTGGGGGGTAATTTCGTCCACAATATTTCAAAGTCCTTATGCTTAAAAGTATCTCCTTAAAAGGATTTTTCACCAACTCCCCTTTTTTTTACAATTACAACACTCCCAAATTAAAATTATTTTAGATATTGTTTTTAAAAAAGTATTTAAAAAAGCTAATTATTATTCTAATGGTCATCTGACGTAGGGCAGCAACTTGGTGTATCATTTGCACCGACAACATTACTAACCACCACCCCCACCCCTCCCCTCCTAACTCTTTATGCACACACCGAGTCCGTTATTTATCTTTTCTACTACCCCCATTTTGATAGTGCACCTCAGATTAGTTTGCGTCTCCCTCCCTCTCCTCCTCGCTCTACACGTCGTTGTCGTCACCATCTTGCTCCTCCTCCCCTTCTTCTCCTCCCTCCTCCACCCCACTCTAATTGCCTCGACGAAGCTGTCGATTCCATGCACCTCACTGCCCCCCCTCTTTTCTTCCACACCCCCTCCTTTCTTTTTATCCTTATTCTTGTAGACGTGTCAGCCGCTCCCGACCGACATGGTTGTTGGTTACTCATGACTGACATGGTCTGGTACATGTCAGTCGATCCCGATCGATATGGATCGCATCATGTTGGACATGAGCAACCAACAACATGTCAGTCGGGTGTAATTGACATGGTGTGCATATTGATATGTCTGGGATATTGTGGGGACACATCTGGTATTTCTTAGTTGATTAAGTTGAGAGGTGTTGGTAACTTGTGGCGTGCAAATAGCAGCACCCTCATTTTATTGAAGGACGGGTTGGAAAAAAGTCAAGTCGAACTAAAAGGTTTGGGTTAAACTCGAGCCAAGGAGTTGGGCTATCATGCCCGACCTAAACCTTATAGGTCCTGATGGTGCCAAAAAATATTACCGGCTAGCTCGTCATACAATAATATTTCAATTCAAAACTACGAACATGAAAGAAAACTATACAAAGTCATTTTTCTATGTAAATATGTTTCAATCACATCATATATATATATGTAACTAAAGATAACCGATAAAGTATATGTTGAGTTATATCGACAAAGCTAATATATAGTATAATCGAAACACATGTGGTAAGTCCAAGTAGTGTCACATTGACGCCTCCCGTGATACAATTTTGAGGCGCAAGTACTCATCAGCAGTAGGGGTTGCAGAGTTACATCAATTGCAGTAATTACGTTGCTGGATGTTTTCAGTGCAGCGTGATTTCTTTCTTTTCAGTTCTGTGTCTTTTCTTTCTGTCCGTAGTAGTTGGACATGTTCTTTTAGAAGCTCTAATGTAACTAAAACTATTTGATTTAGTATTAACGGACTGGATTAATTTAGTTTTTCTTTCTGCTTTATTACTATTTACCATATGTATAATAATAATAATAATATTTAAAAAAATACCCCTAACTCTCCGTATTTTCAATTAGCTTATTTATAAAAGCCGATGGAAAATTCGAGGCGTTACAATAGGTGCTTTAAAATATGTAAGTCACACCACGAAAATATGTGTCCTACCAAGCTAATTAAATTTGAATATAATATCTCTAGGATTTCTTAAAATGACTACTAGATCCCCCAGATACCTATTTGAGGCTGGTGAAGAAAACCTCCAAACGGATAAGGATTTGAATAGTGCATTTCTAAACAGATACAAATAATGGATAATATGGTATCTGGCTATCTTCTCCTTATCTGACCCGTTTACTCCCCTAGGCTCAACGCACCGTTGCAGATCAGGGCAAGGCCACAATGACTCGACCTAGGTGGCAATCAGGTTTTTTTATGAAATCCCTCTCAGAGATGAGGGGGGGTTCGGCTTAAACCCCAATTTGAAATTAAATTTAAAAAATGTACGAACAAAGCAACCTACCTCCATTGGAGGTACAAAAAACAAAGGACCCGTCTCACAACAAGGACAAACTCTCCCTCAGAAGGAACAATGACTACCCACCTGAATCCATAGCTCGGGTCTAATGGGGGAGCGCTAGACACAACCCTAGGAAGGGGCTTCTGGAGTCTGTATCAGCTCCCTGTTTCTCCAAGTCAAGAATGCACTTGAGAACATTCTCAGCACCCCCTGAACCGGCAAAGGAGAATCCAATACCCTCTATGAGCTGGATGAGGATGGCATCCTCCAAGTGGTTGAGGGGTACGTAGAGATCCCATACCGGCTGGGGGAATCCTCATCTATCTACACTTTTCCTTTGATAGTGGTTCGCACCAGATCAACCTTCTCCCGGGAAGCCAACATCTTGGCTGAATATAATTTTCCTTTTTAATTACCCCAACCAATAGAGGGACAAGATTAAAAAAAATATATATATAGCACCATTTTTATTCTGCTTTATCAAGTAACAGCCATATATATTGATAAAAGGGTTTTTTTTTGCGAATGACTTAAAATAGTCACCCTGAACCATGGAATCACCGTGGTTTGGGATCCAGCCATCGACACCTGTCACCACCCGTTCAATCACCCGGCCCTTACGATGGGAGCCCCTAGTGCCCTGTAGATCTCAACAATTCGGAACCGTCCATTTGGACGGGAATAACAAGCGTTGATGGCTAGACCCCGAACCACGGTGATATTGTGGTTCGGGGCGACTAAGTTAAGTGCTTTATATTTTTTACTATTCCCCCCACTATTTGGTCAGAATTTGAGTTGCACCCCCACTTTTAATTGGTTACTCACAGTCAACTGAAGGATTAGGGGCTAAAGTCAAATTTTTAGAAAAGTGGGGGTGTAACTCAAACTTCGACATAAAAGTAGGTATGTAAGTCAAAAAAAGAACTTCATAAAAAGGTTAATTGATGACTAATCCCTGACATAAAAAATTATGAAGGTAGAGGAACGTTAGGTCCCAAAACTGCCCTCTTGCCTCTCCTCCCATCTCTCTCAAGCACGAGTAGCAGGGAGGCGGATGGCGCTGGCGTGCGCGAGCAAAGGTGGTGGAAGCGGGCACGAGTGATGGTGGTGAAGGAGGTCGTTGTGAGGTCCAAGACGGTGAATCGCACTTGTGCGCCCACCTAGCCTCCGACAATTACCCTCCCTAGTCGCAGCTGCTCACCGCTGGCCGTCGTCGAGCAGCGAAGACGAGAAGAAAAACTTCGGTTTAGGTTCGATCTAGGTCTAGGATTCATCCGATGACCTGTATGTCTTAGGTTTAGGAAGGTTCGGTTAGGTCCGGCGACGGGTGGTTCTGTCAGGATCAGCTCCGACGACGGCGGGAGTCAGAAGATTCGGTTATGTTCAATGGCATTTCGATAAAAATTCAAAATGATATGGAGGGTATTTCCATCCACATGCTATATTTATCCTGCAGCTTAACTGGGATTTGTTGTCGGGACCGTTCATCATCAGTCGAAGCCAAATCCCATTTCATGTCTGCAGAACTGAACCACCCCAAAGAAGTGAGAACCACTTTAAGTACAACATTGATGCACCCTACCATACGGAGGCCCTCTAAACCGAAGGCACAATGAAACCACAGATCGCAGCCGCTGTGACTGCCGCCATTGCTAAGCCCAACTCCTTGATACTGCTGGGTGCCCCGTTCTTTGGGGCAGGCGCCGGGGCAGAGCTGTATAGAGCCGGAGTACTAGAGCGTTCGCTGCCGCCGCACTGGGATCCCGCCGGAGGATCTGTGGAGCTGCTGTTGCCACCGGCGGACCCTCCTGGAGGTGGGTCCGAGACGGCCGGGGCGGCGGCGGGGGGCACAGGAGAGGGGTTGGGCTTGGGCACCCGGATGTCCACCTTCTGGCCGGCGGTGCAGTGGCCGGGGACTCCGCAGATGTAGTAGTAGTGGCCCGTGGTCGGGATGGTGATGCTGTCGTTGCCCGAGTTGAAGACCTTCAGAGGGGAGCCGATGTTGCACTGGTCGTAGTCCGCCTTCTTCACCTTCACCACGTTGTTCAGCTTGGGCGAGTACTCAAAAACTGCGGGCACAACGTAAGTTTTAATTGGATAGGATTCAGATTCTGGGATTCTAGGAGCCCGGAATCCCAAAATCCCAAAAAATGGCTCTGGAGCCCAGAGCCTTAATTTTTGGTTCCAGAAAAATGGCTCTCAGAAATACATTTTGGGCTCTCCGCATAAACACTTTTTGGGCTTCGGTTGTATCCAAACATACTCTTTATCATTTTTTTAGGGATTCTGGATTTTCAGAATTCATGAACCGGAGCGTATCCAAACAGGCCCAGCCACTAAAAACTGATCTTCTATTTTTTTAGGTGGTGGTAGGACGGGTAATTTCGGACCCGACACGGCAGACTTGAGACAAAGTTAGCGAGTCTGGGTCAGGGCTAAACGGGTTCGGTTCATAAACGGGTCAACACGATCGACCCGTTTAATAAACGGGTCGGGTCCAGGTTTAGGGTCTGGACACGGTAGACCCGGGAAGACCCGTTTAAAATTCAAAACAGGTCGTGTCGGGTCTATCCGTAATCCGATACTGTAATATGTAGTACCAGTGGGTCTATCGGGTCAGGTCGGGTCGAGTCGGACTGGGTCAGATCGGGTCAACTGAATAGACCCATGTGGTAAACGGGTCTTATCGAGTCTACCCGTTTATAAACGGGTCGGGTACAGGTTTAGGATCTAGACATAATTTAGTTAAACGGGTCGGGTCCGGGTCTAGGGGTTTTGGACATGGCCTAAAACTAGACACGACACAAACCCGACATGACACGACCCGTTGCCACCCCGAGATGGTGGATAGAAATTTGTTCAATCCGCCCAAGTTACAACCATACAGCCAGGGTCCCAAATTTACCGTCCCACCTACATCTTTTTCCTTCCAATGCCACGCCAGCCCAACAGAAACGTTTGTGGCATCAATCAGGAGGAGATACAGCAATCGGACGGTTGATGGGGATCTAGCGGATTCAATAAATTGAAAAAACAAAAAAGGAGTAATGTACGAAACCTGAACCCGACCCGTTTATAAACAGATAGACCCGATAAGACCTGTTAGACCTGTTTACCACATGGGTTTATCCAGTTGACCCGATCCGACCCAATCCGACTCAACCCGACCTAACCTGATAGACCCGCTGATACTATACATTACTGTGGGCACCGAAATTAGCCCACGGATTGGACCCGACCCGCATGCGAAACCTGGCCCACACACAACGGCCCGCATGCGAAACCTGGCCCACACACAACGGCCCACATGCGAAACCTGGCCCACACACAACGGCCCGCATGCGAAAACCTGGCCCACACACAACGGCCCGCATGCGAAAACCTGGCCCACACACAACGGCCCGCCCACCTGCGAACTCGGCCCGCACACAACGGCCCGCATGCGAAACACGGCCCGCACACAACGGCCCGCATACGAACTCGGCTCGCATACGAACTCGGCCCTTACACAACGGCCCGCATGCGAAACACGGCCGCACACAACGGCCTGCATGCGAACTGAGTTCGCGCATAATAGCCCGTACATAAAAAGGGCCTGATTCAAAGCAAACGGGTCCCACCAGACCCGCTACTCGAACCCGACATGACACAACCCATTGCCACCCCGAGATGGTGGATAGAAATTTGTTCAATCCGCCCAAGTTGCAACCATACAGCCAGGGTCCCAAATTTACCGTCCCACCTACATCTTTTTCCTTCCAATGCCACGCCAGCCCAACAGAAACGTTTGTGGCATCAATCAGGAGGAGATACATCAATCGGACGGTTGATGGGGATCTAGCAGATTCAATAAATTGAAAAAAAAAAAAAAAAGGAGTAATGTACGAAACCTGAACCCGACCCGTTTATAAACGGATAGACCCGATAAGACCTGTTAGACCTGTTTACACATGGGTTTATCCAGTTGACCCGATCCGACCCAATCCGACTCAACCCGACCTAACCTGATAGGCCTGCTGATACTATACATTACTGTGGGCACCGAAATTAGCCCACGGATTGGACCCGACCCGCATGCAAAACCTGGCCCACACACAACGGCCCGCATGCGAAATCTGGCCCACACACAATGGGCCACAAGCGAAACCTGGCCCACACACAACGGCCCGCCCACCTGCGAACTCGGCCCGCACACTGTTAGGATTGATGTGTTCTAAGCTTGTAAAACTTTATGTTTTGGTCTAATAAAGATTGATAGTTATTATTACATGAGATGCATATAGGTGCGTAACATAGTTACGTGTTCTTTAGAGAACAGAGAGCCATGGTTATATGGTAGTCCACTGAGTTGAAGACTAAGTGGATTGGTCCCGTATAACCTAAATATGTTCGCAGCTATGATCAGGTTGGTCGCCTCATCATGGTAAGCTATTGGCGATGACAGTTCATGGGATGTCTTCACCATGGTCATCACCAGGCACAGTGTCTGTGGCTGAACGGAACTAACACGGTGTACAGATCAGTGAGCAGACACTGGTACACTAAGCCGTGTTTCTGCTTAGGGTAAAACAGTCCTAAACCCTGAGGAACCACGACTGATGGACTAACCAGTTGCGTGGTGCTTTGGCGCACCAATGTGTGAGGGTCCATATGCAGTGATCCAAAACCACGGTGTACTGGGTTACCCGGCTGGCGTTGCATTAGCGTGTCACTCCTGCAGGCCATCCACACCCCTGATGGGAGATGCGTTCCTTGGTGTGACTTACACTGTACCAAACCCAGGCCTGGTGGTCATCAGTTTGACTGTTGACCGGGTTCGATTACTCGACGGGGTAATCAGAGGTACGATGTATAGGTCAACCTGGAAGGAACCAAGTCATATGATCGTTCGAGTCTGACGGTAGTCTTCACCGCTCGAAGTGAATCATGGCATCAAGTGGAGGGACAGCGAGTTTACTACTACTAAGCGGAGAGCAGGGGTATGATGGAGAACATAGTAAGTCTGGGTGAATTGGAGTGCAGCCTGCGTCGCACTCTGGGTGGCTACGCAGGTTAACTCGAGCTCAGAGGATCGATGGTACACTCGGGTAGTGTGTCGATCGAGCTTGAGTTGGAAGCCATGAACCCCGGTCCCTGATGGTTCCACCTTATCAACATTATGTACGGTTCTTGAACCGTCTCCTCGGAACACCATAAGCATGAGGAAGAAAGAAGTATACGCTCCGTGTGTGCTTGGCACTAGAGCACGGTAGATGCGTAACTACATACGAGTACTAAGGGTTGAGCCCGAGACTAGTGCAGAGTCGTATGTAGTAATCCCTAGCCATAAGTGAACTTCGCTGCATAGGTGCGATGCACCGGGGTATGTTGCGAGTTGACTAGTTGACTTTGCTAGAGGCACCCTCCGGTGGCCTCAGTTAATAGTAAGTAACTAGTAGATATCACTTAAGTAATGGCCGCTAGGTATCGCACGCTAGAAATGGTCAAAATGAGGCGTCGGGGCGTTTTGGTAAAAACCTCACTCTGCCGGACCTCACTGTTGGCCGATCCTAGTGGTGGGACACCTCACCAGGGCCGACCCTATGATGTAGGGATGAGAATCCCTCATCTATAGGGCCGGCCATATAGATAGGGATGGGGCGATAAATCGGTTAAGATCGAGCCCTAAAAAGTGGGAAAACGGATAAATACGCGGAGAGATAAAAAGGAGATAATGGAGAGATAATGAGAGGGAGTTATTATCCCCTTGGATCCTTATCCAAGGGGGGATGGCCGGCCCTATAAAGGGAGCTATGGGCGCCGGCCCCACGTGATGAAAAATCCGAACCCCCTCCTCTCTCATCTCTCTAGTTCTCTCCCTAATCTCTCTCCGTTTCCCGCTTGCTACTTCGTCTTCCTCGCGTGGAGTTCTGAAGAAGGAGAAGGGTCGTTCTTCGGAGGCACTCAGAGATCCGAGAGCGACGTTCCGTGCATCGTGTGAGATCGGGTGAACAAGAAGGTAACATCTCCAATCGTACCGTCGGCATCTTCGCGAACGATCTTCCGTCACCATCGACAAAGAAGACAATTCTCCGCGGTTAAAAGATCCGTACGAAAGGTATGTGTAATCTAACATGTAGATCTAGCGAGCATTATGATTTGCATCCATGCTAGTTAATCATTACGCTAGATTGCCGTTAGGGGTTTTCGATTCTCGTGCATACACATGCACACATATGTAGATTAGTTTCAATGAAAGTTTAAATCGTGTAACGTGCACCATGAACGGTCTTTCGACCGCCAAATCGTTTCCGCTGCGAGCCTCTGACCCGGATTAGATTCCAACAATTGGTATCAGAGCCGCATTAGTGGTGTACGTTTCACGTTTTTCATGAAACGAACATGTGTGCGCATGATGAATGCGTGAGATCATCGGGGTTCATACGCTTAGATCATGCATATGTATAGATTGTGCTTGTTCTATTAATCATTCTTGCAGGGCGCCGCTATAAAAAATCTAGATCTATGTTTTGTGCTTGCTACCGGGGGTCGGACCCCGAGTTAGTAATTGTCTGGATTTGCTTTCTGTGTGTGGATATGTAATTGAGCCATAGATTGGGCGAGCGATGGGGTTTGTCCATCCTCGGTTTCCCATGGCTTTTTCCTAGGTGTGTTTTCTTTTCTTTCTAGGAAATTGTGTACGACCGAGCACTTGCTCGTAGCGTACTAGACTTTTTCGGTTACAGATCGAGAAGAAAGATGTGCCAAAGAAATCCACCATCGGGAGCGGAAGCGGAACCCTGAAGGATGAAGACGATCCGGCAAAGTGTTCGCGAGCGCGACGAAGAAGCCGGACCGAGGAACCTTGCAAAGGAAGCTAGATGCCTGCGCTGTGCTAATTAGGTTCAGGGGTCGGACCCTGAACTTAATTCAGTTTATTTAATGGTTGCTTTCTTTAATTAGTTCTTTATGCTTCATATCGAACCCCGATGAGATAATGTGATTATCTGTCTTCAGAGGGATGCCTTTCCCCTCCGGTCCAAGCGACTGTTTGAGGATAGGATCCCGCTAGATGACGCCTATTATTTAGTTGACTTTTGATGTTAGTGGGATCCCATCACATATGGTTATGCCACCATTAGGAGAGCACCCGACTAGTCGGGTGTGCCTATTTGGCCAGCATCGAAATCAAAGATGAGATGGAGATCCATTGAACCTCAATTGTCAAATCTATAAGCGAGGCGTCATGACTAGTGGGAGTCCTTTCCAGTGAGTCTGACTCTAGGATTAGCTCCAGAGCATTAGCGTGATAACCAATTTTGCAAAGCATCGATACTCTTGGAATATATAATGTGACCCTTGAATGGAGAAATCCACTTGAGGCAGGGACTATGATATTCCGAGAGTGATTAATGCTAGGCGAAAGGTTTGAACGCTAGTGGGAGCATGGTGTGACCAGGGTCTAGTATTTAGGAGGTCGCTACCTTTGCATTTGCATAAATTCATACTCGCAAAATAACCCTCAGATTTATAAGGGATGCAAGAGAGGACTTTTATAAGATCCTCTGGCCTCCACGGCCAGTCGTTTTGTGTTTGGGTGGGGATGCATAACTTCACACCCCCTAGGGTGGGAGCTGTGTGTTTCCATGCCAAATTACTTAATGACCTCCCTGTGGATATGGCGATTACGGGGCCAGGAGAGAAGGGCTTTTCATCCCACCCTAGTGGGGGCCGCATGAACTCCCGTGTCGTAATTGCTTAGGCTCGTGGGTAAGCATCCTAAGTACACGTGAGGTATTCGTTGCGAAGACAACGGTGATCACGTGGTACTGGCCGAAAGATAACCATGGTCCATCACATCCCTTAGTTGGCAGATTTGGATAGGGTCAAGGAAAAGGCCCGTGTAAGCGGATTGACGCTGTATGATGCCCCCTAGGGCAGGTACAGCCGATTCCGAGATCTTACATATATGGTTAATTAATCCATGGTAATGACTTCGCTTGAGGGTAGCGTTGACATATGGATATAATTAGCTTGTTTTAAAAATCCATAAAATAAGTTTTTATGCATACTCATTAATCAATCTTTATTTTCAGATGACTAAGTTAGACCCCCTGTCCGCTATCCTAAATGACCACAAACTTACCGGTCCCAACTATGAGGACTGGAAGCGCAACCTGTACCTGGTCCTAAGGATTGGTAAACATATGTCAGCCCTTAATGACCCTGAGCCAGATTTGCCAGGACCCAATGCCACAGAGGCACAGTTAAAGGCATTCACTGACTGGAAGGAATCTAATGAGATATGTAAATGCTATATAATAGCATCCTTGCAAACAACTCTGCAGAAGCAAGTCAAGGAGATGCCCGACGCTTCTGACATGATGTTGTACTTGAAGGAGATGTTTGAAGGTCACAATCGCGTTACGCGATACCTTACCATCAAGAAACTCGTCGGCACTAAGATGTCCAATGGGACGCTGGTTCGGGAACACATGATGAAAATGTTTGGGTTCCAGAACGAACTAGCTACCATGGACATTGTGCTAGAAGGCGAGGTGATGACAGACATCTTCCTCTCGTCACTGTCTGGAGCCTTTGAAGGCTTTGTCACCAACTTTAATTTGAACAAGTTGGCTATGACAAATGCAGAGCTTCTGGGAGCTCTCCAGGCAGCTGAGGATGGCTTCAAGCAGAAGGGCGAAGCACTTCACGTGCAACGCAGATCCTTCAAGAAGCCTGGTAAACCTCAGGGCAAGAAACATAAAAGGAAACCTAAGTCACTGCCTGTGCAGGACTCTGCTGGAGCCTCTGGGTCTGGAGAATCAAAGAAACCGGGCACGAAGTGCTTCCGGTGTGGCCAGAAGGGTCATTGGAAGAAGGACTGCAAGAAGCCTCAGAATGCTGGTGAAGGTAATCTATAACTCTTAGATGTTGAATCATTTCTTTCAAGTAATAGTACTTTTGCTAGTTGGATTGTGGATTCTGGATCCACTAACCATGCCTGTAACTCTCTTCAGGGGTTTCGGGAAAGCAGAAGATTGCTTGATGGAGAGGTGACCCTGAGCATGGGAACTGAGGCTGTGGTTGCTGCTGAAGCTATTGGAGATGTTAATCTTAGTTTTTCGAATAATAAGACTTTGACTCTTAGAGATGTCTTTTATGTACCGTCCTTGCGACGTAACTTAATTTCTGTTTCTTCTTTAGTTAATGAAGGTTATTCAGTTTATTTTGATGCTTCTGGTGTGTCGTTTAAACTGAATGGAACTTTTATAATAAGAGGAATGGTTCAGAATTATCTCTATGTTGTAAGTCCTAAATTTGAAAAGGATAACATAATAACTTCAGCATTTAATGTTAATTCATCTAAGCGTAAGAATCCTTCGGAAAATTTAACCCACCTGTGGCACTTACGACTTGGGCATATTGCCTTAGATAGGATCCATAGAATGGTGAAGGCCGGGCTTCTGGAAACAGATCCTACGGAGATCCTTCCCACCTGTGAATCCTGCCTGGAAGGCAAGATGACCAAGAGGTCCTTTAAAGGCAAAGGAGTAAGAGCTACTGAGGTGTTAGAGTTAATCCATTCGGATGTGTGTGGACCCATGAATGTCAAGGCGATAGGAGGCCATGAGTATTTCATCACATTCATTGATGATTACTCAAGATATGGTTACATTTACCTGATGCATCGGAAGTCGGAATCCTTTGACATGTTCAAAGAGTTCAGGGCTGAAGTAGAAAAGCAGACAGGTAAATATATAAAAACCCTTCGATCAGATTGAGGAGGTGAATACCTATCTGACGAGTTCCTAGGGTATTTGGTGGAGCATGGGATAAAATCCCAGTTAACTGCTCCAGGTACCCTATAACAGAATGGAGTTTCCGAGAGAAGGAATCGAACCTTGTTGGACATGGTTCGTAGCATGATGAGTTACGCCAGTTTACCAATGACCTTTTGGGGATATGCCCTACAAACAGCAGTTTATATTCTGAATCACGTTCCGTCTAAGTCAGTGCCTCTGACCCCTAGAGAACTGTGGTCAAAGCGAAAGCCATTGATACAGCATTTCAGAATATGGGGATGCCCTGCACATGTGCGAAGGGATAAGAGGGAAAAGATGGAATCTAAAACCAGAGTATGCTTATTTATAGGGTATTCCAAGGAGACCAAAGGTGGTCTATTTTATGATCCTGAGGAAAAGAAAGTGATCGTTTCTACGAACGCCTATTTCCTAGAACAGGATTATATTGTGGACCACAAACCTACTAGTAAGGTAGTTCTGGATGAACTGCTGGGTACTAGTTCAGATAGCGCATCCAAAAGCATAGTGGGAGCTGACATTACAGATAATAATATACCAGATACTGTAGAACCTGTTAATCCTGTAACACCACCACCACCTCGTCGCAGTGGGAGAAACATCAGAGCTCCTGACAGATACTATGGAGAAACCTTATTGGTTGATCCAGAGGGTCAGGAGGATGACCCACTGAGCTACGATGAGGCAGTGGGAGCTTCTGACAGCTCTGACTGGCAAAAGGCTATGGAGGTAGAAATTGAATCAATGTCCCATAACGCAGTCTGGACTCTTGTTACACCATCATCCAATATTAAACCTATTGGGTGTAAGTGGGTGTATAAGAAGAAGAGAGGATCCGATGGTACAATAGAGACTTATAAAGCTAGATTAGTTGCCAAGGGTTACACCCAGAGAGAAGGGATCGACTTTGACGAAACCTTCTCGCCGGTAGCTATGATAAAGTCTATTCGGATCCTCCTATCCATTGCAGCCCATTATGACTGGGAGATCTGGCAAATGGATGTCAAGACAGCATTCCTTAATGGAAATTTGGAAGAAGACATTTATATGATTCAGCCACCAGGCTTTGAGTCAGAGGGTCAGGAACATCTAGTTTGCAAGTTGCAGAGTCCATTTATGGACTAAAGCAAGCATCTAGAAGTTGGAACATCCGTTTTGATCAGGCAATCCAGTCATATGGATTTACTCAAAACGAGGATGAACCATGTGTATACAAGAGGACTGATAAGACCACAGTAGTATATTTAATACTTTACGTAGACGATATTCTGCTCATTGGAAATGATGTAGGAACATTGTCAACGGTAAAGGTCTGGTTGTCAACACAGTTCGATATGAAAGACCTAGGTGAAGCGAGTTATGTTTTGGGGATCAAGGTAACACGTGATCGCCAGAACAAGATTCTCTCGCTGTCACAGGCTGCGTATATAGATAAGGTTATGGCTAGATTTGACATGCAAAACTCCAAGAAGGGTTTTGTGCCATTTAGACATGGCATAAAACTGTCTAAGGATCAATGTCCTAAGACACCTGAGGAGAGAGCAAAAATGCAGAAGATACCTTATGCTTCGGCATTAGGTAGTCTAATGTATGCTATGCATTGTACAAGGCCTGATATCTGTTTCGCAGTAGGAATGATGGGTCGGTTTCAGTCGAATCCGGGTCCAGATCACTGGACAGCTGTGAAGTGTATACTCAAGTACCTTCGTAGAACAAGGGACTATGAGTTGGTTTACACTGGACAAGAACTGACGCTGATTGGATATACAGATTCTGACTTTATGTCAGATTTAGAATCCAGAAAGTCGACATCAGGTTTTGTGTTTGTGCTAGGAGGAGGAGCGGTTAGTTGGCAGAGTGTGAAGCAGAAATGCATCGCAGACTCTACCACAGAGGCTGAGTACGTTGCAGCGTGCGAGGCAGCCAAAGAGGCGGTATGGCTCAAGAAATTCCTTACGGATTTGGGATGTGTACCAGAGGCCCAGTTACCTATTGTGCTTTACTGCGACAATAGTGGGGCGGTAGCACAAGCTAAGGAGCCAAGACATCACCAAAAGGGGAAGCACATCGAGCGCAAGTTCCACTTGATTCGGCAGTTTCAAAAGCAAGGGCGAGTAGCGGTGACGCAGATTGCATCTACAGATAATGTTGCTGATCCTTTCACAAAGGCAATACCTACCAAGGCATTCGAGCGACATGTGGACGCGATGGGAGTCAAAACCGTTTTGCTTCGCTAGACCAAGTGGGAGATTGTTAGGATTGATGTGTTCTAAGCTTGTAAAACGTTATGTTTTGGTCTAATAAAGATTGATAGTTATTATTACATGAGATGCATATAGGTGCGTAACATAGTTACGTGTTCTTTAGAGAACAGAGAGCCATGGTTATATGGTAGTCCACTGAGTTGAAGACTAAGTGGATTGGTCCCGTATAACCTAAATATGTTCGCAGCTATGATCAGGTTGGTCGCCTCATCATGGTAAGCTGTTGGCAATGACAGTTCATGGGATGTCTTCACCATGGTCATCACCAGGCACAGTGTCTGTGGCTGAACGGAACTAACACGGTGTACAGATTAGTGAGCAGACACTGGTACACTAAGCCGTGTTTCTGCTTAGGGTAAAACGGTCATAAACCCTGAGGAACCACGACTGATGGACTAACCAGTTGCGTGGTGCTTTGGCGCACCAATGTGTGAGGGTCCATATGCAGTGATCCAAAACCACGGTGTACTGGGTTACCCGGCTGACGTTGCATTAGCGTGTCACTCCTGCAGGCCATCCACACCCCTGATGGGAGATGCGTTCCTTGGTGTGACTTACACTGTACCAAACCCAGGCCTGGTGGTCATCAGTTTGACTGTTGACCGGGTTCGATTACTCGACGGGGTAATCAGAGGTACGATGTATAGGTCAACCTGGAAGGAACCAAGTCATATGATCGTTCGAGTCTGACGGTAGTCTTCACCGCTCGAAGTGAATCATGGCATCAAGTGGAGGGACAGCGAGTTTACTACTACTAAGCGGAGAGCAGGGGTATGATGGAGAACATAGTAAGTCTGGGTGAATTGGAGTGCAGCCTGCGTCGCACTCTGGGTGGCTACGCAGGTTAACTCGAGCTCAGAGGATCGATGGTACACTCGGGTAGTGTGTCGATCGAGCTTGAGTTGGAAGCCATGAACCCCGGTCCCTGATGGTTCCACCTTATCAACATTATGTACGGTTCTTGAACCGTCTCCTCGGAACACCATAAGCATGAGGAAGAAAGAAGTATACGCTCCGTGTGTGCTTGGCACTAGAGCACGGTAGATGCGTAACTACATACGAGTACTAAGGGTTGAGCCCGAGACTAGTGCAGAGTCGTATGTAGTAATCCCTAGCCATAAGTGAACTTCGCTGCATAGGTGCGATGCACCGGGGTATGTTGCGAGTTGACTAGTTGACTTTGCTAGAGGCACCCTCCGGTGGCCTCAGTTAATAGTAAGTAACTAGTAGATATCACTTAAGTAATGGCCGCTAGGTATCGCACGCTAGAAATGGTCAAAATGAGGCGTCGGGGCGTTTTGGTAAAAACCTCACTCTGCCGGACCTCACTGTTGGCCGATCCTAGTGGTGGGACACCTCACCAGGGCCGACCCTATGATGTAGGGATGAGAATCCCTCATCTATAGGGCCGGCCATATAGATAGGGATGGGGCGATAAATCGGTTAAGATCGAGCCCTAAAAAGTGGGAAAACGGATAAATACGTGGAGAGATAAAAAGGAGATAATGGAGAGATAATGAGAGGGAGTTATTATCCCCTTGGATCCTTATCCAAGGGGGGATGGCCGGCCCTATAAAGGGAGCTATGGGCGCCGGCCCCACGTGATGAAAAATCCGAACCCCCTCCTCTCTCATCTCTCTAGTTCTCTCCCTAATCTCTCTCCGTTTCCCGCTTGCTACTTCGTCTTCCTCGCGTGGAGTTCTGAAGAAGGAGAAGGGTCGTTCTTCGGAGGCACTCAGAGATCCGAGAGCGACGTTCCGTGCATCGTGTGAGATCGGGTGAACAAGAAGGTAACATCTCCAATCGTACCGTCGGTATCTTCGCGAACGATCTTCCGTCACCATCGACAAAGAAGACAATTCTCCGCGGTTAAAAGATCCGTACGAAAGGTATGTGTAATCTAACATGTAGATCTAGCGAGCATTATGATTTGCATCCATGCTAGTTAATCATTACGCTAGATTGCCGTTAGGGGTTTTCGATTCTCGTGCATACACATGCACACATATGTAGATTAGTTTCAATGAAAGTTTAAATCGTGTAACGTGCACCATGAACGGTCTTTCGACCGCCAAATCATTTCCGCTGCGAGCCTCTGACCCGGATTAGATTCCAACACACACAACGGCCCGCATGCGAAACACGGCCCGCACACAACGGCCCGTATACGAACTCGGCCCTTACACAACGGCCCGCATGCGAAACACGGCTCGCATACAACGGCCTGCATGTGAACTGAATTCGCGCACAATAGCCCGTACATAAAAAGGGCCTGATTCAAAGCAAACGGGTCCCACCAGACCCGCTACTCGAACCCGATATGACACAACCCGTTGCCACCCCGAGATGGTGGATAGAAATTTGTTCAATCCGCCCAAGTTGCAACCATACAGCCAGGGTCCCAAATTTACCGTCCCACCTACATCTTTTTCCTTCCAATGCCACGCCAGCCCAACAGAAACGTTTGTGGCATCAATCAGTAGGAGATACAGCAATCGGACGGTTGATGGGGATCTAGCAGATTCAATAAATTGAAAAAAAAAAAGGAGTAATGTACAAAACCTGAACCCGACCCGTTTATAAACGGATAGACCCGATAAGACCTGTTAGACCTGTTTACCACATGGGTTTATCCAATTGACCCGATCCGACCCAATCCGACTCAACCTGACCTAACTTGATAGACCCGCTGATACTATACATTACAGTATCGGATTACGGGTAGACCCGACCCGACCCGACCTGACTGACCTGACACGGCCCGTTGAATTTTAAACGGGTCTTCCGAGTCTACCGTGTCCAGACCCTAAACCCGGACCCGATCCGTTTATTAAACGAGTCTATTGTGTCAACCCGTTTACGATCTGAACCCGTTTAGCCCTGACCTAGACCCGCTAACTTCGTGTCGGGTCTGCCGTGTCGGGTCCGAAATTGCCAGCCCTACGTGTGAGAGGTCCCTCACAATAGATCCATCCCCTGAACAGGATCCCCTAAAATTTCTTTTAACATAAGGTCCCTGTCTTTTTTAGTAAACCCAAAATTTTCTTTTTCATGTTTTCTTCTTCCATCTCTCTCGACGTGAACACCACCGATGAGGAGGGAGGAGATGGGGTTCCGGCTGGTGCATCACACCCCACGTCGATGGTAACCACCACCGACCGTGCATCGCACCCCATCTCGACAGGATCCACCGTCGGTGAGGAGGGAGAAGGTGGGGGCACCGGCTGTTGCATCACATCCCACTCCGTCGACAGTCACCGCCGACCGGTGCATTATTGGGTGTGTGTTTTAAAACCACACAAAAACCATGGGTTTAGTCCCATATCAGTAAGGGGAGAAATCCACTACCAACTTAAAAGGGATTGCCCACTTCCCCTCACTAGTCATCACACTAGAGGAGAGGCTCCACTAGCTCACACACGCGCGCGCGTGTGTGCCATGCTGAACCGAGCTGGGCCGGGCCGGGCTTGGGCTTGGGCATGGGCTGGGCGACGCGTGTGTGTGCGCCCGCGGACCCGGACACGATAGCACCTCCGAAATGGGCTGGTCCGCACTTGCCCTATTTTTGTTTTTTGATTTTAAGTCCTCCACCATTTATGAAATTCTTTTTTGGCTACTAGTCGTTCTGCATGCGACCCATTGCTGCATGCTAGCCGTTACACGGCTGCTCTCTGCGAGCTGTAACGTGCGAGGTTAATAGGCTTAATCGCAGCCCATTAACCGCTCCCCTCTTTCAGCCTCCCATTAACAGCCCGAGGCCTATATAAGGCCCGGTGCAGCCATGGGATTAGTACAATCCGACAATCGGAATTACTCTCTACCTCTCCCTCTCCCATTCTCTCAAGCTTGTGGCGTAGTGCTGCTCTTTTGCTCCGAAGAGACTCCCTCTCTCGGACCATAGCTCTGCTGCGGTGCTGCCTCCCTGCTTTGAGAAGATTGTCATCAAGTCGTTGGTTTCCTGAAAGTTCACGACGTTCGCAAAACCTTTTTGAAGTCGTGCCAACAAGAAGGAGGTCGCCTGACCGGGGTCGTCGTATCTCCGAGAACCATTGCCACGAGACCCGCACGAGGGGGGCAATAAGTTTCTTGGGATAGCGCCTAGCGTGCTTCGACCACAGGCCAGAGTTTCTAACTCTACTCTTGTCATATCACTAGTTCTAAATTAATCTATTTGCATCTAATAGATAAATCTAAATAATTAGATATAATTTAGATAGATTACTTCTTTCTTTTAGAAAAGTTCGGCAAGGTGAATGACGGTTCCATAGAACCCGCTCTGCTTTGGCAAAAAATTTCTAAAAGAATATTGTGACGTGCCTTTGCTTGCGTGAAAAATAATATTTGCTAAATAATCAATTATTTAATATAAAGTATTTGATTAATTCCTAAGTTTGCGAGTATAGAACGGTTATATTTCCAACAATCCAAGAAACTTATTGAATATTTAATCGTTCATCATAGCTAAAAGGAAAATTTATCATTTTCACTTGTGCTTACTAAAATAAATTGTTAGCTTTATTATGTTTGTTATCGTAGATTAGATTGTTTGCACGATCATCTATTAGTTGCTACTAGTTACAAAATTATTTTCTACAAAAGTTAATTAGAAGCATATATTATAGAAAAGACTAAAAGTCGTCATTGGAATATTCCACTGCCTACGGTGTCTAGAAAGGCTTGACAAACCGGCATTAAATTGCCCAAAGTAGCTTGGTATTTGAGCGAGCCTAGTGCTCCACCTCCTACCTGGAGCCCATCTGGCTGTTATAATTTAGAAGTTTCATTTGGACTTCTAAAAGTCAAATCTATCTAAGTGTGCTTTAAATTTGACAAAACTTATTTTTCAATCCTCATATTTCAACTCCTTACTTTGGTCCGAAATGGCCTCACCAAACCGTGAAACCCTTAGTGCCAAACCCGAGAAGTTTGACGGGTCTAACTTCAAGAGGTGGCAAAACCAGATACGATTCTGGCTAACCACACTTGGGTTAGTGTCAGCCATAGGTGAAACCACACCAGGAGTATCCAGTGGGTCTAGTCAAAAACGTCGTACCCGAGCCTCCACTTCCCAACCTGATCCCGAACCGACTTCTGGCATTCCCACTAGGACTCCAGAAGAAATCAACTACCATGGCCTTCATAGGATCCTAGGGGCCTTATCTGATAGACTATATGATATCTACTATACCATTCAAAACCCTAAGGACCTATGGGATACCCTAGAGCGTGAATATGGCCTAGATGATGCTGGAGTAAAACGCTTCAAAGCGTCTGACTTCAACAGCTTCAAAATGGTTGACTCCAAACCCATGAATGATCAGATTCATGAGTTTGAGAATCTAGTCCAACACTTGAAGACGAATGGTTCCACTCTTGATGAAACCTTCCAAATAGCATGCCTTATAGATAAACTACTTGCTTCTTGGTCTGAGTTTTCTAAGCACCTAAGTCATACCCAAGGTGACCTATCCCTAACTCAAGTTCTAAACTCTATTAGAATTGAGGAGCAATATAGGCTCAGGGAAAATGGATCTTCTGAATTCAAACCTAAGGTCAACAACATAGAGGGTCAACCATCCAAGCCATTCCAAAAACCTAGACATAAGTTTCAGAAGAAACCATTCCACCCTAAGCCTAAGCCTTATACCAAGAAGCCCTACTATAGTAACCATAACCCAAACCATCCTAAGGACCAAAAGAAGGAAGGAGTGCGTTGCTGCTACGTCTGCGGTCGGACCAATCACATGGCCAACCAATGCTTCTACAAGAAGACAGCACCACCTCCAAATCCAAGAAGGAATGGTACAATGCCGCCCGGCTCCCAAGTCAACATGGTAACCTCTGGAGCTGGCTCTTCTGGGACTGCTTTTAGGTCTGTTCTCTTCACCCCTGAAGTTAACATGACATTTCAAGCATTTGATTGGTGGATTGACACAGGAGCTAACATTCATGTTTGCTCTGATCAATCTTTGTTTTTCACCTATCAGGTCTCAGGTGGAGAAGCTATAAGCATGGGGAACAATGCTGAGGCTCGTGTGCTAGGGATAGGACGGATCGACCTGAAGCTAACATCAGAGAAGACCTTAACCCTGCGTGAAGTCCATCATGTTTCAGAGATTAGGAGGAATATAATTAGTGGGTTCTTATTAGTCCAACAGGACTATAAGCTTGTATTTGAGGCTAATAAGGTTGTAATCACCAAGGGAATGAATTTTATTGGAAAATGATTTCTCTGTGATGGCTTATTTAAATTGAATGTCTTTAATCCTTCATCTATAATTCTGAATATTGAGTCCTCGGTCACTTGGCCCCAAAGACTAGGTCATGTAAATTATAATTCTATTAAGAAACTCATGACCCTAAACATCATTCATAAATCCAATACTAAGAGTCTCGATAAGTGCAAGATATGCGTAGAAGTCAAACAACCTAAGAAACCCTTTAAAACCATCGATCGAGACTTTAAGATACTTGAACTAATTCACAGCGATGTCTGTGATTCCAGGAGAACATCGAGAGGTGGCAATAGATATTTTCTAACGTTCATAGATGACGCTTCAAAATATTGCCACCTATACGTTATTAAGACTAAGGATGAAGTACTCAATAAATTTAAAATTTACAAAGCTCAGGTTGAAAACCAATTAGATGAAACCATTAAAATTCTTAGGTCAGACCGAGGAGGGGAGTACACCTCAAATGAGTTAAGTGAGTACTGTGAAGACTATGGAATATTCTATGAAGTCACAGCTTCTTACACTCCCCAATCCAATGGTGTAGCGGAGAGAAAAAACAGGACCCTAATGAACATGGTCACTTCCATGTTACTAAGCTCTGGAGCGCCAGAGAACTTGTGGGGGGAAGCCCTAATGACGACCTGTTTTATTCTTTACCGTATTCCCTTCAAACACAATGACTTGACCCCATACGAAGTATGGAAACATAGAAAACCTAACTTAGAATATCTAAAAGTGTGGGGGTGCCTAACTATCCCCGATAACAAAAGAAAAAAGATAGGACCTAAGACTGTAGATGTTATCTTTATCGGCTATGCTTCAGACAGTAACGCTAATCGATTTTTAGTGTTTAACTCTGAAATAAGCGAAATAGCCAATAACACCATAATCGAAGCTAGAGATGCCTCATACTTCGAAAATATCTTCCCTTATAAGACTAGGATCAACACTAGGATTAATACCAATAACCAGGCCTTCAGTTCTAATCAGGTAACTCAGATCGAACCCGAAGTCCAATTAGAACCTGAAGACCAGATTGAACTTGTAACCCAAACCGAACCTAGAAGAAGTAAGCGTGCCCGTGTAGAAAAAGTCTTTGATGACTTCTATGCACTTCTGGTGGAGAACTCTCCCTCCACCTATACAGATGCAATGAAGTCCATAGACTCACCCTTTTAAAAAGAAGCCATGGATAACGAGATTCAATCCATACTTCAAAACCATACCTGGGAACTCACCAATTTACCTCCTGGTTGCAAAACCATAGGATGTAAATGGGTGTTTAAGAAGAAACTTAGACCCGACGGTACCATAGATAAATTTAAGGCACGACTTGTAGCCAAGGGCTTTACCCAAAAACCTGGGGTAGCTACTTCGATGTCTACTCACCTGTCGCTAGGATAACCACGATTAGGATCCTTATCGCCCTAGCTTCAATCTATAAGCTAGGCATACATCAAATGGATATCAAGACTGCTTTCTTGAATGACGACCTTAATGAGGAAATATACATGGACCAACCCGAGGGATTTACTGTACCTGGACAAGAGGGAAAGGTGTGTAAGTTAATTCGATCCCTCTATGGACTTAAACAAGCCCCAAAACAATGACACATGAAATTCGATGAAGTTATCTTATCCTATGGATTTGATATCAATACAACGGATGAATGTGTATACCATAAAGTAGATGGTAATAATGTTGTCATTTTATGTTTGTATGTTGACGATATCCTAATATTTGGTTCAAACATACAAATCATAAATGATATCAAATATTTTTTGTCCCAAAACTTCGACATGAAAGATCTAGGACAAGCCAACGTTATTTTAAACACTAAAATCATTAGGAAGGACAATGGTTTAGTGTTATCCCAATCCCACTATGTCGAGAAAATCCTTAGGAAATTTTACGACCCCGATTGCCAACCAGTATCCACACCATATGATCCAAATACCCATCTGACAAAGAATACTAGACTTCCTAGACTACAGAGCGAGTATGCTCAAATCATAGGATCGCTAGGTTTTCTAGCAAGCTCTACTCGACCCGATATCGCTTACGCGGTAAATAGACTTAGTCGTTATACGTACGTGTCTAACCCGAATGAGTCTCATTGGAACGCGTTAGAAGAATTTTTAGATACCTCAAGGGAACCGTATCATATGGTCTCCACTATAGTGGATATCCAGCTGTATTAGAGGGATACTCTGATACTAACTGGATTAGTGACTCAATAGATATTAAGTCCACAACCGGATATATATTTCTACCAGGAGGTGGAGCCATATCTTGGAAATCCACCAAAGAGATAGTTATAGCTAGGAGTACTATGGAATCAGAAATGATAGCGTTAGATACCACTAGCACAGAAGCAGAATGGCTTTGAGATCTCCTATATGAGATCCCACTGATAGAAAAGCCCTTACCGGCTATATCTATCCATTGTGATTGTCGATCAGCTATTGATAAATGTAATCAAGAAAACGCTGATGTGAAAATAAATCGACATCTGAAAGTGAGACATAGATCTCTCAGATATAAGATGAAAAATCAAATAATTGCCCTAGACTTTGTTAGATCTGAAAAAAATTTAGCGGATCATCTAACTAAGGGTCTTTCTAGGACAATGGTTTTAAAATCGTCGAGGGGGATGTGATTAAGCCCATAAGAAAGATCACCGCAGTGGGAACCCAACCTCACGGAGGTTCAATGGGTAGAAACAAATTGTAGTAGTGATTGAAAATGAGGAGCACTGAATAATGCTCCCGTCCCTATGACGTCAGTACTTATTAAAAGCAAGGGGTAGGATGAGTTTAAAACTCTTAATAAGTCCAAAACCCACGATGCGGGGTGTCGCCTTGCTCACCCCCCTATTAGGACTTACCTATATGTATGTCGTTGTGAGGCCGCAACTCTGGGACCAGGGCTGCTCCCTAGAAATATACAAGAAAAGATATCTGCGCAAGGCCATTAATAGCGCAACCCGCTTAGAACAATCGAAAACTATACTACGTGTACTACTTGTAGAAACCCGATAAATGAGGCTGGTTCAAGGCGTAGTCCACCAAGTCCTCACGGATGTATACAATTGTACTAAGTGGAGCTTCAAACCGGAAGGTACCTATATCTATTGCGTAGTATAAGGAATCCAGCAAAGTCTTTTTACTTTACATTTTGAATTTTTTAATTATTTAATATTTAGTGGTTTTAAACACATGTGGGGGATTGTTGGGTGTGTACGTGTTTTAAAACCACACAAAAACCATGGGTTTAGTCCCATATCGATAAGGGGATAAATCCCCTTGTGGGCACCGAAATTAGCCCACGGGCCGAACCCGACCCACATGCGAAACCTGGCCCATACACAACGGCCCGCATGCGCCCACATGCGGAAATCTGGCCCACGCACAACGGCCCGCATGCAACTCGGCCCACACGCAACGGCCCGCATGCAATTCGGCCCACACGCAACGGCCCGCATGCAACTCGGCCCATACACAACGGCCCGCATGCGAAATTGGGCCCGCACACAAACGACCCGCATGCGCACTCGGCTCGCGTGCAAACTCGGCTCGCGCATCGCAGCCCAACTTAAAGTAAACGGGTCCCATCGGACCCGCTACCCGAACACAAAGAGGGGGGCCCACCGGCCCCCCTCTTGAAAACCGTGCCCCCCTCCTCATGGAGAGGTGGGGCCGGACAAAAAAAAGAAAAAGAAAAGAAAAAGAAAAGAAAAGAAAAAAAAAATCAAAAACCGTCGCGATGCGGGGGGAGGTGGCGTGGACGTCTACGCAGCCGTAGATCCGCGACGATCCCTCGATCCAACGGACAAGATGACGTTGTGTCGCCATCCGATCCAAAAGTGCAACAAAAAAATAACAACTCGATCTTTAAAGATCGAGTCACATCTAGCCCATAACCACCCCAACTAAAAAGGAGGGGATCAGGTTTGTTTCCTTGGATAAAGGAACAATATCTTGATGGTTATGGGGGGAGATATCGGATGAAACAAAAAGATTTTAGATTTATCTCCCCCAACCGCTCCCCTTTGCCTATAAATAGAGGGGGGTGGGGGAAGGCACAAAGGGTCCGAAAGCCGAAGACGAAAGAGCTCCGCAAGAAAAGCTCCAACGCTCGAAGACCGAAGGCTTCACGAGGCACGGCAAGCACGTCCTACGGGAATCCTTGGCCCTTCAAGTCCTCATCAACGTGAAGACCTTGCACTCGAAGATCAAAGCTTCGACTCCTCGCACGAAGAAGAAAGCTTGGAGAAGAAGACCAGGAGTCGTCATCACCCCGACTGTGCCAACGATCTTCATCAGCTCCGAAGATGCCATAAGCAAAGGCCGGAGAAGAAGATCGAAGCCGACAACACCCGTCGTCTTCAACAAAGGCATCAACTCCTTGCACGAAGAAGAAAGCTGGGAGAAGAAGGCCTGAAGCCGGTGCTACCCCTGCCGTCTTCGTCAACAAAAGCCGACGCTACAACCGTCGTGCTGAAGCCGGTGCTACCCCCGCCGTCTTCATCAACAAAAGCCGACGCTACAACCGTCGCACAAAGATCGGTACTACCCCCGCCGAAAAGCCAAGACCGACGCCACAACCGTCGAGGAAGCCGGAAGAATAAAGAAGCCTTGAAGAAGTAGCGCTAGTCGTTCGAGAAGAAGATCGAGTCAAAGCTAAAGTCAAAGCCGACGCAAGAAGCCAAAGCAAACGCACAGATAAAGCCCGCGCTAAAGCAACGCACGTGCCAAAGCCAAGCAACTACGACGGTCACGAGCAAAGCACCGCACGTTCTAGCCGATACGACGCGAAGTCCGGAAGAACTAAAGCATCGCAAGTCTCTACCCGTCTACGTTCAAGCGCAAGCGTCAAAGCAAAGCAAAAGCTAGGGCCACGCTAAAGCTACGCCAAAGCCGAAAGCTAAAGCCGAAGCTGACGCCAAAAACACGATCGACGCCGCGAACCGACGATCAAGGACGCCGAGGTCTAACAAGGATTGAGGAAGACACGAAGACCGAGGAACGAAGCCCAAAGCCTCCCTAGCCGAGAAAGCGCGAAGCACGGACGGGAGAAAATCAACGGCGGAAACTCCTTAGCCTCTCAAAAAACCCTCACCCTGTAAAGACCTCTGTCCTGGGCAACCCCTTCAGAGCTCTCGCACGAATATCACGTGGAGACGCGGATCAAAGGGACCCTCCAGAGGATCTCTCCCACAATCTCCTGATCAAAAAAATTTGTAATCTCGTGTGATCCGCAATAAAGACGACCCGAATCTTTTTCCGTGACCACACCCCTACCAACTTAAAAGGGATTGCCCACTTCCCCTCACTAGTCATCACACTAGAGGAGAGGCTCCACTAGCTCACACACGCGCGCGCGTGCGTACCGTGCCGAGCCGAGCCGGGCCGGGTCGGGCTTGGACTTGGGCATGGGCTGGGCGGCGCGTGTGTGTGCGCCCGCGGACCCAGACACGATAGCACCTCCGAAATGGGTTGGTCCGCACCTGCTCTATTTTTGTTTTTTGCTTTTAAGTCCTCCACCATTTATGAAATTCCTTTTTGGCTACTAGCCATTCTGCATGCAACCTGTTGCTGCATGCTAGCCGTTACAAGACTGCTCTCTTTGAGCTGTAACGTGCGAGGTTAATGGGCTTAATCGCAGCCCATTAACCGCTCCCCTCTTTCAACCTCTCATTAACAGCCTGAGGCCTATATAAGGCCCGGTGCAGCCATGGGATTAGTACAATCCGACAATCGGAATTACTCCCTACCTCTCCCTCTCCCATTCTCTCAAGCTCGTGGCGTAGTGCTGCCATTTTGCTCCGAAGAGACTCCCTCTCTCGGACCAATGCTTTGCTGCGGTGCTGCCTCCCTACTTCGAGAAGATCGTCATCGAGTCGCTGGTTTCCTAAAAGTTCACGAGATTCGCAAAACCTTCTTGAAGTCGTGCCGACGAGAAGGAGGTCGCCTGACCGGGGTTGTCGTATCTCCGAGAACCATTGCCACGAGACCCGCACGAGGGGGGCAATAAGTTTCTTGGGACAGCGCCTAGCGTGCTTCGACCACAGGCCAGAGTTTCTAACTCTACTCTTGTCCTATCACTAGTTCTAAATTAATCTATTTGCATCTAATAGAGAAATCTAAATAATTAGATATAATTTAGATAGATTACTTCTTTCTTTTAGAAAAGTTCGGCAAGTTGAATGACGGTTCCATAGAACCCGCTCTGCCTTGGTAAACAATTTCTAAAAGAATATTGTGACTTGCCTTTGCTTGCGTGAAAAATAATATTTGCTAAATAATCAATTATTTAATATAAAGTATTTGATTAATTTCTAAGTTTGCTAGTATAGAACGGTTATATTTCCAACATGCATCACATCCCAACTCAACGGTAGCCACCGTTGGTAAGAACGGAGAAGGTGAGGTCCGACAGTGGCGTGCAACGGAGGCGGACATATCGGGTTGTTCGGTTTACTGATTCGGTGACATTACAAAGAATAAAACACATCAAAGAGCATTTTTATCCATGGATTTTCAGAGCCTTTTAGTTTAATCGGTCTCTTTGTCAGGGACGGCTCACTAAGTCCCCATCGAAGGAAAACACCCTAAAAAAATTTGGAGAGGCAATTAGTTGGGGGGAGCCAGATAGGGACCAGATTGCACTTGCCTATGGTGTCTCCCACACGGAAGGTCTTTGTGGAGGCCCATTCGTTATAGTTGATTGCGAGGGCCCATCCGTCTGAATCACCGACCTTGTAAACCACCCCCGCGGATGATTGTACCGCGACTGAGAGCATGAACAGGATGAAGGCAGCCACGGCCATCTCTCTCTCTCTCTTCTCTCTCTCTCTCTCTTCTCTCTCTCCTGGTCTCAGGGGGGCCTAAGGACAGATATATACAAGTCCCGTGTGCGGAGGTGCATGTCTGCACCGTTGGATTCGGATGCGGTGATAGATTACGGGGATACACCCATTAAATTCGAACCAGATTCGGATGAACCGAAGTTACTATTCATGATTTTCCCACACAAAAAAAAAGTTACTATTTATGAGACCAAAAATATTTTTGCCAGGGCTAATCCCAACCCTGTCCCAAACGCGACCGGGTTTCGTAAATCCCAAACCCGCGAAGACCTAACTAGCTAGTTTCCATCCCAAACCCAGTTGGACCAGCTCAATTGGGTCAAGTTTTCCATTTAGCATGTCCCATTTGCATCCCTATTTGTGGTACAATTCCTCTCTCCCATGTTGGAAACGTTTCCTGTTTGACTCCTGATATGGACACTTCGGAGTTAGCGAACTTTCCCTCAAGGCAATTGTGCATTGTTTGCGAGTGTGAATCCTGGCCCTTGATGCCATGTTCACGAGATTATGAAATCAATAAATGGCAACTGCATGCTGCCTTCCCGTTTCGATTCCAGATCTCTTTGAGCCCTTGCTTTTAGGGCTGTACAAAAACCGACCCGAACCGCCTAATCGAACCGAAACCGACCAAAATTTAATCGAAATAACCGAACTGAATATCAAACCGAACCGACAAAATCGATTAAATCGGTTTCGGTTCCCGGATATGGAACACCGATCTGAAACCGAAAAAACCGACCCAACTCCTTAAATCATAAACCCAATGGCCATAATACTTTTGTTTCCAGTAAGTGCAAGTATAAAATAATTATGTTACATCTACAATGCTTCAAAAGAGTGAACGTCGGTTGATTTTGCTTTGAACTTTCATTTTGGCACTATGTAAGGACACAATCATCCACTGATTTGTGACGAACTGACGATCAATATTCAAGAGCCAATGGCTCTAGCATACCTCATATCAACCGAAACCGAACCGAAAACCGATCACATCGAACCGACAAAAACCGACCATTTCGATTTCGGTTTCGGTTTCGGTTTTGATTTTTCGAAAACCGAAAAAAAAATAAAACCGACAAAACCGACGCTTACCCCTACTTGCTTTAGCACCTTATCTTCTGATCGCCTGGCGGCCCTGGCCGGTCCAGCAAAATAAAAAATCATACATTAATCAAATTTCTATTGATGCTCCTAATAACCTCATATCACGACGTACTCCATAGTGTAAACCAACTTTTTTGTGGGGGGTAAATGTTCTCGGTTATAGCAGCAAAGACCAATGTGTGACATATTGTTTAATTGTTACTCTTGACAAGTAAATTAGTCGGGCCTAAAAATATTAAAGACACTGAATCAAACTAGATCAGACAACGATATGGTCGCATTGGCAAAGCACCTACCCCGCTATTCGGTAGCTAGGTCGTGTAATTAAATCATGTGGGCTCCCTCCCGTTTTTTGTGTAGGCTAGGGTTTATCTTCCGCCTTTGTGGCAGTCTTATCTCTTGTCTTTATGGTGGGTTTATTTGTAAACATGTGCCTGTGTGGCACTCTTTAAGCAAATGTAAGATTTGAACCTTGGTCTTTCCTTGTCTCTAAGAACAAAAAACGAAAAGATTATGTATTAACAGTGCGGTCACTCAAAAAAGCAAAAAAAAATGTCAGACAATTAAGATCGAGCAATGCTATTAGGCCACCAAGTTTACGACCGGAATTTGGCCACCTGATCACTAACTGTCCCTTTGCCTGCATGTCGTGGCTGAGTGTGATTAGCCACTCAGTGGTGCAACAAAGGGTTTCGGTGATTCCCTTCTTGGCCTCCTCGGTCATCGTTGGCGGCGGCATTTGGTGGTTCTCCTGCTCGCAGGGTCGGACTTTGGGTTATTTCTCCATCGCCATGTAGATATCGGGGTCCTCTCTCCCTTTCCCCTCTAGGGTACGTTTTGGTGTAGATCATGAATTCGGCTGTCTTGGGCAGCGACGGCATCGATGATTTTGGTGCTTTCTCTCCGATGGGTCGTGCGACGTCCCCCTTAGCTTACTTAGCAATATATTGGACTAGGAGTCTAGGTCTACAAGATCTAGGCTTTGGTGACTCTGGGTTTAGGATCTAGATTCCTAGGTTAAGCCTAATAGCTCTTGGCCCAACCAATATGAATCCCTGACTACAAGCTCTAAGGACAGCTCGATCGAAATAAAAAACCGAAAATTGGTGTTAAGTCTCTGAAACAATCCTCCTTTGACATTAACGACGATTAATGTTTGTCGTTAGCGTTAAGTTCCTCATTTCATAAGCATTTTTGCTCCCGTAAGGAGACGCTCTAGGTGCATTTGGGCAATCATATATGTGTTTTACGTGCCCACTGCCACGACATGTACATATCTCACCCATATCTTTTTTATATTCAATCTTATGGTTCTTTTTCTCCATACATAATAGGGAACGGTCGAGATGCATCTGTACTTAATTTACACATACCCACGACATATGCATCTCACTCATACCCTTTTTACGTACATTCAATCCGACGGCTCTCTTTATGCGTAAACAATAGGGGCACTGTCGCGATGCATCAGATTTATACTTCATACACAGCCATGACATGTAGTGTATCTCACCCATATACCCTTTTTTACACTCAATCTGACGATCGAAACGCTGGCAAAAATATTTTAATTTGTACAACAACTTGATGTGAAATAGAACTTGTTTGTATCATATGTTTGGGCTTATTTTAATTAGGGACAGATGACTAAGTACCCCTGGAAAAACCCACACTAGCGTAACCCACAAAGAATAAACATGTTAAGGGTGATCGTGTGAATCCAAAATAATCCATGAAACCCCATTAGATCTTTTAAGAAAAGAACTCAAGGGGCTTGCGTACTGCAAAAAAATAATTCTTTTCCCTCGATATGATTTAATATCTCGCAACTTTCGCCTTCACGTAAAGTAGATCAACGGAACCCTCAAGATTGTCGACTAACCATGGAATCGAGAACAATGAACCGATTCGAACCCTAAACCCCCCCCTCCTTGATAGAGGAGCAATACCCATGCACCAAGGAAGAAGATGAACTAGATAGAGGAGAAATTTTCATTTGTGTGTATATATATCATGGGTTTTTGCTTCTAATATTTATAAGAAAGTCCCTCAGAAACAATATATTATGTGACAATTAATCACCTTAAGAAAATTAAGTAATTTATGTGACCATTGACATATATGGCTCTTTAATAAGTAAAAACAATGTATGAATAATCTTTATATATGTTTGTAGATAACATAGATATTGATATGGTTTGATCAAACCAACCCAGCGGGGGGGCTTTGAACGGCACACTCTGTAATCAAATCGAAACACCCTCTCATGCTTTAAAATGATGGACAGACCATGTAAACCCTAGCTAGCTAGGGCATGATAATACTGTAGATTGCAGCAGCGCCGACGACGACGGACAGCGCAAAGCCCACCCCACTCACGGTGCGGTGGGCGCTGCTTACGATCGGGGTAGGCGCGGGGCTTGGCGAGGGAGCGGGCGACGGCGTGGTGGCGGGGGTCGGCCTGACGACCCGGATGTCGACCTTCTGGCCGAGGCCGCAGTGGCCGGGGAAGCCGCAGATGAAGAAGTAGTGGCCCGGCCGCTCGATCTCAATGGAGTCGTAGCCGGAGGCGCGGGTCGCGATGGGAGACTTCGTGTTGCACGCCTCGTAGCTGGCCTTGGTCACCTCCAGCACGTTGTGGTACTCCTTGCTGTACTCGAACACTGCAAAAATATGATTAATTTGTGTTATTACAGGAACCCTAATCTCTCAAAAATCTAAGAGCAACTCCTGCTGCCTCCTCCACCTCCATTGGCTCCTCAACAAAGAGGAGCCCAACCCGCCCCGTTACCTATAAGTTCCTCAAAATAAACATCCTACTCCAGCAGCCTCCTTAGGGAACCATGATGGAGGCATGATCGATCTGCTCCTCAATAAAAAGGAGCCCATCCCACTCCCTCACCAAGTCCCTCATCGAGGAAGCCTTCAAGGAGCCTGTTTGACTAGAGCTAGTTGTCATTTGGCGCGATATCGTCCTCTTTTGAGTTTTAGGAAGGGTTCAAGGATGTTGTGGGGAGATGCTCTAAAAAGATATATATGGGATCCTCTGAGGCTATAGGATCAATATAGGTTAAGGTCAAAACTGAATCACAATCGTAAGTTGCAACCAGCAGCTAGCCCGACTAATAAATCGCACTAAGCACCAATTAATGTCAGGCAAAAGGACGGGCACTCACCCACAAAATGAATGGTTGTGGCTTTAATCTATCTGAGTTCCCCCGAGAACGATTTTGTTGTAAAGAGGTTGGAACATTCTTTGCTCTCTCATTGGTCCATAACAAGGGCATGTTTGTCATTTCATGCTTTTAATCATGGTGAAATGACCAACAGCCCTTGAAATGGACCAATGAGAGAGCAAAGAATGTTCCAACCTCTTTCGAACAAAATCGTTCTCGAGTCCCCTGTTCTAAAAAGTGTAAATTGTACATAGACCCCTAATAGTTTGACCGAATATCACTGTCATCCCCGGCCTCTTGTTTAAATCCCTACAAAAGCCCTCCTGTGGTTTCTATTTTGTTGCACCAGCTAGCACTTTCTTGGGAGGGGGTGAAAATGATATGTTCTTCAAACTGTGGGGGGCATTTGTAGGGTTTTACACATACCAATGAAGGTGATCATGTGTCAAACTACAAGGAGGGTCTATGTACATATACTTTACCCAAAACTAAAACAAGGTTTTTCCCAAACTGACCACCAGCTTTGTCGTATTGCTCAAACTAAGTACAGAGCCCAATAACGTTACTTTTATGACCACAAAAAAAATTTCAGATAAAAATACTCTTAATGTAGTGAATCACTTTTTTTTTCGTGAAACCAGAAGAGTCCCAAACGTAAATTTTATGTTTGTTCACATTTGGTTACATTTTGTTTACGTTTTCGTTACGTTTCGTCGGAACCTCTTTATCACCAGAATTTCTTCAGAATCTTACCAGAACCTCTTCATTGCCTGAATCTCTTCATAACCCTGCCGGAACCTCGCCGAAACCTCTTCATCACGGGAATCTCGTCGGAACCTCGCCAAAACCTTGCCGGAACCTCTTCATCGACGGAACCTCGCTGGAACCTTGCCGGAACATCGCCGTAACCTTTTCATCGATGTAAACCCGATGCAAAACCGACGTAACCCGATGTAAACCCGACGTAAAATTACTCAATTAATGTTTTTACTACTGTTAAGGGCAAAATGATAAAATTTTATGTTTGTTTACGTTTGGTTACAGTTTGTTTACGTTTTTGTACGTTACGTTTCGCTAGAACCTCGTCGGAACTTCTTCATCGTCGAAACCTCACTGGAACCTTGCCGGAATCTCGCCGGAACCTCTTCATCGACGTAAACCTTACATAACTCGACGTAAACCCAACGTAAATTTACTCAACCTATGTTTTTACAACTTTTATGGGCAAATTGGTAAAATTTTACGTTTGTTCCCGTTTGGTTACATTTTGTTTACGTTTTCGTTTCGTTTTGCCGGAATCTTTTTATCGCTTGTCAGAACCTCGCCGGAACCTCTTCATCGTCGGAATCTTGTCGGAACCGATGTAAAACCTGACATAAACCTGACCTAAAATTACTCAACCAATCTTTTTACTATTGTTAAGAGTAAAATGGTCAGAAAAAATCACAAAACACTCGTGCCATTGAATCGGCACGTGTAGATGGTCAAAAAAGTAACTTTTTCGGGCTCTGTAATTAGTTTGAGCAATATGACAAACCTGGTGGTCACTTTGGGAAAATTCTCAAACTAAAACCTAGATGGCGACGTACACACTCACCGATGGTGTCTCCCACATAGAAGGTCTTTGTGGAGGCCCAGGTGGTGTAGTTGGTTTTCCCTCCGATGGTCCACCCGTCAGCATCCCCGACCTTGTAAACCTTCGCCGCCGTTTGACGTACCCCTGCCGAGATCAGGCACAGGAGCAACAAGGCGGTGGCCGTGGTCTTCAGCAGAGGAAGACAAGCAGCGGCCATGGCTTCTCTCTCTCTCTCTCTCTCTCTCTCTCTCTCTCTCTCTCTCTCTCTGCTAGGGTCCTTGGCTTGCATATATAAGCTGTTCCAAATTTCCAATAATACCCTCAAATCACCCTGCCCTTGAGGGGTAGAGCAGTACTTAAGGGATAAGGGTTAAGGGGGGGCGGGTAGTCCAAGAGGGCAAAGCCAAAGTACTAGCAAGATAGAGGTTTCATGTTGCCTTCATCATCCCTGTTCAAGCTGTTGTTTGGGATTGCAGGGCTTTACCCCAACCGTTTGATGGGTGGCTCACCGATCTGGTGGAGCAGCTTCTGTTGACAGCTGCCGGATCCGACGGCTGTCCCGAGCTTTGATGGAATTTTATCCGGGGTTGGGTTCACACACGTGGATCCAGACCAGAGAACAGGCGCGAAACGCCAAGAATGGGTTTGGTGTGTTTTTTCTCCCGCGCTCGGTAGTGCGTGCATCACGGTCCTGCACCCGCCGGCGGGCTGATGTGGACGTAGTTGATGAGCTGCGGCTGGACCACGGTGGCTTAGGCTGGACGACAAAGTGCAACGGGCCAGTGCATGAACGACGACGATTCCCGTTTGTTTTGCGGCTTATGAGTTATGCCCCCCCCCCCGGCTAGGGGTGTCAACGGGTCGGGTCGGGTCGGGTCGGGTCGGCGTGTCTAGATCCTAAACCCGTACCCGACCCGCTAATAAGCGGGTAGACCCGGTAAGACCCGTTTACCACACGGGTCTATCCAGTTGACCCGATTCACCCAATCCGACTCGACCCAACCTAATCCGATAGACCCGCTGGTACTATATATTGCAGTTAGGGGTGGCAATGGGTCGTGTCGTGTCTAATTTCGTGTCATGTCCAAAACCCCTAGACTCGGACCCGACCCGTTTAACTAACCGTGTCTAGATCCTAAACCCATACCCAACCCGCTAATAAACGGGTAGACCCGATTCAGTTGACCCGATCCGACCCAATCCGACTCGACCCAAAAGACCCGCTGGTATTGTATATTATACTATTGATCGAATTGCGGGTAGACCCGACCCGACCTGACCCGACACGACCCGTTGATTACTAAACGGGTCTTCCCGGGTCTACCGTGTCCAGACCCTAAACCCGTACCCGACCCGTTTATTAAACGGGTCTATCGTGTCGATCCGTTTACGACCCAAACCCGTTTAGCCTTGACCCAGACCCGCTAACTTCATGTCGGGTCTACCGTGTCGGGTCTGAAATTGCCAGCCCTAATTACGGTATCGGATTACGGGTAGACCCGACCCGACATGACCTGTTGAATTTTAAACGGGCCTTCCGGGGTCTACCGTGTCCATACCATAAACCCGGACCCGACCCGTTTATTAAACGGGTCTATCATGCCGACCCGTTTCGACCCGAACCCTTTTAGGCCTGACCCAGACCCGCTAACTTCCTGTCGGGTCTGCCATGTCGGGTCCAAAATTGCCAGCCCTACCCTCGGCTCCCATGTATTGCTCGAACTAACCCACTTTACTTTCGGACGCTGATCCTCTGAGTTAGAGGTCATAACCTCAGTTTAGCCGGGTTTTTTTTTTTTTTTGCATGCATGCTGGTTTTGTTTTTCTCATCCATTGCCTTCTTCTTCACTCTTTTTTTCTTTCATTCATTTTTTTTTAAGGGTAAAAAATAAATAAATAAGAGAAATTTTATTCATCTCCCAAATCTGTAATTAGTAACAAAGTTTTAATACCAACTATATCCTTTTCTTTTGTATCCCAAATCCCAACTAAACATAAACCTTTGGCTGCGGCATCATCAACACGGCAACATCAACGACAACAGTAGCGGGGGTCATTGGCAACCAACTGCATGGGATTTATTTAAGAGTAGGATGTGTTCAAGAATGCATATAATTGGGATATATTTAAAGGGGTAGGAATTTAATTGGGGTATAATCAAGATGGGAGTATTGAGGGGAGGGTGTAAGGGGTATTTTTGGGATAGGAACGGCGTATAAAAAAAAAAAAACTGGTTGTATTCAAGTTTGTTGGAAGTGGGGGCTAATTACAGAATTTTGGGGTATGAATAAAACTTTTCATAAAGAAAAGGGTTGCTTTGACTTTGGCTCCCAAATTTTGCCTTGAATTAGACTTTACCCCCCATATGTTCATTAATTAGACTTTACCCTCCAAAACTAACTATTCCGTCAGCTCACCGTCTAAGAGAAAGGGTGAGCTGATGGAAAAGAAATAAAGTTTTGGGGGGTGAGCCGACAGAAGTTAGTTTTGGGGGGGTAAAGTCTAGTTAATGAAAATATGGGGGGTTAAAGTCTAATCCAAGGTAAAATTTGGGGGGCAAAAGTCAAAATAACCCTAAATAAAAACCAGAAACCAAAAGAGCTAAAAAATAAATAAGCATAACTCAAAGGTACTCAACCCAACATGGGTACTATCTAAGAATTCTAAACCTTGAAACCAAAAGAAAGAAACCACAACGGCTTCTTTATTCCCAATATTCTGAAGAATCTCCACATATCGAGCAACTATTTTAGCAAAAGCTTAGAAACTATATGTACAGTAAATGTCCTCATGAATCCAATTATTGTGCTCAACCCAAATTGAGAACACCACTGTCGTGAGCAAAATCTTCGCCATCAACCTCTAAGGCACACAAGAAAAATGGATAGAAAGAATTCACATCCTTCTTAATGGAAAGACCACTTACTCTTGTTGCCATCCCATTTTATAACAGATTCTTGCCCAAACCTCACTAGACAGAGAGCATTTGAAAAATAAGTGTTTCACATTTTCTTCCACTTGACCCCTCTTTTATCAACATAGTTGATAAGGTCAGCCAACGGCCCAACGGCTCATCTCTCGTGCGACGATAAGAAGATATATTACTGAGAATCAATAAGAACATATATTAGTGAGAATCAATTAGATCTAGATTTGCTTGCACATTGTTTTTTATGGCTTATCGTCGAACAAAAAATGTGTCATGCCGTGGGAACACGAGCTGTGCCCTGTAAGGACGGATCGTGCCGACCGAAGGCGGATCATGCCCTGCGGGCGACGGTAAGATCATTTATAATTACTACAACTATGATGTATCTTTGAGATGGGCCATGTTAAGGTAGACAATCCGTACCTTGTAAGGGTGGGTCGTGCTAACCACAGATTGTCCATGCCGTTGAGCGCCATGGGGTCTTTCTTGAGATTCGTCATGGTTTCAGCCAGGACATATCGACCATTCGGTCAAATACAAATAACCATAATCAGCATAAGATACGACTACATGGCTAGTGGTGGATTTGCCGCCCTATACTCCCTCAAACTTGATAATAACCATCCTTAGTTTAATCTAGTTTTAGTTTAAGTCATCAGTCACAACATCTCTTCTCTCTAAACTGAATTACTACCTAAAGTTTAAGTTAGAATTACCCTCAATTCCAAACGGATCCAACACATCTCCTTCTCCATCTGATGAGGGGGAGGAGGAGGAAGTGAATCGTTTGCTGGATCGGCAATAGCTTTGAACTTCTGAAGGTGGCCTTCCTGCAAAAGGTCCTCCAGGTGGTATCTAAGGCTAGCATCGGATGGTAGGATGGTCGTGGCACCAGTGGAAGTCACAGTAGATTGACTTGTTCTCTGTGTACCGGGTGCCAGGCTCGAGAGGTGCAGGCCTCCTGAGATAGTCCTCGTGCTGGATCTGCTCTAGTATGCATCGATCGGCAGAGTCTAGTCGGTGAATATGGCCCTCCTGGGCTTTGTGGGTCTATCGCTTGCCCACTTTGGCCTCTTGGAGGCTCCATCTTCCTTAGCTTGAACGTTGTGAGCTCGGGCCGTCGGTAACACAGGCTCTTTGTCAGAATGACACTTCTTGAGGTCGCGACCTTCGCGAGCAATCTGATCATCCTCCACTTCGATCTCTCTTTGGATCCGATCAAACAACGCCCCGAGAGATGGGGGCGGGTTTTGAATAAGATCGTTGTAGATGTGGAGATCGAAGCGTAATGCATTCTAAAATGCGAGCATGATGGCCTCATCGTCGAGGTGACGTCTGGAGAGTGTTGCATGCTCATTTCGAAACCTCCGAGTGAACTCTCGAAGGGTTTCTTCTGACCTCATCCAAAGTCAATAGAGAGAGTCGAGCTTCTTCTCTGGCTTAAGGTTTAAACGGTAGTGTTAGAGGAAGAGATCCGCCAGATCCTTGAACCAGCTTACGGAGCCTGCCGGGAGGTGGTGGTACCAATCAAGTGACATGTCATCCAGGTTGTTTGTGAAGGTGAGGCATAGAACCTGATTGTCGTGATCGTGAGGCATTAACGCTTGTTTGAAAGCGAGGACGTGCAACGTTGGATCTCTTGTGAGGCAATTGAACCTTAGGCGGATTGGAGTTCACCAGCTTCGAGGGAATTGTGGGGAAATTTTTCGAGTCGCCTTGATCGGGAACCCCGCCCCACAACTTTGATTGAATGTTGATGGTTTGTAGAGTTAGAGATTAAAAAGTAGGTAAAGAGAAAGAAGACACGTAGAGTTGTTATCAAAGTTCGGTCTTACAACCTACGTCTCCGGGCGAGAGGTGCCACCTGGTTTCCACTATAATAAATATAAAGGTAGGGGAGCGTTCTCTCAACAGGCCGAGAGAAGCTTTTTACAGTGGGGGTTGCACGGAGCAACAAGAAAAGAACAAGGAGGAGAGAAGTGAGCTCTAGCTCTGACTTTGGGATCCTCTCTTCCTCTGATTGAATGACCAATCCCTTTTTTGAATGTCATGGGGGTCCTTTTATAGCATAGGCAAGTGCCCGATATGGTAGTGATGATGTGGCGTTGATGACGTGGCACTGATTCTGGGCCTCCTTGTTGGGCCCTTATTGGGCCATTGTGCGGGTCCAATAAAGGGGAGGGATTGATCCGTGGGCCCTGCAGAGTGGGTCCATAAGCCCGAGCGGGCTTACTTACTTGGGTCATTGCATGAGCCCATACGGCTCTGATCCGGTCCGGTATAATTTTTGCACCCACAGTTACCCCCTCCCAGTCGGATCTGGACCTCCTAGGTCGGCTGGGATTCCATGGTGCAAACGCCTTAGATCCTGGCATGGTTGGCTAGGGCCATCAGAGTCACGGTTCGTATTAGCGAAGTCGCGACTCGTGTCACAGGCCAAGCCAACACGTTCGTGTATGATACTCATACTGATTTTCTTTCCATATTTGCAGCCCTCTATTGCCATGGTCACGATTCTGTATTTATTTGCATGGGCCGAAAAGTCTCAGTTTTATAAAAAGGTGTTTTTTTGGAAAATCAGTGCGTTTTACGACCGAGACCCTTCTCCTTCTGCCGACGCCGAGATCCTCTTGGTGCGAGCAAAAAGTCTCAGTTTTGTAAGTGGACGTTCCCGAAAAATCAATACCTTTTTCGACTGAGACTCCTCCTTCTGCTGACATCGAGACCCTCTTGGTACGAGCCAAAAAGTCTCGGTTTTGTAAGTGAACGTTCCTAAAAAATCAGTGTGTTTTTCGACCGAGACTCCTTTTCTTGCTGCTGGCGCCGAGACCATCTTGGTGCAAGTAAAAAAGTCTTGGTTTTATAAGTGGGTGTTCCCAGAAAATTAGTGTATTTCACAACCGAGACTCCTTCTCCTGTTGCTATTGCTGACACACACACCCCTCTCGGTTTTTGACCAAACCAGGGGGCATTGCTGTAGAAACCGAGACCCCCACCCTCTCTGTTTTTGACAAAATCGAGGGGGGCGTTGCTGATGTCGAGCCTCAACGCTTCTGCATAGATCTCATACGAGCCTAAGACTGCAACGTCTTTTTCTATCCCGAGCTTGGCGCGATTCAACCAAGCTCGTGATGTTGTCTCCACAGCCTTCAACACCTCTCAATACCCAATTAAAGAAATCTCTCAACACCTTTTAATGTTTGCTGACCTCTCAACCTCACCAATACCCACTGCAACAAATCTTTGTAAATGCTTTAATGTTTGCTGATCTTTCAATCTCATCAATACCCAATGCAACAAATCTTTGTAAATCAACACCTTTAATGTTTGCTAACCTTTCAACTTCATCAATACCAATGTAACGAATCTTTGTAAATCAACACCTTTAACGCTTGCTGACCATACGACGGATCCTTCAGCGATTCAAAGCCAGTACAATGCACGCGACTTGACGTACATGAGTACGCTGCCTAAAATTTATTGCGTTGAAGTGGTCACGACAGATGTTATAAGGAAACGTGGGTGTGGTGAGGCTTGGTTTTTTTGCGTTTCTTCACCCAATTGAACAACTCTTTCCCCACGAGCTGCAGCACCCTCGAGCGATCTAGGGTAGCGATTGATATTTTTTTTTTCGTGGTATTCAATATCTGTTGAGTCGTCGCGCATGTGCCCTTCTCCTTCCCCGCCCCATCTCGGTTTTTTACGAAACTGAGGGGGATAGGGGCTGTTGAGTCGTTGCCCGCCTGTGCTAATGCCGAAACCCCCACCCTCTCGATTTTCTGACGAAACCGAGAGGTGGATTGTTGTTGATGCCAACCTCCCCCACCCTCGCGGTTTTTTGACAAGACTGAGAGATGGACTGTTGTTGATGCCGACACCCCCTCCCATCTCGGTTTTTGACAAAACCGAGGGGGGGGGGCTGTTGTTGATGCCGAACACCCCCACCCTCTCGGTTTTTTGACAAAACCGAGAGGTGGACTATTGTTGATGCCGAAACCCCCACCCCTCTCGGTTTTTTATGAAACCGAGATGGGGGGCTGCTTGTGGGGTGCTGTCACCCCCACCCTCTCAGTTTTTTGACAAAACTGAGAGGTGGATTGTTGTTGATGCTGAAACCCCCACCCCTCTCGGTTTTTTTGTGAAATCGAGATGGGGGCTGTTAGTGGGGTGCCGTCACCCCCTCCCTACTCGGTTTTTGTGCAAAACCGAGGGGGGGCTGCTTGTTGATGCTGACACCCCGTTATTGGGACTGCTTAGGAATATAAAAAATTGTATCGGACCGGATCAGAGTTGTATGGCTCACGCAACGGCTCAAGTAGGTAAGCCCGTCCGGGCTCATGGACCTACTCTGCAGGGCCCGCAAATCAATCCATCCCTCTTATTGGGCCCGCACAATGGCCCAATAAGGGCCCAATAAGGAGGCCCAGAACCAGTGCCACGTTATCAACGCCACATCATCACTACCATATCGGCACTTGCCTATGCTATAAAAGGACCCCCATGGCATTCAGAAAAAGGGTTGGTCATTCAATCAGAGGAAGAGAGGATCCCAAAGCCAGAGCTAGAGCTTACTGCTCTCCTCCTTGTTCTTTTCTTGTTGCTCCGTGCAACCCCTACTGTAAAAAGCTTCTCTCGGCCTGTCGAGAGAACGCTCCCCACCTTTATATTCATTATAGTGGAAATTAGGTGGCACCTCTCGTCCGAAGATGTAGGTCGTAAGACCGAACTTTGAAAACAACTCCACGTGTCTTCTTTTTCTTTAGCTACTTTTTAATCACTAACTCTACAAACCATCAACATTCAATCAAGGTTGTGGGGCGGGATTTTCGATCAAGGCGGCCACCTCTCGCCACGGAGCCCAGAGGATTTGTAGATGAAGAGGTCCCTCGAAAGTATGGCTGTTTCGATGGTCACCTCGCTGGTCTGATAAGTGCCTCGGAGGAAGAGGAGGTGACGAAGATGTAGTAGTCCTCGTCGGACAATGCTTGGCTAGAGTTCGGTCGAAGTTGTATTGAAGCTGAACTTTGGGGCGGTGGTCCTTGTTCCGGACGTCTCTTGTAATGCAAGGATCGGAGGATGATCAAGAGCTGAGAGGTGCTACAACTTTAAGTAGTCCTAATAAAGGGACTAAAAAGTGCAATTTAACCCCAAGTATAGGGTGTGTAGCGAAGTAGTAATCTCAGTGAGTCCGAGGTCGATTCCACAGGGACTGAAGGACTAATGGGAACTAATGTGATGACAGTGCGTGAACATGGATGTAATTCAGAGTTTTCCACTGAGAATGGAGCACGAGAGAATGAAACTACGTTACTAAATTAAATAGAACTAAATATTGCAATTAATTAAAGGAGGTTATGATGGAGATGAGGCTAAGGCGTCTGGGTTCAACCTAGTAATATATTATGCATTCTTTTGATCAATGAGTATGTATGAAGATAGCATGAAAATTAAGTTCGGATACATGCTACAGGGGTCTTTAAGCATTACACATGCCCGGAGTCGATGTGGAATCAAAAGGACTTGTACACATGCATCGATGTCTAAAGATATGCATTCGTCATACTTAACTAAATAGATTGAAAATCATGCGAAGAGGGACTCGTTACGCTTGTGTTAACATACCACAGGGATTCACAAGTATTCCGTATGCCCGGAGTCAATACGGAATCAAACAAATTTGCAAGTACGTTAACATACATCATCAGGCAGTATCAGTCACATAGGATTCAATCATAAGAAATTAAAGCTTGTTATTGATCAAACGAAAAACATAGCATATTACTAGGCATCCCCCATAGCCTTAGCTAGGGGTTTAGCTGCGCATGTTCATAGAATTCAACAGAAAAGCATAAATGCAAGCAAACTCCATTAATGACGATACGAAGGTTGACGAGCGTGGATGACGGCTTCTGGCGATGATAACGACGTTCGACGATGATGACAGCATCAGTGAAGCGTGGCTCAGAGACGATGGTCCGGGTGCGTTGATGACGATGCCGGGTGGAGGATGATAGTAATCCCTCGGACAATGGCTTTTGGTCGAAGGTAAAGGTGGCGAGTGGTGATGGTTCGGCCCGGTTGGTGAAGGAAGTCCAGGTGGTGCTTCGTTCCTTTCGTCGGCTCAAGTTCGGGGGTGAATGGATCGGTAGTGGTCCGGGTGTATTGGATGGTGGTGCTCGGCCCCCCTAGTTTGATGAAGTTCAGCCCCTTATATAGGATAGAGAGAGAAAAAATATAGAGAGAAGTCCGCCCCTGTTACGTGCATGGGTTCGATTAATAAAGAGGGAGAGTGAAAGAAGATCGGAGAAGAGAGATGTGGGTGCGGACGGCTGTGATGGGTCTCGGAATAGAGAGAGAGAATGAGAGATATGGAAAGAGAGAGAAACAAAAGGGACGGGAGAGAGAGCTGGGCGTTCGGGGCTGATAGGTCGGTTTAGAGAGAGAAATAAACGGGAGAGAAGAGAGAGACTTTCGGTAGAGAGAGAAAAGGAAAGAGAGATCTCTCTAGAGAGAGAAGATCGGAATAGAGGGAAAAACAGAGAGCTGGGCCACTGGTTTGTAGGAGGAGAGACACACGGGCGGCTGTGATTAAAGTGGACGGCTGCGATGAGCCTGCATGTGATCAGGTCCGGGTGGTGTCAGTTACACCGGACGTCTGTGATGCCGCTGCATGGGTTGGTGAGCGGCAGAGCGTTCGGGTGCATGCACGGGACGGCTGCGATTAAAGTGGAAATAAATGACACGGACGGCTGCGATGGCTTGGGTTATTGGGTGTTGTGAGATGGGGTAGGTGCTGGATTTGCATGGGAATAAAAGAGACGGATGTGATGCGATCGGACGGGTAAGAGTGAATTTATGAGGACGGGACTCGGCTAGCTGAGCTCATGCAGGGGATTTGAATTGTAACGGATGACTGCGATTCGAGCTGGTCGGGTAAAGGGATTGGAGGTTTAAGAAATAAAAAGGTCTCAGGAGATCTTATGTAAAGCTCGAGAGATGGAGCACTGCATGCAACTCTTGACGGGAAGATCGGGTTGGATAAAAAACGAATGGTTGCGATGGTAGTGTGTTGGTCTTTGGCGGCATGGGTTTAGTTGGGTTAGATGGAATCGGGTAATGGTATGGGTATACATATGGCTGGGGTTTGGCTAGGACTAAACGTTGGGATTTATTTGTTATGCTTCGGTAACCATTCGAGCCATCCACACTCGTCAACTCTTCCATATCAGCCCCTTTGCATATGCGTGGTTCTTCAGTGGTCCGACGCTAGCGATGTGTTGCCGGTGATGTTATCTCGGCCAATTTCTCCACAATCATCATTCTCTGCATCATTCTTCATAAGGGCCTCCAAACGAGCTGTGCATGCTCCATTGGCTCGCCGTGAGAATGTCTACCATATTATCATGATGTCCTTTATCCGCCTATGTCGAGTACCGGGTCAATTCCCTGAAAATCACACATGAAATGACGCATGTAAGGATCCAATACGATAATCGATACATTGCGGCCGGTAACGTGCGGGCTTAACGTGCGGCACCCCTTTCGGGGGTATTTTTGGATTTTTTTTTTTTTGGGATATATTGATCACTTGCCCTTGGATTGGACACACAAAAAATTTCAGCCCGATCCAAGACCTGTAGGCCGTCCAAATGTGTTGGTCAAAATGGCGAAAAAAATGAACGACCGATAAAAGATCAACATATTTGGACGGCCTACAAGTCTTGGATCGGGCTAAAATTTTTTGTGTGTCCAATCCAAGAGTGGGCGATCAATCCCCAAAAAAAAGAATTCCAAAAATACCCCCGAAGGGGGTGGCTGCACGTTAGCCGGCCGCAATATATCACTACTATATATATATATACATATATATATATATATATATATATATATATATATATATATATATATATATATATATATATATATATATATATATATATATATATATATATATATATATATAGGGGGCTGCTATGCTGCGGCATGCGGTGCGTGCGGCATCGCACCGCAGCCGTGTGATGCACTGCTGCGTGCATCGCATGCACGCAGCGAGTGCATCACACGACTGCGGTGCGATGCCGCACGCACCGCATGCCGCATTCAAGCATTTCTCTATATATATATATATATATATATATATATATATATATATGGGGAGGGATATACTCTTACAAGTCATCTCTTACAAGTGGGATCTTACTAATGATCCGGGCCTTCCATTTCGGAATGGATGGCTGTGATCCATTCCCCCTTTCTCTTTCTCTATCTCTCTCTCTCTCTCTCAAACCGTGTAAACCAGCCCCCTCCCCGACCCTCCCCGACCCCCCCCCCCGACCCCGACCTTCCCCATCGGCTCCGGCGCGGGGCGCGGAGTGACAGGCCGGCGGGCCGGAGCAACGGGCCGGCGAGCCGGCGCGGGGCGACGGGCAGGCACGGGGCGACGGGCGGAGTCTCGAAAGGGGCTGCCGGCGCGGGGCGGGCAGGCGCAGGGCGACGGGCCGGAGCGGGGCTGCCGGCGCAGGGCGACGGGCAGGAGCGGGTCGGGGCTGCCGGAGGGTGGGCCGCCGGAGCCGGGGGAGGGGGTGTCGCGGGGCTGCCGGCGCAGGGCGACGGGCCGGAGCGGGTCGGGGCTGCCGGAGGGTGGGCCGCCGGATCCGGGGGAGGGGGTGTCGCGGGGCTGCCGGAGGGTGGGCCGCCGGAGCTGGGGGAGGAGGGGGTCCGATCGGGGTCGGGGGAGGGTGGGGGTCGGGTGTTTGAGAGAGAGAGAGAGAGAGAGAGAGAGAGAGAGAGAGAGAGAGAGAGAGTGAGAGAGAGAGAGAGGGGGGGGGGGGGGGGATGATGATCCGGGCCCTCCATCATAATCGGAACGGACGGCCCGGATCATTAGTAAGAGGCACTTGTAAGAGATGACTTGTAAGAGTATCCCTCACCATATAGGGGAGGGATACTCTTACAAGTCATCTCTTACAAGTGCCTCTTACTAATGATCTGGGCCGTCCGTTCCGATTATGATGGAGGGCCCGGATCATCATCCCCCTCTCCTCTCTCTCTCTCTCTCAAACACCCGACCCCCACCCTCCCCCGACCCAGATCGGACCCCCTCCTCCCCCAGCTCCCGCGGCCCACCCTCCGGCAGCCCCGCGACACCCCCTCCCCCGGATCCGGCGGCCCACCCTCCGGCAGCCCCGCGACACCCCCGACCCGCTCCGGCCCGTCGCCCTGCGCCGGCAGCCCCGCGACACCCCCTCCCCCGGCTCCGGCGGCCCACCCTCCGGCAGCCCCGACCCGCTCCTGCCCGTCGCCCTGCGCCGGCAGCCCCGCTCCGGCCCGTCGCCCTGCGCCGACAGCCCCTTTCGAGACTCCGGCCCGTCGCCCCGCGCCGGCTCGCCGGCCCGTTGCTCCGGCCCGCCGGCCTGTCACTCCGCGCCCCGCGCCGGAGCCGATGGGGAAGGTCGGGGTCGGGGTCGGGGGGGGGGGGGGGGGTCGGGGAGGGGGCTGGTTTACACGGTTTGAGAGAGAGAGAGAGAGAGAGAAAGAGAGAGAGAGAGAGAGAGAGAGAGAGAGAGGGGGGGAATGGATCACAGCCATCCATTCCGAAATGGAAGGCCCGGATCATTAGTAAGATCCCACTTGTAAGAGATGACTTGTAAGAGTATCCCTCCCCTATATATATATATATATATATATATATATATATATATATATATATATATATATATATATATATATATATATATATATATATATATATATATATATATATATATATATATATATATATATATATATATATATATATATATATATATATATATATATATATATATATATATATATATATATATATATATATATATATATATATATATATATATATATATATATATATATATATATATATATATATATATATGGTATAATGCGGCATGCGGTAAGTGCGGCATCACACCGCAGCCGTTTGCGGTGCATCAGACGGTTGTAGTGCGGTGCCGCACTTACCGCATGCTGCATTATAGCATGGATATATATATATATATATATATATATATATATATATATATATATATATATATATATATATATATATATATATATATATATATATATATATATATATATATATATGGGAGGGATACTCTTTCTCATGGCCTCTTACTCATATAGTTACCTATGATCCGGGCTGTCCATTAGATCCCAACGTACGGTTCGGATTAGATGGGGAGTCAAAACAATGGTGTCTGCATTAAATGCTCGTATTAAAATCCCATATTAAAAGCCCGCATTTAATGCGGACACCATTGTTTTAACTCCCCATTTAATCCGAATTGTACGTTGGGATCTAATGGAGGGCCCGGATCATAGGTAACTATATGAGTAAGAGGCCATGAGTAAGAGTATCCCTCCCCATATATATATACTAGTGCATGCCTGTGCCTGTCGGCACGCAGGAGATTTCGAGGGCGAGGACAATATTTCAAGGCAGGTGACAATATTTCAAAGATGGCAAAAAAATATTTCAAGAGTGGCAATAATATTTTGAGGGAGATAACAATATTTTGAGGATGATAACAATATTTTTTTAAGGGGAGATAATAGTAGTAATGTTCATGCCAGTCGGCACGAACATTCGGCGAGGACGCCCACAGTGATACCATCTTAGCTGGCATCATGGATTAATAAAAAAAGTCAGAGCCAACACCTCTCTTCACAATAGTCGTTTATCCCTCCCACATATGTGATCTTTTCGTGAGTAAAAGATCAAATAGGAAAATTAATTTCCTAAATACATATTACCTATGTAATTGATGTCTCAGGGAAAAATTTTTCGTTGTTCTTTTGAACTGGAGAAATTCAACAATTGTTTCATGGGACATCAATTTTCAGTGTTCGTTTTGAGCCTGAAAAAATTAAACAACTTATTTCAAACTTCCGACAAAATCAAGTATAAGTCCTTAACAATTTTGCAATATTAGCCACATGACACCATAATTTGCTATATTAGCTAAGGTCCCTATAAGTGCATCTTTTAGTTAAATGGGTTCAACTTTTAGTTCATAAAAGGTCCATACATGTTTCTAGCGCATGTGCACATACATGTGGTGGAGAATTTTCACCTAACTGTGCCTCTTTTCACCCCGATCAGCCAGGGGGAGAGAGAGAGAGAGAGAGAGAGAGAGAGAGAGAGAGAGAGAGAGAGAGAGAGAGGCCCGATACGTCGGAACCCAGGCCAGATTCGATCAGCCGGAGCACGGGAGCAAGCCTAGATCCGATCTGCCGGAGCACAGGCCAGATCTACCGGTTGCACAGGCCAAATTCATCACCGATCCGCTGGAGCGTGCGCGCGCGAGAGAGAGAGGCTTGGCGGGTGGTCGCCGGCGTTCGGCGCCGGTCGTGCAGGCCAGATGGCCTTGAGCTCTCTAAGGGGGTTCTCGTCGCCGGTGAGAGCGGACCCGGAGCCGGTCTGGTGGTGGTGGCTCCGCCCACCGGCGGCGGTAGTGCCGCTTGCCGGGCTCGCTCCCCTCTTTTCTCTTTCTTTGCCGTAGGTGTTGGTGGAGCTCGGAGAGGGGGAGGGGCATCGAGTAGGAGTCTTTAGGAGAGAGAAGAGAGAGAGGGACAGTTAAGAGAGAGAGAGAGAGGGAGGGAGGGAGAGAAGTCCGGAGAGGGGGGGATCGGGTAGGAGAGAGAAGAGAGAGGAGAGAAAGGGATGGTTAGGAGAGAGAGAGAGAGAGAGAGAGAGAGAGAGAGAGAGAGAGAGAGAGGGAGTCTGTGGATGAGAGAGAGAGTCCTCCTACCGGCCCGCTGCATCGGTAGTGGACGCCAAGGCCAGCCGCTCCCCGACCCGTCCCGCCTCCACTGTCGTGCCGCACCCAACAACCACCCAACCTCCTTTCCTCCCTGCAGCCCAACGAAGCCTCAACCCCACCACCCCCTCTCCTTCACCTCGCTGTAATGGCAACCACCGCACCTCCTTGCCTCCTCCGCTGCACCAGTAGTCGTGCAGTGACAACCCGAATAAAAAGAGAGAGAGAGAGAGAGAGAGAGAGAGAGAGAAACCAACGAAGAGAGAAATCGTGGGAGGGAGAGAGACGGAGATGAGATAGAGAGATGAAGAGAGTGAGAGATCGGAGATAAGAGAGAGAAACCGACGGCTGTGATCTCTCTGTTTTTTGTAACCGGAAAGCAATTATGGCGGAGGGGGACCACGTACAGATGGCAGCCATAGGGAATTAACCCTGGTAAGAAAATGTGTAAACAATCACATCAATACCGAACATATCCTTATTTTTTTTACACGAAAGCCCTCTAAACGATTATTAAATTTTTTTTTTTACAATCAAGTCCTTCACTAATTTATTACTTTCCTACACATAATTTCATCCCCACATTTTAACTCGATTCAATCTCAACCGTTCCCCCTACCCAGATGAATCGCACTCACCCTTACAACAACTTATCTTGCCCCCTCATTCTATCCCCCGCTCAAAGACAGATCATGACCGTTGTTTATACCCCCCACAAAACTGTAGCTTATTATATAGATATAGATATATATATATATATATATATATATATATATATATATATATAGAGAGAGAGAGAGAGAGAGAGAGAGAGAGAGAGAGAGAGAGAGAGAGAGAGAGAGAGAGAAAATGGGGTATGAGCTGACAACCCATTTGGGCATTTGGGCTGTCAGCTCACAGCCCTCCGATCGTCATCAGCAACCGTCCGTTTAAAATAAAAAAAAACACCTAAACTACTCTCTCCCTCTCCCTCTCTCTCGCGAGCCCTCCGACCCCTGCCCCCTGCACCCCCGATCCCCTCCGGCCCCCGACCCCTGCGCCCCCGGTCCTCTCCGGCGCCCGCCTCCGGCCGGATCCGATGCCCCCGACCCCCTCCGGCCCCCAACCCCCTTCGGCCCCGGTCCCCTGCCCCCTGCCCCCTACGCCCCTGACCCCTCCGGCGCAAACCCGTCCCCCTCCGACCGTACTCCCTCCGGCAGACCCCGTCCCCCTCCGACCGCACTCCGCTCCGGCGCCCGCCTCCGGTCCCCTCTGGCGCCCGCTTCCGGTCCCCTCCCTGCGCCCCCGGTCCCCTCCGGCACCCGCCTCCGCCCGGCCCTCGTCCGTCGCCCCCTGCGCCTGTCTCCGGCCGAGCCCCTGACGGGGCTGCCGCTGCCGCTTGAGAGAGAGAGGGAGAGGGAGAGAGTAGTTTAGGTGTTTTTTTTTATATTTTAAACGGACGGTTGCTGATCATGATCGGAGGGCTGTGAGCTGACAGCCCAAATGCCCAAATGGGCTGTCAGCTCATACCCCGTATTCTTTATATATATATATATATATATATATATATATATATATATATATATATATATATATATATATATATATATATATATATATATATATATATATATATATATATTCTCACCCATAATATGTATGACAGTGTTATAAAACGGTGAGCCTTCGGGCAAAATAGACAACATCTTGTGTGTGGGATCGGGATGTTACGTTATTGTGATCCAAGAGTTAAGAATTCCGAGACATAAGTCCATGATGGATGAGGTGATGACGACAAAGATACAAGAGCAAATAGCCAAGACTCCTAAGGCAGACTGACGAGATGGATGAAGTATCAATGCATATGTTGATCTTTGTACCAGTGCATCAGTTAGGCTCAGGTAGACATCATTACCACCAGTGCATTAGTTAGGCTCAGTTAGACATCCTCGCCACCAGTGCATCAGGTGCATCAATTAAGCCATTGGTGCAAATCTTATGCACTGATATAAAGATCTAATGTATCACTAATACAAAGATAATCTTATTCACTGATGCAAAGATCAAATGCATCACTTATACACTGAAATAAGAGATCAAATACAAATACACTGATACAAATATCAAATGCGACACAGCTACAATGATCATCTTATTCATTGATGTGCAACACTTATGAACTGGAGCAAAGATCAAGTAGAACACTTAAGCATTGGCACAAAGTTCATCGTATGTACTTATGCACTGATACAAAGATTAAATGCAGTAGTAGTATAAAGATCTCAAATGCACATTATCCGAAAGGCAAAGCCTAATCAGAAAATGATCGAAATGCAAACCCTAGCTCTAGAAAATTAGCAAGATTGCAAACCCTAGCCAGAGTTTAGGTTCAAAACCCTAGCGCATGATCTAGCCAAAAAAACAAGATTGTTGGCTCAAAGGAGGAAAATGAGAAAAATGACCCAAACCCTAACTGAGAAATAGAGAGCTCTCCCGCGCCGAAATGGCCTGTCCGTCTTCACTGTTTCCGTAAGTGGATGGAAAAAGATTACCCTCCAAAATTTGGGCGGAAACGGAGTCCGCCAAACCCGGCTGTAAAGGGCGGAAACGACTTCCGCTTTCCGCCCTGCAGTTCCATTTTCCACCCAAAAGAACGCCACCCAAAATCTCCCACCCCCCTTATCCGCGCACCGCTGGTCTCTCAAGCCCCGCCTCTTCACCGGACGTCATGGCGCTCCAGCCACTCTCCCCCGCCGCCGCCCCGCTGTCTCTCGCCCCCAGGCTGAAGGCTACCCCGCCCGTCCTCTTCTCAACAAGAGCAGGTCTCCCCTGAACCCGCAAACCTCGCACTCTGTTTCCCTCCCGAATTCTCGAATTCAACGGATTACCATGCCTTGTTATCAATTCGAAGCAAACGAGACGCTTCAGTTCAACCCAATAATTTAGCCAACTTTGTACATTTAATCTGAGAAAGCCAAGAGAGAGAGAGAGAGAGAGAGAGAGAGAGAGAGAGAGAGAGAGAGAGAGAGAGAGAGAGAGAGAGAGAGAGAGAGAGAGAGAGAGAGAGAGAGAGAGAGAGCACTATTGGGTGATGGAAAGAGCTGGATGATTTTGAGGATCTTACCCACCTAGAGAAATAGCTAATTTCATGATAATATTCATATCTAGACTGACCCAAATGCATATGAGGTCTATTGTCTCACATAGCATTCCTAACGCATGCCGAACCGTCTTGTCCTCGAGGTTAGATGCCGGAAGGCCTCTCACATTGCTTGAGGTGTAGATTATCGTACTTTTTCCGACAATGCCATAGATTTCTCTATGAAATTTTCGTGTTCCACGTCGCGATTTTTTGATGCAACTTGGCATAGCTGAGTTGATGTTTATTGTATCTGTGTCTCCTTTACAGAGGGTATCTTGTTTGGACTTATAACGATTTGACTATAATCGAGGTTCAAAATAGCTGTTAAAAGAAGTTCCTCGAGCATATGGTACATGGTACTTCATGTATGTAGAACCTTTATTGTCTATATTTCAGAAATATTCTTTGCGTCTGTCTCGGCTTCTAGTCGCGTCAATGTTTTCGAAACTTTGATCCATCTATAATTGGAACTCTATAATTATAAAAAATGGAGCAGATTAAGGTCTCATTGGAGGAGGATGAATTTGCTCTTAACTAGAAAATAATGGGTCATCTTCCCTTGATTCTGTTCTGCTGAATATTTCTTGTTTTATTGGCAAATTTGTGTGTCCCATTTGTTTTTGCATATTTCGGATTTCGTTACCAAGCGAAAATGCTGTTCTGGCAATAGTAATTCAGTATATATTTACCGAGCGGTTCATAAAATGAGAAATATATAGCCCATCCAAAATATTGCCCAAGTAGGAAAAGATTATAATACTGGGAAAAGAATCCTGACATTGTGCTCTATACTTGATTATATACTCAATGTCGTGTCTTGGTAACAACAGAAAAGGAATATTTTCAGATCCATACCGCAAAGGAAACAAAAACACTGGACGCATATTCATGTGTGCAAATGTTTTGTCTTGGAGCTCCACTGTGAACTATGTAAGACTACAGCAGAGTGCAGGTGCATTCTTAAGGAAGCACTCGGCTTCTAAACTCATCTTGGAAAGGAGGCAAGTGCAGTAATTCCATTAACATCTTGGAAAACATGTTTCTTTATTTAGGTTGACCCCCGTATGTGTCTAATTCCATTAACATGTTGTTGCCTTCTCAGAGCAGGATTCATTAGGTGTGCAACCATGGAAGAAATTGAAGCAGAAAAGACCTTCATCGAGAAAGATGCTGTAAGTGTGTTTTTATGATTTCCTTTGAACTTCAGATATGGAAATTAACCTGCTTTGCCTAGTGGCACATTCAGTCATTCGACATACTTTTCAGAAAGAGAGAATGGAGAAAACCATTGAATCTGTTCGAGCAAGTTTTAATTCAGTGAGGACAGGAAGAGCAAACCTTTCCATGCTTGACCGAGTTGAGGTATGAAGCCACATGGTCTAAGGCCCTTTTGCAAGTATATACTTATTTCTTAATGGTGATTAAGTTTCAGAAATAATACCTGCTAGACAGATATATCTTCTTACATATTCACAATAAAAGGTACAGAAAAGTAATATAACAATACCAAGAAAGTGTAACTATTTTTGCCTTTGGTGATTGGCTTGAAATCAGCCTTGTTTCAAGCTAGTTTGAAGCATCTAGCTATATGGATAATGTTCTTGTTCACTTTCTGTATATTAAATGACACAAAGCAGAGCTAGAAAAGATGTGGACCATGTGGTTTACTCTCATTACAATAATTTAAATTTTGTGAAGCTCAATGCCTTGAAGAAATTTATGTATTCCAGTTGTGCTGCAGCCTGCAGGTAGTCGACCAATATCAGCATCTTAAGGTTTGCATGGATTAGGCTTCCACAGAAGGTGTTGTTTAGGTCAAAAAATTAGGGGTGGCAATGGGTCGGGTCGGGTTCGTGTCGTGTCGTGTCGTGTACAAAATCCCTAGACCCGGACCCGACCTGTTTAACTAATCGTGTCTAGATCCTAAACCCGTACCCGACCCGCTAATAAACGGGTAGACCCGATAAGACCCGGTAAGACCTGTTTACCACCCATGTCTATTCAGGTGACCCGATCCGACCTGACCTGACCCGAAAGACCCGCTGGTATTATATATTATAGTATCATTGCGGGTAGACCCGACCCGACCCGTTGAATACTAAACGGGTCCTCCCGGGTCTACCGTGTCCAGACCCTAAACCCGGACCCGACCCGTTTATTAAATGGGTCTATTGTGTCGACCCGTTTACGACCCGAACCCGTTTAGCCCAGACCCAGACCCGCTAACTTCGTGTCGGGTCCGAAATTGCCAGCCCTACAAAAAATAAGTAGGAAATAAAAGCTTCACTACACTTGATTCAAATATAGAGAATAATTGAAAAGTAAAAATTAACCTGCTAATGAATGCAACTTGTTAACTTATTGATTTTTGTCTTATTAGCACATTTTTGCTTACTTCACATGTGGACTCGATCCACTTGCAATAGTACATGGATTATGCTAGACCTTTTAATGCAATGAGCATAATTCATTTGTTACAAATTACAGTAACCACCCAGTTTAAATAAGAGAAGTGGATTTGCAAATCAACAAATTGAAATATATTTGAACCACCCTCTAATTTCATCCAAACCTTCCTCACCCCCGAGTTTGGCCAAATTTCTACCTATCTCCAAATTGTGGACGCGGCATAATCTTCTATTTATATATTCATTTTAAGTCTATTATTCCTTTGTAAGTCTATCCTTCCTAATTCTGCCATCTTAACATCAGTATTTTAGCTATCATCGCCCCTTTCGACTATTCTTTGTTATGATTTCTAAACTTCTTTAACTTGCAGAATATTAAGTAAAATCTCGAAGGTCACAGTAGCATAACATTCTGCTGACATTCATTCACCTTATTTAATCGTATTTTAAACATGCGTTAGATCCTCTATAATTGAATAATGCTATGGAAAAGTGACTTATCTGGGGATTCTTATCTCTCAATTGTAGCTGCATTCTCCATAATGTCAGGTAGAGATTTGATGTGTTGGATATGCTCATGATCGAGGATATGAAGATCCGTGAGGCTCTTCTAGTGCTCCAGCTTCATTCCAATCCACACATTCCCACTAAAGCTGCATTTTGAATGAACTAATTTCTCTAAAACATCTCATCCATAAGCCTACTTGTTAGAAAATCTGAAGTAGAGATAAGAAGCTTCAATTGTATGTATTATTAATCAATTACTCCTGATTCCTGAAGTTGATAACCATGATTTTGAAAAATTGCATCAATATGGTTGTTTCAGTTCGGCTAAAGTTTCCGGTCCCAGTTGTCTAGTGCATCCTTCATGTGTTTTTGACCAATTTTCAAATTCTTCACTATTTTTCCTAGTCGTCTAGTGCATACTTCATATGTTTTTCAAATTCTTTACTTTTTTTCCTATCTTCTTAACAAGCATCCTTAATACCATATATCCTTGTACATCTGTGGATTATAGCAAAGGAAAAAGTCAAGTTCTTGGGTCTTTAAAATAAGTTGAGCTAAAACGAAATATATGGAGTGCAATTTTAGTGAATATAATAATGATAGTAAATCCATTTCACAATTGAAGGCTAAGAAGTACAATAATGTGATTGTTTTCGGTATCTTGGGTCTGTCATATAGAAGAATGGAGAGATAGATGATGATATATCCAATAGGATTAGAGCAGGTGGGATGAAGTGGAGAGGGGCCTCGGGAGTGCTATGTGATTGACGCTTGCCTTTAAGACTCAAGGGTAATTTACAAGATAGCAATAATACTCGTAACGTTATATGGTTCAGAATGTTGGCCCTTAAAAAGAGCTCAAGCTTATAAGATTGGCGTGGCAGAGATGAGGATGCTAAGGTGCATGTGTGGAAAAATTAGGAGGGATAGAATGAGTAATGAGTGGATTAAAGAAAGTATTGGAGTGGCACCAATTTAGGATAAGATAGTGGATAATAGATTAAGATGGTTTGGCCATGTACAATGTAGAGCAGAAGGACCCCCCGATAAGGAGAGGGTTCTAGATTAGTGTGGAAGGTCCAAGGAGGAGGTGAAGATCTATAATACCATTGATGGAAGTTGTTAGAAAATACATGGAAAAAATTTCATTGACAACAGATATAGCCCTAAATAGAAATGAATAGCGAAGATGGATTCATAAAGCCGACCCCAAGTAGATGGATCATGGCTTGATGGTTATGGCTATGGTTTATAAAGTCAAGTTCTGGTAGAGCATGATGTAGAAACTCAATCCAATTTCAACAAATTTGATGCTTATTGCACTCCCCTAAACATGTATACATGGCAGTCAAATTTTTTCTGTTCCTTTTCTGCAAACAAACTATATTTATTGATAATCTGTTATCCCCACATAGCATAAACATCTTTACACAACTTCTGTAATAACTTGACAGATGTAATCATATTCATGATAAGGACATGAGGGCTTTAGGTTTGACAAATGCAAAGTTTGAGAAATTTAAAAATTTTAGGCATTTGGTATGCCATGAGTAACATTCTTCTTTGCATTTGTCTGTTTTTAGGAAGAATTAGTGGCTATTTGCTTAAGTTGGTTGGCCCCACGCTTGAGATTGGCCATAAAGTGGCATTTGGGCATTTTGGTACTTTATCTATCAGAATGATGTCTTGGTTACAAAATACTTGTGTACATCATGAAATTAACGTATGGATATAATTGAAATAGTAATCCACTAAGTTCACCCCATATAAACATTAGCTCGTCCATATTAGGACGTCAGTTTAGATATTTGTGTTCCTAATCTTTTTATTACTCTGAATCTGCATGTTGCTTCACACGATACCATTTCATCAGTAAATTATGGCCATAGGATTTTCCTAACCAGAGGAGTAAAGTCTCCTTACTTCTTCTTTCTTTCTTACTTTGTGCAAATATAGTTAGCTTGCTTATTGGACTTCTGTGATTGTGCTCTTAACATCATTTCTGGGGCTTCCTTTTCTATGCTATTAGATAAATGTACTTTGCGATGCGACATTGACCAAGTTATTTTTTCTTCGTTACATATTTTTTTATTTTTTGTTTGCCAAATCCTTACCAAAGCGCAACATATTGTTACATCCATATTTTTGTAATCATCTCTTTCTCAAATATTTTTATAATAGATTAGGCACAAGACAGAGCAGTATATCATGATGTTATTGCATGATTTGCATCAAAGAGCAAACTTCTGACATTCTCTCGAAAACAGCTTCTTCAATATATATAAAATAGCCCCTCTGGTTGTTCTCTGGACTCTGGAGAAAGGTCTCTCTAAATTTGCTTCATACATGGATGCCCAACTGCCATAGTCGTCAAATAATCTTACATAATTTCCGTTATTCAATAATCCTTTTTTTCCTAAGTTGCTGCAGACCTGAATTCATCACTAAAGTCCATAGACCTTAGCCTCAGTGCTCGACTGTTTGGCAAAGTCTTGTTTCTCATAATAATAGTACCGGTATAGGTGTCTCTGACCAGAAACCTGACCCCCTGTCCTTACTGAGCGACCTATCAAAATTGATAATAATAGAGGACATAGTTCTTTAAAGAACCTACCTTCCTCTGCCTATATGCCCTTTCCCCACATAAAGCTCTCTCCATCTCCTTATTATGCACAAGTAGAAGTCAATATCGATCTCCAACATGCTCCTGTTTGATTCTCACTTATTGAAAAGAAACATGATTTTTAGTCCTCCCAAGGGTCCAATCCACAAGTGTGTGTGCATAATTCCACAATGAGCTATCTTCCTTCTTTTGTGAGCCATTACTGCAATGAGCTAACTTTTATTAATCCTTCTCCCTCATACATCTTTGCTTCATGGGAAATTTTCATCATGGAGAACCCAACCACTGGTTGAATACATCCTAAGAGGACAAGAAATTGAAAACTTCCTCCCCAAACCTCCCTAGACCCTAGTAGTTACACATTTAAATAATGTGACACACACACAATCTCTCATGTTTACCACTATTTTATCTCTTACATGTCACTGACTCAACCTAGACTCTTCGTAATAACACCTTGCTCTGAAGGCTCAAGTGAAGAATCATCCATATAAATACTTGCCTTGGATGTGATCTAGACCCATCATATCCGTTTAAAACGTTGATAGGCCTTTAGAGATATCTTAAATTTCTTATATCCATCTATTCTCATCGTACATCCACTTGTGGCCACATAAAGCTCAGAAGCTGAGTCCACTGATAAGGTTATCATGATTTTGGTATTCTATTAGTAAAAATCCAACGAGTGCATCCCATATTTAACATTTCCTTTTTAGCTTTATCAAGGTACCAACCCCATTGGAGACCAGTGTATCCATTGTCTTCTTCAAAATCAAGGCACTATAATAGACCTCTGGCCTCTGGGCCTTGGCATTAATTAAGGATCATGCCAATTTTTTTCTCTCTTCCCATGCACCATATGAACTAATTGTTATTGGAAAGCCTGGGTGATAACTTTTCATATTCTTAAACATTTTTATTTGTCCTCTATTCTATTTTTGTATTTGTCTCATGTGGATTAAGAAACTCATTTAGTAGCCAGTACTCTCTTGCAATGTTTTAACTATCGATATCACCAAGTGTCCCGGGGGTAAAATCGGGGATTTATCGCTTATTTATCGCTAATATCGTTACAAATTGGGAAAAATATGTAAGAGGTAAAAAAAGGCAAAATGAAAGGGGGGGGGGTTCTTTTACATATCCTTTTATGTTATATAGATACCATATGACATAAACGTAAAAAAATAATCATTTATTCTAGGGGATACTCAAATGAGACTATGAATCGTCTGACACTTTTTGTGAACTGTCAGACACTTTCCAACACAATCTGAATTAAACAATCACAATAAGATAACAAACACTCGGAAACATGATAAACATCTATGAAAACCCATAATTACATGGAGTCCCAATAAATTTCATGTTAATTATAGATAAACATGTTGAATCGCATCAAACTTGATGCGTGACATATTTATCATCTTAAGAGAAATCCAAAAAAAGAGATTTGAAAAAATACCTCAACTTTGAAGCTTTGAAAAATCTATAAACCCACAAAGTAAAGTCCTAAATCCACCAAGAACAAGTTTTGGAGGCCTTATATTAATTTTAGAAACCCAAATCTAACAAAAAAGGGAAGCAAATTGAGAAAAACCCCATCTCCGGACAAACTGGGTGACTTCGAGCGAAACTGGACAACTTTTTCTCCACTGTCGACAGCTTCATATAAGTTGGACGACAATTTTGGCGATAAAATGGGGATATATCAGGAATATCTTGTTGCTACATCAGGGATAATACTATATCACATAAAAAGGTGAATCTAGGGGGATGTCTTATCACCGCTTGGCGATAGGGGGAAGAAATAAATCACTATTTATCACTGATATTTTAAACTATGCTCTCTTGTGAACTTGTATATGACCCGAGTAATTGGTATGAGAGATGATAGGCCAATTCTTGGTGGTGAAACCCCTGATGGTGAAGAACAAAACACATTTGACGATCCTCAACCATAGGTCCACAAGTTGATGCATTCAAATCAGCTTCGCCTCCTGTTTGAGCAAAAGTGCCTTGTGGAAGTCATGTAGGTTCTCACTTGGAGACTCCCACAAACAAAACTCTTCCAACTTCATTCTAGATTTCTAGGATACCTGGTGAATCCATCACCCCTTCCATTCCTCAAAGTATGGTTCTGATGGTAAATTTCGTCTTAAAACCCTTTTAAACCGGGGAAAACTTAAATATGTTGGTACAACCGTACAGCTATGAGAACAAATTTAATATCTCTAGCCGTAATCCCCCTCCCTGATTGCAGTTGCGTAATTGTCTAGTTCTTATTGATGCTCTACATCTTATCCAATGGCTTTCGAAAAGGCTTTATGGAGTTTACTAATAAATAAAGGAACATCGAAATACACAAAGTGGGGATCCTCCCTACTAAAGTTATGTGGCACTTACGAGTCCTCTAGAAATCCAAAGGGACATTATTCTATTTGAAAATTTTATGGTTTCATGAAGTTTATAGTTGATCACAATCAACTGAATATGCAAGTATCACCACAAACATAATATCTCCGCTGGACCATTAGCACGAAGCTTAAACCTCTGCACTTTACTACATTTTCTCTGGATTGCATAAGATAGGACAAGCAATGGTGGCAATAGCCATTTCGCCTAATTCCCATTTTCTTGTTCTAAGATACAGATGATAGGCATTGCTTAACCCAAAGGATCCATTGCTCCTTGATATCTGTTCTCCTAATGATCTCTTTAATAACTTACTGTCTGACCAGATCACAAGTGCATCTAGTAAGTGAAGAACAATTATCTACATTAAATCCCAATAGAATGTATCATTTATTGTCTTCCACGTTTCTTTTCGGGGCAAATGCCATGTGCTCTTTGTTGGTAACAATCACCAAAACCATTTCAGTTTCTCTGCTATGATTTAGCAATGATTTTATAGGTTGTATTACACAATATTCTATAGATTTTGGCATTCTCATATTTCTGGATGTTAGCCTTTGACATACATACTATTGCTATATGATTCCAATCACTAGACATTCTCCTATTTCTGAAAAAATATTGACTAGCGTTACACTGTACATTATATAGATTGCCAATACCCTCAGTAAAACTCTACACTGGAGCCATCAATTCATTAAGTCCTTTCTTTGTGAGTACGACCTCTCAAATCTCTTCTTTTATGATTTCAATACAGTTCTTGATGAGTTCAACAATAAATTTCTAATATTCCTCAACCTCCTCTCCCTTTGCACAGGAGGAACTGGTTCTGACTGATTTATATTGTTCTTCATTATCCTGTAAAGGCTTCATAAGTATTGCTTTCATTTCATTGCTTATTCTTAAACTACTGATTTTAAATTCATCTTTTCCTTATGTGTGGAAGTCTTTACTATTCACATCTCCATCGACCAGACACCTGTTTCTGGATCAATTTCTCCATTTCTCTCATTGTCTCCAACAATGTTGTGCTACTCTATTAACCTTGTGAGCCTATTTCATTTATCCTCGGTAAACCCACTCTGCAAGTCCTATTAGAAAGATTTATTTTATTGCAACTTGGTTTCCTTTTGCAATATTGATGCTCCCAGCTCATGAGTAGTCCACCATTTCAGATATTGCTTAATCTTTGTTAGCTTATTTGAATTGGCTTGTGTTAAAGATTTTCCTCAATCACCAGGTTCACTTAAAAGGTTTCCAACCGGAAGTGCCTCATGGGTATTAAGCTGATCTCTAATTGTTTGCAGCAGTAGCGATTGTTACCAAATCGGAGATTGGGAAAATAAATCGGCTAGGGAAGAATTCGGAATATCGGGAAAGAGTTGGAAAACCCCCCCCTCTATGTTTGTAATATATATATATATATATATATATATATATATATATATATATATATATATATATATATATATATATATATATATATATATATGGGGACGGGGAGCCTGGACCTCAGGTGCAACGTTATCGCTGCACCCGTGCGTCCGCGCGCGCCAGGTGTCACGAATCCGGGCGAGAACGGAAGCGGCGCGGCCCCAAAATCCCGCTAAATCTCTCTGGCCGTCCGATCGTAATTGATCGAACGGCCAGTCCGAAATCCCGCTCCGGAATTCCCTGCCAAACCGTGGCCGTCTGATCCCGATTGATCGCATGCATCCAGCCGCCTGATCCCGTGCAGCACACCCCACTCAGTCCCGTTCGATTCCCATCCGTTGGATCGATGGGAATCGAACGGAACCGAGTGGGGTCTGCTGCACGGGATCAGGCGGCTGGATGCAGGCGATCAAACTGGATCAGACGGCCACGGTTTGGCAGGCGGTTTGGTGGGGAATTCCGGAGCGGGATTTCGGACTGGCCGTTCGATCAATTATGATCGGACGACCAGAGAGATTTAGTGGGATTTTGGGGCCGCGCTGCTTCCGTTCTCGCCCGGATTCGTGACACCTGGCGCGCGCGGACGCACGGGTGCAGCGATAACGCTGCACCTGAGGTCCAGGCTCCCCGTCCCCTATATAATATATATATATATATATATATATATATATATATATATATATATATATAGAGAGAGAGAGAGAGAGAGAGAGAGAGAATACGGGGTATGAGCTGACAGCCCATTTACTCAAATGGGCTGTCACTGGCAGCCGTCCGATCGATGAGATTAGACCGTCCAAAATCTTAAAAAAACAACAAAATGGGCTCTCTCTCTCTCTCTCTCTCAATCTCAGCAGCAACAGCACCCGCCCGCCCTCCCACCGGCCTGACTCCCTCCCTTCGGCGTCGCCACCCCCCTCCGACGTCACCAGCCCCTCCCGCGTCACCCACCTCCGGCAGTACCCGCTGGCAGCACCTCCCCCGATCGGAGTTGGTGCGACGACGCCGGAGGAGGGGGGGGACTGCGATCGGCCGGCGCCTGAGGGGGAGTCGGAGGGACTGCGATTGGCCGACTGCCAGCGGGAGGGTGGACGCCGGAGCGGGCTTGGTGGACGCCGGAGCTGGAGCGAGAGGGTGGATGCCGGAGCCGGAGCGGGAGGGTGGACGCCGGAGGGGGGTGGTGACGCCGGAGGGAGAGCCGGAGCCAGAGGGAGGGAGTCGGGCCGGTGTGAGGGCGAGCGCGTGCTGCTGCTGCTGAGATCGAGAGAGAGAGACAACCCATTTTGTTTTTTTTTTTAAGATTTTGGACGGTTTGATCTCATCGATCGGACGGCTGCCAGTGACAGCCCATTTGAGCAAATGGGCTGTCAGCTCATACCCCGTATTCTTTCTCTCTCTCTCTCTCTCTCTATATATATATATATATATATATATATATATATTATATATATATATATATATATATATATATATATGTTCCAATAGGTTTTTTGAGTGGTACATGCCGAGATGAAAACACAATTAATATGGATTAAAATGAAATAAAAAATCACAAAATCTCCACTTTTCAAAAAATTTGAGAAATAGTGGTGTAGACTGTAGAGAATGAATGTCGCTATTTTGGTAACAGAGGTTGTAGCTAATGATAGTTCGATGCTATCCTTGTTAACTGATTGATGAAACTAGTTTACCAAAAAGTGAAAAGTGATTGAGACGACCCCTAAATGATCCCTGAAGATCTGAGAGTCCACTACCTAGTGTGTGACCACATGAAAGTGGTGAAACTAGGGCCCAATCTCCTAGATCAATTAGGTTTTGTTCATGGATGGAACCTGACTCAACATTTCCTGGTTCCTGATTCCATTTACCCCCATATTCTTTTCTCAGGATCACCATTGGCACTAAATCTCCTGAAATGTGGGTTCATGTTTGTAACTCCAACATTTTTCTGATATTCATTTATATCTTCTATGGCCATATTCAGTTCGAGAATAAACCAAAGTGATTATCCAGACCATGCACATGAAAGATAACAATTTGGAACAACTGAAACGACCTTTTTCCTCAGCACCATAGGGCATCCATCCCCTGAGTGTTTGCCCTGACCCGGCTCCAAGCCCTTCTCAATTGAATGTGGTTCTCTGTGTAATAATTTATTAGCTTGGAAGGCTAGCCTCTGAGCATTTTCCCTGACCCGGATCCAAGATCTTCTCAATTTATCATATTCATTCGGTCGAAGTAGAACTCATGATGCGTTGAGCTCTTTTAGACTCAGCATTGGTGTATTGCTGCTGTTTGGTCCTCTTTCTATATGTCATTACCACTCTAAACCAGGTATATTAAGCCTTGAATGATGTGGCTGCATGTACTCCTTGCAGTTGTGATTAGAACTCCTTTATAAGCATTGGCAATGCTGTTGATTGTATTGCTTCTATGGAATTTCATATCACATTTCTGGTATTTGGTCAATTTTACCAAACTTGAAGCAAATTAGACAAAATCGTTCATAGTTAAATAGTGTCCAAAAAGGCTGCGGAAAACCGTTCAAGTTCCTAGAAGAATTGATCGACTTAGGTCATCTCCGTACTTTAGCAAAATTTCTTTGCTTCTTCAGACTTCAATACAATCATTGGATATATCTCGATGAGCAGCCCCGTTTCTGATGCAAACAGAATTGCATTACAAAATGAGACAAAAAACTTGGCATGCAACTTTCTATTCATTTTGTTGAATTCTTCAATGCTGCGTATGAATGTGTTATTTCTATTCATTTAGCAGGTCCTTGTGATATCATTCTCATGTACTTCCAGGTTGAGTACTATGGAAGTCCAGTCAGCTTGAAGAGCATCGCACAGATCAGTACTCCTGATGGAAATTCTCTTCTTGTGCAGCCATATGACAAGTCTAGGTAAAATTCATCAATAGTTTCTTGTATGGCTGAATTCCCATTTTTTGACACCTGATATTTTCAGTTTGAAAGTTATTGAGAAAGCAATAGTCAATTCTGCTGTTGGTTTAACGCCAAACAATGATGGGGAAGTTATACGACTGACCATCCCTCAACTGACATCTGAACGTAGGAAGGTTTGCTCTTACTTGACTCTCATCTTATTACACTTTTAGTAATTAGTGCACTGGATACAGATTTCGATCAAAAGTACAAGTACATGCATGGATTATTTGCTAGCATTCATATCTTGTTAGCTGGGACAGTTTCAACCAATGATGGGTTTACAAATATGAACTAGTCTTTATTTTCTCAACAGATTCCCATTTGCTATATTCTTAAGGGCATTTAAAAAACTAAGTCTTCCTCTTGCTTTGGAGCTGACCCAAGGAGATGGCACCTTTGTTATTGTTTTTGTTTATGCCATATGTAGCTCTCAAATATTGATTGTCCATTGAACTAGTTAAATGTGCTTATCAAGGTCAGTAGTTAGATAATAGTACACACTGTGTCTTCCTTTGTTGGCCCTGCTAAAGAGATGCTATCATTCAGCTATTGGGGGCCCACTGCTGTTGCATCTATATGTCTCTGATTGCAAATGCTGGCAGTAATAATAAGGCAAGGAGTAGGGATGCATGGTTTTTCTTTTCTGTAAAAGATGTTAAAAAATAAAATATATCATGTGAAAGAAATAAGGTCAAGAGTATATGAATTTATGGTTCAGACTTGGATACTGTATCATTATTTGGTATATTACGGTCTGAAATTACATATCATATATTGGCACATATTTTAAAGCATATGGTTGGTACCACCATGTTTTAATATCAATGAAAGTTTAAGTGTACACTAACAGCTCTTTTGTACAATTTGACATTTGTGTCCACAATATATAACATTTTCTGAAATAAATATAAGAGCATTCCTTCCCTTAACTTATTATGTAAATATTCATTCCTTATACCCACCAGGGGATAGGGGAGTTGGTAAGCAACTAATTCTTTGGTGAGGAGGCTGTGGGTTCAATTCCTTCCTCCCTCAATTTACCTAGGAGTGTGTAGGGAAACTTCCAAGTGGGTCGGTGTGCATTTCCGGAGGGACTAGTCCGAGTCTGAAGTGGCTCCATTACCCGAAAGGTTTCTGGACACCCACTGATGTCAAAAAAAAATCCTTATTGTTTGTGCCACCATAAAAGTCTGAATGAGCAAAATTTAGTTTTTACTCAAGTACAAAATATATCAGGAGATTGCGGGGAAATCCGTCTATGATCTTTTGATGCTCAACTTCGAAGTACAAAGATTACAACAAGTAAAAGAAATGAAAAAAGAAGAGCGTTGCGGTGCTTGATCCTTCTGGGCTTTGCGCGTAATCGGCTAGGGGCTTTGCTTTACTTTTCTTCTTCTTGAATCTTTACTTATTCTTCGCTCATTCTTCGACTTACTTTGAACTTGAATCTTCTTTCTTCTTCAATCTTTGACCTCCGATCTTCTTCTTTAATCTTCGATCTTTGATTTTCTTTTATTTGCTTCGACCTTCGATTCTTCTTCTTCAGAATTTCTTAGAGCTTTGAAGTATCTTCGGTTGGGAGCTTTGTAGACTCTTCTTCTATGGCAAAGATCTACTCTAATCCTTGTATATTGAAGGTCTACCCTTGTCCTTCTTGTATATTGAAGGTCTAACCCCTTTTTCTTTCTTCTTCCTTCCTTTTATAAGGGTCGAAGTAGTTATCATAGGGAATAACTACCTCGGGTGGTTTAAGCAACCTCAAGTGGTTTCTATAACTCCCTAGGATGGTTAGAGTAACTTCCAGGTGGTTTCCATAACTTCCAAGTGGTTTAATAACTTCCAGTAGTAGTTAGTCCTTTTGAATTTAAATTTTTTCTCTTCATTTTACTTTTATGGTAGAGGTTTGAGTGAATCGGTCTGACTTAATCGACTTGTGGTTTGGGTGTTAAATTCGAGTCGACTTACTGCGACTTGAACTCGATAAAGTTAACTCTTGATTCGGCCTTTTTCTGACTTGGTGGATTTGATGAGTGTTGAACCTGGTGTAAGCTTACTTGCAGGAACTTACACTTGGTCATTTTTCGGCCTTGTATGTTGGCGTATCGAAGGATGTATATCTCTAAGCGTTATTTTACTGACTTAGAGATAGTCTTTGGATGATGGGGATATGACATTTTTCTCACTCTTCCATTGTTTAGACTTAGTCAAAATTTTCTTTTTGGTGCTTTACATTCCATGATACAAGTTTTCCGTACTTTGTCAAACCTAGTCAGGGCCTGGGTTAGGGATGGCCTCTCCTTTTGTCAAGTTTACAAGTTTTCGGGATTTTGAAGTCTCCGGACTTAGTCAAATTTTCGACTTTTGGAGTCTCCAGAACTTAGCCAAATTTTCAAGTACATAGAAAGATTTTTCTGCTCATCAGGGAAATCTTGCCTTCCAGACTTAGCCACATTTCCGAGTGCAGAGAGAAATTTCACTGGTCATCAGAGAATTATTGTCTTCCAGACTTAGCCAAATCTTCAAGTGCAGAGAGAGATTTCCCTACTCATTAGGGAAATATTACTTTCCAAACTTAGCCAAATTTCCGATTGTAGAGAGAAATTTTCTTGGTCATCAGGGAAATATTGCTTTCCAGACTTAGCTAAATCTTCGAGTGTTGAGAGACTTCCTTGGTCATCAAGGAAGTATTGTCTTCCAGACTTAGCCAAATTTTCGAGTGCAGAGAGAGATTTCCCTGGTTATCAGGAAAATATTGCCTTTCAAACTTAGCCAAATTTTTGAGTGTAGAGAAAGATTTCCTTGGTCATTAGGGAAATATTGTCTTCCAGACTTAGCCAAATCTTTGAGTGTAGAGAGAGATTTTCCTGGTCATCAGGGAAATATTGTCTTCCAGCCTCAGCCAAATCTTCGAGCGCAGAGAGAGATTTTCCTGGTCATCAGGGAAATATTGTCTTCCAGACTTAGCCAAATTTTCAAGTGCAGAGGGAGATGTTCCTGGTCATCAGGAAAATATTGTCTTCCAGACAGCCAAATCTTCAAGTGCAGAAAGAGATTTCCCTGATCATCAGGGAAATATTGTCTTTCTGACTTAGCCAAATTTTCTAGTATAAAGAGAGAATTCCCTGATCATCATGGAAATATTGTCTTCTAGACTTGGCCAAATCTTCGAGTGCAGAGAGAGATTTCCCTGATCATCAGAGAAATATTGTCTTCTAGACTTCGCCAAATTTTCAAATTCAGAGAGAGATTTCTTTGGTCATCAAGGAAATATTGTCTTTCAGATTTAGCCAAATCTTCGAGTTCAGAGAGAGGTTTTCCTGCTTATAAGAGAAATATTGTCTTCCAGACTTAGACAAAATTTCAAGAACAGAGAGAGATTTCCTTGAATATCATCAGGGAAATATTGTCTTCCAGACTTATCCATTTTCAAGTGCAGAGAGAGATTTCTTTAGTCATCAGGGAAATATTGTCTTCCAGATTTAGCCAAATATTCGAGTGTTGAGAGAGATTTTCCTGGTCATCAAGGAAATATTGTCTTCCAGATTTAGCCAAATTTTCAAGTGCAGAGAGATTTTCCTGGTCATCAAGGAAATATTGTCTTCCATACTTAGCCAAATCGTCGAGTGTAGAGAGAGATTTATCTGGTTATCAAGGAAATATTGTCTTCCATACTTAGCCAAATATTCGGGTGTAGAGAGAGATTTCTCTGGTCATTAGGGAAATATTGTCTTCCAGACTTAAGCAAATTTCGAGTGTAGAGAGAGATTTCTTTGGTCATCAGGAAAATATTGTCTTCAAGACTTAGCCAAATTTTCAAGTGCAGAGAGAGATTCTTTAGTCACCAGGGAAATATTGTCTTCCAGACAACCAAGTCTTCGAGTATAGAGAGAAATTTTCTTGGTCATTAGGAAAATATTGTCTTCCAGACTTAGCCAAATCTTCGGGTGTAGAGAGAGATTTTGTTGATCATCAGGGATATATTGTCTTCCAGACTTAGCCAAATTTTCAGTTTTATGGATTTAGATAAATTTCGATGTCTACAAAGTCAAGGTGTATACACTATATTGTACACCTCACATGCATCTATGATCTATCAATGCTATGCACATGTCTCACTTCACCCACGAGACTTGAGGCATGTTTTAAGTTTTCCATCTTGAGACGTGAGACGAGGAGAACCTTATGTTTACATTCCTAGAGAATGAATGACAGGGTTCTTTCATATCATTCTGTTCTAATGCTCATCAATTGTGTGTACTTCTCAAATCCAGTGTGTATATAACTGTCATTTACTCATGTTTGCTCCTTTTGCCTTCTTCATCCGATGGGATTGAACTTGGAATCTTCTCACTACATAATTCATATGCAGATGGTATTAAGGAAACTGTGTCCTATTTCATGATCTGGATGAGCTATCTAATATTGTTTATCTTGGTGTATTCAGATAATGTGTGACAAAGAAATAATGCATGATTTACATAGTGAGCTTAAAAGTAACTATATTGTGGAAGTTTTATGATGAGTTACAACTGAGTTTAGTTTGAAGTTGTAGTGAAATGCCAAGATGTGAACAGAATTACTTCAATCATGTGACCTTTTTGTTGTTTTGATGTAGGAACTATCGAAAGTAGTCGCTAAACAGGCTGAGGAAGGAAAGGTATAGTTCATTGATTTTAAGCTTGTGGATATATGTTTTGCAACTCAGGAACTATATTTCATTGGACGTGAAAGCTTGTTAGAATTTTACTGTTCTCTATATAAAATTATCTAAATATATGCTATATGACATTTATGTCCTTTAAACTTCAATTATCCAATGAGGAATGGTAAGATGGAGTTAAGAAGTAAAATCTTTGATTATCTCACTGGGTGATAACTCATTTGAATGATGGATAAGATGATAATAATTATATGTTTCTTAGGATTCCCATACATGAAGTTTGGAGTATTTTACCAGAGTTTAGTTGGGTGTTTGAAGATTTTCCAGGAATAACATCTCTTTGTTTATCTTGCGGAGGCACAAAGCATATTGCGCACATGTATTCAAAGGAGGTAGCTTTAGCTGAACATGAATAAGGAGAGGAGCTTATGGAGGAGCTGCAAGATGAGCATGATGTTAACCATGTGAGTGGTGGTGGTGGCAATGGCGGCAATGGTGGTGATCACATATGAGAGAGGAAGGAGAAATTAGAGATCATGATTTTTTGATTTACTAGTCCCTTATTGTGGAGATGATATACCATCTCCCACGTTAGAACTATTTTATCCCTTGTAAGTGGAGTATTATATCCAACTGGATTTGTTATCCCAAGCCTAAATTACACTACCAAACACAGGGTAAGTGTTTCTTTATCCTAACTCGAGAACATATCCTGCATACCGAACGTGCACTTGGATCTTAGGATAAACTTTAGCATTTGATTGATATTTGGTACGATTCAGTTTTCATGCCATTTACTTTGCTGCCATAGGTGTTTATGATACTGGTGCATTGTAAAGAGCTTCAGCGGTTAAGAGTCTTAAGACTACAGTTTTTTGATGTCATTTGCATGTAGCTATAAGCTTTTTAAATTGCTATTTATATGCTGTTTACAGGTCGCTATAAGAAATATAAGGAGAGATGCGATAAAAGCCTATGAAAAACTAGAGAAGGTTTGCATCTTTCATTTAATAGCCTCGGTCCAGATGCTTCTATTTTGTATAAATATTTTTTCTAGGCTTTACATGTCAATCTCATGGTCTACTTGTATAGGAGAAAAAGCTTTCAGAAGATAACGTTAAAGATTTGTCAAGGGACCTGCAGGTGAGAAAAATATATACATGCTTTGGACTTGCCATTCAAAGCCTCCTGTTAGGCTGTTACATGCTTAAGAAATGAGTAAGGTTTCCTTGAATTTTAATACATGTCTTTTGATTCTGAGATTTTTGCAGAAGATGACTGATGAATACATGAAGAAGATCGATTCCATCTATAAGCAGAAGGAGAAGGTATCCACGAGCCAATTTTACCTTGATGTTTAATTTCCATGCATTCCATAATGAAACATTATTGCCCCCTAACAATAGAACCATGCACAATCTCTTAATCTCTCCCTATCCAACTCCCTCCGTTTTTATGGACTAGTAGAAAATATCTGCAGTGTTGTCAAGGTGTGAGCCTAGGCGACAAGGCACTCAGAAAGGGTAAGGCGCAAGCCGCCTAGGCACATGTGCATAAGGCGCACGTCTAGGCGCGCCTAGGCACAGTCAATAAGGCGCGCCTTATGTTATTTTTTTTTCCGGAGGGGTCATTGCTTCTTTATCTATTTGTTTTCTTTTGGTCTAGGATCATGATTCATTTGTCATATATCAATTGTTTATTGTTATGTGATGATTTCAGTCATTTGATCATTTCAGCTTCACGTGCTTAATTGTTCAATGTTCACTGACTGTTTGTGATAGACTTCAATCATATCTTCATCTGTTGATGGTTATGGAATCTATCATTATTCATTGTTATTTGTTATGTGACGAACTTTAGTCACTATATCCATGTTATACAAATTTCATCATGCTAAGTTGCTACAAATTTCATCATAATTTGTATTATTGCATATTCAAATGATAACAAATATGATGTGTGACCGTGTGTGGTAAGCAGGAAATCAACAAATAATGAGCTCAGCAGGGTTCACTACTTGTCATGATCTTGAATAGGAATTAATTCAAACAAGTAATATTGATTAATGGAATTTTAAGAAGAATTGCATGCAACGCAACCGGCCAATTTGATCCTAACTATCCCAACAACAGGTAGCTCAGTTATGTTGGCACAGTTCCAATTGTAATGTCAGGATTAGCGACAGACAAGTCAACTGAATCACACAGCTCACGTTATGGTGGACAGTAGAGATTATAGATAATCTCTAGGACACTCGATCAAAAGTTACTTTTAAGATAGCTAGCGTGAACGGGAGACTCACCTACTAAGGAGCAAGCTTGTCCTCAGGAACCTATGGCGGTGCCGGAGTTGGTACATGAGCCTCTTGAGGAGAGGGGGGCTGGCGCAAGGGTCTGAGTACCATGATGTTCGGATGTACTGGGTATCCGATGCCAACTGCCAGTCGTTGATACCAAGGCGAGCTTCTGCGTTCCGACTAACGGTGTAGGCAATGCGATCCATGTACTCTTAGACGCTTTCCCCCGGGTTGAACTGAAAGTCTAGAAAGGGTGATCGGATGTCCACGAAGCCCTCGGTGTCCTTGATCATACCATGATCCTCGTCTGGATTGGCCATGGAGGCATAACCACTCCAGGGAAAGGGGTTTGGGATTGGGGCGAGGTTCAGCTATAGGACAAGAGAGGGAAGGTCAAGTGACTGTGGGTTCGGGAGAGAAGGGAAGGGGTGGGGGTTTTCGTGGCTGCGGGTTCGAGAACGGGAGAAAGGGCACAAGGGGAGGGGCCGGGTGGGTTGCGGCTCGAGAAGGGGGGGGGGGGGGAGGCGTTGTGGGTTCGGGAAGAAGGGGGAAAGGCTGTAGGGGAGGGGTCGGGTGGGCTGCAGGCTCGGGAAAAAAAGAAAGGGGAAGGGCGGGGGTCCTGGCGACTGTGGGCTCAGGGAGGAGAGAGGGCCCGACTGGAAGGGGGGGTGGTCGGGGTCCTGCGGGGACAGAGGGACGAGGTGATAGGGGGGGGGAAGGGAGATCGTGAGGGAGGGAGGAGGAGGTCGCGTGCGCGAGAGAGAGAGAGAGAGAGAGAGAGAGAGAGAGAGAGAGAGAGAGAGAGAGAGAGAGAGAGAGAGAGAGAGAGAGAGAGAGAGAGAGAGAGGGGGGGGGGAGATCGTGCGTGAGAGAGGGGGGGTTGGGTGGCGGCCGTACGGGCTGGAGGGGGAGGGAAAATAGAGGGGCTCATTAGGGTTTCACACACTAGTCTGAACCTAGGGTTTCACATACTTAGGGTTTGGGTTTGGGTTTCACACACCTCACCCTGATTTCTCTTAACACATGTAGAGGGAAATAAAAATTATTGTTCATTACATGCTGAACAAAGAGATAACAAGCCTATAAATAGGCTTACAATGACAAATAAGACAGCCCACTAATTGAGGTGGGACTAAACGCACAAAAGAAAAAAACAAAAGCCCACTAATAGTGTGGGTCTAGACTCAACAAAAGACAACGTAGCAAATACAACTGGACTCAAATAACTCATCAAAACCACATGGTCAGGTGGCGCCTCCTGCGTTGGTACACTCGCCAGGGGCTAGGCTTTAGAGGGGGTTGGGCTGGGTGGTGGCTGTACAGGCTAGAGGGGGAGGGGAAATAGAGGGGCCCACTAGGGTTTCACATACTAGTCTGGACCTAGGGTTTCACACACCTAGGGTTTGGGTTTCACACACCTCACCCTGATTTCTCTCAGCACATGTAGAGGGAAATAAAAATTATTATTCATTGCATGCTGAACCAAGATATGACAGGCCTATAAATAAGCTTACAATGACAAACAAGATAGCCCACTAATTGGGTGGGACTAAACGCACAAAAACAAAAACAAAAACAAAAACAAAAGCCCACTAATAGTGTGAGTCTAGACTCAACAAAAGATAATGTAGCCAACACGGTTGGACTCAAATAACTCATCAAAACCACATGCTCAGGTGGCGCCTCTTGCGCTGGTACACTTGCCAGGGGCTAGGTTCAATGTCCCCATCAAAATATCTTAGTTGACTGTATTTAAAAAAAAAACCCACAAGGCGACGCCTAAACGCACATTAGGCACCTCGCCTCGCCTTGCCGCCTTGACAACCTTGAATATTTGCATAGCTGGAATATGTTATGTAGGTTGACCTGTAAAAAAGTTAATTAGTGAAGGTTCTGTTCACCTGGATTTAATCACATATTTGCGATATACTTAGCTAAGACACCAGTCATGTGGTTGGCTGATCAAATAACATGAGCTTAAACCTCTATGGTTGCACGATGTGTTCAATTGATGCCTTTGGAGAGAATTTCTTTGTTGTAATAAGGATATCATCCTCGGTCCTTTTTTTTTCAAGGGTAATAAAATTAAATAAAGAATGGAGGGAAAGGGGAACAAAGAGAGGGGGAACCTAGGCTCCTACACAGAGTATCAGACCCAAGAGACAGCAGACCAACATGGTAACTATCTACATGTTCTATACTCTTTAACACCCAACAAAAGGCCTAAACACTGTAGTCCAAAAATAAACAATCCACTAACAAGTACATCAAGAGACCAGTCAACTCCTGAGGCTTCGATCTGCTCCTCAGCAAGTTCAACAACTCTTCAGATGCCACCATCGCTAAAAAAAGAGCCTTTGATCCTCTTCACAACAAAGTTGTAACCCAAACACTCAACAGCATATCATATCAGCATCATCAAATCTGCACATCTAGTGAACACACCCCTCCCCACATCACTCAAGAATGATCACGAACAACCGTACTTCTAGTAGTTCTTGAGGTGGAAAAGTGTCCTTCACCTTGGCTATTGACTCTCTGATACTTTGGATTTGGAATGGTAAGAATTGCCGGAAGCTTTGCAAAGTGAGAAGGCTTTTTACAAAGACTTGTACAGGAACGTGCACTTGGGCTTGAGATGATGTAGTCGGTTCATCCTCCCTAGGAGCCACTTGGTTCACCTCCTCTTCACTTGGGGGCCTACTAGAAGAATCATCCTCTTTTAGTTCTTCTGACATGAAACTACCACTCAATCCTTCAAGGGGATCATCCCTGTGTGCTGGTAGACCTTAAACAAATATCTAAAGAGGTAAGGGCTTTGATTTGCAAACCTGAAAGTTTCTTACCTTTTCTCCTTCAAGCTTTCCTCCCCCCTGCAGCAGCAGTTTGGAGTCCACTGGATTTCGGCCCCCTTCTTCATCTTGCTGAACTTCCTCTAAGTCTTGGAGCCACCACTCTTGTCCCTTCATCAGTCAACAGAAAATCTGCACTTACACCCTCTTCTTGCTGCCTGAAACCAACTATTCCTTCTTCTAATTCCTCCTTGGATACCACAACATCACCTTCACCTCCCAAAGCAGAGGGATCCTCCTATACTCCTTTCCCTCCTACAGGAATAGCTTCAACATCAGCACCCACACTAACATCAGCATTGGCATCCACACTCACAACCACATGTGCACTTTCTGCTAAACAAACCTTAGAGAACTCCTCATGTGCTGATCTCAAAATGCTTTTGAGGCTCTACAATATCTGCACTGCTCTGCCCTTGAGTAGGATCAAACAAGAAAAGTTTCCTCATGTTGAAGGTCAGTCCTTTCCTCACCCAAGATGGCATATTTAGAATCGAACCCTAAAGGTTCCACTGAAGGATAAGCATGCCCCTTACCTTTAGCATTCCCATTCTCATTCTTAGACCCCCCTTCTAAAGTCCATTCTCTAGAGGGTTGAGCTGGCAATACCTGATCAAGCCTAAGGATACCACCGGTAGGTCTCTAACCCTGCCTTAGCTGTTGGGATCCATTCGAATGTAAGTTCTTCCACTTTGTATCTATTCGAGGATGGGTTACAAGCACCCTCATTGTGTGATCAAATGATTGGCAGGTTTGCACCTTGTTGGCCTCCAATCATACAAAACCTTTTAGTAGAAAGAGTAATGCTATTTGAACAATCTCCATCAGCAAAAACTTCGACAAACCAGACCCATGCCCTGGTTGCGGGTCCCGCTTGGTGCCGATGCACTGAGCCTTGGGCCCCACCACGAGGGCATGGGTCTGGTTTGTCGAAGTTTTTGTCGATGGAGACTGTTCAAATAACATTACTCACAAGAAAACTAAACCTAGTATATACCTAGATGTTGGTATCTATATAAAGGTCTAAAAGCTGAAATATTCTGATTTAAACTCTGGTGCAAGCCTATCACTTTCAATTGAATACTTTCTCATACAATCACATTTCTTTCACCTTTCTTTTCCTTATTCAAGCATAAGTTTATTAGCTTGGCTAATTTTCCGAATAAAGTTTGATTCTCTAAAATAAAAATTCCCGATAAAGTTAACTGACGCGTAAGTTCTTCTGTATGGTTCCTTTTGCGTACCACACATTTTAACCGGTCCACGTGTTTTCATGTGTAGGAATTGCTGACAGTGTAGCTCTTAAAAGCTCGTTGCGACTCGGTGAGCCTCTGTTTTGACTGGCGGTGCAGAGCCGTGTGTAACATCTCTGTTCGCGCCATTTACTAAGAAACTGTGAGTGCACTGTAATCGTGGATTCGGATGCTCATTGTGGAGAACTCGGACTTGGGGTTGTTGTAGCAGTATCTGGATTTGGTTGGATCCTACCGAAATCACTCCTTTATGTCTGCAATCCGAGAGTTGTTACGGGAGATCCGCTGCCCCGCTCGATCTCGTTCTAGTTTTGTTGGAAGCGTATCATCATCCCCAACATTCTCCAAATTTTGTGGTGATCCCGGATCTGGACTGATTGTCGTCTGATAATAGCTCGACTGTAAATTCTACACTGCATCTTGGATTTTTTATTTTCTCCTATGGCCTCCTCTGCAGGTGATCTTCCCACGGCCTTGATGGCCTCGTCTGGCACTGTAACCTTCTGCTTAGATCGACAAATAAACCCTTTAAAAAATATTTTTTTTATTTAAAATGCACAGGTTTTATCCTAAACTTGGCCCGACCTGGTCTAGAATTTCCAATATATCTATACACAGGTTAGGCTCGGGCTCTGACCCTTGGCCTGAGGCCCAAGGCCCAAGGCCCAAGGCCCAGTCTGATGGGCCATTCAGAACTTAACATCCATAGGCCCGGCCCGGCCCACTTTACAGCGCTAAGGACGACTGGATGATGTCAACAGGCTCATCAATGGGGCCAAGGTTTACCATAGAGCTTCTCCACTCTTTCCATCTTGAAAAATGATTTGAGTCTTGTCTTCTATAGGCTCCAAGCAAGCCCTATGACATGGCAGTTTGTTATCTATTTCACATGAGATTGTTAATCCATTGAATGATTGCCACATCATGGGGCATCCTGATGGGGCCTATATAAGGTCATCTCCAATTGACTCCCATCATAGCTCCCATCCTATATGGCACCATCTAATTTTGTTCTCTAGTAAAAAATTCACTCCAACTGGCTCCTACCCATCCTATACGGCGATAGGAGATGGGAACAACTCCCTTCTACCGTGAGTCAAAACGTAAATCCTATGTGGGACCCACCCATGTGTGAAATAGGACAAATGGCACTCAGGTTTGGAAACCATCACTTAAAAATATTTTAATGATGGAAAACGAAGCACGTGGCACTTTGGGCTTGGGATCCAGTGGTAGAAAGGAGTCGGTTGTAGCGAAGGTTTTACTCCACTAACTCCCATCCCATGAGACAGATGGGAGAAAAATGGGAGCTGGAGATAGGAAGGATTAGGTTGGAGATGCTCTAACGGGGATCCCATATCACTACTTTTTCTTCTTTGCTTTGGCTTCTACATGGTTTCTGTGGTCTCTCGTAGAGTTGGCTCCAAACCAAACTAGGGTTTGGTCATTGAAGGCACAACCTCTGCAACGTACAACCATGGGGCCCACTGCCCTTAGAGCCTATCAGCATGCTTGGAGCGTTGGGGGCCACGTGGCCTCATCAGATTCCCACTGTCCAATTAAGAGAGGCATCTAGGTAGGGATGGCAATTATTCGGGTTTACCGGATTATCCGATCCGACCTGACTCTATTGGCACGGGTTTGGGACGCTAAAAAATGGATTTAATTTAAAACCCGATCGGGTTCGGGTTTAACTCCAACCGCCCCGATCCGACCCAGATATATAACTTATCAAGATCATATAATAAATTGACTTGTGCTTATAACTACGTGATCGTAATATAGGGAGGAACATTTGCTATGTAGAGCTGCGATTAGATGGGCCTAAGAATTAAGTATGTAGTTTTTATAAAGCCGACCCGACCCGCCTCGCCCCGCAATCTATATAACATGGCACGTCGATTTTGTGCTGACTACACAAAACAGAAGCTGACTAGGACAAGCTGACTGGACAAAAATAAACCAAAAAGATCTAACCATTCGTTCTCTCTCTCTCTCTCTCTCTCTCTCTCTCTTCCCTTGATTTCTCTCTCTCTCTCTCTCTCCCCCCATCTCTCTCTCTCTCTCTCTCTCTCTCTCTCTCTCTCTCCCCGTCTCTCTCTCCTCTTAAAAAAAAAAAAAAAAAAAAGCATTGCATCTCTCTCTCTCTCCCCGTCTTCGTCGCTGGAGGAGGCGGGATCAATGAGGAGGCGGAGGGGGCCACGGGGGGCGAGGACAGCGACGAGGTTGTACGTGGTGACAGCGAGGAGGAGGGTCTAGGTGGTCCACTCGGAGAGGAGGGTGAACCAGGCGGCAGTGATGTTGGTCAGGGGGCGGGGGGTGTTGGTTGCAGGGGGGGGGTGGTTGGTCGCGCCGAAGGTACCCGCTTCGTGCCATTTGGCACAGGCATGCACTAGTGCATAAACGGGGTGGGGCTGGGCAGGCACTGGTTTTCCCAATGCTAATTGGGACGGGCTTGAAAATTACCCTCAAAACCCGACACGGGTTTAAAACGGAATAAAATATAATTGGACGGATTCAGAATAGGGCCGACCCACCCCAAACCCGACCCGTTGCCATCCCTACATCTAGGGGTGGCACATCACGGCCCTGCTCCAAGCCAAACATCTCAATCCCTTTCTCTTGCTGCCTCGGATCCCCTGTTTTATGGAGAACGGAGGTTGGAGCATCACCCTCTCTCTCATTGGTCCATTTCAAGGGTAAGTATGCCATATTGTGCTTCTCATCATGCTGAAAGTGAAAAAAAGCCCTTGAAATGAACCAATGAGAGAGAGGGTGATGCTCCAACCTCTTTAAGGAGGGTGGAACAAAATCGTTATCTTACCTGTTTACCTGAAGCTATGAAATGCTATTTAGTCCGAAGGTTTTCCCGATCAATGTTTTTAAAACCGGATCAGAAGGCGAATCGAGATTCATCCGGTCTGGTCCAAATCGGTTTAAGCCGTTGTTTCAACCGTTAAAACTGCTTGAGAAATAGATATTTTAAAATAGTTTTTTAATAAAAACTTTATAAAAATTATGATTCCTTAATTAAAAATATATGTTTAAAGGTTTATAAACCATAAGTCATGTTCAAAGCCTAACCATCCAGTTTTTCTAAGAAATAGTATAATTTATATTTTAATATAAATTTTCAAAGGAATCGGTTTATTTAAAGACCGAATTGAAACATGATCCGATTCCGATCAAACCATCCGATCTGGCTCGGCTTTCAAAAAACTGTTTTTCATTCCACTCGATCCAATTGACATGGCAGCGTACAAATAATAGTGTTAAAGATTTAAATATCGTTAGTGAGATTCAACCACCACTCGTACACCGCCACCGTGCACCACATCAATCGGTCTGAGCGGAATTAGGAAAACCCTCGGGCTAGCTGAATAGCATTTCTCAAAGAAGCAGGGTGGTCCATGGAGTTTCACATGTATGGCCTTTGTGAATGAATAGATAGTGTGCCCACTCTACTCGGGCTGAGGTGGCAGCAATTGATAGATCCTAGTTGATAAAATGGTTTGAAATGACTTCTTTAGGACCTATCAACCGCAGCCACCTCATCCCGAGTAGGAGGTTGCTACTTGTTACCGAGCGGGGAAATTTTCGATATAACTTCTTTGTCCTACTCATGTCGGGCCCAGAGCGAGATAATGCACATGGGATAGTAGGCCCCAGCACTCAGTGCTTGCTGATAGGTTGTGCCCGACGTGAGTAGGGTACATAGGTTGAGCTAAAAATTTTCCCAGGAAGAGCAGCTAAGTATTGTTCCTTGACAGCCAGCGGGACACAGACGCCATGCCGGTGTGGCGTACTGTCTTCGTCGGTGATCGTCCCCCCCCCCCCCCCCCCCTCTTTTAAGGGTTTTGTAATGAGGCACTTGGCGTCATGGTGTATGTCGGTGATGACACTTTTCATGTCTGGTGGCAGTCTTGTATCTGTCGGGTGACATTCTTCTTCTCTGCTTGCGTCGGCATGTGGCACCTCCTTGGCTCTTGTTGTGACCGCAAAAAAAAATAAAAATCCTTGTGAAATGTTTTAGTGGAGCCGTCCCTATTAGGGACTCCATCCAGTGTGGCTCTTCAAAGTTATTTCTCCCCTCCCCTTGTGTGCGTGTGCATCGGAATAAGACGGACGCCGAATATGACTCAACGCTAGGGGTGTAAAGCGGGCCGGGTCTGAGCCAAGGTCCGGCCCGGATATACATATATTTGATATTTTGAGCTGGGCCGGGCCGGATTTAGACTTAAAAAATGATTTTTATAAAAAATAACTTGTGCATAGTATGATTTGAAACTTCAACCTCTACTCTAAGATATTTAGAGATGCTGTAACCACCATACCATTTTTTTTCTAAATTTTAAAAAACCCAGTTTATATATATATAATAAGTACACAGTTATTATATTGGGCCAAGCTTCGGGTTCAAGGTGGCGGCCCAAGACAGGCCCATGTTATGTTCAGGCCGGGCGGTGTGGGCAGTTGACTGTCCGACCGGATTCAGGCCTATGGGCTTTTCTTTACACCCCTACTCAATCCAAAACACTTCGCTTTCCTTTAAAGAATAACAGATACTTTCAGTAAACCCTGATCAGTGGGGACCACTATAGTTCATTGGTCGGGATGCCTGACAGAAAACCCATCCAACGGCTCACGTTCCACCACGTCAGCCCCTAAGCCTGTTCCTCCGAATATCTTCTCCCCCTAAGTGCACTTTTGAATCGCTTTCAATCACCCTACCGGGGAAATATAACAAACCAGACTGACTATATAGGTTAACCTAGATCATGAATAAGTCTAGGAGAGTAGGAGTCAGCACGATCGAGTAGCAACAGTCGAAGTAGCTCCACATTGGAAGATTCACTCACCAATTCTAAGCGACGCATCCGATAGCCTCGATTGGTCAGAAAATCCACAACCTTGTTGGCTTCCCGATAAGCATGACGGATCTTTCCATAAGGAACAGCCTCGAAAAGGGCTCGACACTTCCAAAGAACATGGTCACTCGGATCCGAAGCAAGGAAGGCTTGAACGACCACTTGAGAGTCTCCCTCGATCCAAAGTGGATGAGGAGTTAGATGTTTGTGATGGTAAATGAGACCAAAGAGGAGGAAGTTTCTCTGCGACAAGTGACGAAGATGTATGAATATATAGAACCACAGCCTGCAAGCAGAATATCTTTTTCACTATCTTGAAAAACAAAACCAACTCCAGCAAGAGGTGAACTCAGATGGACTAAACCATCAAAATTTAGCAGGGTGATTCCTGCCGGAGAAGAATGCCAAGTGACCCCAATCAAATTGGATCGTCGCAGTTCGGGTGAAGTACAACTCCCAACCTGGAATTCCTCAAACCGAGGTAGGACATGATTGTCTACCGCTCCTATCTCATCCGCCGCTCCTTCAAAAACCAACTTATTACTATTTTTCCAAATACCCCATAATGTGGTTAATAACAAGTCATTCATCAGCATGCCAACCAAGGCTTGCCTCGGCCGAAAGAAAGAAACAACTAAAGCAGGTTATCCATCGACGACGAAAGCTCAATCGATATACTAGCAAGACTGAACACCTTGCGCCAGATCGCACTAGAAGTGCTACAAGAAAACAGAGAATGATCAATAGTCTCAATCTCGGATGGGCTTCGAGGGCAAGCAAGTGGGACCGGAATACCAATGTGGTGCAAATACTCTCTCGTGGGAAGTCTGCAATGAAAAAGTTTCCACTCGAAATAGAGTGCAGGTGGGGAAGTAGCAGCCTTCCAAAGTGGCAACCAAGGTCCCTAGCTCCACCAACATCGAGCCCTGATCGGCAGTAGATTGAAGCACCACTACACCTCTATGCTAGGCATATTTGCTCTACCAGAAGAGTCCCAAACATATCACGAAATTATTGGAGGGTTTGTGAGGATCGGAGTAGAGAGGATAATATGGCACCAATAATAAGGGAAAACATCACGCACCAGGTCCATATTCCACCCACCACCCTCGTCCATCAACTTGGATATAGACACTAACCCTTCCTCCAAGTCAAGATCAAAAGTTAAAGGGTAAATAGGCAAAAGGGATGGGACTCGCCCACGCCACAGTCCAAATGTTAAAAGAAGCAGTAGTCAACACTAAAGACATAGTATGAGATTTGAGAACCAACAAACCTACCTGTAAAGCCCTCAAGATCACAGAGCAATGCTTAGTGTAAGGCCACTCCCACCAATTCGAAGAAAGCCTATACTTATTTTGAAACAAAACCTCCTCCATAAGCTAACAGAAGAGTTGAGCATCTCAAAAAGTCATTTGAGCACCAAAGCACACCGTATTCAGGCCAAGTACTGGATCCCCAATCCTCCAGACGAAGCTGGAAGGTAAACTATAGCCCAGCTAACCTAGGACTGCAACTTGGGCGGGTTGGACCCGACCCAACCCAAGCCAACCCTAATTTTAGATGGGTTTGGGTTGATGTATTTGAAGATTGGATTGGGTTAGGGTTGAAAAAATACAACCCGAGTTGAATTTGGGTCGGGCTTGGGTTGAGGGGTTGGGCAACCCGACCCAACCCGAACCCGAGTACCCATGTATATCTATGAGTATGTGATATATAGGTAAAAATCACAACCATCCGTAGTACTCATATGTTGAGGGGTCGTAGTCATAGTTATCCGTTTCACATAGTCCCATATTATTTATTTGTTTCTTCTTATGAAATAAAGACATTATCTAATGATCTAGTAAATTGTATGAATAGAAATGCAAAAAAAGTTGAAAGATAATGTTAGCTAGTATAAGTTCTTTTTGCATTTTGATTTTTAAAAAGTAAAATTTTAAACAATAAGTATATCCAAACCTGCAAAACCCGACCCATTCTACCAACTTGGGCTAACTAGAGCCCAACCCGAGTATAGAAATTTTTGCTTGGGTTGGGCTTGGCTGGGCTGGGTATCTCGGGTTGGAGGTTGGGTTGGGTTAGGTTAGGATTGGGGGTTTTAGTACTTGGGTTGGGCTTGGGTTGACCCCCAACCCGATCCAACTCACCCGAGTTGCAGCCCTAAGCTAACCAAATGCAAATCCCTAGCCATAGAGGATTTGGCCTAGAGAAAGAGCCTGATTTCTTTTTCGACTATAAAAAATAATAGACTCCGAAACCCAACTATTAGCCAGGGAATAAATTGGAATGGCAGTTAACACTACCATGACCAAAGTAACTCGGCCCAAGAAAGACAGAGACTTAGCCTTCCAGCAAGCTTAACAAGGACCTTAGATACCATGACCATCTGATCTCGTGCTAGGATCCTCTTCCCCCAAATAGGAATACCTAGATATGTGAGAGGCCCAACATTTTTTTTTTTTTGAGGAATGAGACCCAACATTTTCCTCAATCCCATATCGAGAAACAATCATGTGCCTGTGAGCCAAAGGAATTAATATGTCCCTATATAGGTCTGCCCTACACATCGGCTAGGGGGGTTGGACGATAGTGGTTTCATATACCCTCTGTGGACCTCCGGTTTCGACTCAGGTTTTGGGGCGAGAGGTATCCCAACCAAACTTCTGTGGAAGTAGCTATAGATTTATTTTACTTCTGATTAGTTATTAGGGTAAAGTACAAAAACCTCCGATGAACTATATAACTAATTTTATATTGGTCTATTAATTTTTTTTTAATAAATTGATCTTTGAACTATGCTCCGCCTGTTTTTAGTCCCCTCCGATAATTTTTTTATTCCAAAAACATCCTTATCAATTTCCAATCAAATTCAAAATTAATTAAAAATATCTAATTTATATTTATTAGAACAATGGAATAAAAGTTAATGGAGGGGGTTAAATGCAAGCGAGGCATAATTCAAGGATCAAATTGTTCAAAAAAAAAAAAAAAAAAAATTTAGGGACCAATATGAAATGAGATGTGTAGTTTAGGAGAGGTTTTTTGTAAATTTCACTAGTTATTGTTTATGGATTTTCTTATTTGGAATTGTCAGGGAGCCAAAGAAAAGACTTAGCCGTTGACATCGCAAACAGCTTCTAAGTCAAAAAAATAAAAAAAAGACAGCCAACGATCATATGTTTACTTGAAACTCATTAGATATGGTGAGTGGATTTTGATCATACTCCAATGACCTACTTATCCAATACCTACTACATAAAATCTGATGATCCTCAAGCTAGCTAGCAAATGACTCGATTCTCATGAGTTGAAAATATATGTGACGATGGTTAAGGGAGACCGTTGGAGGGCTTCAGAAGCTATTCCATCGTCACTTTTCGTGGGTCAATAGCCTCAAGCGAGGCCATTGGAGATGCTCTTAGTGAGCTGTCTCTAACAAAGAAATCAGTTAAGCTAAAAGACTATGAAAACCTGTGGATGAAAATATCTATTATTGTGTTTTCAATTTTCTTTGCAATGCCATCGAACCAGTGAACACAGAACTGACCAAATTTGCTTGTCGCGGTCGGGCTCCACCTCCTCCCTTTTCACCGGCGGTGACTGCCGTCGGGTTGGGGTGCGATACAACGGTCTGTGGTGGGTGCCAGCAGTGGCTGCTGTTGGGTTGGGGTGCGATGCATGGCCGACGGTGGCTGCCGTTGGGGTGGGGTGCGATGCACCAGCCAGAGCCCCACCTCTTTCCTTCTCACCGACGGTGATCGCGTCGAGACTCGAGAGAGATGGGAGAAGAGAATAGGAAAAGAGTAATTATGGGTTTATTAAGAAAGACAGAGACCTTAAGTTAAAAGAAACTTCAACGACATAGCTATAGTCTTTCTTAATAAACCCATAATTAAAAGAGTGGGCTCGGCCGGGCTGTAGCCCGGCCGAGATTTACTAAAAATTCAGTCATAGCTATAGTCGGCCCGGCCCAGCACAGCCCAGCCTGTATTGGATCCATCCCACCTGGCTCCTCACGAGGGTTTTAAAGGGAATCACCGTTCGGTTTCTTTGGGAGAGTAGTGAAAGCGGCGCACCCGTTTCATTCCGGACTTCTTTCTTTGGGAGAAGAGCAAGCAGCGGCGCTGCGGCACGTCGTCGGCGACTCGGCAGTCGGCAGTCGGCACTCCGTAGCACGTCGGCGGCGACTCGGCCGCTTGGGCGTGGTGACAACCAACATCAGCCATCAGGTGAGTCTTCTTCTTCTCCTCCTCCTCCTCCTCCCCCTCCCCCTCCTGGTTTTGCATCAAAACCTAAAACTGACAGTCTGAATTCTGAAACAGTATGGGAATTTTTGAATTTTTTTTTTCTTTGCCCTAAATCATGGATTCATGCCGGATTTTTGGGAAACATGAGGGCATTGAGGGGCGTTTGCTTCTTCTTCTTCTTCTCCTTCTCCTCCTCCTTCTGGTTTTGCATCAAAACCTGAAACTCTGAAATCTGAATTCTGAAACAGTTTCAGAAATTTTGAAATTTTTTTTCTTTGCCCTAAATCATGGGTTCATGCCGGATTTTTGGGAAACATGAGGGCATTGAGGGGCGTTTGGTATGTGGAACAACCGAACAACTCTTCTCCTTAAACTTGGAGGTTATTACTTATTACCTTCAATTACTATTTCTAAATTCTAATACAATCTGATGGTCCACCGTTCCGGCCGGAATAGAAATAGCCAGATTGATTTTTTTGGGGGCGTTTGGTATGTGGAACAGCTCTTCCCCCTAATCCTCTTCCAAAAGAGGTTATTACCGTCAATTAGTATTTCTAATACAATCTGATGGTCTACTGTTCCGGCCTAGATAGAAATAGCCGCAGTGATATTTTTAAGTTCCCAAATCCTTCATTCCACCAGAACAATTAATAGTCGTTATTTTCAAATCATGGAATTCGGAATGGAAATAGATTGTTCCGGAATGATGCCAAACACCCTCTTAGATACTACTTCATTGTCAATATTACTGTTAGGACTTTGTACAAGAGGATTTTATGTGTTGTGTTTGTCAAATGCTGATATTTGCGTTCTTTATTTATTGTTTGCCATTTTATGTTAATACAAAATTGATAGCTTTGAAGTTATCCTATAATCTATATACATGTTCTGCTCGATATAGTAGTATGATCATACAAAACTTAGAATAAGTGCATAATATATGGTGAACCCTTTCTTAGCAATACTTGTGATTACTAGGAATTTGGCACAATTAATCAATATTGGATATCAAGTTGCAAGCTTGTAGGAAAATATCAGGTTATGATAGATGAGAATGGAGTAGTATCTAAATGAACGTGTTAATTGATTCGATATAAGAATTGATAGTCTTTGATTTACTAATTAGTATATAATAAAGTTTTCTCGTTTATGGTCTGCTTTATGTGTTTTTTTTTAGTTTATGGTCTGCTTTATGTATTTATTGCGTTATTTTTTTTTTTTAGTTTATGGTCTGCTTTATTTTGGGTTCAGCCCAGCCCAAAATAAATTCCTGGCTACGCCCCTGGGTGTCCCAAAACTTTCGGGCAATGAACCCACTTCAGGCTCGGACTAATCACTCTAGGAGTGCACACCGACCCGCTTGGAAGTTTCCTACACACTCTTGGGTAACAAGAGGGGGGGGGGGGGGGGAATTGAGCCCACAACCTACTCACCAAAAGATCTTACTTATCAACTCCCCTATCCCCTGGTGGACGGTTGAGCGGTTACTCATCTGTACGAGACGAGAAGACCAACCGAAATCTTACACTCAAGCAAGTTACTCATCTATACGGAGACCATGTGGGATCTCGCTCAAATTTGAAGAAGGCAAAAATTTACTCATCCCATCCCGCCAACTTGTGTCTAGTGCAAGGCTTCCACACGTGGATCGTTGGATCTAATCCAACACTTTGAATTTGTTAAAATGTAAGATGAGGAGATTGCTAGAGCTGCCCAAAAAACTCATGCCTTAAATGCCTACGTGGATGTCTTTGGCCTCCGCCAAGGGAGTTCGGAATGAGCTTTGAAGTTTCGGCTCGTTTAATAAACGAGCCAAGCCCAAGCAAACCAAAGCTTGGCTCAACTCGGCTCGATTATTAAACAAGCCAAGTCCAAGTCTAAAGTTTCGGATCGTTTAATAAACAAACAATCTCATCCAGACAGAATAGGATATGGTAGGAAAAATTATATCAAAGTTCACTTCTCGGGAAGCTACAAACTTTTATGTATTGGAGATTGCATTACACTGCTAAAGTCAGTTATTTCGGCTATGCCTCTATTTCTGTTAGCTCATGATTGGGCGCCATCATCTCTTGGGTTTTGATGTAAGGATTTAGTTCAGAATGGAATAACATTTGTTGGGCTTTATCTTAAAAAGGATGGTTAGGCTTGAGATACCCTCACGTCCCAAAACCCAGGTCATAAGAAGAAGCCCACTAAAGGATATATGGAGACACAATTTGCCCATCCCAATCGATTTGGGACTAAATTAAATCCCAACAAATCTCTCCTTCCCACTAAGGCCGGGGGGGGGGGGGGGGGGGGGATGCAAACACCCCCTCCTCATGTGGGTTCGAGGAATTTAGCTGCTCGAGTGAGATCTGAAGAGGCCTCCTTTTTCTAAGGCTTCGTCTGCTCTCCCTTTCCCCCCTTAGGGTTAGGGTTTCCCCAATCGTGTGCTCGGCCTCCTCGGACGCCGCCGGTGGCTCCGGAGAGGTCGGGCCTTGGGTCCGTTCCTCCTCGAGGGTGGGATTTGGCCCCCTCCTTCCCTTTGCGCATAGGGGTTCATCGGTGGCCAGCGGTTTTGTGATCGAAGCGCCTTGGATCGTGGGCTGTTTTCTCTGCTCGGCTGAAGCTCTTCGCTCGGTGTCGGGAGCCGTCGTCTCACCGGATCTGCTGGGTTGGTCGGCTCTGATCCCGACGTCGAGGGTCTCTGCCGGTGAATGTTCAGATCGCCATCTCGAGGCGGCTTGATGCGACGGCAGGGGTTGGTGGCAGCGTGGAGGACCGGCAACGACTCCAATTTCCCATCATGCTGTGCTACTGGTGCGGCGAAGGTTCGCTGGATTTTGAGATTTTGGGTGCTGTTTGTTCTGTATTTTCCTTTTGTATTTCCTTTGGTGTAGGTCTTGTCTTGACCACGGCATTTCTGTTCGCTGTAGTCGGGCTCTTCGCCGCCTATTTGAGGTCTTCCCCGCCTTATTGTGGTTTCGTGTACCGCAGTGAGGCAGTGTTTCAGCTGGGTGCCGGTCCTGATGTGCGCTAGTGTAGCGTTTCCAGTCGGCGATGGCGGTCTTCCCCCCTCTCTGCTTGCGCTGGCATGTGACGTCACTTGAAGATCTTTTGAACCCCCCCCCCCCCCCCCCCCCCCCCCCTCCTTCCTTCCAATGTAACAAAAAAGAAGAAGAGGGCAGTCCAATTGGCGGGCCGATCAACATTGAAAACTGGAGGGCTGAATTGTGGCTCACAATAACTGTACCCGAAATCCTGACAGTGCGGCTAGAGAGAGATAGGGCCCGACGAGAACCCGACACATTGCCACCCAGCTCCTGCTAGAAAGAAGCCACTAGTAAGAGTCCAGAGGGACCAACATCAAAAAAACCCCAATCCCTGCTCAACGCAATCTTGAAGAAGAATACAAAACCCAAAGCTTTGTCGCACCTGCTTGCTCTCCCCCCTTCGATATAATATCCAGCCTTCAAACCAAAGGAACGGACCACATCACACAATTCAAAACAAACATCTTCTTCCATTAAATTATAGAAAATTAAACATGCATGATTATGGTGGTGAGAATTAAGATATAATAAGGAAAAAAAAAAAAAAAAACCCGCCAAGTGTTCGGTGCTTGGTCCCTGAGAGTGGGGGCTCATAAAAAAAAACCGCACCAGGATCCGAATGCGAATGGCCGCAGACCCATTTGGCGGGTCCTGACCAACCGCCCCTATCTCTTTTTTCCTTTAAACTCTTCTTCTGTACAGTTCAGGCCAGAAGAGAGCTGCAGATGATCCACTTTGGTGGATCCAAAATTGTTAGGCTAAAGGCTGAAGCCTACCCTGAAGATGTGGGGTGGCCTCCGACTCATCAGCCAATCCTGTTAGCGCACAGACAGCAACAATCTTCAACTCTTCCTGTAGCCTCCGAACATCACCATTGTATCAGCATCATCTCTTATCAGGCTGCCAGCAGGCATTCAAATTGTCATTTCCTGGGAAACAAACCATTTCACATAAATAAGACGACGGGCGGCTTATGCTGCTTGAATCTTAAGAGCATTCAGGGAGGGAGGGGGAGAGGGAGGGTCGCCCGGTTTACCAGTTGTAGCGGTCTGATCGGCGGCGACAGGCTTAACAGACAAGGGCGGCATGGGCATGTAGGGGAATGCGGCGATCGATGCGGATTGGGCCGCCGCCGCAGCAATATGGGCAGCATGAATGAGACCCGCTGGGGGCAGCCCCTTCATGCTGTTCGCGGCAGCAGAACACACAGCCTTTGCGGCTGCAGCGTCGGATGTGGTGGGCGAACCGGATAACGGCAGGGCAGAGGAGCAGAGCACCAACATGCCATTAGAAACTGGATGTGAACTCTGCTGCTGAGGATGCTGTTCGGGCTGGCGCCGTTGATAAAAACCGGCAACTGCAGCTGCAGCAGCACTGGAATGAAGGGGCTGGGATTGCATGTAGGCGGCGTTGGAGAAGAAGACCTGCGGCTGCTTCTGCAAGATCTGCTGCTGTTGCTTCTGTGTGCGCTGATACTGCGGCTGCAACTGTGGCAGTTGCTGACCAGTGCTTGAGTTAGTGACGGGAGTGAAGTGCGAGTGGCCAAGAATCGAGGGCGCATTTCGATTGGGTGACGAGTTCAGGCTCGAGCAGGACACCGTAATCTTGGAGGATGATTGTTGTGTAAGAGGCAAAGCTGTGGCTGGCGGCCCGAGCTTTCCACTTGTAGGAGCTCGTGAGCTGGCTCCGGTGATTTTGGAAACCGAGCTCAAGGGAGATCCAACGGCCGCGGTGGAGGCAGCAGCGACACCAGCAGATGGAGTGGATACATTGCTGGTTCCGCCCGCCGGCTGATGCGCTGCATTAAAAGGGTTTGTACCGAAAGATATCTGGGCCTGGTGGCTCGGGGTGGGGGGAGTCTGCTCGGCGGCTCCCCGTTGCTGCTGGAGATGGTTTTTCATGGATACTGCCTTCCACTGAGGAGACTGGGCCGGGCTGCCACCTTGCATGATACCTTGAGGGAAGCCAGCCATGGTCTGCGGGAACTTGTTCACTGTAGAGCCTGCAGGATGGCGATCGGAGCAGATACCGGTGTTTATGTTTGAGGCGGAGGTCTTCGTGCGGGACGACGCAAGCTGCTGTTGCTGCAGTTGTCTCTGCTGCTGCTGAATCTGCTGAGAATTGGGGGTGTTGGCACTGGCAGTGGGAGCAACAGCACCAGTAGAGCATGAAGGATCCGAAGCTCGACTGCAATTTGCAGTGGGTGGTATGCTGTTCAATTCCCGGAAGGAGATGGGTGGTTCGTTGTTGTCCGGCCTAGAGAAGGCAAGGGAGTGCTGTGAACCACTAGCGACCCGAGTCTTGCTGCCTGCCTCCAAGGTCATGTTTGCATTCATAGCCCCAGCATATTTCCCATCCTCCCTCGGCTGCAAATGAGCCTTCTTGTGTTGCACTGCAGAAGCCATGGCTGCGGTGGCTGCCGCCACTGTGCTGATTTGGTATCCATGCCTGGCTGCTTCCGGAAGGCTCTGGTACAGGGCCTGGTTTTGCACCACAGAAGTGAAATCAAGAGCGGATGGAGTAGCTCCCGTGTTGAAGGAGGCAAAGGGCATGGAGAATGCTTGTGCTGAATCCTGCTTCTCGCTCTGACCTCCACCACTGCCCAATGCTGCTGCTGCAGTGGACTTGAAGACACGGCTCGGAGGATGAATCGGGATGGTCGAGTTGTGGCCATATATGCTCTTCTGAGCTTGTGAAACCATGCTACCAGCTGATGATGGGCTGTCTCCGCAGCCCGTCTCGCTCTCCAGCTGCCGAGCCTGGTGGGCTTGCAGTTGTGGCTGCTGTTTCGCAGCGGGGAAGCTGCGAGGGCTTGCACCAGCATCCCTGGCCCCACCTCCTGATCCCCGATGAGGCTTCTGGGGATGCTTCTGAGAGGACGATGAGCCGCTCGATGTGCTCGTGTTCTGATGCTTCTGTGGAGCATGGGCAGGTTGTTGAGTCGCCAGCTGCTGCTGCTGCTGCTGCTGGAGTTGTAACTGCTGCAGCATCTGGGGGGAGTAGAAAGAACCATTGAAGAAGGGTATAGCTTGGGGGGGAGGAGCTCCTCTGTAGGGTGGAGAACCCCCAACATGTGCAGGGATAGGAAATGGGTAAGCACTGTTCTGTAGAATAGCCAGGTACTGAGCATCATTTGGGGTTATGGGTGCATAGCCGAAGTTCAAAGCAGCCACTGGCACTCCAGCTCCAGAGCTTGCAACCGCAGAAATCGAAGATGGAGCTGCATTGCCGACCCCTGGGGCAGATTTTGCCGCCCCAGATCGGACAGCAGTCGCTGCTGCAGCCGCCACCGCCTGCTGCTGATGTAGCGGGAAAATGAATGCAGGGCCCTATAGATAGCAAGGAAATTTCCAACATATAAATAACCAGAAATTTGCATTCTTGATTTGTATAGACAACTACAGCAGGAATCGAGGTCTTACAAGCATGTTGCTTGCTGATCCAGGTAGCAGCGGCGTCTGCTGGACGACGACCTGCTTCCTCTGGACTCCTTCCATGAAATTAGTATTCCCTGTTGATATCTTTTCCTTTTCTGGGTGATGATGTCCTGTGAACGCTGCAACAAATGGGGGGGGCTTGTTATCTTGCAAGGAACCCAAACTCCTTGCCGGATAACTTCCCTGCAATGGATTCATGAGGAAAGCAGATTCAGGTGGTGGCATGGCATTGACATTCATCGGCTTAGCCCCAAACATTGCAGCAGTGCTCGTTGTTGCGGGCCAGAAAGGATGATTCATCCGTGCAATCCGCTCCTGAAAGTATATGTTCCGTGCAATGTAGCAATGAGTCGCACAGCGCTTCGGGCGGACTGGTGGTGAAAGGAAGTTGTGCGGCGGCTGCAATAACACAATGCATTAGACCTACAAGGACGCACACACACACACACACACACAGAGAGAGAGAGAGAGAGAGAGAGAGAGAGAGAGAGAGAGAGAGAGAGAGAGAGAGAGAGAGAGAGAGAGAGAGAGAGAGACCTGCAATGTACTGGAAGATCCGGTGGCAACATCCATTGGAACAACTGCTTGTAGAGATGGAACTTGGCCCACGAACCTGATCGCAGAGACGAAGATTAATCCAGCTAATCTACGAATTTAATTGCGTGAAGCAACATCTAAATGACAATTGATGACTCACCCAAAAGGAGGAAAACTGCCAGGCCACCCAGCATGCATTGGCATTCGCAATGAAGCAGGCGGCACTGAGAACAATTCAAAGATGTGGATTCGAATGAGATCACAGAACAACTCCAAACGAAGGAAACCACAACAAAGCATACAGCATAGCTGATTCATCAAAGAAGTTACCATTCTCCAGTATCGGCTCCATTCTAGAGTCTCTTGATTGCTGCTTCTGGAGCTGATGTTTGTCAAACTTCTCCAAATCAAGGGTCTTCTCCATAGCCATCGGATTCTTCGAACCCCACTCCTCCGGAATGAGCATCTCAGTCTTCTTGTCTTTCGTTGAATTTTCACCAGCATTCTGTGTTGCCATTTTAGTACCCTCCTCTCCTCTCTTCCAATCGTCAAGTTTCGACACCTAATAAAATCAAAGATATTCAAAAACAGAAATTAAAGAGCAAAAAAGCGCCAACAGTCAGTGATGAATTTGGAAAGCAACTCCTTACCAATTCAATTTCTCGGCCCACAGAATTGTGATCAGTAGCAAGATCAAATGAGCTGTCCCTCTCTGGTGATGACTTTCCTGGAGGAAGAGCCTGCAAGAAACATAGCTTCCCTTGGTATCCAATCAAGGGGGAAAGCATTTCCGAGGATTATTGGAGAATTGCAATGATACCCACCATTAGATCGAAGCGAAACTTCTCTTTTCGATGGTTATCGGACACCTGAGAGCCAGCTGCCTGACTACTGTAAAATGAAACGCCAAAACCCCCAAAAAGTTTAAAAATTAAATTCTTTTACAAGACAATGGAATAAATAAACACTGCAAATATTGAATCTCATGGCTTACCTTTTCGATGTAATTGATTCATCAAGACGAACAGCCAAATCAGTGGGAAGAGTTGGATTTTTGGGTGAAGCAGCATCCTCCTGGATCACCACCCGATCTCCACCATCAGATGCCGCTGGCAGAACCTTCAACTCTGGAGCTGAATTGTTCTCCGGCTTCCCAAATTCTTTCTGGACATTGGGAGGTTCAGCAATGGCCATTGAAGCACCAAGACCAGTCGAAACCACGCCATTCTCACTGTAAAAAGATGCGGCCCTGTTCTCTGATTTCAGCGAGCCTGTCCCGGATTGCAGCGGCGACTCTGTGCCCATCTTCGCCGCTGCAGAAGACAGTGACGTTCTCTGCAGAGCTAAGGTCACGGGACACTCATCTTCGAATTTAACAGGGCGTGGGTGCTTCCTCTTCGGAGCTGCAAATGGGCAAGACCTCATCAGTCAATGGGAAGAAAAATCATAAACAGAAAAAGATAATCCCACCTCAGATTGAGGGCCAGCGAACTAATACTAACCAGTAGCAGATAAGGGCTCATTAGAGCTCAAACTGGAAGGTGGGAGAACAGATATCTGGGATGTTGGAGGAGGGGAGACTGAGTTAGGGGAGGGGATCCTCCGCTTCGCTTCATTGCTCGATCCATTGGCATCCTGGGAGTCTACCTGGTTGGCCTCCTGCATCGGTGGGATTTGCCTCGTCATTTTGTACAGGACCTCGGCGACTTCGATTTCGATTTCCTCCTGCATCCAGGACGATTTCGACATCTTTGGTGACCGTTGCTTGGTTCCACTGATCGGTTGCTAAATTAGAGGAAACACACAAAAAAATCCCAGGTCCATCAATTAGAGAGAGAGAGAGAGAGAGAGAGAGAGAGAGAGAGAGAGAGAGAGGAAATCCCACCATCTTCTTCCGAATGGAGACGTTGGAGGTTGACGAGATCGGAGCGGTGGATGCAAGGCTCAGCCCTGATGGAGACGTTGATGGTGGCCGCTGAATCTGCTCCCCGCCGCCACCACCGCCACCTGAAACCCAGCATTCATGTGGCCTCTTTGCAGATGCTGCAAACCAAAGAAAGAAACAGAACCGATTTCAAATAATAATTATTTATTAAGAAAAAAGACATTTTGCAAAGAAATAGAAAAGATTGCTCCAAAGTCCAAATCCGAAGACCTCTATTCCTCCCCTACCTGACCTAGCTTTCTTTGGAATTGGCACGCCAATCTCGTCGGCGGCCTTCCACGGCGGAACTCTCATGATCTTCGGCGGAAAGCTTTTCCGGTGTTGATGATTCTGTTGCAACGACGACGGTGCCGGATTCGGCGGCGGAGGCGGAGGAGGAGGTGGCGGCAGGAGGCGGACGGCGACAGCAGCGTCGTCTTCTTCGTCATCCTCTTCCTCGTCGACGCTCTCCTCTGAACTGTCGTCTCCTTCGTCCCTGTTGCTTCCGTGCAGCATCCGCTCCCCCCTCCTCCTCTTGCTCCGGCTAGATCTATCGCGATCTCGGTCCTTCTTGCTCCCACGGTCTCGAAGCCTGGCCGTCTCATGCATCTCCATCCCTCCATCATCCTCTTTAAAAAATAAAATATCGATTAAAATCAGGAAAAAACCAGGAAAATGAAACGAATCGAAGATAGATCTGAAACCAAACCAGGAGAATCTCTAGGGAAACTGTTTCTCTGCCTCCTTCTCGACAACCCGCCGTTCGTAGCCGCCATGGTTCCTCTCCTTGGCTCCCGAGTTCGTTCCATCTCTCCCCCCCCTCTCTCTCTCATCAAATCATGATCCGGATTCCTCCTCCGACAATGGATCGCCGCTGCAGATCTCCGCCGTACGACGGAAAGCTTATCCCCTCCTCTTCGTCGTCTTCTCCGCCTCCGCGTCTCTCTCTCTCTCTCTCTTTCTCTGCTGTCTGTCTCATCGGCTTTTACAGTTGCCAAACCCCACTCCGAGGCCCTGACTAACGGACTGGATCGCCTCTCCACGCCGGACTTTTAATCGTGTTCGTCGTTTTCCTCCTCCTATCGGACGGCTGAAGGGGAACGGTTGCCATGGTGGCAGGTGGTTAAACCGTCAGATCTAGATGACCACGACATTTACATCACGGATGCCACGTGTCGGACTAATGTTAGCTTCCTTGGTCCTCAAGCAGCATCTCGGGTTACTCGCTTCGTAGCCGCGGTGGTCCCATTACGACCGGCACGTGCCCGTCATACCCGTTCAGTTTCCTTTCAAGAGTGCGCGGCTGCCCCTGCCTTCCTTTTTTTAAATGATTTCTTTACCGTATCTGCTCATGAATGGCGGGGCCCACCTGAAGGCTGAAAGCGAGGGGAGGCCACGCACGGACCTGGATCTCGTGATCCGATCCGAGAAGTCCGCCGGTCCGTCCGATCAGGGTGCTGACATGGCAAGAAACGGCCAGACGCGGGGCCGCAACTTAGGGCAGGGGCCTAGCTGGCATCGAACTGCACAAGCGGCGTGCGTGCCGAGAACGCAGCAGTATCTAGCCCGTCTATCCCGATGGAACCAACGGTTACGATCTAACAGAGACGGTACGACACAGTAGGCTGCGTAAGCGCCAAAGGGCGGTGTGGGCCCCATCTCGTTCTTTTTGTCGTGCTCGCCAACGTGGCATCGTGCTGACATCATCCGTCTTCACTCACATCGCACCGCCCAGGAACACGAGGTTTTTCCCAGAATGACCCCAACTCTGGGTTATTGCAGGAATAGATCCGGTTGCTTTTTGTAATATTTTTCTCATCCATAATTTTTTGATGATAAAAATATTCTCATAAAGTTAAAAAAACTTTCACCCCAATTTTAAAAAAAATATTTTTAAATTTCTATCATAATCCTGAACGATAGACGCTTTCGCCAATTGATTCAGAAATCAATTATCTACTTCGCCGAATTTACAAGTAGTTGCTGGAACTGCAAGTAGTTATTCGATTTCAAAGGTGATCTGTCCTCATCTTGTACAATTTCAAATTTCGGCGAGCATCGACAGACTTCAAAGGTGATTCGTACTAATCTTCACCTATTAGATCCCCCAATAGAAGCTCAAGTATCTAATTTCAAAGGGGATTTGTCCTCTTTAGCCATTAGATCCTCCAATAGAACCTCAAGTATTCGATTTCAAAGGGGATCCGTCTGATATCGTACAGAAAAAGGATTGATTTTCTCATATTTCGACGAACAACGACCGATTTCAAATGGTTTGTCGAAACTGTCCCAAATGGTAAAACCCTAAATCTCTTAAATCCATCATTCTGTAGCTGTATCATATATTTGCAAGTATCATGCTCCATAAATAAACAAGTATGTTCACAGCTTTTTTGTTGCACAATAAATTTAGGGCGCGTTATTAATGCGCTGACGCATATTTAACAATATGCTGGTACATATTTAAAAATACGCGTGGCGCATTTAAGTAAATATTAAAATTTGAAATCTATGTTGAAGCTTAAAATCCTTATTTATTATTGTTGTAGTGGACCAAATATGGATTTACCACTACCCGTATTATGCATTTATGATGAATAATTGGTTTAAAAAAAAAAAAGTACATGGGAGGTACAATCAAAATATTTAGCTTGCGACTATCTGTTATCTTAGGCCAACTTATTCAAAAACTCTTGCACGCACCAGTGCGGATCCGGACCCGATTCGCACCCAGCACAAAGGAGGCGGACCCCACGTTTAAAGGGGGGTCGGCCCCTACTAGGGTCCGAACCCCATGGGGCCGGCCCTACTAGGACCCAAACCCCATGGGGGGGGGACCGGCCGGCCTTGCAAGGAAAAAGAAAAGAAAGGAAAGAAAAGAAAAGGAAAGAAAAGAAAAGAAAGAAAAGAAAAGGAAAGAAAAGAAAAGGAAAGAGAAGAAAGAAAAGGAAAGAGCTACCGCCATGCGCGGGAGGAGGTTGCGTATGACGTCTGCACACACGCGGATCTGCGTCGATCCCTCGATCCGACGCACAAGAAGAAGCGCCCGATCGTCATCGATTTCGTGTGTGAAATCCAGCCATAATTGCCTCGCCAGAAAGGAAGACAAATAAGTGTTATTCCCCTCATCAATGAATGAATAAATACCGGGCAATTATGAGAGAGATACAAAAGAGATTTAAAATTAAAAGTTCCCATATCTCTCTCCCCTCCCCTTTGCCTATAAATAGAGGGGGTGGGGGAAGATTCAAGAGGTCGATGGTTGAAGACTGAAGACAAAGCGCAGGAGCTCTACAGAAGAGGAGACGCTTCTTCATCGACCCAAGGCTTCACGAGGCACGGTCAAGCCTGTCCCAAGGGATCGGTTTACCGAAAGCTCTCATCGACGTGAAGACCCTTGCACACGAAGATCAAGACATCGACTCTGTGCACGCTTCTTCATCGACCCAAGGCTTCACGAGGCACGGTCAAGCCTGTCCCGAGGGATCGGCTTACCGAAAGTTCTCAATCGACGTGAAGACCCTTGCACACGAAGACCAAGACTTCGACTCCGTGCACGAAGAAGAAAGATCGGAGAAGAGGACCCTTCGACTCCGAAGACGCCAGAAGCAAAGGCCGGAGAAGAAGCTCGGAGCGGCACTATCCCGTCGGCTCCAACAAACCCTCGATCCCGATCAAGCTCCAAAGCCCGGAGGAGAGAAACGAAGCGTCATCACCCCGTCGTCTTCAACAAACGCCTGCGCCATCCACGAAGAAGAAAGCCTGGAGCAGACCGCTTGAAGCATCACTACCCCCGTCGTCTTCATCAGCAAAAGCCGACGTTACAACCGTCGCACGGAGACCGTCTCTACCCCCGCCGTCTTCATCAGCAAAAGCCGACGCTACAACCGTCGCACGGAGATTGGTGCTACCCCCACCATCTTCGAAAGCCTTCTTCGACCCCGATCACGCCAAAGAAGCCCGGAGAAGAAGAGAAGTCCAACCGACACGCAAACCGTCGAAGCACCGGAGAAGTAGCCCACGTCGTTCGAAGAAGAAGATCGAGTTGACGCTGAAGCTAAAGCCAACGCAAGAAGCCAAAGCAAAGCCCCCGTAAAAGCCCGTGCCAAAGTAACGCAAGTGCCAAAGCCAAGCGACTACGCCGGCCACGAGCAAAAGCACCGCACGTTCTAGCCGATACGACGCGAAGTCCGGAAGAACGAAAGCATCGCAAGTCTCTCCCGGCTACGTCCAAGTGCAAGCGCCGAAGCAAAGCAAAAGCCAGATCCACGCCGGAGCCAAGCCAAAGCCAAAAAGCCGAAGCCAAAGCCGACGCCAAAAGCACGATCGACGCCGCGAACCGACGATCAAGGACGCCGAGGTCAAGCAAGGAGCGAGGAAGACACGAAGACCAAGGAACGAAGCCGGAAAACCCCCTAGCCGAGAAAGCGCGAAGCACGGAAGGGACAAAGCGACGGTGGACATTCCTTAGCCTCTCCAAAAACCCTCACCCTGTAAAGACCCCTGTCCTGGGCAGCCCCTTCAGAGCTCTCGCACGAACGCCACGTGGAGACGCGGATCAAAGGGATCCTCCAGAAGATCTTTCCCACAATCCCCTGATCAACACTCGCCGCAACCCGGACTCGCTACACCCGAGCCACCCGGGTCCCGGCTACACTTGTAATCTGGTTTTGCGCAATAAAGACGACCCGTGCTTTTTCCCGCGCTACAATCATAAATATTAATGTTGAAGAGTATAATATTTCTGTGAATGTAGTGTATCCCAATACAATTCAGTATCCGCCTATAGGTATTGTGGATGATGATGATGATGATGTAGCGTTATTTATTGTGCACAATATGCGTAACGTGAATAATACTAATGTCCCGATGATTATATCAAAAGAAAGAAAATGTAATGTTTCTTTATATAGCCCATTATCTGTTTTGAAAAGAAAGTTACCCGAAATGTCTACCGGTCGAGCCAAAGTATATCGAAATTTATCCAACCATCCAGAAGTACATCCGGTAATGAAGATTGAAGATTCGACTATGTAGTTAAGAGATGATAACTTTATTATAGACTTGAACGAATGTCCTACTCCTGATTTGAGATTAAACCGAAACACTAAAATTGATTATATTGACTAGACGATAACCTTAACATAAAGTCTATCAACTATGGTTGTGATTCATTTATTGATAGCAATGGATTGTTTCAGATAAAACAGGTTGTTTTAGGTTAATCAGATTGTTTTGGGTCAAAGATCTTCTTTTTCTTATAGGAAATCCAGATTTCAGTTCCGTTTATTGCGCCCGCAAGTCGTGCAGCGTTCCTACAATTGCACAATCCCAATGAGTCGTTCAACAATTTCACCCTTCACGTTGGTCATTAGTTTTGGCCCAAATTTGGATAACTTCCTCAGATGTGGCCGGGGCCTTAGATAAACATGTTTGAGCGTAATGGATTTCATGGATTATACACGACCCGTTTTTTTTAATGATTTGAAACAGGTCTTGTCGGTTAATCTGAACACAATCTATTAACTAACAAATCTAAATGGATCATGTTAAAAATTGATCCGATCCGATAAAATGAGATCCGTGATTCGTTTTTTCGTATCGTTTTCGTATGGGTTAAATGGATCATGTCAAAAATTGACATGCCTACCCGCTTGGTTGTTCCTCCGTTTGTTCAAATAGCATTACTCTTTCCTTATTTAATGTGAATGCATGGATATACGATGGGACAATGAAGAAATTATCTGGTTGAAAGGGCACAGGACGTCACCATGAACATGTGGTGCACTGCTCCACTCAAAACGAGACATATGATTTTTTTTTTTGGGAAAATGGGTGTTAGGCCATCTTCAATCGACTCATTCCCAAGTGGGGTCATCTTTTAGCTCCCATCCGCCTCCCATTTGCCACATAGGATAGGAGTTGGTGAGATACAAATCCTCCTCCAATCGACTCTCATCCAACTCGTATCTCCTACTTTTTCAATAATTTACTATCCACCGACACCATTTTCTTTCTATTAAAATATCATTATAAAAATACGTAAAAACTCATAATAAATTATAAAAAAATCTATAAAATTAATTTAAGACTTAAAAATTTATAAAAAATATAGTTAATATTAAAAACTCTTAGAAACATATTTTGTTCGTTGGACACGTTTTTTGAGGTGGCACTCATTTCCACCAAAGACTCATATCCTAGCCATTGGGCAGGGATTTCATGGTGGTGCGCCTTTTTACCATTGATTAGATTCATATTCATTGGGAATACCTTTTGAATTGTACATATTTTCACACATTTGGTCGTCCCTCTATATATGCATATGCAGCTCACTTTCACAATAACGAAATCAAAAAATATACTTTTTTCTCTTATATTCTTCTATTTAAACTTCATTTGATGGAGATGCTGCTTGACTCGTCTAGCTCCGAGGAGGAGAGTATGACGATGCTGATCTACTCAGCGTGGAGGGAATATCAACGATCTCAAAAATCAAGAGCTAGCTCAACTCATGGATCCGTTGCAAGTCACATTGTTCTCCAATGTGACAGACTTCAAGGTCATGAGAGGCTTTTCCAAGATTACTTCACAGAAGACTCGACCTATCCCGCTCAAATGTTTTGATAGAGATTTGGATGAACTGATCTCTCTTCCTTCGGATTCAAGAAAAGGTAATGGAGTACAATGACTACTTCGTTCAGAAAAGAGATCGTATCGGAAAGTTAGGGCTCTCGAGCCTTCAGAAGATAACTGCCGAGATGAGGATGCTCGCTTATGGAGCATCTGCGGACTCTGTCGACGATTACGTTCGAATCGGCGAAAGCACCGCGATCGAGAGTTTGAAGAGGTTCGTTAGAGCCATTATCATTTTATTCTCGGAGGAAGTATCTTTATGTTCCAAACAATGAAGATGTTGCATGACTCTTAGCAATTTGTGAGAATCGAGGATTTCCAAGCATGTTAGGAAGCATAGACTGCATGCATTGGAAATTGAAGAACTGTAATGCTTGATTTTTTTCATGTTATTTTGTTAAGGGCATCCCACATGATTTTTTTATTATTATTGTTGGTTAGGTAATAAATAATTATTTTTATTTGTTGTATCCAAATAATATTATGTTACTGCATATGCATATGCAGTGTATGTGGTTAGACTTGAGTTGGACTGGATCATGGGGCCCGGGTCCAAGTCATTAGACGACAAGGGTCATGGGATATGGATGGTATTTTGTTTGGGTTGCGTATGTGTCACTACGCATGGTTCTTATTTTAATTATTAAGTAACATATTTGTTTAGTTGAGAATGATGGTTGGTTTAGATGAACTTGGCGACGCACGATGTCAGCCCGACACCGTGTGGTGTGGGTTTGAGTTTAGTGAGTTGGGGTGCGACTCACATGTAATACCGGTACAAATTATGCCTTGTGAGTTAATGAGATGAAAATAGCTTTTCTTTTTTTTAAAAAAGGGTTATTTTGAGTTTGCCCCCAAATTTACCTTGAATTAGACTTTACCCCCCAAAACTAACTGTTCCGTCAGCTCACCATCTAAGAAAAGGGTGAGCTGACCGAGAAGAAATAAAGTTTTGGAGAGTGAGCTGGCGGAACAGTTAGTTTTGGGGGGTAAAGTCTAAATAATGAAATTATGAGGGGTAAAGTCTAATTCAAGGCAAAATTTGGGGGATAAAGTCAAAATAACCCTTTTAAAAAACCACTCAAATTTTAGATCTGATCAATAGAATGTTGAAATACCTCACCTCCAAATCTAGACCCTCATTTGACTAGGTTTTATAGCGTGTGTTTAATTCATCTTTTTTTATCCCGAATTGTATTTCGTCTTTAGTGTTTTCGGAGATGAGACAGTCAGAGAATTATAGTTCCTTTTCTTTTCGTAGGACTAGGGCGTCATGAATAGAACCCTCGTAGTTCCGACTAAAAAAAAAATCTTCAATCAGATCCTTGAGGATCTAGTGATTTTTAAACAAAACCCCCATGTAGAACTCTCTTATCCTTTTTAAATCCAACCACAAGGTCAACCGGAATGGGTTTAATCGAATCAATCCATGAGTTTGGATCTCACCCTTGATCCATCCTTGCATATCTCACCATGCCTTTGCATTTACAGCCTTGCATCAACCCTTGTTAGGGGTAGGATCGAATCAGATCTTGAGAGATCTGATCAGTGATCACCCCAAAACTCCTCCCCATTATCACCATGCAAGTTAGCCACCCCAACCTAGGGGTGTGCATCGGTTCGAAACCGACCTATTTAGGCAAAACCCAAACCGATCCAACCTAGGTCGGTTTGAGAATTTGCAATCCGATCCAAACCGATTGAGACTGGAATCCAATCCAATCCAATTAAAATCGGTTTGGATTGGATTGGATGGTCGGTTTGGGCTTTGGCCCATATGCTTATTAGTTTTTTTATTTATTTATTTGGACATAGTTTCAACTTTAAAATGATTATTTCAAAAATTATAAAATGATACTGCATTACTTACCAAAATACCAAGTTATCAACAACAATATCATTATGTCCACAATATTCATATCCATTAAATATTAAAAACTACAAAGTACAATTTTAACAATTAAACAAAAGTTCACAACAGTTACCACTATATTAGTAAATTATAAATCGGAGTCCGGTTTGGTTCGTTTCGGTTTAGGTCGGTTTTTAATTGATAAATCCGATAACCGATCCAATCATATCGGTTTTGAGAAATCCTGATCCAATCCGATTCGTTGAGTGTGTCGAAACCGATCAAATTCGGTCGGTTTGGTTCGATCGGTTTGGTCGGTTAGGTTTGGATCCTGCACACCCCTACCCCAACCCTCTTTACAAAGAAACCCTAGGCATCCCCCCTTTTGGCCTTTTTGACCCGATCAACCCTCCACCCATCTCTCTCTCTCTCTCTCTCTCTCTCTCTCTCTCTCTCTCTCTCTCCCCATTTCTCCTCCCAGATCGGTTGTGTGCAGCTCAAAGGGGATGAGCTGATCGCGAGTTTGGCGTGGAGGAGCGTCCAAGGTGGCCAATCCCTGTTCCTTCTCCCTTGTAATTCGGTTGTGAAGAGGAGCCCAAGGTGGTGGCCGCAGCCGGAGCAAGAAGGTCGAGGAGCCGCAGCCGAGTTCCATGCTCCTCTTGGTAACTGCGCGTCGATTCTCTATTGCTTGCGGTGGTTCGGAATCAGGCAAGGGTAGGGCTGGCAATTTCGGATCCGACAAGGCAGACCCGACACGAAGTTCACGGGTCTGGGTCAGGGCTAAACGGGTTCGGGTTGTAAACGGGTTAACACGATAGACTTGTTTAATAAACGGGTCGGGTCCGGGTTTAGGGTCTGGACACGATAGACCCTGGAAGACTCGTTTAAAATTCAACGGGTCGTGTCGGGTCGGGTCAACCCGCAATCCGATACTGTAATATATAGTATCAGCACGTCTATCGGGTTAGGTCGGGTCGAGTCGGATTGGGTCGGATCGGGTCAAATGAATAAACTCGTGTGGTAAACGGGTCTTATCGGGTCTACCCGTTTATAAACGGGTCAGGTACGGGTTTAGTATCTAGACACGATTAGTTAAACGGGTCAGGTTCGGGTCTAGGGGTTTTGGACACGACTCGAAACTAGACACGACACGAACCCGACCCAACACGACCCATTGCAACCCTTAGGCAAAGGTTTTTTTTTACTCTTGCTTGGATTTATTTACGGCAAATTAGGTATAGGTCCTTAACTATTTTACAATATTAACCGCAGAACACCATAATTTGCTATATTAGCCAAGGTCCCTACAAGTGTACATTCGTCTCCAGGAAGAGTATATATTCGTGTTCAGAAACAATATATACTAGTAAGAAACCCGGGCAATGCCCGAATGTGCTTGATGCACGTCATTAGGCAAAGGCGACATCGCAACTGTTCAAATAAGTGTAAAATCTGAAGTGAGTGTGATTCACTTGTGTGTGTGTGTGTGTGAGAGAGAGAGAGAGAGAGAGAGAGAGAGGGAGAGAGAGAGATTAACATCAAATGATCATTAAATGTCATTGAATGAAAATATATTATCTTTATAGTAAATTTCAAATAGATTTAAAAGAGAGCTGCATTCACATACGGAAGAAGAATTCTAGCTTTTTAAAAGACGTCCACGTGTCACAATACGGGAGAGAGGCTTCCATTTTAGTCTATATATATAGATTCGTTTCAGAAAGAGTATATATTCGTCGGGAGGGACTTGAGCTATATTTTGAAATTAATGTGTCCTGCATCTAAAAGTCATCTCTCAAAAAAGACATATGTCAACCTTCCCCGTTTATTTAAGTTGAAATCCTTCTTGTTTCTAATGCCCAAAATCAAGAGGATTAGGGTATGTTTTCCGGGATTGGGTTATTGTTACTTCTAGTTATCTTATGAACATCCGAGGTTGCCTATAATTTTTTTTTTTTTTTTGTGTCTTTCTTATTTGCTAAACATTGACACAACATACTAAACTCTAGTTGCCTATATACTTTTGAAAACCAATTTTAGTGCCCGAGTCATTCGTAACGATGACTGATTATGATTGCCCTCTTATGCTATTAGGGATTTGTGAGCATGGTTTTACTTTTGTTAAAGCATTATTAGTTTTTTGGATTACCTCGCTTGTAGTGTTTTGTTTGACTGTTGTTTAAAACAACGTGTGTTGGAAGTCCAGTAAGGTCTTGAATACACTCCAGAAATATTACATTGCCTCATTATCTACTTTGTTTTAAATAAGTTACCCCCAAATTGAAAAGGATTTACTTTTATGTTATATTGTGTTGGGACACTATCAAAATATCAGTCATTATGAGAGACGGAAATAACATATATGAGTTATTTATGAGCTTGCAGGGCTGTGTATATAAAGATTTTGTCGCTATGTTGCATCTGTCCATATGTTTGTAGCACACATCGTCGTTTGTCAGAATAGAGAACATAAGTCGAGAGGTTTAGTTTGGTTGGATGCGTCAAAGAAATTTAGATTTTTTTTTTTTGGAGAGTGGTTCTTCTGGGGTAGTTTATTTTTGTGTTATTTTTGCCCAAAATCAATAAAGGAAAATTTGTACTTGATCCTTTTCTAGTGCTCAGGGGTCAGACTCGATTTGTGCTTTAGGATAACGTTTAAAAAAAATGTTACTTAATCTTGATCGTTGGCGGTTCGTAGAACTATATTAGAATGTGAAAGAAAATTTATTAGCAAATCTAGAAATGCCTTCCTGTAACTCCTTCACTTGTATTTTAAAATGGCCATTGTTTTTTTTCCCCTTCTACTTATAGTTAGTATAACTTCCTTAACTTGTATATCTCATGAACACTTCATTTCGTATACTACTACTTATGATGATTCCTTCCCTGTTACTACTTGAGATAGCTCAGTTATCCTTGATTTATACCGGCCCTCTTTGGTTCACTACTTGTAGATGGCCCGATTATTGTTGTTTATAATTACCATCTCCAACCCCATTTGTATTAGCTCTGATTCAATTATTATTATAATAGTTATTCTTAATGTATTATCTTGTCTTGCTGTGTACGGGCTGTGCAACTTAACTGGGTTCATTCTAGACTACAACCACCTTGCAAAATCACAAGATTTCTGAGGCATTTTTTTCTATTTTTTTAAAAAATGCCTAAGGTATGGTGGAGGACCAAGAATGCGAAGGTGAAGGGCATTCAAGGCAGGATCTGTTTCTTTTATATATGTCCGCGTAATGTATTTGAATTTTATTCGGGTGAGTATATATGTATAAAAAGAAAGTTGGGGTTTGTTCATCTCTAGTATAAATAAGAAGATAATTGTTAGCAATGTACCTCCTTTTTAAGGGTTTTCTCTTCTTCTTCTTATTGCACAACCTGGAATTGTGAAGGGGGTAAGACAAGGCGTAGTGTAGTTTGAGTAGTAGTTCACAATTTAAATTATTTTTTATTATAACATGGCTTCCTTAGAATAGTGTTTACCTCCATGGTTATAAATAAAATCTAAGGTTTTCCTAAAAAAAAAAAGTGCCAACGTATTTTAATAAAACCCTTTAATCCCCTTACCCTCGGGTTTTAGGTGATTTTCTCCTCATCGAAATACGGGACGTGACAAAAGAACTGCCCAACAGCGTGGAAAGGTACATTGGATACGTATGTGAATCTACTATAAATTCTAGAAGCCGTAGCTAGCTATGATCTGTGGATCTGGTATGCCTTCTTCGGGGTGCCGGGTTCATATAATGACATTAATGTGTTGGACCGGTTATCGATTTTTTCAAAACTTGCGGGGATGAGTTCCTTCGTGCAACTTCTCTGTAAATGACAACCACTACAACATGGGGTATTATCTTGCCAACGGAATTTATCCCTCGTGGGCTACTTTAGTTAAAACCATATATGCTCTCCAAGGAAACAGGAATAGGAACTTCGCTGCATCCTAGGAATCCGCAAGGAAGGACATCAAGCGTGCGTTTGGAGTCCTGCACGCTCGATTTGCTATAGTGCGAGGACCGGCACGATTTTGGCAATCTAACACAATGAAGGACATCATGACATCATGCGTCATACTTCACAATATGATCATCGAGGATGAGCGACATTTGCAACAATTAGATGCGATCTACGACACGACCGATGAGATGACAAGTGGTCCGATTTCTCACGAAAATACTCCAGAACTAATGGAGTTCATCAATAATTATCACCGGATCAGAAACAGACAGACTCATTCCCAACTTCAAAGGGACCTGATCGAGCATCAATGACAGCTGCATGTAAATATTTAATTAATATTGTTTAGTGAGTATAGGCTTATGTAATTGTATCAATGACTTTTTCTAATATAATTGTAGTTATATCTTCAATAATAAAAGAATTTATCCTTTTTATTTTAATAATCACTAATACTCGTACAATAACTTTATTAATTAAATTATGATAACGTAATACATCGTACTTCATTCTAATAACAAATCACATCATCATGTTCGCAATCTCAGACTTGTGACGATAATAATACGCTGCAAGGTCGGGGGGCATTGAGCTAATATCCATCAGCATGATCATTTCGTCCTTGGTGTTTTGCTTTGCTTGTAACTTCGCTTATTCAATGACAATCTTGGTCGCCTTGAGGTTTATCTTCGTCTGTTCTTGTCTTGGTGCTTTTAAAGTATATCTCGAGTTTCTTTTGGAAATATTATTTACGCTTGTTGAATTTATCCATGAACAAGTTCATGATTTTTTTGTCCATGTCCTCGTTGGATCGAGCTTTCCCCTTGCACTTTTGGAGCTCCTTTGCGGCCTTCCTTCCCATTGGCCTCTCAATACCGACATGTTCCTCGCCAGAGCCCTCATCAAGACTCACCACATTTGGGGTCGCTCGATCGAGAAGATGAAGCGGGAGATGAATGACTGTTGGCTTTCACAGCTTTCTTCTTTTCGGCTTTCTTCTTCTCGATTTGTTTTTTCTTGCGGCACTCATGGATCCATTTTGGGTGATGGCGAAGCTCATTCCAAGCGTGATCGAATCGGAATGTAGTATCATGTATTGCTTTGTATAGCTCCCTTGCACTTTGGATCTGTAGAAAATGTGTGGTTTTAATATGAAATCAAAATGATGTTTGGGGTGATGAATAAAAAATAGAAGGAAAAAAATCGGACATTGTCTAACTCAGTTGTGCCGAACTGGTTCTGATGCTCGGTTTGCTCGAGGCAACCACAAAATTTATTTGTGTCTTGTTGGATATTGGACCACAGGTGCATCAATACACTTCCGATCGCTCGATGGCGGTTGATATATACCCATTGTAAAAATCTGCAATTCGCATCCAAAATGGCTTATAAGGTTGGTAGTTACCTTGGACAGAGTTTATGCTCATGTTGAGCCATGCTGCGACCAGTAGTTTATATTCCGAGGCAGTGAAGTTGATGGCGTGCGGCTTCCTTGTGAATGCCGTCGCAGGTTGACCAGCGATCAGAGATGATTCCGTCAACGACGGTGTCTCCGAATCCACCCACACTTGTTCAGCTCCGGATGCGTCATTTCTTTCCACACCGGAGAAGCCCCTTCCCCCGGTGTAATGTGCAAACTCGAAGTTCGGGGGATCCATTACTTGAAGAATCGTAAGGAGAAGAGAAGAAATTTATGTGGAAGAAAAAGGAGGAGAATGAGTTGGGAGAAAAAATATGGAAACATGAAGTTGGGAGAGTGATCTTATTTATAGATATTTTTAGCTATTTTAATATATTTGCTTGCATATTTAAAAAATATTTTTTTTGAATTAAATAGAAGCCCAATGGCTCTAATTTATTTTGGACCGTTGGTTCCCAAGCCCCAAAACACCACGTGCAGTGCAGTATCTTTACCGTTTAATCAATTTTGTACTGCTGATTTGCAAAACCAAGTACCAAGGATTTAGTTTTTTCACATGGGCGGGCCCCACACAGGAATCCCTTTTTGGATTCCAGCAGATCCGAGCTGTTTTCGGCTCCTACTGCCACATAGGATGGGTAGGAGCTGGTTGGAGTGAATTTTTTCCACTACAGGGCAAAAATGAGCTGTGCCACATGGGATGGGAGCTCAGATGGGAGTCCGTTGGAGATGGCCTTAGGTCCCATACAACAGATCGGGTTAATAAAAAGGACTCTAATAAGGTCCCTCAAAGGGGAGGTGCTAAAATCATTGCATTAACACGAAAATGCCCCCCGTTCTCTCTCTACTTATGTTCTATCTTGAGCAGCGATGACGGCAATAGTAGCAGGGGTAACCTTGGCCTCAACCTCCTCCCAGTCCCCGACACCTCCTCCTTCCTCCTCAATGATGCGAGCAGCGCTGGCAACGAGCAGCAACGGCATGAGCTCGCTGCCGGCAGCGATGAGAGACTGGTGGCAAGCAGGTAGGTTTGGTTTGAATTAGGTCTAGGGTTCATCCCATGGCCTGTAAATCTTACGCTTTTGGATTTGGTTTAGGTTTTAGGATTCGATCTAGGGTTCATCCCATAGCCTGTATATAATAGGTTTTAGGATTCGGATTAGGTTTAGGGTTCACCCCATGGACGGTAGATCTTAGGTTTTATGATTCGGTTTAAGTTTTAGGTTACGATTTAGTTTAGAGAGTAGTGGCATGCAAATGAAAATTTGAAGCACATTGAAGGACATTTTCGTCCTCTGTCTTTTTGCTTAATTAAACGTATCTCTTGTTATAGATCGTTCATTAAGTCTCCCATTTTTTTTGAGTGTGATTCCTCGGGAGCCTCGACAGGAAGGAAGAACATCATAACTTCTCTGTCTCTCTACTGTTCTTTCTGTTCATCATAGGAGCGGCAATGACAGATCTAACAATGGTAAGGGTGGGCAGCAAATTTGTTTGCAACAACGAGCATTGATGATGGAGATGAAGACAGATCTAGCAATGGCCAGCAAGGGAGGCTGACGACGAGCATCGACGTTGGGGATGATGAATGATCTGGCCATGACAATCATCGGTGGTGATGCGGGTGACATGGCTTGATTAGAGTCTCGGTTTGGAGACCAACAAGACAAACAAGAGAGACCAACAAGGACTAGTGTGTGTGTGTGTGTGTGTGTGTGAGAGAGAGAGAGAGAGAGAGAGAGAGAGAGAGAGAGAGAGAGAGAGAGAGAGAGAGAGAGAGAGAGAGAGAGAGAGAGAGAGAGAGAGAGAGAGGACACTTTTCCCCCTCGAGGTTTTTTACTAAGAGCACCAAGTTTGTCGTATTGGTCAAAATCATGCAATCTGATGTAACCTGGACATAACTTGAACGCAACCTGAACATAACTTGAATGTAAAGACATAACCTAAACACAACAGTGACGCACCTTGAACGTAACTTGAACGCAACCTAATATAACCTTGATGCATCTTCACCTTCTTACTTCTCGTCTACTGCCGATTCGATTTGTTTTCTCCATTGTTTCACCGGAGGTTGTTTGAAAGTCGTCGGGAGCTTGCTTTATCCATTCCTTTACCGAAGGTACTAGAAACCCGACTACTTTGTTCTTTCCCACCGTGGAATCATTGTCGGAGATCATTAGGACGTTGCCGTAGGTTTGCTTTCTCCATTATTTTGCCGGAGGTCGTACTTTAGACGCGGAGAGTTCGGCAGAGGTCACCAGAAACCTCACTACTTGCGTTCTTTCTTGCAACAAAACCCTTGTCAGAGGTCTTTAGAATATTGTCGGAAAATCATCGGGAGTTTATATTTTTTATTTCTTTGCCGGAGATTGCCAAAAATTGACCTCTCACTACTTGTGCTCTTTCTTACAAAGAAACCCCTGTCGGAGGTCTTTGGGAGGTCGCCGTAAGTTTCCTTTTTTTTTTCGTTGTTTCGCCGAAGGACACTCAAGTTTGAAACGCAACTCAATATAAGGAGTTGCATAAGAGACTCTACTAATTTCACAAAAGAAGAATTGATTTTCTTATTTTAAAGAGATTTTTGTTTGAAAATTTATTGGTGCTTCTAAAAGTACCTATTTTGAGTTCTATATTTAGTTTGAGCAATACAACAAAATGTTGGTCCTTTAGGAAAAATCCTCATTGCTTAATAGGTTTTTGAAAACCGACATGATTGGATCGGTTGACGGATTTGTAAATTTAAAACCGACCTAAACTGAACGGAACCAACATATATATATATATATATATATATATATGATTGTCTATCTCGCCGCCATGTATCCTCTTGGGCCGTGGAAAATCATCTGTATCTTTACATATGGTTTTGCATAATATAGATGTGAACCACATCAATAGATCAACTGATATATATGTCATTTTACCCATGTTGGGGTGGGACCCAACGGATGGGTCTTCCGAGTTGCTATAAGCCCGTTCTTGGTTTCTTTTTGTTCAGATCTTCTCTGGTCGGTTGGCCTCGATTGGTGGGTCTGTTGTGCATCACAGCCGCACAACGACTGACGAATCAAAAGTGAATCGCACTCCAACGGCCACATGCGGCAGTGATGCTTGCCTGGCCCACCGACTGGCCGACCTACTGGAGGAGGCCTGAATCATTTTTTTCTTCCTTCTATGAACTGGTCCCATATTATTGGAATTTTTTTTTACACATCCTGCGTACGCTACAACCGTAGGGCCTACTGCGATTCAAGAGATATGGGGTAACAGGTCCTCCAGCACTTAGAGTGTGCTGATAGGCTCTGGGCAACGGTTGTAGCTTACGCAGCATGTGCTGAAAATTTTCCCCTTTGTCATACATCCATCACGTGCTGTATCCCACACATGCCGACTCACTTTCAGTGTGCCTACATCGGCACCGTACAGCAATTAGAAACAACTACAACTGCAGGGGTGACACGTCCTCCTCCTTGCATCCCCCCCCCCCCCCCCTCAAGTTGTAGGCCTCTCTTGACTTTGCGACATGTTTAGCTTTGAGGGCTTCTATTTGCGTATCAAAGTTAACTCTTTACACACCGATTTCTCAATACACTTCATTGTAAATTTAAAATTCTTGATCTTGCTTGACACACCACACAGTTGCTCTAAACCTTTGTATACCTTCCACCCCTTTCTCCTTCCTTCTCTCACCCTTAATCCTAACCTCTTTTCCCTTTCTCCTCTCCGCCCTAGCGCACTCCCCGGCCACCGGCGTGCTCCTCTCTACCCCCGATGCCGTAGAACCCTCCCCCAGCAACGCCACCGGAGAGATCCACTCCGCCCACGGCACCCTAGCATCCTCCCCGAACCATCGGTGAGCTCCTCTCCCTCTAGTTAATTTTCTCTCCATCCATTTTGGTTTCAAACCCAAACCCCACCCCATCCCACTCTTCATGGACCCACAGAACGAAGGATTGGCCAAGATCTCGATCTGTTCGACTGGTCAGGGCCGAAAATAGAACAAAGGTTAGAAGAACATAGGTAAGGTGCTCTTCCCCGGTTGGCAAAACATAGATTACGACGACATTGTTATTTCTACTGCCGTGGTTGGCAGAACGCACCATTACTTGTTCTACCTTGGTTGGCCGAACACACTGGTACTTGTTCGACTTTGGTCGGTAGAACAAATCTTGAATCGAAAAAAAAAAAATGATATCTTACCACCTCCATGCTAGCTTCCTTCCAGACGAAAGTTACTTGTCCATACTAGCTTCCTCCAGGACGACATATTACTTGTCCATTACTAAAAAATATATACATGTTAAGGGAATGTTGTATTAAGTTTAGAAAAAGGACGAGGAGGAACAAGGTTGGGGAAAAGATCTGAGAGAGTTGTGTGAAGAAAATGGGAGTTGATGTATTGCAATAAATGGACATCAGGATAATTTTACACGTGGTAAAATTATAATATATTTTTTTTAAAAGGATGTGTGGAGAGCAAACTTGATATGCAAATAGAAACTCTTTTTATCTGTGCTCCTATGTGACAATATTATAGGCAAAAAATATGGCTCAAGCCTTGTGCTCTAAGTACTAACATGCGATGTACTGATCGTGAGATTAATTTTTTTAAAATAAGATAATAATAATAATATTTTTTTAAAAAACTATTGAGGGCATTTTAGTTTTTTAGAAATATACAAGAGGGCTCCACACAATCTCCTCACTTTGAAGCCCCATTGCTCATCTCTTCGTCCACTTACAGTGAAGGTATTACAGTTTTCAGTGAACTAGGATCATACGCCCAATACTTGCGGACTCTCTTGTGCGGGTTGAGTCAGCACATGGCGAGGTGGCATGAAGGGATTGGTGAAGGGTGCAGCCAACACGACAAAAAACATAAAATAAAAAGGGTTTTTTTTTCAAAACAGTATATTTTTTATAAAAAATTATTTTAGTGACCTGTCAAAAATAATTTAAAAAATAACCATTTATCTACCTTGTGGCAGCTCTTTGGTGAATTTTTTATCTAATAAAATCAATAAATAAGATGTCAATTTTGAAATCAATATTTTATTTACCGATTTATACTACAGACCACATGTAAATGTGATGATTCTCATTTTAAAACCAAACTTTAAAGCTGAAAGTAGTTTTGAAAACCGGTATTTCACGTACCGATTTTACAGAACATAAAAATTTCAGCACATAGCTGATATGGCGGCCATGTGATCAGCCACATTTGAAATTATTTTTGACAGATGGCTATTAAAATAATTTTTTTTTAAAAAAATACTGTTTTGAAAAAAAAACCCAAATAAAAATGACTACGGTTAATCGGCTCACTATGCAGTCAAACCCTTATCAGTGTTTTTAAATGTTTGATTCAGTGTGGGCCCCACCTCACCAATCCCTTAATGCCACATCACCGACTGGCTCTACTGGTACACTGGGTAAGTATTTTTCCTATGCAAAAGGGCTCCCCACGAAGCAGCAGGCGGCGGCGGCGGCGGCGGCGGCAGCAGCAGCAGCAGCAACAATAATAATAATATAATAATAAATCTGAAGTTTCCAATCAAAGATCATTCCACAAATGTTTTAGTCATTTATCGCTGCTTGCAAGAACTGAACTGAGCTGCTCCTACTTTCTTGCAGTAGCTGATTGTGTGTTCAATGTTTGCTCTCGCAAATCACCTCATCAACTTTTAAATTACAAAGAGAGGGGGCGAGAATATAGAATGCCTGAATGAGGATGGTTTAGGGCTGTTGCGGGAGGGGCCGCGTGCTATTCCAGAGCCATTCACGAGCGGAGCCATCCAGCAAATGCGAGACCTGAGAATCACGAGTATCAAACAGAACAGATTCGTATCGATCATGACATCACAAAAACCATTGTTGAAATTATAACTGGCAGGAAGGTCTGTTTGGATACGCTCTGGATCCGGGATCCCAGAATCCAAAAAAATGGCGGAGAGCCTATTTGGATACAACTAGATCACAAAAAGTGTTTCTCTGGAGAGCCCAAAATGTGCTCCAGGGAGCCATTTTTCCGGAGCCTAGCCCTGTTTGGATAGGATTCTGATTCTGATTCTGGATTCTAGGAGCCCGGAATCCCAAAATCCCAAAAAAAGGCTCTGAAACCCGAAGCCTCGATTTTGGGCTCCAGAAAATGACTCTCAGAAGTACATTTTGGGCTCTCCGCAGAAACACTTTTTGGAATCGGGTTGTATCCAAACAGACTCTTTGTCTTTTTTAGGGAATCAAGGCTTCCAGAATCCTTGAATCGGAGCGTATCCAAACAGGTGGATATGCTCTGAATCCAAGATTTTGGGAGCCCAAAAACCCTAAAAAAGGTGGAGAGCCTGTTTGCATATAACGAATCCCAAAAAGTGTTTCTTCGGAGAGCCCAAAATGTGCTCTTAGGAGAAATTTTCTTAGAGCCCAAAATTGAAGCTCCGGGCTCCGGAGCCCTTTTTTGGGATTCTAGGCTCCGAGAATCCAAGAATCATAATCTTATCCAAACAAGGTCTAAAATAGGCTCCAGAGGCTCCAAGAATCCCAGAATGAGAATCCTATCCAAACAGGGCCTTGAGCCAACACAAAGTCATCTATAATATTCAGATAACATTAGTCAATCATCAGCTTTCATATCTGTATAACAAGATGTTCGCAACTATTTTATGTCCATTAATGGCTTAGTTATAATCTACCAGAATGGACTATAGAAGAATATCATGACTTTCAATTGGGGACTAAGGTGTCTTAAATTCTTCTTCTTTTGCTTCTCTCTCACTTCTCTACAACACCTACCCCTGCGTAAGTACAGCCAACTGCATCTGGTGCGCTACATTTCAGCTGATCTGATGATGTGCACACACGACTACAGTTGCATTAGATGACATGACCATAGTTACCAAATCGGGCATTCTTTTTTGAAAAAAACGCGTATCGATCCGAAGTCGTAGCAAACAAGAAAAAAACTGGTTTTTTTCAAAAAAAAAACGTCCGTACGCGTTTATATGCGTTTAAAACGGAAAAACGCGTATAAAACACGTTGGGTTTGATCCGGGTTTAAATTGGGTTCGGGTTTTATTTTGTTCATGCTTAATAAAACGCATATGCTATATGTTTTGAACGTTTGGTTACTTAATGTTGGAAAATGACATATATACATACTTGGTATAATTTTTAAGATTTTTTTTTGTTTTTTCCGATGTTTTCATGTTTTTTTTCGGTTTTTTCCGTTTTCATCGTATCTTTCCGACTTTTTCCCTTGCCGTTTTTTTTCCCGTTTTCCGACTTGGTAACTATGGACATGACCAGTAAGCCTCCGTTTGGTTCGATGTAAAGAAGTGCGGAAAGTCATGTTCTTTGGAAGCACTTTGGGATTCCATAACCTTTACTCCGTTTGGTTAGAAGTAACCATCCCAAGAATTATTGCTAATATACCCGCAACTTATAATAGGCCCCATTTCTAATTCCACAAATACTGTGGTATGACATATTTCACAAATTGGGGAATTTGTCTACTTGCCATCCGCCACTGCGCTGACCATTTACATTAGCCGCATATTTTCATCATAACCGGTTGCCGAACATTACCGCCATCGCCTACCACCACGACCACCACTGTCAATTGCCCTCGGCCACTACCGATGACCGTAGCTGCCACCAGTCATCACTGTCACCATCCGCCTGAGCCGTTGACCACTGCCGTCACTTCAGCCCTCTTCAGCCGAACAATGAACTTTTTTTTTATAGATTCAATACAGTTTTAGTAGTCATACAGAATTTTTATTTCTTTAAATTAGGTTATACTTATTCAACTTTACTCTACCAAACAAGGTATGTAATTTACTTAATTGAATAGAATATGTTCTATATATATATATATATATATATATATATATATATATATATATATATATATATATATATATATATATATATATATATATATATATATATATATATATAGAGAGAGAGAGAGAGAGAGAGGAACGCTTAGGTGTGGTCCGCAGCCGTCCGATGCACCCGCCGCATGCATCGAATGCACGGAGTGGTGCATCGGACGGCTGTGGACCGCACCTAAGCATCCCTCTTTATATATATATATATATATATATATATATATATATATATATATATATATATATATATATATATATATATATATATATATATATATATATATATATATGGATCAGGATCAGCAGCCAACACTTTTGGTGTCAACACATCAAAAGAGGTTCTTAGAGGTTTTGAAATTTGATGAGAATGATCACCTTCCAATAGATAGTAAGTCTACAAAAAATTAGAATATTCTAAAATTTCTAGATGCGTCAAATGTGAAGAGCTTTATTGACCGTCATGTTAACCGTTAAATTGAAGATGATCATTTGACGCACCTAGAAGGTTTAGAATGTTCTAATTTTTTGTGGGTATGTTATCTATAGGAAGGTGATCATCCTTACCAATTTTCAGCAAATTTCAAAACCTCTATGAACTTCTATGGATGTGTTGGCACCGATGTTGGCACCAGAAAAGTTGGTTGCAGATCCCGACCCTATATATATATATATATATATATATATTTCAATTTCTATCTTGAATTAGTTTTACTTCCAACAAAGCAGAGCCTAAGGGGTTTCTACCGTATCGAATTAAGAAGCTTGGGATGTGAAGAACTTTTAATTTCAAATTCTGTCTTTACAACCAATGAGAAACCATCTATTATTATAGAAAATGCGTGCATGTTAGATCTTTTTCAAGGGACAATCAACAAATCATAAGGTTATTTTCTTATTCCTTTATATAATCTATTGAATCATTGTAACTTTTTACTCCTATCAATTCAATTTGATTCTGTTGCAAATTTTCCCCATGTTAATGAAACCATTTGGGTTGTACCTTCAAACTTCAATTAAGGAGTTAGAAATAGAGAATTTATAATATAAATACGATATATCGAGGCATCTATAATTACAATCTAGTGCTCGTTCGACACATTTCAAGCAATATGGTGAAAAAAATCAATTTAGCAACAGTGCCCAATCATACAAATTTATAGATTCCATATAAGTATCCGATGTTAAGACCTTAAAAGTTTACTAAGTATGCACAATGAAATTAGGCAGCACATAGACAATGAAAATTGGGCTTAAAGATGTTTGAGGTTGCTGACCTTTTCCCAAACTTGTGAATGGTAATCATTTATCCAACTGATCTCCGCAGAAGATAACAAAGTCAATTCAACTAGTTTATGCTGCAAAATAGTGGCAGTTAGAAAGTAAACTATCCTACTCTAGAGAAAGATGATGTCATATAGTAAGAAACAAATACCATGCAGAGAAGATAAGGAATTTAAGGAAACAACAATAAGTTCATCCTGTGGTATGATTGCAGGCACTCCTTTTTGCTCAACAAAGAATATAGATAAAAAATAGGATTATCATTTTAGATTAATCCATGGTTTGAAGATTTGTCTAGAGCCGAACCATTTCGTCCAAAACAATTTAGATTCTAGCCTAGCATAACCGAGCTCATGCCAAAAATCTATATAAAAAAAGTGTTATTATTTCAGATCCAGTTTAGCTTTGATTCAACCGCTTTGGATTTGGTTTGGGTCAATTGGCCTCTTGCATAACATGTCGTACGACCAATCCTAACTTACCTAGCTGGATAATATATACCAACACATAACAAGGTCCGTGGTTCGGCAAAACTTGCCTACGTCCAACCTCGAGAACCTGTGCTTCACTATCACTCACACCAACAACCTCGTTGATCTTCGTCACCTTCTTCTCCTCTCCTTGTTGATCTCTGAACCCTCAACAATGTATCTCCCTTGCATTATGATCGCATTACAAAAGACGGCTACAAAAAGCCTTAAATCTGGAGCCAAAAAACACTAACTCGCACTAGCAAACAACCCACATTCGCCCGGGCGCCACCTGGAGTTTGCCTAGGCACTGAACCCCTCCAAGCCCTGACATGCTGTCATTTGGGTGCCCAGGTGCCCATATTGCTTCACCCGGGCACTGGTTGCCTGTAGCCCCAACCGAGCCTCCCTCTGGTACCGGCAGTTGGTAGGCACACCGACGGTTCGGGTTTGGGCCTGGCACCACACACGCATCATAGTTGTTGTCAAGTAATTCATTGGAGCTTTTAAATTCATATTAAGATAGATACAATACATGTAAATATGGTAATTAGAATATTGTACGATCAAGCAATGGTTTTTCTAGTGGTGAAGATATGAATAACTTTTCCCAGATTAAAGCATATACAAAATTTCAATTACCATTAATTGCCTATCAACGAAAAGACCATCATAGTGAAGTAGAATCTCTACCTGAATTGGAACAAATGTAAGCTTTTCAAAACCAAGATATCCATTGCCTCCAAAGGAATTTGGTAAGTTAAACTCTTTAACATACAGGAGATTCTGCAGAATATTGTGAGAAATAACAGGTATAAGCAATTGTACCACACACAGTAAACAATTACAAAAGATTCACGTTTACTTTGCCTCCATGTACATACTCATATGATGAACCCTACTTACAACGTGAAAATATTATAAGAGAAAGAGGACTATCAATGATAACAATATACATGTAAGATAGTATGGAGAGCTGGACAACTTTATATGCATCCATGGATTACATAGATAGAACATATAATTGAGCATTGAACAATTAATACTGAAAAGATGTTTCAAAGCAGCATTTAATACAGTAAGCTTAGCTCATATCTTCAAGTTTACAAAAATTAGTTGAGATATATGAGCTACCTTTGCATGAGAAGAAATGGAGGGAGAACAAATTTGAAGGGTTCAAAATCAAGGTGAGTGTGACGAATCCCAGACCCTTGGGTACCCGCTTTCTCACAAAACCGGCTTGTAAGGGGAGGTCCAAGGCGGGTATATAAGCAGCTCATCATCCACTCCCATTACCGATGTGGGACTAACCAGGGTGAGTCATGACCATCTCAACACCCCCCCTCACACAAGACACGCGTGGCAAGGGCACTATTGGGAGGAGCTCCCGGAGCGGATTTGGCTCTGATACCATGTGAAGAACCATTTTTTTTCTAGCAAAAAGAAAGATATTAAGATGTTCTTACATTCAAAACAGTCAATCCACAAACGCACAAACCCTAAGGAAGAAGAAACCATCTGTTGTCCCCAAGCCCTACATAACACCATTTCAAGAAGAACAAGAAGGAAAAGAAAGATGAAACCATCTGTCGTATCCAAACCCTAACCCCATTTCAAGAAAAACAAGAAGGAACCTAACCCCATTTTAAGAAGAACTGGAGAGCAACATAAACTAGGCCCCATTTCAAAGAATATAGCGGCACACTCGACGCCATTTCAAGAACAGCACCGTCGTGGCACAAAACCCTCAGGCTTGCCTTCACGATTTTGCAGGCCATGTAGGCATCCAAGCTAGCATGCATCATCTTCTTTGTCTCTCAGATGATCCATCTTCTTTGGAACGATCAGCCCCAGCACTACAGTCGCCATCTCCTTTAATCCCACACCCTGGACTCCTAGGGCCGCCATAGCCCCGTTACCGAAAGCTCTTCCCACCAAGGGAAGCAGCTCCTTCGATTGTTTCTCCAGCTCGATCCTCTGGAAAACATCACCCATCCCCATCCCGAACAGACGGAATGAAGATGTCTGAAGAATTTTTTGGATTGGGCCGGCAACGCGGCCGTCGCAGGGCACCAAAAGGCATTGATATCCAAATACGCATATTGCCAATAGAGTCACTGGGTGCGTACCCGCCGCAGGGAAGTTGCACACTCCGGCCACCAGAGGGCCAGAGTGGCCTTGCAGTCGGAGGCGATGCTCCCGAAGAAAACATCCCGCACCCACCAAGAAGCTCCTCGCACGTCCTCGGCGCGTGCCACCTCGAGGTCCTGGAGTCCGAGATCCACTTTGTAGAAGGAAACCTTGCCATCTGCAAGACCGTCTCTCTCTCTCTCTCTCTTGGATATCTGCCTCCTCACAAAATCGGCTTGTAAGGAGAGGTCCAAGTTGGGTATATAAGAAGCTCATCATCCGCTCCCATTACCGATGTGGGACATGTGAGGCATGACCATCTCAACAGTGATAAATTATTTCCACATTTTAAGAGTGCAAGGAATGGATCATTTTGAATTAAATACACTGTTTCAGTCTTTTTTTTGTTGGTTTTAGATGAGACATCTATTTCTTGATCATTAGGTTTCCTTCAAAAAGGTAGAAACCTAAACTACTTAAACAGGTTTTATTTTGCTATCTCACCCATAGTGGGACAAAGAAAAACGTTGATGATACTATACGAGATCTAGAAAATATGTATGAAATACAGATACAGAATATTGCAAAACTGTGAGATCTATTAATAGGAAGGATGGTCATAGGAAACATGCATATAAACATCAAAGAAGGTAAGGATATCATAGACCAAAGATGAGCTGTGGGTAGAACCATTCCATGAGCTAGCAAATATGTTTGAGAACTTCTGAATCCCTATAATGTGATCAGAAGACCGAATCCAAAAAAACTAGGGAACTTACTCAATAAATCATCACATGTTGATTGTGTACCGTGGTCTTATACTTGATAGTTCTGAAGCCATACTTAACAGTTGGCACCTTAAAAGGCCAGTTCTGAAGCCATACTTGACAATTGACACCTTAAAATCAATCCTTCTCTCATAGCTTGAGATTTTTATCATAGGTCATACCAACATATATCAAACACCTCCACTATAAGTGTCACTCGGTTAGCTTACCATGCAGGTCACAACAAGTGTAACTCTGTGATTGAACAAGAAAATGTTCGCACCACCCATATTCTAAGACATCTTTTGTAAACATCAACTAATTTGACCATCTCTCCAGCTGCCCAGCATTACCTTTCAAGGGCAGCAAAATTAGTTCTCAATAGCCTATGTAAAGGTTTTGGGATACATGTGATCGATTCTCAGAAAGAGATAAAATATATTTTTTTAGGAAAATCCCCTCCAAGAGGGAGAGGATGGGGTTAAGCCATACCCCAAGCTAATTTATTAGAATAAAGATAGAAAGATATTACAAGGAGTCAATCATAGGTTTGATCTTAACACCCAAACCAGACGAAACCCCTGCAGACCAAATTTTCACCAACACCAGAGAAGCACACCAAGTGCCTTCCCAAGTCTTCTTACTTCTGAAGGTGTGGGCGTTCCGCTCCTTCCAAATTCCCCAACAAACACCAATAACTAACAGATCCCAGGCTGGTCGAAGACATAGCTTGATCCTCTTCCGCCGCCAAATTGTTCAAAGAGAGCGAAGAGAGCCGGGATGACCCTTAAGGCCTAGCTTAGCCCGCAAGGACCTTCAGATCGACTTGGAGTAGGAGCAGTAAGTGATCGACTCCCTACCCCCGCCGCATAGGACACAATTCAGGTCTAAGACTCCCGGGTGCTATCACCTTTGAAGTTGGATTTTTATAAGAATTTGCTCTTTTAAGGCAAGCCACATAAAGATCCTGCATTTGAGCGGGGCTGGAGCTTTCCAGAGATGGGAGGCAAACGGGCAGACAACTCCCCTATTGATGAAGCGATAGAAGGATTTCACCGTGAAGGACCCCAAGGAAGTCCATTTCCAGTACAGAAAGAGATAATATCTTGCAAACTACATTCGCAGTATAACACAAGTCATCTAGCTTGGGCTACACCAAAGTGTTTGCCCGAGAGAGAATCATTTATCAATGGCTTTTTAACAACAAAACCATATTTTCTTTACTACCCTCCCTAGTGGTCCATTACTAGAGATAGCAGTAGTTGACCACAATAAAGAAATAAACCACTACTGTAACAACATGGGTCTAAAATGGTACGAGAACGATTGATGCAGACGAGCCCTACGTGCAGATTTTCACAGCTGATGGCGTATTTTCATTCCCTATGGAGATCCAGGAAGCCGATCGCCAATCCGTTTGCATCAGTGGAAAGCTCGTTTGATTATCTATGACTTTGGTTTTTATTTTCTGTCGATCCGATTGACGGATCTTAAGTTATTTATGTTTTTATTTCTGGTTTGGGTAGGTGCGAACCATGTTCGCATCCAGTTCGAGCCACAGATGCCGAACTGACTCGTTTCTATGTTTAGTTTTTAGCCGTAGGATCTTAGGTCGACTAAAATCTCAATGGATGAGATTCAAAAGGAGCCAAAATCCCTAGCCGAACCCCTTACCCGGCCGGTCCTCTCTTCCCGCGGGCACGCCTTAGGAAGCGTGCTCGCGTCCTCCTCTCTCCCTACCCGCGCGGACGCCTCTCTCTCCTTCTTTCCTTTTTTGTTTCTTTGATTGTTTCCTCTCTATAAATCCTACAAACCCTAATTGATGAGGGGACGATGAATATTGAATTGAAACCCTAGACAGAGAAGCGAGATCGCTTGTTCGACGTATCTTCCGAAGAATCATCCTACATCCAGTCTTCTTCTTCCTTCCGCAAGCTTCTACCTCGTCACCACGCCTTCGTCTACGACTTCGCGGGAGATCGACGCGGAGATCATCCATCCTCCAAAGATCACATCGTCTCGGCTTCATCCTTACTTCTGGACCACGCCTCCTCTTCCGCCCTTTCATCTGCAACCACGGAGCTTCTGATAGCGGCCGACATTGACCAAAGCACGGTTTGAAATCGTCCCTCGATACTTTCATGTGATAAATCTTTCTTTTCAATCTAGCCTTATTGCTGATTTTCAGTTAGGGTTTCAAACTATTGGCTTCTGAAGAATCTCATCCATTAGGTTTATTATCGTTTAGATCAATGTTTATCTTTGAGACTTTGGCTTATGTTTGAGATATTGTTCTTCCTTTATTGCTGGAATTGTTTATTAAAATCTGGAATTAATAGTTATCATGTCAGTTTTATTACTTTGTTAACTTAAATATGTTTGGGCATGATTGAATGATGATCTGTGGCGATAGTCTTTGCTGAAATTTGAATCAAGCATGCTGAAATCTATATTTAAATGTTATAAATTCAGCACTTGGGTTTTCTTTAGCATTTGCACCCATCAAGTTGGTATCAGAGCCAGGTAGTCATCGCGTTCTCACGCAACGGCCGGTCCTCTTGCATCATTTCCATCCTTGTGTGCTTGCTGAAATTTTGTTATTTTCCTTCTTTTCATTTTAGTTTGTGTCTTTGCATTAATAAGGAAACTAGCATCCCGCATGAGTGCATCCACATTAGGATCACCCCTCTCTCTCTGAGGTGAATCGATAGCATCTTCTAGAGAATCTATAATGGCTGGACCTTCCCCACCCCGCACTTGGCAAGATGCCTTCACAAGGCAACATGACATGGATAGGCTACAGACCCAGATCGAAGCCTTGACTTTGGCCTTCACCAATTCCCAAAATCCACCTCGACCCCATCGAGAGCACAGGACCAGAGCGTCTCCAGAGCGTAGTGAGTTAGATATTGAGTCAGGAGGTGATAGCGTCAGTTCCTCCGACGGATCTGATAGGCGAAGTAGAAAAACTCATAGGAAAACGAAATCCCATTGGGGCTGGGATCAGGGTATCAAATCGAAATTCCTGAGTTCGAAGGTAAGATGGATCCTGAAGAATTCCTAGAGTGGGCTGAGAGAATCGATCAATATTTTGAGTGGAAGGAAATTCCCCGCGACAAACAAGTCAAGTTTGTTAGTCTCAACCTAAAAGGTCATGCACTGATCTGGTGGAAACAGTTGCAGACCACTAGGGGTAGAAAGGGAAAAGATAAGATTTCCACTTGGGCACACATGAGGGGAAAAATACAACAGAAGTTCCTCCCTTCTGATTTCAAACAGAGTGTGTTCTAGAAATTCCAAAACCTGCGACAAGAGCACAAATCGGTAGATGATTACACCAATGAGTTCTACAAGCTCCAAGCTCCAAGCTCGCAATGATTTGCATGAAGATGAAGAGCAGAGCGTCACTAGGTAAAGGAGTCTTAGGACCCAACCCGAGCATGATGAAGTGTTTCAAGTGCAACCAGCCGGGTCACAAGTCAGCCGATTGTCCTCGACGTCAATTCCATCCACAGACAAATCTTGCGGATAATGAAGAGGATAGTCACAAGTCTGAAGGCGAAAACTTCAATGAGTTAGTCTTGGAGGGGGATGACGTGACGGCGCCACTATTAGTTATTTACCAGTCTCCATCACCCCAAGCACCTAAAGCGTTACTACCCCACGAGCTTTGTGGAGGACCCCCAAAGCCGCATTGCAAGAACCAGAGATTCGAGCTATTCCGAACAGTCTGTACTGTCAATGGCATGGACCTTTGTGTCTTGATAGATGGAGGTTGCACCACCAATTTAATCAATGAAGTGATAGTTAGGAGCAAGAAGTGGAAAGTTAAACCCTTGGCTCATCCCTACAAAACATCGTGGCTAAACAACACCACAAGCAAACTAGTGACTCATTGTTGTTTGGCTAAGTTGTCAATTGGGCTGCAATATCGAGATGAGGTTTGGTGTGATGTCCTTCCTTTAGAAGTAGCTGATATTATCCTTGGGCGTCCATGGCAGTTTGACCGAGATGCACTACATCACGGGAGAGCAACACCTATACTTTCCTTAAGGACGGCATCAACGTCACCTTATGGCCCACATGTTTTAGGAGCCACCGTTCCCACGCACCTCAAGCTCTTCTGAGTCAGAGCCCTCCCATACCACCATTCGCAGATAGTCTAGTAGGGTGTCCATCTGATTCACTAACAATTGAGAAGGGATTAGACAACATATTGCATTCCATCGCATGCACATCGCATTTAGAGTCTGTAGACATCCATGGCACTCGCATTCATCATTTGCCTGACATCTTTACATCCACAGACCATTCATATGTGCATCCATATTATCGTCCAAGTGTTGAGTTAAACGTTAAAGAAGATTTTGCTACGTCTGTTCACTTTTCCATGCTGGGTACTTCTGAGCCATGCTTTCAGATTTCAAAAAGCCCATCATTTTTACTTTTTCGAAGTCATAAGAAGTGGCTTGATGAGTCATTTAATTTCTTATTTCATTCACTACATCCAGACAATGATTGCACGATATATCTTCTTGGTCTAGAATCCACTTGTTTTGCCACGTGCGCAGGCCACTTTGAGCAACACATATTGCACCCGCACCCCATGGCCTTTCAAATAAACCATAGCTTATTGCGCAAGCCGATGACCCGCAACATATTATGCTCCCGCGGCCTTTCCTTTCATATGTCCTTCGAATTTCATGTCAACCTATCTTCTTATTATCACATGAAATTATCTGAGTATCTTGACGATCTTACCGTGCCGAGGAGGATGTTGGTTTTGGCTTTCAGGTCTTCGCTTGGCGTTGATAGGCAGGAGATGCCAGATGCAGTCGCTGCGTACTTGAGGCTGATTACTTGGCCACTGGACCCGGGAGAGCAGTTGGAGCAGATGCAGAGGTTGCGGCTACTTCCAGGAGAGCCCCCACCGGATCTAGGACCTTACTCGACAGGAGTCGAGTTCTTTTGAGTCCAGGGGACTTGATGCAGACGAGCCCTACGTGCAGATTTTCACAGCTGATGGCGTATTTCATTCCCTATGGAGATCCAGGAAGCCGATCGCCAATCCGTCTGCATCAGTGGAAAGCTCGTTTGATTATCTATGACTTTGGTTTTTATTTTCTGTCGATCCAACTGACGGATCTTAAGTTATTTATGTTTTTATTTTTAATTTGGGTAGGTGCGAGCCATGTTCGCATCCGGTTCGAGCCACAGATGCCGAACTGACTCGTTTCTATGTTTAGTTTTTAGCCGTAGGATCTTAGGTCGACTAAAATCTCAATGGATGAGATTCAAAAGGAGCCAAAATCCCTAGCCGAACCCCTCACCCGGCCGGTCCTCTCTTCCCGCGGACACACCCGTGCGGGCACGCCTTGGGAAGCGTGCCCGCGTCCTCCTCTCTCCCTACCCGCGCGGACGCCTCTCTCTCCTTCTTTCCTTTTTTGTTTCTTTGATTGTTTCCTCTCTATAAATCCTACAAACCCTAATTGATGAGGGGACGATGAATATTGAATTGAAACCCTAGACGGAGAAGCAAGATTGCTTGTTCAACGTATCTTCCGAAGAATCATCCTGCATCCAGTCTTCTTCTTCCTTCCGCAAGCTTCTACCTCGTCACCACGCCTTCGTCTACGACTTCGCGGGAGATCGACGCGGAGATCATCCATCTTCCAAAGATCACATCGTCTCGGCTTCTTCATCCTTTCTTCTGGACCACGCCTCCTCTTCCGCCCTTTCATCTGCAACCACGGAGCTTCTGATAGCGGCCGACATTGACCAAAGCACGGTTTGAAATCGTCCCTCGATACTTTCATGTGATAAATCTTTCTTTTCAATCTAGCCTTATTGCTGATTTTCAGTTAGGGTTTCAAACTATTGGCTTCTGAAGAATCTCATCCATTAGGTTTATTATCGTTTAGATCAATGTTTATCTTTGAGACTTTGGCTTATGTTTGAGATATTGTTCTTCCTTTATTGCTGGAATTATTTATTAAAATCTGGAATTAATAGTTATCATGTCAGTTTTATTACTTTGTTAAATTAAATATGTTTGGGCATGATAGAATGATGATCTGTGGCGATAGTCTTTGCTGAAATTTGAATCAAGCATGCTGAAATCTATATTTAAATGTTTTAAATTCAGCACTTGGGTTTTCTTTAGCATCTGCACCCATCAACGATTCTATCGCAAAAGTATATGCTGCATATCATATCTGTCCATGACCATTCGACGAACAACTTGCGATTAGAAAAGAACCAGCAGCACACATGTTGTCTTTGATCAACATAACTTTGGATAACCAAACAATAATGCAGATTCGAACGTAAGTCACCGACATGACATCCCCTATGAGGCTAAGATTGAGACTGCAGACACACCAAACGACATATACCGGTTCCGATTGTTACGAAGAGAGGGGGAGAGAGAATAGGATTGGGGAGAAAAACTCCTTGTATTATCTCATTAATCTCACAATAGCATTACATAAGACTACCTCTCTTTATATAGAGAGAGAACTCACACCATAATGTTACCACAACCGAGGTGGGACTAATAGAATACTAACACACACACACACTACATCTAATACCCCCCGTCAAACTGATGTAAGGTATAAACCGACATCAGTTTGCTTAATAAAAGGAAGGAGAAAGAAAGGAAAAAAAAAATTACATCAAATAACCCTTTTTTTTTTTTTTATGCTGAAAAGTAAAGATAGTGCCAGGGCGACCTGCAAGCAAGTCGTCCTGGAAACCCGATTGACCTGCAAGCAGGACAACCGGGGGAACCCGGCCAACCTGTAAGCAGGTCAACCGGGGGAATTGGCAATGATCACGAAGGATCGGAGCGGAGGAAGCCGACGGTGATGGAAGCCGGCAATAACGGAGGCCGAAAGGAGAGAGAGCGGCTAAGAAAAGATGGGAATGCGTGAGACCTCATAAGAGGCAAGCACCCGGCCGAAGCAAGTACTTGACACCTCTTAAAAGATCTCAAGCATCACAGACAAAGAAGAAGGAGAAGATGAAGAGTCGTAGCTCTGATAGGGTCACAAGACCAAGAAAAGGAAGAGGATCCAAAGGCCGGCACAAAACAAGTGTGACCGGAACTAGAGAGGATCAAAAGCCGGCACAAGACAAGTGTGACCGGAACGAGAAAAGATCCAAAAGCCGGCACAAAACAAGTGTGACCGGAAGTAAAGAGGATCTAAAAGCCGGCACAAGACAAGTGTGACCGGAACGAGAAAAGATCCAAAAGCCGGCACAAAACAAGTGTGACCGGAACTAAAAAGGATCAAAAAGCCGGCACAAGACAAGTGTGACCGGAACGAGAAAGGATCCAAAAGCCGACACAAAACAAGTGTGATCGGAACTAGAGAGGATCAAAAGCCGGCACAAGACAAGTGTGACCGGAACGAGAAAGGATCCAAAAGCCGGCACAAAACAAGTGTGACCGGAACTAAAAAGGATCTAAAAGGTGCAAGGCGGATCGGTAGGGCGCAGAGCGCAAAAATACCAAGGCGCAAGGGCACGGGGCGAGGCGATGGGGCAGGCGAATCGACAAAGCGCAAGGGCATATGGTGCAAGACGGGCTGACAAAGCTCAAGGTGCAGCGGACGGCGGGCGCGGGCTGGAGCTGAAGGAGGAGCGGTAGCTCGAGTGCAGGACCGCAGAGAGAGCGCAAGCAGCGAGGGGATGGCAAGATGCTATGAGCACAAGATCCGGACGGCACAAAGGGCCTGGTAGATGATTAGGAAGCAAGGGAGCACAGCACGCGGGTCAAGCAACTTGAGCTCCCCTTGCCCGACACGCACGCCCTTCGACTCCGGATCCGACTCACACCGGACCCAGCCCGCATGGACGGCTGTGATCGGGTGCAAGGGCCATGCGTGGTCGGATCGGGATACATGGACGGCAGCACTAAAGCACCGAATCCCATGAACGGGTGCGATCCTACCAGCACTAAAGCATCGGATCCCATCAACGGGTGCGATCATACCAGCACTAAAGCATCGGATCCCATCAGAACTCCAACTAAGACAAGGGACACTAAGGGACACACAAGATTCTGGTTTTCTTAGAAGAGGGACACCCAGGGAACACACTAAGGCATCGGATCCCATCAGAACTCCAACTAAGGCAAGGGACACTAAGGGACACAAGATTCTGGTTTTCTTAGAAGAGGGACACCCAGGGAACACACTAAGGCATCGGATCCCATCAGAACTCCAACTAAGGCAAGGGACACAGGATGCCGTCGGATGAGAGAGAGAGAGAGTAGATAAGGAAAGAGGAAATCGAGAGAGAGACGAGAGGTGGGAGAGCGAGAGATCCGGATCTGAGAGAAATTCGGATGGAAGAGAGAGAAGTCCGGGAGAGAGCGAGAGTGTCGGAGACGGCGAGGAATCCGGAGATCCGGCCGGCGCGGGCGCAGCAGATCCGGCGAGCGCGGCATCTTCAGGCGGGCCGGCGGGCGCGGGATCTTCAGGAGGCGCAGGGCCCCGACGGCTGCGTGCTCCCCGTCGTCCTCCGCTGCTCCTCCGTGCACCCCTCCGCCCCTGCCTCCTTCCACGGCGACGCCGTCAAGTTCGGCGCCGCGGCCAACCTCCACGTGTGCGAGGATCACGCCGGCGGCGAAGGGCTTGACGACGAAGAAGAGGTTCTTCTCTGGACGGAGCGCGAGGAGCCACTTGCCGGATATGGGGAGGCAGACCCCGACGGCTAGGATGGAGAAGATGGCTGCGATCTTCAGCGGGAGGGCCTTGGCGAGGGCACCGATGAAGAGGGCGGCGGCGGCGACGCACCTCATGGTATCGGACGGCGGGGTCGGGTGGAGACGAAGATCAAGGATCGAGCTGGGCCTTGGTGAAGGCCTCCGGGCACCGGCCCTTCGCACTCGTCTGCACGTCCGGGCGCAGGGGCACCACGATCTGGTCCGGGCGCAGGGGCACCACGATCAGACAACTCGGCAGCGGTGGCCGCCCGGCGGTGCAGGTCGGCGGAGCTGCTCGTGCGGCAAGGCTCGCACAGGTGAGGCAAAAACAAAGTTTTATTTTTGCCTGGCCTCCCCGATGTCGCCGACGGCGACCGAGGAGGCCGAGGCTAGGAAAGGATTTTCGAAACCCTAGGCCAAGAAACCAGGCTCTGATACCATGTTACGAAGAGAGGGGGAGAGAGAATAGGATTGGGGAGAAAAACTCCTTGTATTATCTCATTAATCTCACAATAGCATTACATAAGACTACCTCTCTTTATATAGAGAGAGAACTCACACCATAATGTTACCACGACCGAGGTGGGACTAATAGAATACTAACACACACACACACTACATCTAATACCGATACCCTGAGTTTTGAACATCAGTCACACATAATACATTTTATCATTATGTATTTTGACAGCTCAAGTATTTTGGCAGCTCAATTCTAATTAATTATAAGAAATTCTGCTTGGTGTTTGCTTGTTTGCCTAAGTTTCTCTCTACAACAGGTTTCTTTCTACATTCTATTAGGATCAACAGAAGTTAAAGGAATTGGTTTCAACTATCACCAACACTGTTTTGGAGCAACATTGTCCTTTATCATTGCTCAAAAAAAAATTGTCCTTTATTTTCCTTTCAATTGCTTATACGATAATTTAGAGGACACAACCAAAAGAATATCCATTCAATCGTGCTTGAACTATTCATCGACTATTTTCATTTGTTTCCTGTTTGTACTCTCTTATACTCTTATTGCCAATCAAGGTTTCAATCCTGTGACGCAATTGTACTTTCGGTACATGAACAGCACGTTTGTCATCAAGTTCGCAGAAGACATAAATGTTCTGTTTTTTATTAATGAAGTAGCTCACTTATTGAAGGAAATTGCATACATCCAATGATAAAAGGACAAAGATAGATCTTCAATGGCATGTTTCTTAATCATTTTTAGCTCTACTAAAATTTTGGTAGGATGGTAATGGGATACTAACATTAGCCTAATCAAACAACTTGGCAAAAAAGGAAAAAGATAATTCCAAAACATAGCCTATCAACCAGATGTTAGAAGGATAATGGGATACTAACATTAGCCTAATCAATATACTTGGCAAAAAAGGAAAAAGATAATTCCAAAACATAGCCTATCAACAAGATGTTAGGAGGGTGACATGACTGCCTACTATTTAAGAAAATTACATACACGTCAAAACTGGGAATAACCTACAAGCATACCTTTTAGCTTAATCCACCAATTTTCATACATATTTAGACTTACAGGTCCTAAACATTTGTATGCGCAGAAACTTGAAGCTCATGTGCAGCGCAGAAACTTGAAGACCATAACAACGCTCTTTTGGGTAAATGGTGCTGGCGTCTACAAAATGATCAAGGTGATAGCTAGAGTTCGGTGATCAGAGGAAGATACTTCAAGAGATACAGTCCGATGCAAGCGAAAGGTCGAGTCTCTGGTAAGCTCTCTCCTTTTTGGAATGGAGTGCAAAAAGTTGGCACGATCTACAGATGTTGTACCAACATAATTGTCCAAAATGGTAGATCAACGTGTTTCTGGGAAGACAGATGGCTGGTGGAAGGATCATTGAAGAATTGGTACTCGAAGCTCTATGATCTAGCGTGGAAAATGAAGTCTACCGTTCGTTCGCAATGCAATGTCCAGAACAATATAAGTAATTGGGATCTCAATTTTGCTGAGCCATACCCTTTCACCTGCAACATCAGGTCCGAGAGTTAATGGATCTCCTTCAGCACATATCTGTTAGCGGTTTAAAGGATAAATCGAGATGGCGATGGACATCCTCGGGTAAGTTTACAACGAAATCTCTATACAATTTCATTAATACCGGAGGGATCATTTGCCCTGCTGCTAGTCCTTTGTGGAAAACCAGGGTACCATTAAAAATTTGCATCTTCATGTGGCTCGTTATAAAGAAGAAACTACTGACTAGGATAAATTTGCAAGAAAGAAAGAATTCGAATGTAACACACCTCTTGTCTGCTACGTGGAAATGGGAATGGAGACATCAATCACCTCTTTCTTCAATGTTCGTTCGTTATAGGGATTTGGGCCCATCTGCGAAGAGGCCTTAAAATCATAGGCAGATCTGGCTCCCTATTCTCCATGTGGACTGTTTGGCACTCGAAGAGGATTAAAAGACCCTTGCAGAAGAGCTGGGATCCAATAGACATGGCTGTCTGTTGGAGCAATTGGAAAGAAAGTAACAATAGAATCTTCCGAAATACGGTTTCGAGCAGAGGCACGGTGAAGAAACTTATCAGAGTCCGATTGAAGCAATGGAAGATAGCTCTTCAAGGCAAAGCATTAGAGAAGATAGACAAAATTGTCTGTAATCTTTTTTTATTTCCTTTTGTCTGGTTGGAAATCACTGTAATTTTCAGTTATTGATAATATATTGGTAGGGGTCTAGGCCGTACCCCCCCTCATTCACTGAGAGGGATTTCTCAAAAAAAAAATAAAGTGTAGTGCAATCATCTATTTCAGAAGTATGTACAGGTGCATTATTTATTTATGCATATCCAAGCAAATCATTGTTTTCCTAGACAACCAATCGGAGTATAGATGAATATGAGCAACCTCAATCCGAATACCAAAAGAATGGTTCTCGTAATATCCCGGTTCATTGCTGACAACCATGCCCTTCTGCAGAGCAGTCATATTTCCAAATCGGAAGCTTATACTCTGAGGACCTTCATGGACATTTAATGCAGCTCCTACCCCATGACCAGTACCTGAAACATGTAAAGAGAAACCTTAGACCATGAAAAAAGGAAAAAAGAACAAAGCATATTTCTCCAAGACAAAATGTTTGCTAAATGAATAGAAAAGTTACCATGCCTGTAATCAAGACCAACTTTCCACAGAGAAGAACGAGCTAATACATCAAGTACAAAACCAGGAGTATGTTCAGGGAATACTGCCTGATCAAGAGCTATATGACCCTGCATCAATAAAACAACAAATCATCTACATATAATGTGAAAAGTAAAAAACAATTTAGCAATTTTTAAAGTTAAGTTCAACACATGGATATTCTTCATGCTTGTTCAAAACTATTATATACAGTATTTAAAAGAACTGAAAGTGACTATCTACATCTACGGTGTGTAGGCCTAAGAGAAATAAATTGAAACCAGAGAGCACCTGCAGAACTCTTGTGAAGCATTCTTTTTGTCGTGAAGAAGGTTCACCAAAATGTACTGTCCTTGTTACATCAGTGGTACCATCAAGATACTGACCACCACTATCTAAAAGGAACATGTTCTTGTCATCGACAACACTACAGCTCTCCGGATTTGCTTTGTAATGTATGATAGCACCATTGGGACCATAAGCTGAAAATTCAGTCAACTGTAGTTTATCAAAATAAATAAATGGATCGAATTCAAAGAGTTGTACCGCACAGAACATCAGAAATACAATGCATAAAGCATTTCTTGCTTTGGTTATATGGGAAGTATTAGAACTCTCTCCTCATTCCCATGGTCTGCTGAAATAGATTTTTGCATTATGTTCAAATTGAAGTACTAAGAATTGTTCAGGCCAATCCATTGTCAGAAGTGAAAAAAGGAGAGGGATTTACATGAGGACAGTTGTAGAAAGGAAGCCCAGATAATGAAATAAAGAAAGAACAAGGAAGCTAAAGAGGCAAAATTAAATGAGAGATAAGTGGCTTATAATAATTATATAATGGACAGTGCGAGAAAAAGTGACATGGATAATTATTAATGAGGGAGGTAGGGAATAAGAGAGATAACTTCAGATGAAACAACCTGTGTTACGAGGATGTAGGCATCAGATTTGCATTTTAAGTGAAAATATTAAATTATTCTCACTTTATATATATATATATATATATATATATATATATATATATATATATATATATATATATATATATATATATATATATATATATATATATATATATATAGTAGTGATACATTGCGGCCGGTAACGTGCGGCCACCCCCTTCTGGGGTATTTTTGGAATTTTTTTTTTGGGGATTGATCACCCACCCTTGGATAGCACACACAAAAAATTTCAGCTCGATCCAAGACCTGTAGGCCGTCCAAATGTGATCGACTTTTATTGGTCGTTCATTTTTGTCGTCATGTTGATCAACACATTTGGACGGCCTACAGGTCTTGGATCGAGCTGAAATTTTTTGTGTGTGCTATCCAAGGGTGGGTGATCAATCCACAAAAAAAAAATCCAAAAATACCCCGGAAGGGGGTGCCACACGCAGCCGGTGCATCGGACGGCTGCGGACCTCGGACCGCACCTAAGCATTCCCATATATATATATATATATATATATATATATATATATATATATATATATACAAGTCGAGACTAGTGTAATACTGTATTCCAACAGTATTCCACTTTGTTTTATCTGTAATATTGTTATATGTTTATATTGTAGCTATCCACAGGGTCCATAACTACATCCCCAAGTGACAAAGAGATACCCAAAAGACCTAAAATATCAGACACTTCTATAAAACATATCATTAAGATTTAAGACATGAAATCACATTCACTTCACCTACACGGCCTTCAAGGGAGTGTCAGACCCAGAACTAGATGCAACCTTCAGAAGTTTTTGTTTGAGGTTATGTATTTCCAGATCTAACACAGTATCAAGGTTCTTGTATGTTAACATTGGGACACTAGTCAGCTTGTAAATTTTTCATGATACATGTTTCTTGGTACACAAAAATCAACAAAGAGAATAGTGAAAACATGAGGCAAAGCAAGGTGGAGACTATCTACAAATTGTTGAATTCGACTTACGCTCAAGAATTTACTTAAGAAAGCCACATAACATATGTATGTCTATCATTGTTTGTGTACGATGAAAAGAAGGATGTGAAGCATAAAGGATTAAGAATAAATGGAAAAGCTATTAAATTATTGAAAATAATAGTAAAATAAATATATAAGTAAGTTCTTGGCAAATGACCTGAAAACTTTATGGTTTATCAACCAAAAGAATAAAGGTCAAGTAGGACCAATTATTGAGAAACTTAGTGTAACGAAAATCAATTGAAGTGAGAACACCCTTCAAGCACCTGTTCGGCTTTATATATAGAATGTCAACATAAAGGTTAATTTCTTTGTAGCAAATAATAGAAAGAAATAAAGAAAAAGTAAAAAGTAGGCTCTCTTATAGACTTGGGGAAAGTATATGACATAACACCATACTAGGTCATTGTTTAGGGTTAAAGGAGATGGTTCACATTTAGGTTTCTACAAAGACCATAAGGTAGATATATGAGTGCAGTACAAGTTCTCGTGTGTTACCACAACCCTAGGAGAGAGAGAGAGAGAGAGAGAGAGAGAGACGCTACGGTTTGGGAAAATGACGGACGATTCTCATTAGGGCAATAGCCACGAATATATAGGCACATACATGTGTAGAGAATGAGTCATGTACACCTAACTCATATGTATAACCTACAATATACATTAACACCCCCTCAAACTCACGGTGGATCAAACACCGAGAGTTTGCTAATAAGAAACTGAAAACGAGGAGAGGGATGTGACTTTGTGAAAAAAATCAGCAATCTGCTCTGCAGAAGACACATAAGGCAGACAGATGGTGCCAGCCTCGTACTGCTCTTTGGAGAAGTAACAATCAAGCTCAATATGCTTTGTCCGCTCATGAAAAACCGGATTGCTGACAATCTGAATAGCACTCCTGTTGTCGCAATGAAAAGATGTAGGGCTAGAAGTAGCGACACCAAGATCACGAAGAAGACATCGTAGATGAACAACCTCCTTAGTAATAGTGGCCATAACACGAAACTCAGCCTCAGTGCTAGAGGAGACAACCTTCTGCTTCTTACTCTTCTAGGAGATCAGAGAGTTACCTAGAAACACGCAATATCCAGTAATTGAGCGATCAGTAGTCGGGTCATCGGCCCAATAAACATCAGAATATGCACAAAGAATCAGAAAGCAGGTCGAAGGGAAAAGAAGCAACATGGTAATAGTGCCTCGTAGATACCGAAGGACCCGAATGAGGGCAGCATAATGAGCCGAGTAAGGTGCATCCACGAACTGGCTAAGAATACTGACTGCATATGCAATATCCGGCCTGGTGATGCAAAGATAGATGAGCTGACCAGCTCTCTCCCGGTACCTAGTAGGATCTGATAGGGGCTCACTATCAGCAGGATGGAGCTTCACATGAATCTCAAGAGGGGTGTCAACTGTACGACAGTCAGAAAGAGCAGCACGACCCAAGATGTCAGCCATGTACTTCTGCTGAGAAAGCAGAATCCCTCAAGCACCCTTAGCAACCTCCAGACCAAGAAAGTAACATAGGGACCGAGATCCTTTATCTGAAACTGACTCTGAAGATGCTGTTGTAGAGACGCTATGGCACCAGAGTCGTCACCAGTAAGGATCATGTCATCAACATACAGAAGGATGATGGCCCGATCTTGGAGGGAAGTCCGCACAAATATAGAATGATCCTGGAAGCTCTTTACAAAGCCGATCTCAATAATTGCACGATGAAAACACTCAAACTAGGCACGAGGAGCCTATTTGAGTCCATAAATAGCCCGACGGAGACGACAGATGTGCTGAGCCTGAAAGGGCGTGCTGACACCAGGAGGAGGCTGCATATAAACAACCTCTAAGAGGTCACCGTGAAGAAACGCATTCTTCACATCAATCTGAAGAAGGGACCAACCTTTAGTAGCAGCAACAGCGAGAAGGGTCCGAATGATGGTCATCTGAGCCACCGTAGCAAAAGTCTCGTCATAATCAATTCCGTACTCCTAAGTAAAACCCCTGGCAGCAAGACGAGCCTTGTATCGATCAATAGATCCATCGGAACAATGCCTGATCTTGAAGACCCACTTGCAGCTAATGGACTCAACACCAGCAAGCAGAGGGACAACCTCCCACATCTGAGTCTGCTCAAAGGCCTAGAACTCCTCAATCATAGCTTGCTGCCACATAGGGTACTGTAGTGCCTCTCTGTAGGACCTGGGCTCTCTGTCAGTGTGAATGGAGGTAAGGTAAGCAGTGAACAAGGGCGAGTAGGAAGTGACTGCAACGAAACCAAAACGGTCAGGAGAGTAGCAAAAGTGGTTGGGGTGACGGCGCTCACACTGGGGATAGCAAAGAGTGTTGGGATCCACATCCGGTAAAGGAAGGCTGCTCGAAGTAGACGGTGTACCAGAGGAGTCAAGGTTAGACAAAGGGACAACATGCAATGGGTCAGGCTGACGACAACAAGAATACACTTGAGAAAATGGAGAAACAGGTGACGAGAACGAGGGACCCAAGGGAGAGACAGGGGACACATGAGAAACAACATCTGAGAAAAAAGGAGAAGGGTTGACCATGGTAGCAGGAGGTAAGGGCTCGAGGGCAGGGGCAAGAAAAGAAGCGGTAGCAGAACGAGAGGGTGTCACAGGAGAAGTCTGCTGAGACACCGAGGAGGGAGTTGGAGGGACCTTAAGAAATGTGAGATTTTGAGATGCAGCAGAGTAATAAGGAACACTCTGGATAAAGGAGACATGTCGAGAGATGCAAAGACGGCGAGCCAAGGGGTTATAGCAACGATATCCCTTGTGCTCAGAACTGAGCCCCAAAAACACACACTTAGTTGACCTGACCGATAACTTATTACGCTCATGGGAAGAAAGAAGCACAAAGCACGTGCACCCAAAAGTGCGCAGCATGCTGTAGTCGGGAGGAGTGCCATAGAGACGCTCATGAGGAGAGACACCTAAGAGATATGAGGGGGTGATTTTAATGAGATTGACAGAGGTCATAATGGCCTCTGCCCAGAAGGTGCGAGGAACGAACGAGGAGAGAAACTGAGCACGAGCTATCTTATGGATGTGACGGTGCTTTCGCTCAGCAACCCGCTCATGAGTATGAGCCGACAAGATTGCTGGAAGAGGGTCCCATGAGACTGAAGAATAGCGCACATCGTAGAGGAGAGGTATTCATGTGCGCAATCAGACAGAAAAGTTTTGATACGAGCACGGAGCTGAGTATGAACCATGACTGTGAAGATCCGATAGACCTTAGGAAATGTCAGATCGCTGACGAAGGAGGTAAACCCATATAAAACATGAATAGTCATCAATAAAACTAACATAGTAAAGATAATCATTCATAGAAGATAAAGGTGCAGAACCCCAAATATCAGAGTGCACTAGATTAAACTGACTACAGGGCTTCAACAAACTGGAAGGAAAGGGGCTAGTTGAATGCTTAGACAACTGACATCTCGTACAGAAAGAAAGAGAAGAAAAGAAACCTCAGCCTAACGCTCCAGATTGGAACAAACTTTTAAGCCGAGATTCGGACATATGACCTAATCTTTTGTGCCACAAATCGGCATCAGAAGTGACAGCACCACAGAAGACCAAAGGAGGGACGACAGGAAGATGAAGATACTCCAGGTGATATAGTCCGCCAACCCTACGAGCAGCACCAATCCTCTGTCCTGAGCGTCCTGAGAGTGGATCCTGCACAACACAAGAAGAGGAAGAGAAAGTGACTGTCAGGCCAGAATCACATAAGCTGCTAATAGAGATTAAGTTCATGCAAAGCTGAAGTGCATGCAAGACAAAAGATAGAGAGAGAAGGCCAATAAGGTCTGAGGTTGTAGTGATAGATCCAGTTTGCGAGATGGCTAAAAGAGAGCCATCTGCAGTGTGGATCGGAGGAATGTGGGAGGCAAATGAGTATGCAGTAAGGATGGAGTGGTCAGGGGTCATGTGGTGAGAGGCCCTAGAATCCATAATCCAAGGTGTAGAAGCACTCGAAGTGGCAGAGGAGGCAGAGGAGCTAGAGGAAAGCTGCAGAAGGAGCTGCTCAAGACGCATCTCAAAACGTTGAAGACGATTCGTCGTAGTAGCATCAGTTGGGGTGGCGCCAGCAACTGCAGCAGTAGGTCGACCACGGTTAGGCGACCCGGCACACTTCTCTGGATGAAGCTTCCAACATGAGTCGACCGTGTGCCTCAGCTTGCCACAATTGGTGCGCCTCTGAGTGTCAGGCGTGCCACTGAGCGTCCCCTCGGGTGTATCAGAGGAACGGGAGGAGCCATGAGAGAGTGAAGCAGTAGAAGTAGGCCTCGGAGGTGGAGCAACAGTGAGAACACCCTCAAAGTTGGAGGGTATAGCGGTCCGACGAGCTACAACGGTGCGAAGACGGGTCTCGGCAATCAGCTCAGCTACATCAATATCAAGATGAGGAAGAGGATCCCTATGGATCAACTGTCCCGTGAGGGGAGAAAACTCAGGGCGAAGAGCCATAAAAAATGATAAAGCTATTGCCGTTCCTGAAAGAACTATAGATTGCACCAGAAGGCATTGACTCCAGACAAGTCCAGCAGAGAGAGCTCCAAAGCTTGAAGCTCACACCAGTAGCCGCACATGAGACTGTGAAACTGCTGAATTGTCTGCTCTCCCTGCGAAGCAGACTAGGCTTGAGATAGAAGCCGATACTCACAGGCCCCGCTCTACTCCACAAAACGCTCCATGAGATGAGCCTAGAGCTCTACTGTAGTAGCAAAGGTGACCAGGTCGGCTTGAAGCGAGCGGTCAACCGAGGCAACAAGACATGCCCAGACCGATGATCACGCAGGCTCCAGGTGTTAGAAGACACAGCTCTAAAGAAAACAACAGGAACGGGTGTAGAGCCGTCAAGATGCTCATACAGGGCTCGACCATCCAGGACAGTTCGGACGGTGGCAGACCACGCAGTCCAGTCAGCTATCGTGATCAAGAAAAAGTCAGTCGAGACAGGGAGGAAGTCCCTCGTCTGCTCGAGTGGTGTCGTTGAGAACTGAACATGAGTCGTCTGAACGAGAATCATCGATGACAACGATTGATCAAAGGATACCATCAAGAGACAATATCAGCGTGGGCCGGCAGGCACGAGCGAGCATGTGCGAGAGGCACGCGAGGCGAGCGCAAGGGTGCAGGTCACGAGAGGTCGGCGACGTGGGAAACCGACGGGCGCAGAAGGCGCAAGGCACGATGGCGTGGTATACCGACGGGCATACGAGGCGCAGGGCTCGGGCGTCCGTGGGAGGCACAGCGGGCTCGGCTCGGGTAGCTGCGAGAGGCGCATAGGCACTGAAGGGCGCTGGAGGTTGGCGGTGCACGAGAAGCGCAAGGCGCGGGAGGCCGGCGGCAGCGGGCGCGAGTAGCCAGCGGGCGCGGAAGGTGCAGGGCGGCGGGCACGGAAGATGCAGGGCGACGGGCTCGGGAGGCCGGCGGGCACAGGGAAGTCGGCCGGATCGAGGAAGGAGGCGGCGAATTAGACCTGCTTTGATACCATGTTACCACAACCCTAGGAGGGAGAGAGAGAGATGGCTAGGGTTTGGGAGAATGACGGACGATTCTCATTAGGGCAATAGCCACAAATATATAGGCAATGATCATTATCTCGAAATATCATGAACTATCTCGATTTAGCCAAACCTCGATACGAAATCTCATATACTATATCGAATGACATGGGATTTACGGGAATATCGTGATATTTTGCACGATATATTCGTCGGAGTGAAATATCGTGATTTATTGTGCGAAAAGATAGTGTGGCACAGAAATTTCGTTGAAATTGAGCGAAATATCGAAAATTTTTGGTTTTTTGGCACTGAAATTCTGTGACTGACTGGTTATAAAAGGGGACTGGGGGGGCCTGTTTCTCAGCAACTTATTTACATACATTTACTTTAAGTTATTATATGTAAATAAGCAAACACCCCCATATTTACTTCAATAAAAATATCAAAAAAATAAAAAACCAAGTGAATCAAAAAGTATACTGTTTTTTCGGTTTCTCATAAAATTTGTATGCTGAGAAAAAATTCCAAGAGATGTAAAATCAACTCCTTTTTAGCTCAAAAAATTCCACAAGATGTAAAACTACAAGTACATCTAGAAAACCATGGTTCGTCGAAGGAAATTTTGAATGAATAAAAACTTTCCTTTATAAAACTCTTTTTTCCAGACTTAGTAAAAAAACATTGTTTTACATTTCAGCATAATTTTTGCTCGATTTTAAGCTTGCACAACTTTCATGTTTTAAGTCCGTTTTCAAAATTGTTTGAAGCATTATTTTAACAATCAACTAATCTTTATTTTGAAAACATTTTTATCAGTGTTCTAAAAAGCGACCTAGGCTGCCTAGGCGCTAAAAGTCCCCCCACCGCCTAGCCTAATTCTAGGCGGTGCAGAAAAGCGGCCCAGGCCTCTAGGCGGGGCTAGACGGCCGCCTAGGCGAGGCTAGGCGGCCGCCTAGGCAGGTCTAGGCACTAGAACGTGTATATATGCTATTTTATTAGTGATAATCATAAATTTATGATTTGGAATGTACTAAAATTATGGATATTATGATATTATCTGAGATAATATCATGCTTGCTTCTGTTCATATTAATCTTGAATTTATGGTTATGTATATGATACACGCTCTTTAAAATAATATTTGGGATAATCTTGAATTTATAGTAAGTTAAAAAAAATATATATATATATATTATATATAATATCAAAATAATTAAAAAAAAGCTAAAACGCCTAGGCGCCACCGCCTAGGCACTGCCTAGGCGCTAGAAGGTTCCCCACCGCCCGACTAGTGCATAGCGCTTTTTAGAACATTGATTTTTATCCTCAAAAAAGATTAAAAACCATTTGAAAAAACATAAATCAAAACATGACCAAACAAGACTGCACAAGACTCACAGACTCAAATACAAAATATATGCTTTGTGAAGCTCTACTCGACTACATCCCTAGATAGGGTACAAATATTATTTGAGTGTTCCAAATGGTGTATATATACTTGGTTTATGACTATCCAGAGATTCACTGAAAAATTCCATTAAAAAATCAATATTTCCACCATTTCTATAAAATCACAATATTTTCACACTGTTGAAATATTTCCATATCCAGAGTGTCGAAATATTGATCGAAATGGAAATTTCGAACCTTGTATATAGGCACATACATATGTAGGGAATGAGTCATGTACACCTAACTTATATGTATAACCTACAATATATATTAACATCGTGAAGCCACTAAGCTTATAGATGTTGGGTGCACGCGCGGGGGGCGGGGGGGTTCCCACACCAAGCATCAGCCTTACACCTTATCTCTGGTAAGTCATCATAGATAAACTTCAGATCATATCAAAGAGTAGGCCCAAAATTAAGTTATTGTAAAGTAATAAAATAAGACGTGAACAAATATGATGCTAACTCAAAGTATGAATGTAAATATTCAGAAGATTATGAACTAATAGTAGGTCGAACCAAAAGAACAAATTGAAAGCAAATTTTGTGGAATGAATATAAGACAGTCATCAAGAGTGATAGTGAAGAGATACTGTAGAGTTATTTATTCATTATCACCAACACTTCACACAGAATTATATAGCAGAGGATAGAACAAAGAATGGAGAAATTGATGGAGACAAAAATTTACAGCATGGCTCTGAAGTGAAGATTTCCTTCAGGAGTTGTGGTCATTGTACTTCTGTAGGACCTCAAAGGAAGTTCTATAAACAAATGTATGGTAGAAAATGATTCATCTTTGGGTTTAAGGGCAACAAAAAGGTTTCCGTAAAATACTAAACCCAAACAAATATTTGGAGCTGGTTGAGTGGTACCGTAGAACCAGATGGATTACACCCAAAGGAAGATTTGGAGCTGGCACAATAAGAATAGACTGTAAAGTTTTTCTGCTAAACAACCAGGAAAGAGGAACATGCAATTTGAAAGACTGCAGAGAATTAGTTGGGTTGACACAGAGCACTAAGTGAAGTCAAGGAAAGAATAAGCACATTATCGTCAATATAACTGAAAAACGGCTTTCTAAAAGAGTTATTATAAAGTTGATTCAATAGAGTAACCTGTTATGAGAACTCTTATGACCTTATATTAAACTTTAGCAAAGAAGGCATGAAATAACTAAGAAGAATAATTAAAGAAAATATACCACTAATAGTCTCAAAGCTTGTGTCCATAAAGCCAGTCTGCTTTTGACGAAATTCAAGTAGTTTATCCGCAACTTCTACTTCTGTTAGTGCAACATTCTTACAAATTTCAACTTCTAGCCAAGCCCAAAACTCTGCTAACGCGGCTGCATCTCTGCAAGAAAATACATCATCAATTATGAATCATGTAGTCCACTCCTAAACTTCCACTTGTATGAAGAGGAGTGTCACATGCACACACGAACAATAATTCATAATTAGGGCACTTTTACCCTAAGCTGATGCAAAACTGTAAATTGGGAGACATTCAAGGAGTAAGGTTGTTTTGAGACAGCATAAGGACAAGATCAGCTGGTTCTTGCATTAGATATAGAGACACATGTCCCAACAGAGCGTGCACTGTCATGCACTCTGGCATGTGTATGTAGTGCTCCTCACTAAGAATAACTGTTAATGAAGCTGACAGATTCTACTGGATCCCATTATTTTCCAGTTAAAAAAATATGCAAGTATCCAAACGTATACTACTATTATTAATAAACCAAGTCAATAGGTGGGAATAAGACTGTGCGACAAATTTAAAAGCATACTCTTCTAATAGAGTTAGTATATGGAACAGTGCAAAATTTTCATGACATTATTATGAAAGGTCTTTAGGTGCTTAGCCAAGTTGTCTAAGGTTGAAGATCTACATGCGGGTAACCAAAAAAGAAGACAATGGATGAAGATATCCATATTAGAACAGAGAGTCAACTTGTCCGTGGATATACGTTCATTGGGACCATAAGTGCATCAATATGCCAATGAAGTGTTAGGAGGTTCCACTCAAATACTGAAATATAATTCCAATATCTGATTAAAAAGAAAATTGAAGGACGATGAACTAATGTACTAACTTGGTCCTCATGAGTTAAAATGGGGGCACAGACTCAGAAAGTATTATTTCAATAAATATATTTAACAAGGTTTGCAATCTCTTCTGAGAATTTCCTCAAAGTGTGTGCATGTGTGTTAGAAGAGGAGGAGGGAGTGTGGGATACCAGGGGGTCTCTTATACCCTGACTAGGTTTTTAATAAATATCAAGGAAATGAGAGCCCATAGGGCTGCAGTGCTGTTGATAGTAGCCGCAGGAGTAGAGGATCTTCTTCAGAGTGTTCTTTCATTCCTCTCAGCCCACGAATTCAAGTAAAGTCTTGGGAACCAAATCCCACATCTTCCTCTGTCTAGTAGTGCTCTTTTCTTTCTGCATGAAGGTCATAGAGAAAGGAGGCTTTCCGGGGTTCCTCGAACTTGGATCTTGGATTTAAAAGAGGATCATACCACAATGGAGATGGGGCAATCGAGCAATAGGTTGGTGGTATCCTCATCCAGTGAACTGCAAAGTGAACATTTGAGGTTGGAAAGCCAATGACAATTATCATTTCTCAGATTAACCTTCTTCAGGATCTTATCATGCAATGATAACCAAATACAAGAGAAATCGTGAAGTCTACAATCAGGCAAGAAAAATGGCCATTTATGGATGAAAGAATATGATGCCAAATGCGATCTCCTCAGTTCAAAGAGAATTCGGCATTGGTTATTGTATTTCATAAGAGATAGAACCCATTATTTTTGTGAACTCATGTTTTTAAAGGAGGGTCCCTTTTTTTTTTTTTTTTTTTTTTTGAGAATTCCTCCCCGAGATGGAGAGGATGGGGTTGAGCATACCCCAAGCTTTATTAAAATAGCAAAAGGGAGTTACAAAAGACTAAGATAAGGGGTTATCTTCCCCGAGTTCTTCACAGAGAACCCAGGAGACCAGCTAGTGACCAATGAAACAAAGTTTAGCCAAACCGATGCCGGCTGAAGCTCCTTCTGGGAGAATACTCTTGCTATATCATGGTAACCAATCCAAAAGTCATAACGCGAACTATCATATTTTTAATAAATGTGTGACATATGGAAGTTAAGTACCATTCACTCCTGAAAAATGCAGAGTTGGCCACCCTTAAGTTCAATAAAAAGACCTGATGGAAGATATGTTCACAAAAGCTACATAAAACAGGCGGTTCAAAAAATGCTACTCCATGCTTGGATGCTTCATATCAATTCTCCAAATTAAGGGGAATGTTGAGATTCAACCATAACCTTTTATTTCTGCACGTAAGCCTACATGCATTCCCATTGTTGCGCATGAACATGTTTTAAAAAATTGTGAATGCCTATTCAGTTAAATTTGTGTTTGCCAGAGTTTTAAAAAACCATGTCGGGACACACCCGAGGCTCGTTCGGGAGCGGGGTACACCCACTACGCCTCAGGGCGAGAAATATGGGGCAAGACTCCATCTGGGCTTACGCCTAACTGGTTGGGGGGACGCCCCGGGTATATAGGGTATGCGGTATGCCTTTTGCATCCCAGTAGGTTCGGCGTACGCCCAAATGGAGTGACATACGTTTAAAAAAATATAACTTAGCGCTAAAACTAAACCTAAATCACACATTTTCCTTAGAAATTTTTCTCCTAATTCTAAATCTCAACTTTTACTTAATTTCATGATGGAAGCTTTCCCGACATAGACCAATTGGATGACAATGATGAGATTGATGAGAATGAGTTGATGTGATTGTTTGATATGTTTATGAGGAAAGTTTTTTTTTTTAACTGTAACTTCCCTTAGTTTGTGATGTATGAATCTTGGATACTATGTACTTTGGATTTTGATTATGTTGAAGATGTGGCTCCAAACAAGCCGTATACAAACTCTAAGGTTCGTGTGCGAAGAAACGGCGAAAGACAGAGCACTAAGGGGAGAAGGAACGGCTAGGCACAATTGTGCGCACGACTGACATCGGCAGAAAAGTCAAACGAGAAAGGAAAGATGGATCGTGCGCACGACCTCCCCACATCGTGCGCATGACTGTGGCTGGCAGCACACGGGTGACGCGTTGGCCTGTGTTTTTTCGTGGGACTCCTCCAAGTCAGATACGAATGTAAGGATATAAAAGGGTGATCCTAGGACGAACCTAGGTGATCATGATGGTACAAGAGTAACCCTAAGGAGAGATTAGAAGGTAGTCATCGCCAAGGGAGAGGGAAGGGAATCCATTAGAAGGGGAAGGTCTCGAGAGGGGTTTTCTTCGGTGTTCTTCGAGGTGTAGGGGGCTGCGGGATCTATTCTCTACAGAGGGGTATCTCTTTGTGGGTGTATGAGGGATTGGTTAGAGACAATTGTAATTGTACTCGGGTTTTCCCCATACTAGTAAATCCATCGATCGGTCGTTGCCAGAACTTCTTGGATGTTTTGCTTGTTCTTCTACTATCTTCTCGGTTTTGTCGGTGGTTGTCTCCATCGTAGTGCTTCTACGCTCGTCGTGTTCCGCTGCGCGAGGACCTCGGATCGTAATAGATTAGACCATAGATGAGTCATTAAAAACAATTACAAGTTTATTTCAAGTATTTTTTGTTATACTGCTAATTTTTAAAAATTATACCTTTTCAAATTAAAAATATAGAAAATTGTGGGGCTTAAGCCCCATACCTAGGACTTACACCCCCACCTCACAACAAGCAAAACAATTATTTTAAAAACTCTGTGTAAAACTCGGTCAAGTCGGACCAAGTTGGCTCGACTCGACTAGATTTTGAGTCAATTTATTCGACCAAGTTGGACCAATTTTGGATAAAACTCGGCCGAGTCGGACCGAGTTTACTCGATTCGGCTGACTTTCAAGTCGAGTCCGAGTTTTGAGTTTTTGAACAATAAGAAAAACGCCATGCCTTATGCCTTCGCCTCTGAAAACACTTGTTTTTACTATGATTGGATCCATACTAGGGCCAAAATAGCCATTTGGACAGCCTAGTAGGAATGTTTTTACGTCGTTCCATCTCTCTCCTCTTATTCTCTCTTCTTTCTTTCCCCATTTTTCTTTCGCTATAGATCTCTTATTCCATGCATTAGTATTACATACTTCATCTATATATCAAATTGATCTGTTTCTTGTTAGCTCTGCACCGCAAGGTTACTTCTACGTTCTTTGGATTGGTTAGCTTCTAAAGATGTTTGGTGAAGACAATCATAATCATATTGCCTAAAAGGCAGTTAACAGTCGTCAACAAAACCTTTACACTCTTCTCACTTAAGCTAATTTGACATGTTCAATTAATGCAAGTCATTAGATTATTCACTATAAAATGGCACAAACTCTTCTAGTTGCTTCTACCACACAAAGTCACATGAGAACTAATAGGTTGCCATGTAAAATCTTAATTAGGGGATCTATTGCAACAATATAATGCAAAGAAAAGCATGGCAGTACTTGCACAGAAAAGAACAGGAAGTGAGAAAGAAAAGAGGATGGAAGAAAGTCCGAAAGTAAAATGCCACAAGACATACAACATTTGTTCACTACTTAAAATTCCTATTAATAGCTAACTGCAAAAATATCAGAAAAATAATGTTCTTTCCCTCACACCAATAATGTTATCTCACTGCTAATTACTTTTGACCTATTGTCAACCATCAGTCCATAATACTCAAACCGTAACCAAGGTTCGAAATTTCCATTTCGGTCAATATTTCAACACTCTGGATATGGAAATATTTCGACAGTGTGGAAATATTGTGATTTTATAGAAATGATGAAAATATTGATTTTTTAATGGAACTTTTCAATGAATCTCTAGATAGTCATTGTTAATGTACATATAGATGGGTCGGGTTTACTGTACAGTCGGGTCGGATTGTATAGATATACATGTACATATATTGGGCTTGAGTCCCTCAATGGAATGCATTCTATTCCTCTCCAAACCCTAGCCGTCATCTCCTAACATGGTATCAGAGCTCTAGGGTTCTCCTGCGTGGCGACGTCGACGACGATCTTCTCCCTCCGGCAGCACCTCTTCTCCGGTCTCCGTTCACCCGATCGGCAGCCCCGCCGGCCCACCTCCTCCACCCGCCCAGCCCCCCTCCTCCGCCCTACTGCCACCCGCCGGCCCACCCTTCTCCTCCGGCCCTCTCCTCCGACCTACATCCACCCGCCGGCCCTCTCCTCCTCAAACCGCCCCCCCTCCGGCCCTCTCCTCCGACCTACAGCCACTCGCCGGTCCCCCCTCTCCTCAACCCGTCGGCCTACAGCCCTCACCCGCCCACCTACAGCCGCCGAACCCCCTTCCTTCACCCCCCGATCCTCCCTCCTTCATCCGCCGGCCCCCCATCCTCCATCCGCACACTTACAGCCGACCCCCCCTCCTCCATCCGACCCTCCTCCTTCGCCCTACAGCCTCCCGGCCCCCCCTCCTTCTCCACCCGCCCACCTACAGCCCCCGAACCCCCCTTCCTTCACCCCCCGACCCTCCCTCCTTCATCCGACCGGCCCTCCCATCCCTTCCCGGTTCCCCTCCTCCCTCGATTGAATCTCCTCCATGGCCTCTCCTGCCGTACCGTCCGTCGTGGCGATCTCTCCACCGCTGAAGGCGGTCGCCTTTCAGTTGTCATCGGCCAGCGACTGGCCTGACTGGTCCCTCACCGTCGAGGCCGCGCTCTCCAGTCGTGATCTGTGGGGTCACATCACCGGCGAGGATCCTCCTCCCACTGCCTACTCCGGTTCCTCCTCTGTCACCAGCAGTGCAGCGTCCTCTGCTGCGACTGCTACCATGGCCACCACCGTTGCTGCTCTTACGTGGCGCTGCCACGATCAGGTCATCTGGGCGTACCTTCTGGACTCGGTTGCTCGTCCGCTCCTTGCTCCCATCGGCCGCCTTCCGACAGCGCGCGCGATGTGGGAGCATATCCGGGACCGTTTTCTCCCACGCGGAGGCGCACGCCGGCATCAGCTCATCTGTGACTCGCAGTCTGCCCGTCAGGGGGAGCGTACTATTCAGGACTTCTTCAGTCAGATGAGTGCCTACTGGCATGAGCTGGACTCACTGATCCCGGAGCGGTGTGCCTGCCCCCGCTCCCGGGATTTCCAGCGCTACCTCGACGAGGGCCACCTGCACCAGTTCCTGGCAGCGCTTCGACCGGACTTTGCTCTCATAGCTGCCCAGCTCCTGCACCGTGAGCCACTCCCTCGGCTCGAGGATGCTTTACTCGCCTTGGTCGACGAGGAGACCCGCCTTCAGACTCAGGGCGCTCGTCCTCCTCCACTTGCTCCTAGCTCCGACTCTGTCCTGGCAGCCGGGTTCTCCGATGAGGCTGTTTTCTGTCACTACTGCAAGGAGCCCGGTCACATGAAGCGTGAATGCCCTACACGTCCTCCACGCAACCCCCGCTGGGGTCCGGATGAGAGAGCCCCCCGCTGGGCTTCGACCTCTCGCGACGATCGACGCGGCGGTCGAGGTGGACGGGGCCGTGGACGTGGTTCGTCTTCCTTCCGCCACTTTGGTGGTACAGCGGCTACTGTAGAGGCCTCGACGCTCCCCACTGCTACCACAGCACCTTCTCCGCCTGAGCCGGACCGTCTTCAGCGCCTCGAGGAGCTCCTTCTTCGCAACCTAGCCTCCACCGGCTCCGCGACTGCGCACGGCTTGTCTGCCACCTCTGGTACTACTGCTCCATGGATCTTCGATTCGGGTGCCTCCTGTCACCTTACCTTTGACTCCACTGTCCTCACGGACTGCTCTCCCACTACCACCCACCAGGAGGTTCGCACTGCGGATGGGACTCTCGTCCCTATTCCGCAATGTGGCTCCATCACTACCACCTCTGACCCTTCTGGTCGCCTGACCTTACCCCATGTCCATCATGCCCCCCGTCTTAATATTAATCTGATATCTATCAGTTCTCTTTGCGACTCTGATCTGACTGTCACCTTCACCCCTTTTGTCTGTGTTGTGCAGGATTCGCGGACGGGTCAGAGGATTGGGCTGGGTCGTAGGGCAGGAGGGCTTTACCAGTTGGACCATCTCCATGTGTCTTCAGTTCCGGTTGCGTCTGTCATGTCTGTCACCTCTGATGCCGACCTGTGGCACAGAAGGTTAGGTCATATATCGAGTGATCGACTCAAAAGCGTATTCCGTTCGGGCGCTTTGGGTCGAGCGTCTTTCTCTCCCCTCTCTGTTTGTACGGGTTGTAGACTGGCAAAGCATCTAGCTCTTCCCTTCTCTGCTAGTGCTTCCCAGTCTGATGCTTTATTTGATTTAGTCCATTCAGACATTTGGGGTCCTGCTCCTGTTGCATCTTTATCGGGTTATATGTATTATGTGTGCTTTATCGATGACTATTCTAGGTGCACCTGGGTTTATCTTATGCGTCATCGCTCTGAAGTACCTCACATCTTTAGGAGATTCACCACCATGATACACACTCAGTTTGGTCGGCGCATCAAAACCTTTCGGTCTGATTGTGCCAAGGAGTATCTCTCCTCTGAGATGCGTGAGATTCTTCAGTCTCATGGCACTCTTCACCAGCAGTCCTGTCCCCACACCCATGAGCAGAACAGCGTTGCCGAACACAAGCATCGTCATATCCTTGAGACTGCACGAGCCTTGCTTCTTTCTGCGTCTGTTCCTCACTCCTACTGGGCTGAAGCTGTCATGACGGCGGTCCACCTCATCAATATCACTCCGTCGTCTGCTCTGTCCGGTGCCACCCCTCATGAGCGCCTTCACTCCAGCCCACCTGACTACTCTCTTCTTCGCACGTTTGGCTGCACGTGCTTCGTTCTTCTTCCTCCCCATGAGCGCACCAAACTCTCTGCAAGGTCTGTTAGGTGTGTTCACTTGGGGCTCAGTCGGGAGCACAAGGGGTATCGGTGCTACGATCCCTTGGCTCGCAGGATCCGTGTCTCCCGTCACGTTTCCTTTGTTGAGGATGTCCCGTACTTTTCACCTGAGTCTCGGGATATTTCCTTGCCCTCTGCGTCACCTTCCTCGCCTTCCTCACATCTCCACATCCCTGTTCTACCCCCGTTTTCTAGTGCTCCATCCACGCCTACTCCACCTCCATCTTCCCCGCCACCTCCACCACCACCACCCCCACCCCCACCACCACCTCCTCTGTCTCCCTCGCCACCTTCACCACCACCTGTTACTCGTGTCTATGTTCGTCGGTCTGCAGCTCCTCCTCCAGAGTCGGTTCACACTGGTACTCCCTCGCCTGATGCTGCTGCCCCCTCCTCCCCGGTCGTGGATCCTGCTCCTGTTCGGCGCTACCCAGCGCGCGAACATCACCCTCCTGCCAGATATGACTACTCTCCTGACAGGTTTGGCTACTCTGCTTTTCCCTCTGACTCTCCTGACTCTTCTGGCTACTTTGCCAGTGTCTCCTATTCACCATCCTTTCAGGCCTTTCTTACTGCTATACACACCCATCGGGAGCCCCAATCGTACCGTGAGGCAGCGTTACATCCAGAGTGGCGGCAGGCCATGTCAGTTGAGCTTGAGGCTTTTCAGCGGACCCAGACCTAGGAGTTGGTGCCTTGTCCCTCCGGGGTGGTGCCTGTTAGCTGCAAGTGGATATTCAAGGTCAAGACTCGATCTGACGGATCCATTGAGCGGCACAAGGTTCGCCTCGTTGCTCGCGGCTTCTCCCAGGAGTATGGGATTGACTACGAGGAGACGTTTGCTCCAGTTGCTCGGATGACTACTGTGCGCACCCTCTTAACTGTGGCAGCTGCTCGAGGGTGGCCTCTCCATCAGATGGATGTCACCAATGCGTTTCTCCACGGTGATCTCTCCGAGGAAGTCTACATGGCTCCTCCTCCGGGCACTTCAGTTCCTCCAGGGCACGTGTGTCGGTTGCGCCGAGCCATCTATGGGCTCAAGCAGGCCCCTTGTGCCTGGTTTGAGCGATTTCGCAGTGCAGTTCTGGCCGCCGGGTTTGTTGACTATGCCTTGTTCACTCGCTCCTCCAGTCAGGGCATTGCAGTTCTTCTCCTCTATGTGGATGATATGATCATCACTGGGGATGACAGTGCCACCATCGCCTCTCTCCAGCGGCACCTCCAGAGTCAGTTTGAGATGAAAGATCTGGGATCTCTTCGCTATTTTTTGGGCCTTGAGATTGCCCGGTCAGCTCGTGGTCTGTTGGTCTCCCAGCAGAAGTACATCTCCGACATCCTTGCTGATGCTGCCCTTACTGACACGCGCACTGCTGATACACCCATGGAGCTCAATTTGAAGCTTCTTGCTACAGACGGTGAGCCGCTCCAGGATGTCTCCCGCTACCAGAGGCTGGTTGGGATGCTCGTCTATCTCACCATGACCCGACCAGACATTGCCCATGCTGTTGGCATTGTCAGTCAGTTTGTTTAGGCTCCACGGTCAGTACACTATGCAGCTGTTCTTCGGATTATCCGCTACCTCCGGGGCACCATCACCCGTTCACTACTGTTTCCCTCCACCTCTCCGTTGGTGCTGCGTGCCTACTCCGATGCAGATTGGGCAGGAGATGCAGCCACTCGTCGATCGACTACAGGATACTGTGTGTTTCTGGGTGATTCACTGATTTCGTGGCGCAGCAAGAAGCAGGAGTCTGTTGCTCGCTCCAGCACCGAAGCCGAATACAGGGCTATGGCTTCCACCACCGCCGAGATTGTCTGGCTTCGCCGCCTTCTGCTCGACTTGGGAGTGGTGATATCCGGGCCCACCCCTCTCTTCTGTGACAACCAGAGTGCTATTCAGATTGCTAGCAACCCGGTCTTCCATGAGCGAACAAAGCATATTGAAGTTGATTGTCATTATGTTCGCCAGGCGTTTATCGACCACACCATCTCCCTGCCTTTCATTTCCTCATCGGAGCAGACTGCTGATTTTCTGACGAAGCCCCTGACGATTGCTCGCTTCCGACATTTTCTAGGCAAACTCTCGGTTCATGATCCACCGTGAGTTTGAGGGGGAGTGTTAATGTACATATAGATGGGTTGGGTTTACTGTACAGTCGGGTCGGATTGTATAGATATACATGTACATATATTGGGCTTGAGTCCCTCAATGGAATGCATTCTATTCCTCTCCAAACCCTAGCCGTCATCTCCTAACAGTCATAAACCAAGTATATATACTCCATTTGGAACACTCAGATAATATTTGTACTCTATCTAGGAGTGTAGAGCTTCACAAAGCATGTATTCTGTATTTGAGTCAGTGAGTCTTGTGCAGTCTTGTTTGGTCCTGTTTTGATCTATATTTTTTACATGGTTTTTAAGCTTTTTTTTTGTGGATAAAAATGATTTCAAAATAAAGATTAGTTGATTGTTAAAATAATGCTTCAAACGATTTTAAAAACGGACTTAAAACAAGAAAGTTGTGCAAGTTTAAAATTGTGCAAAAATTATGCTGAAATGTGAAACACTGTTTTTTTACTAAGTCTGGAAAATAGAGTATTTATAAAGAAATTTTTTTTATTCATTCAAAATTTTCTTTAACGGATCATGGTTTTTTAGATGTACTTGTAGTTCTACATCATGTGGAAATTTTTGAGCTAAAAAGGAGTTGATTTAACCACTTTTCTTAACATTCAAATTTTATGAAATACTAAAAAAACTGTTTTCTCCTACTACAACTAAACGTATACTTTTTTATTCACTTGTTTTTTATTTTTTTGATATTTTTATTGAAATCAAATGGGGAAATGAGGGGGTATTTGCTTAGTTACATATAATAACTTAAAGTAAATGGAGAAAATAAAAGTGCGAAATATCGCGATATTCTCATGAATCCCATTTCGTTTGATAGAGCATATGAGATTTTGTGTCGAGGTTTCATAAAAACAAGATATTTCGTGATTTATTTAGAGATTTTGATCCTTGACCGTAACATAAGTTTAATATAAATTAGTTTCTTACAATGTTTATGTAACAGAATAGTGTTTTTAAATTCTTAAAATAAAATCTGATAGGACAAACCAAAATTTTGAAGCCCTGTAATCAGTGTCATGTAACTATGTAAGTTAAGAATTGCCTATGCTATAATCAGTAGGCCCTGCCCAAGTAACTAGTTGGCTAATTAATTGGATGTCGAATATATAGTAACAGAATGAAGTGTTCAAAGTGTTTTTAGCTATTGAAATTTGAGGTACAAATGTTGGAGTGAATGCAATGATCAACTCAAACGCTTGCGCGTGCGTCTGCAAGTGTCCTCAAGCTTATGCATGTATGCATTATGTATAAGTGACTGTAGTTGTTTGTGCATATGCATTTGCACTTCAGCGGAGTCATCTGCTCTGAATTTCCATTTCAGCAAACTAACAACTAGGCTGCAAAGTGGGTACTTCTTTCTTAAGAGAATAGGTCAATATTATCACCAGATAACTTGTGCCGTGTAAATCAGACCCCAAAGTAGTCAATATCAAATTCCACAATCTAAATTCAGTTACCTTAAATGTGAATTGCGCATCCCCTCAATCTCTGCATTATTTTTCACAGATTTGGCCAGGGAGATGGGAGAAACCCTGTAAAGTCCGGTCGGGGCCTCAACATGAATATCACGATTTTCGTGAACTTGCGTATTTGAAGATATTGCTTGGCTGATTTTATTCTTGGTCATACGGCCATGTCTTACAAGGTATCCATCACAAGAAGAATTGAATATGTTAACAATTGCAGCATTTAAACTTGATGTGTCCAACCAAAGACGTTCTCGTTGTGCTGCAAAACTGACAATGATAACAAGGCGTTGTTATACTATAACCCACAAAAACAGCATGCCATATCAGTTCATGAATATGTGAGCCAAAAAAAAAAGCAATCAAAATATACCCTCTACATTTCTTGTCAAAATGCATGAGATCATAATAAAAAGAATACCCATCTTGGGTATGCAATGTCAACTGGGTTATTAAAAAGCTGTAATAGGCCATATATGACTCTAAAAGTAAATCATATAACAACTTGAATGCTTTATGAAGCATATAGAGGGTATTACTATAGCATGTTTACCTAACTGAGAATACCCAAACTATATCAACCCGTATAATTCATTTGTACGATCCATTCTAATTCGAATGATTTAGAATAGCTACATTCGTACGAATGAATTAGAATAGCTCGTACGAATGAATTAGAATGGATCCATTCTAATTCATTCGTACGAACGAATGTAGCTATTCTAATTCATTCATACGATCCATTCTAATTCATTCGTACGACCTATTCTAATTCATTCGTACGATCCATTCTAATTCATTCACACGATCCATTCTAATTCATTCATACGATCCATTCTAATTCATTCGCAGGAATGTATCCATACTAATTCATTCATGCGATCCATTCTAATTCATTCGAACGATCCATTCTAATTAATTTGCACGATCCATTCTAATTCATTCGTACGATCCATTCTAATTCATTCGCACGAATGTATCCATTCTAATTTATTCGTACGATCCATTCTAATTCATTCGTACGATCTATTCTAATTCATTCACATGATCCATTCTAATTCATTCGTACTATCAATTCTAATTCATTTGCATGATTCATTCGTACGATCCATTCTAATTTATTTTCACGAATGTATCCTTTCTAATTATTCGTACGAATTAGAATGGTTCGTACGAATAAATTAGAATGGATCGTACAAATGAATTAGAAAGGATCATACGAATGAATTAGAATGGATACATTCGTGCGAATGAATTAGAATGGATCGTACGAATGAATTAGAATGGATACATTAGTGCGAATGAATTAGAATGGATCGTACGAATGAATTAGAATGGTTTGTACGAATGAATTAGATTGGAACGTACGAACGAATTAGAATGGATCGTACGAATGAATTAGAATGGATACATTCGTGCGAATGAATTAGAATGGACCGTACGAATGAATTAGAATGGATCGTGCGAATGAATTAGAATAAATCGTACGAATGAATTAGAATGGATCATACGACTGAATTAGAATGGCTACATTCGTTCGTACGAATGAATTAGAATGGATCCATTCTAATTCATTCGTAAAAAGTATTAAGTCAAATTCACAAAACTTAACAAGAAACATAGGAAGCAGGAGAAAATGTAAACTATTTGTGGGCATCGAAATTAGCCCGCAAATTAAACCCGGCCCGCACACAATGGCCTGCATGCAAACCCGGCCCGCGCACAACGAGCTGCAAAAGAAATAGACCGGACTCGACTCAAACGAACCCAAGTGGGCCCACCCATGCAAATGGGACCCACCACTCAAAGCCAAAAAAGGAGTGGGCCCACCGGGCCCCTTTCTCAAAAACCGCACCCTCCCCCTTTTGGGGAGGTGTGACCAGCCATAGGGGAAGGAAAAGAAAAAAAACAAGAAAGAAGAAAGAAAAAGAAAGAAAAGAAAAAGAAAAAAAAGAAACAACTACCATGCGTGGGGGGAGGTAGCTCGGACGTCTACGTAACTGTGGATCCGTGCCGATCCCTCGATCCGACGAACCAAATTCAACGTCGTGTCGTCATTGATTTGAACGTACAAAGATGGCTCATGTCTCAAAAGATTGAGCCATATCTTGCCCATAACCACCGCTTCAAAAAAGAAAGGGAATAAAGGTTATTTTCCCAAAAAAAAGGAAGATAAATCCCAACGGTTATTGGGAGAGATATTCAAGGGATTCAAAAAATCGCAGCCATATCTCTCCCATCCTCCCCTCTTTGCCTATAAATAGAGGGGTAGGGGGATGGCATCAAAGGTCGGAAAGTCAAAGACCGAAGCTAGAGACATGGAGACTCTGAAGACGAGGAGGCTCCAACGCTCGAGGTGGAGAATCGAAGCTAGAGACGTGGAGGCTCCAACGCTCGACGACCCGAGGCTTCACGAGGCAAGGGCAAGAGCATCCCGATGGAACGACTTATAAAGCGACAGAGAAAAATCATGAATCCAGCTGAGCGATAGGCAATCCTCCACTCCTCGCTATCTTTCTCCAGGTCAAGCAACTCCCATGGGTTTGGCAAGCCAGCAGTCGAATACCTCCTTCGCCAACGGCTCGATCGGCCGCTTGAAGAGCTTGGACTGACGACCTCTGGACTACGCCACCTTCCACATCGGATGCTTGCAACGAGGAGCCGACCGATGCTCGCCTTGGAACCATATTTCAATCAAAAAAGAATGGTGTACACGATCTGACTGAACACTCGCTGCTATTATCGCATACGCCCGAAACAGAGGGAAACTAGAACCCGAAGCAAGACCACGGTCTGACAAGTCCACCAGAGATGCTACTTCTTCCTGGTAATAGTTGCGAACTTCAGGATGCCCGGAGATCAGGTGAACATCTCGAAGGCTGATCCCGACCTTGCCAACAGTAGTAAGAAAGGTGTTGGTGTCTGGTCACCACAGCTCGGACAAAACGCGGTGCATCCCTTCGAGTCGGCTGTACTCCCAACTCGCCAATGCAAAAAGAGGGGTCTCATCTCTGGCTCTACCTCCAAGGCCTCAGCAAGTTCCCTCATCCAATCCCGAAAGCCACTAAGAAACTGGACGTCACCGCACGGCCTGATGTCGACTCCTCAGCGTGCAAGACTAGAGCAGATCCTCGAAGCAAGGCCCCAATACTTCGCCGCTGTGGTGGAAGGGCAGACCCAGACTCGGCCGTAGTGTCTTTGAAGAGATATCTTCATCGGTGTAGATCTTCTCGCCAAGCTTTGTTAGCCGGCAGTAACCGTCCACGACACCGTCCTCCTGGCTCCTGGATCTGTTCGTGGATAAGCACTCGCAAAGAAGACAACCTCGTTCTCCCGGGAAGTGTGATGATGATAGACGCGAGTCAACGGGAATTTCAAATACTAACGCTCACGATAAACCTCCTCGATTATCCAGTCAACCTCTGGAAGACTCTCAAAAGGTCGGGACGTGAAAGAAAATAAGAAAAGCAAGTCAAACCCAGAAGAAAACCAGATCCAAAATCAAGTCAAGCCTTTAAGTCCAGTACAAAAGGAAGTCGAAGAAGCGGAAAAAAAAAATTTAAGGACTGCAGCCCCGAAATAGGGGCCACAGCCCCTCAAACCAAGAGAAAAAATAAACCGAGAGGGGGCTGCAGCAAAAACCACAGCCCCCCTTCTTTCTCTTCGAAGCCCGCAACCCCAAAAAGGGGCCTGGAGCCCGCTAACCGCACCCGGGCCCGCCTGCACACCCGCGCGCCTGCTGACCCGCACACCCTACAGCACGTCTGTGCCCCGCGGTGGGCGCCGCAACCATTGCTAGCGCCTCTCTGCGCACGCCGCCTGCACCGCTCTGCCCTGCGGATGCCGCCTGCGCGCCGCCCGGCCGCTGTTGCTGCCTCCGCAAACCTGATGGGTAGAGAAGACAGGGGAGAAAAAGAAAAACATAAAAGAAATGGAAGAAAAAGGAAAAGCCGCCATTCCTAGACTTCGATGTCTCCACCTCGTCCTTGTGCAAGTCGTCGTCACCACCCTTGGCCGCAACGACTCGCCTCCACCATCGCGCTCCCGCACCAAAGAGGCAACAACCCTCCGCCGAAGTGCACCGCGGCCATCTTTGCGCTCTCGTCGCTCTCGCGCCGCCTTTGGACTCCAAGCAACGGTCGCCTTCAATGCACGCGTCATCTTCAAGCAAGGAAGTCCGCAACGGAGAAGACGATCAAACCCTAGAAGGGTTCTTCGCTCATAAGCCGCCAAAAACCCCTCGTCTCTAAGCACCAAAGCTCTCCATGACACCAAAGCTCCCGCGCTAGCAAACGATGAGGGAAACGAAAAGGCGGGGATCTTTAAAAAGACCTCAATCCCAAGCAAATACGCGATCAAGGCCAAATGCTATGCGTTTCCCGCAGGCACACTTAACCATGAGGGAGCATTTGTGGGCATCGAAATTAGCCCACAAATTAAACCCGACCCACACACAACGGCCCATGCGCAAACCCGACCCGCGCACAATGGCCTGCAAAAGAAACAAACCGGACTCGACTCAAACAAACCCAAGTGGGCCCACCGGGCCACCACTCGAAGCCAAAAAAGGGGTCGGGTGGGCCCACCCGAAATTGGGGACCATCGGCCCCCTTTTCGAAAATCACGCCCTCCCCCTTTTGGGGAGGTTTGGTCGGCCACTCTGTTACCAAAATCTCCGATTGTTTGAATAAATCTCAATTAAAACACGACTTATTCAGTAAACATACACTACGCGACGTTTTTTCGATTTTTTGAAAAAGTCATGATTTTATAAAAAAAAAGTCATGATTTTCACATTTTAATCCCGATTTACACGTTTTAATCCCGATTAATTGTGTTTTAATCACGTCATGTATTGCTCAAAAAACCTATTGTAACATCTATATATAAATATGTTCTAAAATTCTACCGTTTGTTTCCTGACTCTTTCCCGATCTTTTGGACTTTTTTTATTTTTCCGACTTCTCCCCTAGCCGATTTTTTCTTGAATTCCAACTATGTAACTATGGACGGCCATAAGGGAAGGAAACGAAAAAAAAAGAAAGAAAAAGAAAGAAAAGAAAAAGAGAAAAAAGAAACAACCGCCATGCACGGGGGGAGGTAGCTCGGACATCTACGCAAACGTGAATCCGCATCGATCCCTCGATCCAACAAACCAAATTCAACATTGTGTTGCCATCGATTTGAATGTGCAAAGATTCTCATATTTCAAAAGATTGAGCCATATCTTGCTCATAACCGCCGCTACAAAAAAAGAAGGGAATAAAGGTTGTTTTCCTCCAAAAAATAAAGATAAATCCCAACAGTTATAGGGAGAGATATTTAAGGGATTCAAAAAATCGCAGTCATATCTCTCCCATCCTCCCCCTTTGCCTATAAATAGAGGGGTGGGGGGGTATCAAAGGTCGGAAAGTCGAAAACCGAAGCTAAAGACGTGGAGGCTCCAACGCTCGAGGTGAAGGATCGAAACTAGAGACATGGAGGCTCTGAAGGCGAGGAGGCTCCAGCGCTCGACGCCTCGAGGCTTCACGACGCAAAGGTAAACGCATCCCGATGGAACGGCTTACCCCACCAAAGTCCTCATCAACGTGAAGACCTCGCACAAGAAGATCAAAGCTTTGACTCCTCACACAAAGAAGAAAGCTTGGAGAAGAAGGCCCGGAGTCGGCATCACCCCATCATCTCCAACAATCATCAACTCCGAAGACGCAAAAAGCAAAGGCCGGAGAAGAAGATCGAAGTCGGCATTACCCCGTCGTCTTCAACAAATCTTCGACTCTTTGCACGAAGAAGACTCGGAGATCGGTATTATACCTGCCGTCTTCATCAACAAAAGCCGACGCTACAACCGTCGTACGGAAATCAATGCTACACCCGCTACCTTCATCAACAAAATCCGACGCTACGACCGTCGCACGAAGATCGGTGCTACACCTGTCGTCTTTAAAAGAAGCCTTTAACTCCGAAAACGCCAAAGAAGCCTGGAGAAGAAGAGAAACAAAGCTAACGCTACAACCGTCGTTGCCAAAGTTCCATCCGCAAAAGGAGGAAGCCGGAAGAATAAAGAAGTCTAGTAGACGTCACCATCGCCGTTTGAGGAGAAGAACAAGCCAAAGCAAAGATCAAATCCAAAGCAAAGCACCGGTAAAGCCCGCGCCAAAGCAACGCATGTGCCAAAGCAAACGAGAATAATACAAGATACAACGATCAAGAGCAAAAGCAATGCATGTTCTAGCCGATACGACGCGAAGTCTTGAAGAACTAAAACACAGAAAGCCTCCCGTTTACGTTCAAGCGCAAGCACCAAAGCACTGCAAAAGCCAGAACCATGCCAAAGCCAAAACCAGAAGCAAGATCGACACCGCGAACCGACGATCAAGGACACCGAGGTCTAGCAAGAGCCGAGTGAGATGCGAAGATTGAGCAAACGGCGATAAAAAACCCCTAGCCGAGAAAGCGTGAAGCATAGAAGGGGCAAAAGCAAAGGTAAAACCACTCGACCTCTCTAGAAACCTGAAACATTGTAAAGGCCTCTGTCCTGGGCAACCCCTCCAAAGCTCTCGCACAAAGTAACGTGAAGACGTGGATCAAAGAAACCCTCCAGAGGATCTCTCCCACAATCTCCTGATCAAATATTTACCGCACCCAACTCACCACCCCTGAGCCCCTGGGTCTCAGCTTTGTAATCTTCGTGTGCGCAATAAAGACAGCCCGTATTTTATTTCCACGCATACACTATTGAAGAAATATGTTGTAAATAAAAAATATAATAACAGGAGGACAATTCTTAACACAAGTCCAAAAACTCATTATATGTACCTTAAATCAAGAAAATGTCTACTAAACCTACTTCGATAAACTAAAATGTTTAAAGTGGGAACCTAGACTATTGATGAGATTGTTTGATTTCGTAAGCTTGCCCTTCAGTACAACCGGAGAAACATGACAATATCTAAGAATCACTAATACAAAACAGCCCATGTACAAAAGTAAAAGGTCATGCTTTTTTGATGGCATGCAGCAATAAAGCTTTTAACAATAGCTCATTACACATTTTCTGAGATATTAGATTCAGATACTTCTCTCCATATTATATTACCTTAAGTTTCCTCCAAATTTGTACAGGATTATATTTTTTAGAATTACTAATATAAATTCCGTTACGTGTAAGAGGTAAAGATGATGTTTCTTCAATGGCTTGCAGCAATAAAGATTTTAATAATAAATCTGCTACACATTTTCTGAGATATTAGATTTAGATACTTCTGTCCATGTTTTGTTTAATTCTTTTAGATACTTCTGTCCATGTTTTCTGAGATATTAGATTTAGATACTTCTGTCCATATTAGATTTAGATAATTCACATCTTACTCTTTAATATAGTTCATCACAAACAATGACAAATGGAATTTAAAAAGATAGACTATCGTCTTGAAATAATCAGGAAAGGTTAAAAAGGTCTACGAGAGAAATGTCAATAAAATAATGTTTAGGTTCATTTTGATTTTGAAGCATGTCTTGGCTAAGTAGCGGATGAAGCTGTAAGATGTAAACAAATTGCTTCGATCAAAACAAGACAATAAATAAAGTAGCTTAACCGTTACTGAATCCTGGAAATTCGTGATAGAAGTGGTAATCGGCTAGGCCAAATTTGACTGAGGGCAACCCATTTTGAAGCCAACACAAGACCCGAAATAAGCACCTAATAGGTTCGAATTCCTAAACTGGGGTCTAAACCCATTAAGTAAATGAGTCAGGCATAGATCCAAATCCTAGTCTATAACCCAACAAGGATGGGGTCTTACTCGTGCTAACCCGGCATGAGTCTGTCATTCGTACCATTGTTTAGGTTTCGATAGTCCATCGGAGGGTATTACATGTTTGTCAGAAGACTCAGAACTTACAAAGCACATGGGGAAATGCAATGCATAACCAAATAAGTGCATATGCTCAACTATAACTACAATCGTACATAAGACGGCGTCGCCATCAAAAAGAGAATAACAAGCAAAAAATAAATTTAATACAGCAAATAAAAGTGTAAAAAAATACATTATAGTCGTAAGACCATACAATACATCTAATAATCCTACCAACTCTGGCAGAGTCTTCTGAGCAAGGACAAGAATCTAATAGTAAGAAATCACGAAGTCTACAATCTAGAGCTTGGATGACAGATAAAGGAAATCATGCGGGCAAGCTACTTATGTTGCATGAAGTAGTTGCCAGGTTTGATGTAATAATTCAGCTCATGACAAGAGGGACATTGATCAAGTCAAATACTCCAGTTATCATTAACATAGGGTTAGGAATGGTTATCAGTGCCTATATTACTAAGAAGACATTGAAGTTCGACAACGTCAATATTGGGTAATCCATGTAGCATACTCGATCTCTTCCATCAAGAACAAAAGAACATCTTGTATCTGGGCCCTCCAAGAGCTAAGGGAGTCACAAAGAAAGAAAGGCTCGTAAGAGAATAGTGACCCATGATTTCACTGGCCCAAGCAATGTTAGCATCTGTTCCAATTTGAGGAGAAGATCTAAAAAGATGCAGCGATGCTCACATAATAGTGCCATTGAGATCATGGAGGATCAAAACAACTGCTAAAAAAATGTAGGAGGAGATGGAACAAACACACTACCAACATGCACAAGATACAAAATGCAAGAACACAAGATGGTACGATAAACAAGACTACCGATAGCATGCCAATAATATGTGACATCAAGTAACTCCTTGCCATGTTTCAAATGAAGGACAATAGGAATCGGTAACAAGTGATGATATTGGAGGTTTACCACTATCGGGAGAGGAAATAGCTATGATGACTGTAAGGGACCTTGCGAGTACAGAAGTAGCAAAGAGGGTCAAAATCCTTAATGGCTTTATCTCCAGTTACAGTTAATATAAGGACCATCCCCACAATGATCATGCACATCCCACATAGAGGATAGGTGTTCCGCATATTCTTTTCCATGACCCCGGACCACATATGTGCATATGTGACCGCACATGACAACGAAGTATCACATTATTCATTTAGTAGCATGTGTTTTTGGACTATGATGATATTTAAAAATTTTACCGATGTTGTAGTATCAAGTGTATCACATTATTCATGACTTGATAGTTACTATTACATAGTATTTAACTAAATAGTATATTGCTGTAGTTTTTGACTTTTTTCTAGCTTTTAGTAGGTGATAGTCTTGCTTAATCATTTCTATAAATTTCACTTCCATGAGCAGTGAAAAAGTGTAGTTACCCCCTTTGTCATAAACAAAATTGAACTATCAGTTGTTTTAATTCAAATATTCATATAATGTAATATATATATATATATATATATATTCTATTTTTTCTTATGTTCAATGTTTTGATTTCTGCTTTCCAATGCTTTTGGGATAGTATTTATCCCAACGTGTGCAAACTCATCTTTGCTTTTTTTGTAGGGTCAGCGAACATCTCTAATATCAACTACTCCATGCTAGTTCTGATCGCTAAATATCCAGGAGCGGCCAACATTTCTCATTTCCGTCCCATCAGTCTCTCCAACTGCATCTACAAGATTGTCACGAAGTTACTGGCGAACAGAATGGCTCCCGTTATGAACGAAATCATCAGCCCTACCCAATTGGCTTTTATCAAAGGGCAGCTCATCTTGGATAGTGAGGCCGCCATACAGGAGGTGATTTATCACATGAAGGAATAGAGGGAGGAGGGGGTGATTCTGAAACTTGACTTCGAAAAAGCTTTTGACAGACTCCATTGGGCATTCATCCTTGACACCCTGAAGGCTAAAGGTTTCTCCCCCAACTGGCTTCGCTGGATCGCTTCATGTTTGGAGTCCTCGAAGGTCTCTCGCCTGATTAATGGAGAAGCGGGTAGTCAATTCCTGATAAAGAAGGGCTCCAAACAAGGATGTCCTCTTTCCCCCTTCCTTTTCATCATCGCAGTGGATGTGTTCAATGCCATCCTTAAGAGATGGTGCCCACAATCTGTTCTCGGGCGCTAGAGATACCACGTGGTCCATTTCTAACCTTCACTTTGCTAACAATACGATCCTCTTCTACCAAGCTAAGAAGGTGCAGGTAGCGGTCTTGAAAATCATCCTGTGCGGATTAGAATTTTACTCCGGTCTACGCATCAACTTCTATAAATCTTCTCTGTACTACAAAGGACCAAACACTGATCTAGGTTGGTAGCTTGCCAATCAACTCAACTGCAAACAAAAGACTCACCCCCAATGCGATATATGGGTCTACCTCTTAGAGACGCTAGGTTTTCTAAGGGAGACCGACAAAGGGTGATCGAGAAAGTGGAAGTCCATCTGGCCAGCTGGAAAGGTAGACATCTTTCCCTAGGTGGCCGCCTAACATTGGTCAACGTAGACTTGTCGGCGATCCCGTCCTATTACTATACCTCTCTACTTCATCTCGTCGTGGGTAGGGATAGCAATTATTCGGGTTTACCGGGTTACCCGACCCGACCCTACCTTATTGAGACGAGTTTGGGATGCTCAAAAACGAGTTTGGAGCGGGCTTGGGATATGAATTTGAAACCCAATCGGGTTTGGGTCGGGTTTGGGTTTTACTCCAACCGTCCGGACCCAACCTGAGTATATAACTTATCATATTCATATATAATATATTCATATATCCGATCTCAATTCTCAACTTCTCCACAGAACGCACGCGTGTACAAGCAGCACGACTGCACGAGTGCCGATCGGCTCGGACGAGCGCCGTGCTAGTGTTCAAAACTTCAGATCTCCTCCAGTCGCATGCCATTAGGGCAGTTGTGATGTACACCGGTCTACCGATCAAGGCCGACCGATTGGAGAAGACTTAAACTTCAACCCTTTTTTTTTTCGGAAAGCACGCGCAGCCTTCAACCTCGAACAAGCGCCGTGCTAGGGTTCGAATCTCCTCCAGTCACATGCCATCAAGCAGTTGTGATGTACACGGGTCTACCAACCGAGGCCAACCTATTCGAGAAGATCTAGCCCTTTTTTTTTTGGAAAGCACGTGCAGCTTGCAAGCATGCTAGGGTTCCTTTTTCTCAATTTCTCCCTTGGCCCCATATGTGACGGTTTGTCTGACCCGACCCGACCCGTAATGCATAGATGGGGCAGGGCGGGCACGGGTTTTCCCAATGCTAATTGGGACGGGTTTGGAAATTACCCTCAATACCCGATGCGGGTTTGGGACGGGTATGGAGCAGGATAAAATATAATGGGGCGGGTTCGGGATAGGATCGACCCGCCCCAAACCCGACCCATTGCCATCCCTATAGTTGTGGGTGGCAAAGTGCATTGACTTGAGTAGAAGCTCCTTCCTATGGAAGGGTACAAATGGACTTTCGAGCTCTTACCATTTGGTGAATTGGGATACAGTGTGCAAATCCAAAGAACAAGGGGGGCTGGTGGTCCTGTGCTTGAAGGATTTCAACCAAGCATTATTGGACAAATGGTAGTGGCGACTACAACAAGAGCATTGAGCAAGGTGATACTTGGACCAGTGTTATTAAAGAGAGATACTTTAGAAGATTCTCGCCATTACAAGTCTGTGGCCGGCAATCATGCAAACTCTCACCTTTTTGGAACGGGATACAGCGAGTGGCAGAACCTTTCAAGATTGGAATCCGACTACTACTGGGTGAAGGGAAGAACATTAAATTCTGGACCGATCAATGGGTTGGAGACATTAGCCTAGCCACTTTATTCCACGATATGTTCCTTATTGCCTAGGAACAGAATGCTTCTGTCCGCTCCTACGTCCTTATCTTCTCGAGGTCTCCTTCCTGATTCATCAAATTTCGTTGTACAATTCCGGAGAACCTTTGCTTACAGTTAGAAGACTTGTACTCTTTGCTAGAATAATTCTCTATTTCTCCATGCAAAGACTCCTCCCTTTGGAAGCTTAGTTCCTCGTGTTCCTTTACAGTAAGCTCGTTTTATCGCTTCATCAACCGGGGGGGAACTATTTGCCCTGTGGATACCCATCTTTGGAAGACTCCAGCGTCTTTGAGATGCAGGATCTTCATGTGGCTCTACCTCAAGGATCGGCTTCTTACGAAAGTTCAGCTGCAACGTCGCAAACACCCGGGGATCACAAAAGTGTCTTGTGTTTTGTGCGGGAGATCCAAGGAGGAGGTCAACACCTATTGTTGCATTGCCCGGTATCGAAATCAGTCTGGAGGCTTCTAAAGACCAAACTACGTGTGAAGGGTCACCCCATCTCTACACTTTCTTTCTTTGGACAATCTAGCGTAGGAAGAGGATAAAACGCAAGCTGAGGCGGGGGTGGGACATCCTGGTGATATGTCCTTGCTGGAGGCTACGGAAGGAGCAGAACGCTCGCATCTTCAAGCAGAAGGAGTCTTCGATTTAAGAGATTTGGTCCCTGATTTTAGTCGGCAAAAGCTAGAGCTCGGGTCTTGCCCCAAAGAGTGCAATGAGTTTTAACATTGTACTAGATCTCATGTAACCTCTCTTTCACCTCTTTACTATTAATATTAGCTTGGGGTAAGGCTTAACCCCATACTCTCCCACTCGAAGAGGAGTTCCCTCAAAAAAAAAAAAAGTTGACTTATGCTTTTAAATATTTTTATTAAGTTTCCAATACTCCGATGAAACAGACGAACTAGGACCTGAAAAGTCTGAAACAGCCAAAATGCTTCGCTTTGAACTCAAGCCAAAGCCAAATCAAAAGTCCCAAACATTGCTTAATAGTGGATAGCATGAACATAAATAAACTATAAATAAAAAGAGATATTCATTATGCGGAACAAAACAAACAATACGATTATGTACATCACGAACAGTAAACCAGGCAATAATCTTAAAAGGAAATATTTTTCAAGTTCATGAGATTACCTCTGAATTTCAGAAAGAATGGATCCATATGGTCTCAATTCTATTCCGGCATCTTTTAAGTGAGCCATTACTTCCTCGGTAATCTTAGCATTTTCAACAAATAATTTAGCACTGTTGAGTTCCACAATTAAGTACGAATAAAACACAGGAGAATGTGGAACATCATTTCCTCTCTACATAATAAAAAGGTAGAATGCATCTATCAGTTAAATAAAATGCAGCAATACAAACAGTATAAACAAAAACCAACAAAAAATAGAGACATGACTCATAAAACATATAATGTTGAGGGCATCAAAATCTAAAAAGAACATTTGACCAAATGCACATCATCTAATAAAACCCCTTGAATTTATTTCCATAAAACTCCACCGTAATATATAGCATATTCTCAGCTTAGCGGCTGTTGAAGGCATTAACCATAATACCGGAAACGGTTTTGATGTCCCTTGGGGTTTTGGTTTCAGTAGTTTTCGATCTGAGTGCAAACTAAATAATAACTGTAGACCCTATTTAATCCTATAATTTGTAGTTTGATGATAATCTAAGATATATGGTGTAAGGTGTCTCCAGTATTAAGTTTGTCTCAATCCTGCATTTCATGCAAACTAAGATACTGTAGATCATGTCCAGTTTGCACCTTTTTTATGAATCTATACGAAGCGGACAGAGATCCCGACAAGAATACTCATCAAAACATAAAAAGGCAATTGCAAGGAATCCAAACCCAAATCTAAGGCCTTACAAGAACTTTGGTTGGACCTTTCAAATAATGTAAATTGTAGGTTATATTTGAACTTTGGTAATGAAAACCTCTCGTTAACTCTATGTTAATGTATATACCGGGTCGGGTTCTATGTACAGTCGGGTCGGGTTCTATGTGTATACATGTACTTATATATTGGGCTTCAGTCCCTCAATGAGATTCATTCCATTCTCTCCAAACCCTAGCCGTCATCTCCTAACATGGTATCAGAGCTCTAGGGTTTTCTCGTGCGACGACGGCAGCCACCTCCGGTCTCCCCCTCCACCCAGCAGCCCTCCTCCGGTCTTCCCCTTCACCCAGCAGCCCCCCCTCCGACCTCCCCGCCTCTCTCCTCCGCCCAGAAGGCCCCCCCGACCCCTCCCCGCCTCTCTCCTCCGCCCGCAAGGCCCCCCCGACCCCTCCCCGCCTCTCTCCTCTGCCCGCCAGGCCCCCCCGACCCTTCCCCGCACCTCCCCTCCGCCAGCCCGGCCCCCCCGACCGCTCCCCTCCGCTCGCCCGGCACCCCCGACCTCTCCCCTCCGCCCCCCCGACCCCTTCCTTCCACCCGCAAGGCCCCCCCGACCCCTCCCCGCCTCTCTCCTCTGCCCGCCAGGCCCCCCCGACCCCTCTCCTTTGCCCGCCCAGGCACCCCAGCTCTCCCCGGCCCCTCTTCCCCCTCCTCCCGAGCCCTCCCTCCGTCAGCCCCCCCCTCCCCCCCCCGGCCCCTCTCCTCCCTCCGATCAACCCTCCTGATCCCTCCCTCCGCCCGACAGGTCCCCCCCCAGCCCCCCCGACCCCTCCCCTCCACCTACAAGCCCTCTCCCGGTTCCCCTCTCCTTTGAGTTTCCTCCATGGCGTCTCCTCCAGTGCCGTCCGTCGTTGCGATCTCTCCACCGCTGAAAGCAGTCACCTTTCAGTTGTCCTCGGCCAGCGATTGGCCTGATTGGTCGCTCACCGTCGAGACCGCGCTCTCCAGTCACGATCTTTGGGGTCACATCATCGGCGATGATCCTCCTCCAGCTGCCTCCTCCGGCTCCTCCTCTGTCACCAGCAGTGTTGCGTCTTCTGCTGCGACTGCTACCACAGCAGCCACAATTGCTGCTCTCACGTGGCATCGCCACGATTAGGTCATTCTGACCTATCTTTTGGACTCCGTTGCTCGTCCGCTCCTTGCTCCCATCGGCCGCCTTCCCACAGCGTGCACGATGTGGGAGTATCTCCGGGACCGGTTTCTCCCGCGCGGTGGCGCCTGCCGGCATCAGCTTATTTGTGACTCCCAGTCTGCTCGTCAGGGGGAGCGTACGATTCAAGACTTCTTCAGTCTGATGAGTGTCTACTGGCATGAGCTGGACTCCCTGATCCCGGAGCGGTGTGCTTTCCCACGCTCTTGGGATTTCCAGCGCTATCTTGATGAGGGCCACCTGCATCAGTTCCTGGTAGCGCTTCGGCCGGACTTTGCTCTCATCGCTGCTCAGCTTCTGCACCGTGAGCCACTCCCTAGGCTAGAGGATGCCCTTCTCGCCCTGGTCGATGAGGAGACTCGCCTTCAGACTCAGGGAACTCGTCCTCCTCCACTTGCTCCTGGCTCAGACACCGTCCTGGCGGCCGAGTTCTCTGATGAGTCTGTCTTCTGTCACTACTGTAAGGAGCCCGACCACATGAAGCGTGAATGTCCTACACGTCCTCCACGCAACCCCCGCTGGGGTCCGGATGAGAAAGCATCACGCTGGGCTCCTGCTTCCCGGGACGATCGACGAGGCGGTCGAGGTGGACGGAGCCGTGGACGTGGTCCGTCCTCCTTCCGCCACTTTGGTGGTACAGCGGCTATTGTAGAGCCCTCGACGCTCCACACTGCTACCACTGCACCTTCTGCGCCTGAGTCGGACCGTCTTCAGCGCCTCTAGGAGCTCCTTTTTCGTCATCTAGTCTCCACCGGCTCCGCGACTGCTCACAATTTGTCTGCCACCTCTGGTACTACTGCTCCATGGATCTTCGATTCGGGTGCCTCCTGTCACCTCACCTTTGACTCCACTATACTCACTGACTGTTCTCCTACTCCCACTCACCTAGAGGTCCGCACTGCGGATGGAACTTTAGTCCCTATCCCGCAATGTGGATCCATCACTACTACCTCTGATCCTTCTGGTCGCCTGACCCTGCCCCATGTCCATCATGCCCCCCGTCTTAACATTAATCTAATTTCTATCAGTTCTCTTTGCGACTCTGGACTGACTGTCACCTTCACCCCTTCTGTTTGTGTTGTGCAGGATTCGTGGACGGGTCGGAGGATTGGGCTAGGCCGTAGAGCAGGAGGACTTTACCAGCTGGACCATCTGCATATGTCTTCTGTTCCTGTTGCGTCTATTATGTCTGTTACTTTTGATGTTGACCTGTGGCACAGAAGGTTAGGTCATATATCGAGTGATCGACTCAAAAACGTTTTCCGTTCAGGCGCTTTGGGTCGAGCGTCCTTCTCCTCTCTCTCTGTTTGTACGGGTTGTAGATTGGCAAAGCATCTAACCCTTCCTTTCTCTGCCAGTGCTTCCCAATCTGATGCTTTATTTGATTTAGTACATTCTGACATTTGGGGTCCTGCACCTGTTGCATCTATTTCTGGTTTCATGTATTATGTGTGTTTTATTGATGACTACTCTAGGTGCACCTGGGTTTATCTTATGCGTCACCGGTCTGAAGTCCCTCATATCTTTAGTAGATTCACCACTATGATACATACTCAGTTTGGTCGGCGCATCAAGACTTTTCGGTCTGATTGTGCCAAGGAGTATCTCTCCTCTGAGATGCGTGAGATTCTTCAATCTCACGGCACTCTTCACCAGCAGTCTTGTCCCCACACCCATGAGCAGAACGGAGTTGTCGAACGCAAGCATTGTCATGTCCTTGAGACAGCACGAGTCTTGCTTCTCTCTGCATCTGTTCCTCACTCTTACTGGGCTGAAGCTGTCATGACGGCTGTCCACCTCATCAATATCACTCCGTCGTCTGCTCTGTCCGGTGCCACCCCATATGAGCGCCTTCACTCCAGCCCACCTGACTACTCTCTTCTTCGCACGTTTGGCTGCACGTGCTTCGTTCTTCTTCCTCCCCATGAGCGCACCAAACTCTCTGCGAGGTCTGTTAGGTGTGTTCACTTGGGGCTCAGTCGGGAGCACAAGGGGTATCGTTGTTACGATCCCTTGGCTCGCCGGATCCGTCTCTCGTCACGTTTCCTTTGTTGAGGATGTCCCGTACTTTTCTCCTGAGTCTCGGGATCTTTCCTTGCCTCCTACGTCACCCTCCTCGCCCTCATCACTTCTCCACATCCCCATTCTACCTCCGTTTTCTGCTGCCCCACCCACGCCTCCTCCACCTCCATCTTCCCCGCCACCTCCACCACCACCACCACCACCACCTCCTCCGTCTCCCTCGCCACCTCCACCACCACCTGTTACTCGTGTCTATGTTCATCGGACTGCAGCTCCTCCTTCAGAGTCGGTACACACTGGTACTCCCTCACCTGCTGCTGCTGCTCCCTCCTCCCCGGTCGTGGATCTTGCTCCTGTTCGGCGCTACCTGGCGCGCGAACATCACCCTCCTGACAGATATGACTACTCTCCGGACAGGTTTGACTACTCAGCCTTTACCTCTGACTCTCCTGACTTCTCTGGCTACTCTGTCATTGCCTCCTATTCGCCATCTTATCAGGCTTTCCTTACTGCTATTCACACCCACCGAGAGCCCCAATCGTACCGTGAGGCAGCTTTACATCCAGAGTGGCAGCAGGCCATGTCAGTTGAGCTTGAGGCTTTTCAGCGGACCCAGACTTGGGATTTGGTTCCTTGTCCCTCAGGCGTGGTGCCTGTTAGCTGCAAGTGGATATTCAAGGTCAAGACTCGACCTGACGGATCCATTGAGCGGCACAAGGCCCGCCTCGTTGCTCGTGGCTTCTCCCAGGAGTATGGGATTGATTACGAGGAGACGTTTGCTCTAGTTGCTCGGATGACTACTGTACGCACCCTCTTAGCTGTGGCAGCTGCTCGAGAGTGGCCTCTCCATCAGATGGATGTCACCAATGCGTTCCTCCACGGTGACCTCTCCGAGGAAGTTTACATGGCTTCTCCTCCGGGCGTTTCAGTTCCTCCAGGGCACGTTTGTCGTTTACGCCGTGCTATCTATAGGCTCAAACAAGCACCTCAGGCATAGTTTGAGCGCTTCCGCAGTGCGGTTCTGGCAGCTGAGTTTGTTGAGAGATACTCTGACTACGCTTTGTTCACCCGCTCCTCCAGTCAGGGTATTGCTGTGTTACTTCTGTATGTGGATGATATAATTATCACCGGAGATGACAGTGCTACCATAGCTTCCCTTCAGCGTCACCTCCAGAGCCAGTTTGAGATGAAGGATCTCGATCCTCTCCAGTACTTTCTTGGCCTTGAGATTGCCCGGTCAGCTCGAGGATTGCTGATCTCCCAGCAGAAGTACATCTCCGATAGCTGCTATTACTGATTCTCGTTCTGCTGACACGCCTATGGAGCTTAACTTAAAGCTCCTCTCTACAGATGGTGAGCCTCTCCAGGATATCTCTCGCTATCAGCGGCTGGTTGGGATGGTCGTTTATCTCACCATGACTAGGCCTAACATTGCCCATGCCGTTGGTATTGTCAGTCAGTTCGTTCAGTCTCCTCGCTCGGTTCACTATGCAGCAGTCCTTCGGATTATTTGGTATCTCCGTGGCACTGTAACTCGATCGCTGTTGTTTCCCTCCACATCTCTATTGGTTCTGCGTGCTTACTCTGATGCCGATTGGGCTGGCGATGTTGCTACTCGTCGATCTACTACCGGCTACTGCGTGTTCCTGAGTGATTCTCTCATTTCTTGGCGCAGCAAGAAACAAGAGTCTATTGCACGATCCAGCACCGAAGCCGAATACCGAGCTATGGCTTCCACCACTGCAGAGATTGTCTGGCTTCGACGTCTTCTACTCGACTTGGGAGTCAGGATTTCTGGGGCTACACCTCTGTTCTGTGACACCCGGAGTGCCATTCAAATTGCTTGCAACCCGGTTTTTCATGAGCGGACCAAACACATCGAGGTTGACTGTCATTATGTTCGGCAGGAGTTTCTTGCAAGCATCATCTCCTTGTCGTTCATTCCCTCGACGGAGCAGACTGCTGATTTTCTCACAAAGCCCCTGACGATTGCTAGATTTCGTCATTTTATAAACAAACTCTCGGTACATGATCCACCGTGAGTTTGAGGGGGAGTGTTAATGTATATACCAGGTCGGGTTCTATGTACAGTCGAGTCGGGTTCTATGTGTATACATGTACTTATATATTGGGCTTCAGTCCCTCAATGAGATTCATTCCATTCTCTCCAAACCCTAGTCGTCATCTCCTAACACTCTAAAACAGTCAAAAGCAAACCAAAAAAGATGAAAAAATGGAAGAGAACCCATGGAAGAGGGTTAGGATGGTAAAAAGGTTTGTCTGATTGAGTTGCTTCCTATCCGGTCTGTTTTGGTTAAAACCGGCTTTTAGACAATTTTAATCAAAAAGCACCTAAAACCTCTTAAGGATTTGGGCTGGTTTCAGGCTGGGCTACGATAGACATAGATTCGAAATGACTGGAAGAGTTAAAACTTCGTTTGAATCCTACCACTTTACCTTTATTAATGGTTTCATATTCTAAGAACAGTTAACAAATGTGCAAACAAGCTAGTAATGACAAATCTTGAAAGCTTCAAAGCGGCAATACCCAACAAAGTTCTGTTTCAAGAATATCTACAACTTAAACAAATAAAGCAAATGCACTTAAGTAAATATCCCATGAATATTTACAACTAGAGACATAAAATTCAAAAAAAACAAGGTTTAGAAGTCTAGCACATGCATTAACAATAAATAATAGAAGCTAAACTATATAATGGGAATAGATATGAAACAACCCTAGGTTTCTCGATAAGAAATTGAATTATGCACCTAGATGAGAATGTAAACAAATAGCTAACTGTCTATTCTTTGGTTGTTGGTATCTTGCAGTAATGGTCGGAGGAACCCCCAAACACTAATTATCAAATACTATGATTTTTAATAAGTTAACCCAGTTTGGATATGACAAGGTCTGAGTTCAAATTATGATTCACATTTAGTTTCATAGATCTAGCATGCCCAATTAGCTTTCAAATAGATCTAGATCTGGTAAATAACATTAGAATATACTAGGTTATCAGGTATGGTTGACACAGGTAGCAGGACATTTATACTGAAATGGTAGGAAGAAATGTTTTGATGTCTTCAACTAAGTGAAAGAAAATAAAGATGCCACACGTTAATAAGTTGCATAATAGAGGTTAGGATTTAAAGTAACATGTAGCGAATTTGGAAGGACAAATGAGTAAGATCCAGAGGGCCATATGCCACAATTATATTGCCATAATTAGTTGTCAAACCTCTGCACAGCCGAGCCACACTTCCATGGCGTATGGTATGTGTGTGGAAATTATCTTAAACTCAAATTGAATGACTTCCAACAAACAAAAAGGTAGATAAAATGGAAGTTGACTTTCACAAGTTGTATCTGACCTTGTTGCATCCTCGACCAGCTAACCTAGTGAAGATGGTCATGACAATCATTTTGGGCTGTTAGACCCAAAAAAGGAAAAAGGAAAAATGGATCTTGGGAGTAAAACCTTGATAATCTCATTTAGGGTAATGGCACTATATATAAGTCTATACAAAGGATGGAGTCACCAAAGGGTGAGCATACACAAACAAGACTAAAAGGCCTAATAAAGTATTTACACACTCTAACACCCCCCCCCCCCCTCAAACTCAGGGTGGATCATACACCATGAGTTTGCGAAGAAGATATCGAAAACGCTGAATAGTGTGCATCTTCGTAAAGAAATCTGCAAGTTGCTCTGTAGAAGACACATGTGGAAGTGAGAGTGTCCCGTCCCTGTAGCGATGTCGAACATAATGACAATCCAGCTCAATGTGCTTCATGCGCTTGTGAAAGACCGGATTACTAGCAATCTGAATAGCACTCCGGTTGTCACAGTGGAGGGGAGTCGAAGAGGTCAGCTGAACACCCATATCCTCGAGTAAACGACGCAGCCAAACGACCTCACACGAGATGCGTGCCATAGCACAATACTCGGCCTCGGTACTAGAGAGCGAAACGATCTCCTACTTCTTGCTTTTCCATGAGATGAGAGAATCACTGAGAAAGATACAGAAGTCAGTGATGGATCATCGATCAGTACGATCACCCGCCCAGTCTGCATCAGAAAAGGCGCGGAGCTCCAAGGAAGAAGAGGACGAAAATAACAAGGAGCGAGTCACTGTCCTCGAAGATAGCGAAGAATCCTCAGGAGTGCGGCATAGTGAGCTGAGTGTGGAGCGCTAATAAACTGACTAAGAACTCGAACGGCATGAGCAATGTCCGGACGAGTGATTGTCAGATAGACAAGAGCGCCAACAAGCTGACGATAGCACGTGGGATCCGGAAGCGGCTGGCCATCAGTGGGACGGAGCTTCACATTAAGCTCCATTGGGGTATCCACGGTCCGTGAATCAGCAAGTGCAGCACGACATAATATATCAGAAGTAAACTTCTGCTGAGAGACCAAGAATCCCTGGGGAGACGAAGCAACCTCAAGACCGAGGAAATAACGAAGTGGACCCAGATCTTTCATCTCGAACTGCTCCTGGAGGTGCCTCTTCGGAGAGTCGATAGTAGCAGTATCATCACCGGTGATGATCATGTCATCAACATATAGAAGCAATATCGCACGACCACGAGTAGAGGTGTGAGTGAACAAAGTATAGTCATTCGTACTCTCTGTAAAGTTGGCTGCAAGCATCGAGGACCGAAAGCGCTCGAACCAAGCTCGAGGAGCTTGCTTGAGTCCATAAATGGCCAGTCGAAGACGACATAAATGCTGGGGAGGAGTCACAAGACCAGGAGGGGGGCGCATGTAGACCTCCTTAGAGAGATCTCCTTGAAGAAAAGCATTATTCACATCCATCTGGAAGTGTCCAGTGACGAGCAGAAGCAACTACTAACAAAGTCCGTACATGTCATTTTCGCAACAGGGGCAAAGGTCTCCTCGTAGTCGATGCCATACTCTTGGGTGAAACCACAAGCAACTAGACGGGCCTTATACCTCTCAACCGAGCCATCTGAGCGAGTCTGGATGTGATAGACCCAGCGATAGCTGATAGGATCCTTCCCCAGGGGAAGAGGAACGAGCTTCCAAGTGCCAGTTTTTTGAAGAGCCTGCAGCTCCTCGAACATAGCCTGCTGCCAATGGGGTACCTGGACTGCCTCGCGGTAACTCTGGGGCTCTTGAAGTGAGTGAATAGCGGCAAGAAAGTCCTAAAATTTAGAAGAGTAAGAGGCCGTATGAGAGAAACCATAGCGATCTAGCGGATGCCGGTCACACTCAGGGTAACGCCGTGATAAGGTAGGAGCAGAAGATCCATCATCAGAGCTAGACGAGACTGGCATCGAGGGTAGTACGGCAGGAGAGTCTGGAGGAGGAGAGGGAGTCGCTGGGACATGCTGACGACGCGTGTAAGTGGAAGTGACTGGTGGTCGCGGGAGCTCAAGTGTTGGAGGAGGAACAACAGAAGCGTTTTGAGGAACTAGTGAGTCAGCTGAGGGAGAAGGTACCGATATCCCAGAGGAGGGAGAGACTGGAGGAGTGAGTGACTCAGAGGAATGAAGAAATGATAAGTCCTGGTCCATGGAGACCCGTGAGTAGAAGGGAGTGTCCTCAAAAAAAGTCACGTCACGAGAGATATGTATACGGCGAGCAGAGGGTCATAGCAACGCCAACCCTTGTGCTCAGAGCTATACCCCAAAAAGAGACATTTAGCAAACCGAGGAGTGAGTTTCGTTTACTCACCAGGAGGGAGCATGACTGATGGGATGCGTATGCTTAATTTAACCCAAGTGCAGAATTTAAACAATAAAGATCAGATTTCAGCACATATAAACAAATTTCAGCAATGCTTAGAATCACGATTCAACAGTCATTCATTCCCAATCAGATTTAATTCAAGAAGCAATAACAACTGACAAGACAATATTTAATTTCAGATTATACTAACTGAATTCCAGCAATAAAGATTATCACAATCTCAACTAATAAAGCCAATGTATCAAAGATCAACCATAGACCTAAACGATAAAATCCTAATTGATGAGACTTTCGGGAAAACAGAAATTTTAGGGATCCTAAGATGAAATCAGCAATAAGGCCGGTTGCGAGAAGGAAAATATCACATGAAAAGATCAGAGGATAATCCAAACCGTGCGTTGGGCAATGCCGGCGGCTTTCCAATGCTCCGTTGTTGCAGATGAATGGCGCGGAAGGGGAGGCGTGGTCCAGAAGACGGGGTGAAGAAGCCGAGACGATGATCTTGAAGACGAGGAAACTCCACGTCGATCTTCCGTGAAGCCGTAGACGAATAGCGAGGCGACGGGGTAGAAGCGTGCGAAGGAAGAAAATGATCAGAAGCAAGGAAGATTTGTCGGAAGAGATACAACGAGCAAGCGCATACGCTTCTCCGTTTAGGGTTTCAATTTCATATTCATCTCCCCTCTCAATTAGGGTTTGTGGGGATTTAAAGCAATGTTGTCAGAACCGGACCGGAGGACGAACAGGTTTGTGTACCGGTCCGGTTCACCGGCCCAACAAACACAATCAAACCTAGAGAAAGATAGAGAGAGAGAGCATTTGTGCACCAAAAAAAAAACCGGTTCGGTCCGGTTTATACCTAAAACCGCCCGGTCCGGTCCGGTTTATACCTAAAACCGCCCGGCCCGACGGTTCAATACCGGTTCGTTTTCCAACACCGGTTCACGCCCGGCCCGGACCGGTTTTCCTACCGGTTCGCCGGTTCCCGGTCCGGACCGGCCGGTCCGGTCCGGTTCTGACAACATTGATTTAAAGGGGATGAAACAACAAAAACCACAAAAAGAAAGAGAGAGAGAATCCGCACGGGAGGAGAGAGAAAGGGATGCGGGATGAGAGAGAAAGGGGGACGCACGGGTCCTTCCGCGGGAAAGGGCCGGCCGGGTGAAAGGGGAGGTTCGGCTAGGGGTTTTGTGATTTTTGATTTCCCTTGAAATCTCATCCATTGAGATTTAATCTCACTGAGGATCCTACGGCTAAGACTTTAACACGGAAATGAGTCAGTTCGGCATCTGTGGCTCGAACCGGATGCGAACATGGCTCGCACCTACCCAAACCAGAAATAAAAACTGAAATAACTAAAGATCCGCTGGTCGGATCGAAATAAAGTAAAAACCAAAGTTGTTGGGCTTCGATTGAGCTTTCCACTGATGCAGACGGATCTCCGGGAAGGATGAAAATACACGATCAGCTGTAGAAAAACTGCACGTAGTAGGCTCGTCTGCATCAAGTCCCCCGGACTCAAAAGAACTCGACTCCTGTCGAGCAAGGTCCTGGATCCGGCGGGGGCTCTCCTGGTAGTAACGGCAACCGCTGAATCCGCTCGAACTGCTCTCCCGGGTCCGGTGGCCAAGTAATCCGCCTCAAGTACGCAGCAACTCCATCTCGTATCCCCTGCCCCTCGACGCCAAGCGAAGACCTAAAAGCCAAAACCAACATCCTCCGCGGCACGATAAGATCGTCAAAATACTCAGATAATTTCATGTGATAATAGGAGTTTGGGTTGACATGAAATTCAAATGACATGTAAAAAGAAAGGCCGCGAGAGCATAATGTGTTGCGGGTCATCGGCTTGCGCGATTGACAATGGTGTATTTGAAAGGCCATGGGTTGCGGATGCATTATGTGTTGCTCAATGTGGCCTGCGCACGGTGCAGAACAAGGGGATTCTAAACCAAGAAGATATGTCATGTCATCATTGTCCGGATGCAGTGAATAAAATAAGAAATTACAGAACTCATCATGCCAATTGTTATGATTTCGAAAAATTAAAGATGATGGGTTGTCTGAAATCTGGAAACATGTTTCATAAGTACTCTGCATCGAAAAGTGATCAAACATGCCAAAATCGTCTTTATTGCTTAACTCAACACTTGGATGACAATAGGGATGCACATATGAATGATCTATGAATGTATGGACGTCAGGCAAATGATGAATGCAAGTGTCATGAATGCCTACAGACTCTAAATGCGATGTGCATGCAATGGAATTCAAAATGTTCTCTAATCCCTTATCAATTCTTAATAAATCAGATGAACACCCAACTGAACTTTCAGCGAATGGCGGTACGGACGGACTCTGACTCAGAAGGGCTTGAGGTGCGTGGGATCGGTGCCTCCTAAAACATGTGGGCCATAGGGTGACATTGATGCCATCCTTAAGGAAGGTATAAGTGTTGGCTCTTCCGTGATGTTGGACATCTCGGTCGAACTGCCATGGACGCCCTAAGATAACATCAGCAACCTCTAACGGAAGGACATCGCACCAGATCTCATCTCTATATTGCAGCCCAATTGACAATTTTGCCAGACAACAATGCGTGACTAACTTGCTCGTGGTGTTATCCAGCCAAGATATTTTGTACAGGTGAGCCAAAGGTTTGACTTTCCATTGCTTGCTCCTGACGATCGCTTCGTTGATCAGATTGGTGGTGCAACCTCCATCGATCAAGAGACAAAGGTCCATGCCATTGACATTACAGACTGTTCGGAACAGCTCGAACCTCTGATTCTTGCAATGTGGCTTAGGGGGTCCTCCACAGAGCTCGTGGGGTAACAATGCTTTGGGTGCTTGGGGTGATGGCGACTGGTGAATGACCAACAGTGGTGCAGTCACATCATCTCCCTCCAAGACTAATTCATTGAAGTTTTCATTATCAGACTCATGACCATCCTCGTCATTATCCGCAAGATTTGTCTGTGGATGGAATTGACGGCGAGGACAGTCGGCGGACTTGTGACCCGGCTGGTTGCATTTAAAGCACTTTATCTGACTCGGGTTGGGTCCTAAAACTCCTTTACCCTTCTCAGTGGGTGCAGGAACTGTGCCAGCTACGGGTGAAGGTCCAGGGAGTGGTCTACTAACAAATCCGGATGGTGCCCTAGTGTTGTCAAACCGTCGGGACGCAGATCGGGAGTGGTGAGACTCGACTTTCTTAGCCCGACGGTGCGCATCACTGACCTGATACAAGTCGTGAAGGGACACCACCTCCTGAATTGAAGGTTTAAGACCATTGACGTACCTAGCGACGCTCTGCTCTTCATCTTCATGCAGATCATTACGAGCTTGGAGCTTGTAGAATTCATTAGTGTAATCATCTACAGATTTGTGCTCCTGTCGCAGGTTTTGGAATTTCTGAAACACATTCTGCTTGAAATCAGAAGGGAGGAACTTCTGTTGCATCTTCCTTCGCATATGTGTCCACGTGGAAATCTTTTCTTTTCCTTTCCTACCCCTAGTGGTCTGCAACTGTTTCCACCAAATCAGTGCATGACCTTTCAGTTTAAGGCTGACAAACTTAACTTGTTTGTCGCAGGGGATTTCCTTCCACTCAAAGTATTGGTCGATTCGCTCGGCCCACTCTAGAAATTCTTCGGGGTCCATCCTACCCTCAAACTCAGGAATTTCTATCTTAATGCCCTGATCCCAGCCCCAATGGGATTTCGATCTCCTATGAGTCTGTCTACTTCGCCTATCAGTCCCGTCAGAGGAACTGACGCTGTCACGTCCGGACTCTAAGTCTAACTCACTACGCTCGGGAGACGCTCTAGTCCTGTGTTCGCGACGGGGTCGCGGTGGATTCTGGGAATTATTGAAGGCTAAGGTCAAGGTTTCTATCTGGGTCTGAAGCCTATCCATGTGCTCTTGTTGCCTCATGAAGGCATCTTGCCAAGTACGGGGTGGCGAAGATCCAGCCATTATGGATGCTATCGACTTACTACAGAGAGAAAGGGATGGTCCTAAATGTATGCGATCACGCGATGCGTGTTACTAACTAATGCAAGATACAAAACTAAAATGAAAAGATGGGAACTAAAAAAAAAAAAATTTCAGCAACACTCAATATGCAATGATGCAAGAGGACCAGTCGTTGCGTAAGAACGCGACGACTAGTGCGCTCTGATACCAACTTGATGGGATGCGTATGCTTAATTTAACCCAAGTGCAGAATTTAAACAATAAAGATCAGATTTCAGCACATATAAACAAATTTTAGCAATGCTTAGAATCACGATTCAACAGTCATTCATTCCCAATCAGATTTAATTCAAGAAGCAATAACAACTGATAAGACAATATTTAATTTCAGATTATACTAACTGAATTCCAGCAATAAAGATGATCACAATCTCAACTAATAAAGCCAATGTATCAAAGATCAACCATAGACCTAAACGATAAAATCCTAATGGATGAGACTTTCGGGAAAACAGAAATTTTAGGGATCCTAAGATGAAATCAGCAATAAGGCCGGTTGCGAGAAGGAAAATATCACATGAAAAGATCAGAGGATAATCCAAACCGTGCGTTGGGCAATGCCGGCGGCTTTCCAATGCTCCGTTGTTGCAGATGAATGGCGCGGAAGGGGAGGCGTGGTCCAGAAGACGGGGTGAAGAAGCCGAGACGATGATCTTGAAGACGAGGAAACTCCACGTCGATCTTCCGTGAAGCCGTAGACGAATAGCGAGGCGACGGGGTAGAAGCGTGCGAAGGAAGAAAAGGATCAGAAGCAAGGAAGATTTGTCGGAAGAGATACAACGAGCAAGCGCACACGCTTCTCCGTTTAGGGTTTTAATTTCATATTCATCTCCCCTCTCAATTAGGGTTTGTGGGGATTTAAAGGGGATGAAACAACAAAAACCACAAAAGGAAAGAGTGAGAGAGAGAGAATCCGCACGGGAGGAGAGAGAAAGGGACGCGGGATGAGAGAGAAAGGGGGACGCGCGGGTCCTTCCGCGGGAAAGGGCCGGCCGGGTGAAAGGGGAGGTTCGGCTAGGGGTTTTGTGATTTTTGATTTCCCTTGAAATCTCATCCATTGAGATTTAATCTCACTGAGGATCCTACGGCTAAGACTCTAACACGGAAATGAGTCAATTCGGCATCTGTGGCTCGAACCGGATGCGAACATGGCTCGCACCTACCCAAACCAGAAATAAAAACTGAAATAACTAAAGATCCGTTGGTCGGATCGAAATAAAGTAAAAACCAAAGTTGTTGGGCTTCGATTGAGCTTTCCACTGATGCAGACGGATCTCCGGGGAGGATGAAAATACACGATCAGCTGTAGAAAAACTGCACGTAGTAGGCTCGTCTGCATCAATGACGAAACATGTGCAACCAAAAGTTCGCAAGACATGATAGTGAGGAACAACAAAGTACAAGATCTGAAAGGATGACTGACCAGAGTGAGCAGAAGAGGGAGTGCGGTTGATTAAGTGGACTAAAGTGAGGACAGCCTCCGCCCAAAAATGACGAGGAATAGAGCTAGAGAATAAGAGAGAGCGATCAGTCTCGAGAATGTGACGATACTTTCTCTCAGCTACACCATTTTGTACAGGCGTGTAAGGACATGACTACTGTGGGAGAGTACCCTGAGCGAAAAGAATGTCACGAAACTCAGAAGAAAGATACTCGCGAGCACCATCGGAGAGAATTTTTAATCCGTTTGCCAAATTGAGTGTGAACCATATTGGTAAAGTCATGATGATGCAGGCAAAGGTCTGACCTACACTAGGGTTTCAATGGAGAATTGAGAAAAATCTGAAAATCTATGCATGCACATAAAGCTTGGACTAAGATCTAACAAGTAGGGATACAATAATAACATGAAAACGAAATTCAGCATATACTAATATCATTCGCAGCAAAAGATAGTATGTTTAAAAGAGAGGCATGCATCAGAATTTAATAGAAAAGTAGGCTAAGTATGCTTGCTAAGGTTACCAACAGACTAAAGATAGCAAATCTAATAAGTAGGCATACGTTAGGGTTTCAACTAGCGATAAAAAGGGACGATGACGGCTGCGATGCGGAGCGGAGGCAATGGAAACAAAGTAAAACGATGCGGATGCGATGGGAAAATAAGATAAAAGATAGATACTGCCTGGAGTTTTCCGCCGTGGGTCGATTGCGAGGATGCACGGATGATCCTGCACACGGAGCAAGGTCGGACGTCGGGAGAAGCCGGAACCTTCGGAAAATCAACACCGAGGCCTTCACGAGGCGAAGTCGTGGAAGCGACGAGGATCGGGGACACGCGTCTCGCCCGGAAGCACTCACGAAGAGGCACAAATTTCAGCAATTGATCAAAATCTGAAATCTTCTTCTATCTTCCCCTTTTTGTAGAACTAGGGTTTCTTTTTTGGATGGCCAAGATCAAAGGGAAATAAGGGGGAATGGTGGGGATGCAATGGGCCAAGAAAGGAAAGGAAAAGAGAGAGAAATAAGGGGAAGAAGAGAGAGAGAGAAAAGAGAGGACGGAAGAGGGGGCGGATTGGCTCGGTTTCCGCGCGGGCAAGGGACGGACAAGCCCTAATTGAAGCCCACATAGCCCTAATTGAAGCCCAATTGATGCCACGTCATCAAATTTAAGTTATTTTGCTATCTAACCGTCGGTTTCGAGACATAATCTCGTCCGTCGATACCCCGTAAACACACACACCCATAATTTATTAATAACATGCAGAAAACTCACCCGACAAGACCCGGATTCAATCCGAAAAGCCCTCGGATGAGATCATGGACATCCCCCATGAATTAGGCAAGAACATGACTAATACTTAGTGCAGAAATTAGGCCAAAAACTGAAACAAACGGCTACAAGTCCTCAAATGGATAATGTCTTCCATGCATAAAATAAAATGACTGAAATAAAACTCTCTGGCAACGAACTGAAGATGCAGCGATGATCTGATGGTGCTGATCAGGCCTGCATCACATGATATGCCTGACAAACATCATATCGACGACGTAAGAGAAACACCCAAGTAAAACGAGAGAAATCATCAATAAAACTAACATAATACGATAAACCAGAAAGAGATACAACGGAAACAGGTCCCCAGATATCCGAATGCACTAAATCAAACACAGAAGATGACATAGACACATGCACGGAAAATGACTGAGTGCTCTGAACTGAAAGATAGTACGGAGACGTGCAGCTGAAGGATGTCCCAATCAGCGATGCCAGAGATCCGAAACAGCACAGGTGGTATCAACAATGGATGTAGGAAGTGGTACATGGAGATGCCTCAAGTGGTATAGACTACCCACCCTACGCCCAGTCCCAATCGTCTTGCCCGTCCGAGGATCCTGCACAAGACACGACGAGGATGAGGAAATGGTGAGATAGCCCAAATCAGCAAGTCTGCTAATAGAAATCAAGTTAATGGACAATAAAAGAGCAAGAAGCACGCCAGGCAGAGAAAGACAACCACTGGGGTCAGAGGATGTGGTGATGGTCCCCTGGCAAGAAACTGGTAAAGGAGAACCATCAGCAGTGCGAAGCTGGAGCTCAGGAGAAACACGACCACGAACAGTGAGAGCGGAAGCGTCAGAAGTCAAGTGGTGTGAGGCACCGACCGTGCTAGAGGGTGAAAGCATGCTGAAGCTGCTGAACCTGGGCAGCAAGCTGAGAGAGATCAGATGTCGAGGTGGTCGGAGCCGTAGTCTAGGGCATCTGACCGAGCTTCCTGAGACGCCGATAACAAGTGTCTTTGACAGAGCCCTCTTTCCTACAGTACACATACCAAAGTTTGCTAGTAGATCGCCTCTCACTAGTGGGACGGCGATCTACGGTGGACTAATTGTCACCTATGGGAGCACGAGGTGTGAAAGAAGTTTGTATAGCAAGAGCGCCAGGGTCTGAGGCTGGAGCACGATGTACAGCAAGAGTGGCCAAGTGTGTCTCCTCAGTAAGTAGCTTAGATAAAGCCTTATTGAGGCTAGGCAAGGGGTCCCGATGTAATAACTGGCCTCGAATCGGCTCAAACTTTGCACGAAATTCCATCAAGAATTCAAAGACATATTGCTCATCTCGATAGCGTCGACGGATGGAGACTGCATCCGGAGGATAGACGGGCTCCAGTACTTCAAGTTCCCTCCAGATAGCGGAGATCTGAGCATAAAACTCACGAATAGTGCAAGAACCATGGGTCATGCCCTTGAGCTCACATCGAAGATGAAATGCCCTTGCACCGCCAGCCTGAACGAATTACTTTGAAAGATAGCACCACATCCCCTGAGAGATGGGAAACTGAAGAGCTTCCACACAAAGTTCATGAGAAAGAGAGGCTCCAATGTTCGAGCAAATGATGGCATCAACATCATCCCATTCTTCGGATTCAACAAAGTCTAGAGCCGTGCTTGCAATGGAGGAGTTATCAGAAATTGTAGGAGCGGGCTTAGTGCCATTGACATACTTCCAGAGTTTGTGAGCACCGAGATGCATGCGCAATGTGGAGGCCCACAATCAAAATTTTGAAGTTCTGGTGAGAACGTCTATTTTGGGAAGTTTGTCGGGCTTCAAAGAGGTGGCCATAGTTGATGTCTTGGGAAGAAAGAGGCAAAAGATCTGATGGAGTAACACAGTTGTGCTTCTAGAGAGTCTTACTGTTTATAGAAAATCTGCTCACAAAGTTTGCCCTTGGCCACTGTTTGAATCAGAACTGAACCGAACACAGTAGGCTGCTGAACCGAACACAGGAGGCTACTAAACCAAACTGAACCTAACACAGGAGGCTAAACCGAATGACTGCTGAACCGAACACAGTAGGCTGCTGAACCGAACTGTGAACCAGTAACTGAACCGAGCTGTGTGGCTGCTGAACCGGTGTAGTTGTTGAACCGGTGACTCAGCAAGGGTTTTAAGTTGCTTAAGATCTAACCTTAGGTGAGACGAATGGCTAAGATCTAACTGCTGAGGCCACCTATATTTAGGGTTATTTTAACTCAACGTCGCCGCCCTCCTCTTCAGCCCTATTCTTCAGTTGCTCAGATGACGATGAAAATCGAGGATCTCTCAGCTCACCACCGATGAAGATCAAGGATCTCACTCTTCTTTGATATCTCCGACGAAATCCGGTGAAGAAGCCTATGAAGATCGAGGATCTCACTCTTCTTTGACATCTCCGATGAAAGCCGGTGAAGAAGTAGATTCACCTCTTCCACAGCGCAGATCTGGATCTTCGACGACAACAATGCAATGAAAGCTTCGATGCAGGATTGCGATTAAGGCTTTGATGCAAGTTGCGATGAAGACAAAGGCTTCGATCCGGGTTGCTGTGATGAAGGCTATAAGACTTCAATGCAGGCTTTTATCTATCAGATGATGCTAAGGCTGCTGAGGCTTCGATCTTGGATTGAAGGAACCTCTCTACCAGAGACCCATTAGGGCTCTGATATCATGTTAGACCCAAAAAAGAAAAAAGGAAAAATGGATCTTGGGAGTAAAACCTTGATAATCTCATTTAGGGCAATGGCACTATATATAAGTCTATACAAAGGATGGGGTCACCAAAAAGTGAGCATACCCAAACAAGACTAAAAGGCCTAATAAAGTATTTACACACACTAACATGGGCAACATGACCAGCACGATCAACAAATTAATCGAATTGAATAGATTGGTCAAGATGATGAACCAGTTCATACGTCATAGTGGATAAACTGGTTAGATAGTCAAATAACTTTACAAAATTGGTGAATCCATGATTTCAAGAAGTGGATCTCTCGAACTATTTTTTGGATAAAACAAAAAACTCTCAAAGGGACAATAGCTCTCATCAAGTCATCTTGCATGGACTTGTGCAGTGCACCTGTAGACTGTACAAAGAACCATCACGATGAGTCATATCCTATGCTATCAAAGTCGGGACTAGTCCCCGACTAGTCCCCGACTAGTCGCTGGGCGGCATTTTGCCGACCGATTTATTTGGATTTTTTCATTGCTGGGCGGTAGCCCGACTAGTCCCCGACTAGACCCGACTAGCCCGACTAGTCCCCGACTAACGACTGCCGACTAGTCCCCAGGCAGCATTTTGCAAGCAAATTTTTTTTTGAAAGAAGTCTTTGCAAGCAATTTTGTTTGGATTTTTTTACATTGGCTCAAAGTATTGAGTAGCAAGACTCACAACTATGGCTCTTCCCTGTAATCATCTGTTGAGCACCTGAAAATCTCCGATAAAAACATAGACAAATAATTAGTTTATTTGTTGATATTCATATAACCCTATAATCAAAATTGGGGTTGTTCACTGATTAAACATCATCAAACAAACATTGTGATGAATTCTTAGTTCTGAGTCTTTTGGCATGGGCATGAAGCCAATACAACTGTGTTCTGTTAGACTGTTACTTATGTATTTATACCCATATTGTGAAGTGTGAAGGTATGTATTGTTATTAACCGACTAATATCATATACTTATTGACATTTATACTAGTTCATATATCATATATGTTTAGGGAGGGGGGGAGGGGTTAGAATAAGTTTTGGCCGACTAGTCCCGAATTAGTCCCGACTAGTCCCGACTAGTCCTAGTCGGCCCTTGGCCGACTAGGGCCGACTACCGACTTTGACTGCATAGGTCATATCATGGTAAAGTGAGACCAAAAATGTCCTATTCACATACAAAGATGGCTAATTACATCCAGCAAAGTGTGGAGCAAACATTTAGTTGCAAGGGGGGAAAGTGAGTAGACTAGTTTACCTAACAAGGACATTTTGTTTCAGTGGTCAAAGCATCAGATCGGTAGTAACGATCATGGACAATATTTCAGTTTTTGTAGAGTTTGCTGCATACCTAAACCACTTTGACTACTCACAATCCACAAGAGAACCTGAATGTAAGGGGTGAAAAGAAGAACACTATCGATGACAATGACATGACCTTGGATAGAAAAGAACAGCATAAAATAATTTAGTAAAGCTAACCACATATAGATAATATTGTTGGTTATGGCAATTGTCAAGCAGAAAAACAAACCGAGACATTCCAGCCACTAAGGAGTTGAAGATTGAAGTTAACAAAACTTGTTACAAATCCTTGGCTGGCCACTTTTATAAGTTACATGTACTTGTCAACACCAAGAAGCAGCAGATAACTTTAGACTGATATTCGTATATCTATCATTTAGTCTGCATCATAAGCAAACTTTCAACCACTTGTTTGCATATGCTCCCAACCTAAAGTTTAAAATTAGACAACTTCAAATAAGGATATAACATAGCTGTACAAATCAGCTTCTACAATTTCTAAGTTTGAAAATGAGAAAAAACAAGTAAGCAGAATGAATATTTTGTTTTACACCATTACTAGCATGTTACCAGCTAACCAATTCGAGTGACGACATCGCCTATTATACCCATAGGAAGGCCTATTAGTCAGAAACATTACCACGTTTAATAGCCAAGCAATTTCATCCAGCATGGATATAACTATAGCCGTGCATCCAGCTTCAGAAAGCTCAGATCTCAAGGAAGAAAGTTTTGATGAGACATTGACGCCAGCATACTTGATATCATGCACTCTAATTGGTTCCGCGGGAGGTTTTGGCCTTGATTCTCCCCAAATCTCATCCACAAGATTGAAATCATAAAAAAAAACCAATTCATGATTCTTCTTGGAAATTGTTTCTTTCAGTTCTTGTGCGGCGTCCGAAGAAAAAAGGAACTGCTCCCTTCAAAAAGTCAAAATAGATATGACATTAGATTCAGTAAGATTATAAAGAATGAAAAAAAAAAAAAAAAACACGGCTTAAAAAAAGGAAGTAAATATGGTGAGGACTTCATCTAAACGAAGGTTACTGTTCATTCAATAAAGCCGAAGGATATATAACATGGGACTAAAATGTCTGCAATGGTATATCGAAATTGAACCACATTGTATTACAGTGAGGTTCTGCAACCTCTGACATTTATACATACCCATGTTACCCCTCCTATTTTGTGAAAATTTGTGTTTCAATCACGACCTATTCAGGAAACATTTACTATGCGGCTCTTTCATGACTTTTAGAAAAAGTCAATTTTTTGAAAAAGATCATGATTTCATGTTTTAATCCAGATTTAAGCATGTTAACCCTGAATAATCGCGTTTTAATCCCGTCCTGTACTGCTCAAAAATATGTTGGAACATCTATACATACATTTATTTTATTATTTTATCTTTGTTTTTACTCTTTCCTGGTTTTCCGACTTCACGCCTAGCCAACTTTTTCCGACTTCTGACTTGGTAACAATGCTACATACCATCCTAGGAAAGGGTACATCTATTATTTCTAATGCTTCTTGGAATCAGATTAACATAAATCTTGGCACTTGTCATTAATCAGCTTAACAGCAATTAATTCTTTTTGCTTTCATTTGCTTGCATTGTTTTTTGTTAGTTAATAACACAATACCTTGGTATATAGTAGATGAGATGATAATTCTTCAAAATACTCATTTTGTCATTAATCAGCATCTAATCCTTATGTTTTCTTTACTATTCATTTTTTGATAGTTGAGGAACCGAGGAGCTGATTTTTTCTCCTAATATTCGTAATGTAGCTACAGTCACGTGAGCTATCAAGTCATGGATGCAGCTAACTCAACCTGAAAAAGAAAAAAAGTAGATAAGATGGAACTCGAGAAAATATAGCATGATTAACAAGCCTAATCCAAACTATTTGGAATGTGGTTATCGATCTTTTTTTAGCATGCTTTTCTTTTTTCAATAATTGGCAATTATTTTGAAAACTAAGAAAGAGAGCTACATAATTCAAGGGATTACACTATATAAGGGGTGCATATATAAACAGAAAAAATACGAAAAGAATTCTGAAAAACATAATGTGAATTATATACTACAAAAGGCATCGACTCTTATACAAGTCCCACTTATCGTGTTTCGCCAAAGAAGCATCGGACTAGTTGGATTTTCTGCCTTCTTGGGACTCCATGGACAATGAAATCCACTAACATATTGGCTTCTTTAAGAATGTGCAAAAAAAGAGACCTTTCCAAAACAAAAATAAGCTACCAAGATGGAACCTTGTTCCACAACGAATGGAACATGGAATAGGGCTTCCACTCATTTACTAGGTTCCGCATAAAATTTCACCTCTGCTTCACTAAAAAGTTTCACCTAAATGGATGGGAATTCACTAATATCTCCATCGATTTCCATAAGAGTCTCATGGACTCAGGAAGGGCCACACTGTACATATAAAAAAAATGCTATTCACGCATATCATAATACCCAAGTACTTAAAAATCAATTAATTGTGTTAAATGGTATTGGAAAAGCTCCATTATTGTTTCTTGAGAAAAAAGGAGTAAATACAAATGGGATAATATACAATGTATCATGAAACTATAGTAATATACCGCCTGCCTCAAAGGCCAAATATATGAATAAATTTTTTAACATATTTGCCTACTATGTAAAGTCTCAACTACCTAAAGAAAAGTGCAAAAATTAGTATAACAGTAGGAATCTATTCCTAGTAGATTTAGACCATGTTTGAAAGAGCTCCCTACATCCGAAGCTATAGCAAGATATTATGTAGCATCCAAACATATCTGGGTGGACAACTCTAACGATTTAGCTTTCGCGGGAAGGAGTTTTCACACTATTTTTCGAAAGCTTCCATGGAAGCTTTCCCAATAAGCTAAAAAAACAGATTCTTTGAGAAGGTAATTTTTTTTTTCAGTCAAAAAAATATACCCTTATACATATGATAGTTCTAGCACAAGTTGGCATTTATAGAAACCTTAACTATCTCCTTCCTCCCCACACCCCTATCATCCTCTTTAGCCTCTTCTTCGCCATGACGTTGGCAAAACCACTATCCGGCGAGGCTTCTTCATTCACAAATGATAACACATCGTTGCCAATTCACCTGCCGGAATCCAGAAGCTCTTTTGAATGGTGTTAACAAACACATCTGGAACCTCTAAGCCTCCAAAAGCTATTCTAAATTATAGGTCATCTCTTTAGACTCAGGCAACAAACCTTTTACAGCAGAATCTCCAAAATGATCTTTGCCTAAACGTCTGCAGCAGCATTCCTAAAACACCACATTATTAGGAAAATCAAAGGCATGAATTTATGGACTAAAATCAGTGATGAGATTAAAAACAAGGAAATGATAATACCAATAATTTTGTAAGCTAAATATTATGTGCTTCCACAGCACGCTTAGATGGGGTGGTGCTTTCGTCCACCAACAAAACTAAATTCTAGAACATTTTTAATCTAAAAAATTGCCTATATATAGTTATATACTACAAAGATCGTATGAAGGAAAGGTATGCCAATTTACAATAGTATACCTTAGTCACGACTCACAACGATCTATCCCCATCTAAGATCAAAGGCTAATCTAGTGGGACCACTAATATAAATGCTAAATCAACTTTACTCTAAAAGAAGTCCTATCCTAGTTTTATGATATTAGATTTAACAATCATAGTATTATCCATCAAAGTTGTACTATGTTTTACAGCTACAGTTCAACCAAACATTAAACTTTTAAAGTGGTTGACGTATTAGCAAGGTTTTAAATTTCGGTTTTGTACCTGGTTTCGATCCAAGCCGAAACCAAAAATTTGAAATTTCGACCAAAATACTGTAAAAAATTCAAAATTTTCAAAAAAGGGGCGTTTTGATATTTTTATTAAAATTTTAAATTCAAGTTTTCTTTAGTTGTGCATACATATTTACATTAACTGTTTTAAAAAAAACACGCCAAACATATAGTAAGCTTGCATGGACCATAATAACCAAGGTGGAATAGGAGTAACTAACAAAAACCTAGATAATCATCATATATTTATATATACTTACATATACTTATATTGTTTTCATCATGAAGAAGTGAATCGATCATCTTCGCTCGTCCAAGTAATCTTCTTCGCTCGTCTAACTAAATTCACATCATCAACCCCTGACACACCACTGTACCTCTGGTTGACATCTGTGTCGGCATCCAGTCTCTCTCAGCTTGCTCCTGCTAGGTCTGTCTCGAATCTAAGACCGCATGTTGATGTTAAGCAATGTTGTCAGAACCGAACCGGAGGACGAACCGGTTTGTGTACCGGTCCGGTTCGGCCGACTGGTCCGGTCCGGTTCACCGGCCCAACAAACACAGTCAAATCCAGAGAGAGCGAGAGAGCATTTGTGCACAAAAAAAAAACGGGTTCGTTTATACCTAAAACCGCCCGGCCCGACGGTTCAATACCGGTTCGTTTTCCAACATCGGTTCATATCGCATACGGACCAGTTTCCCTACCGGTTCGCCAATTCCCGGTCCGGTTTTAATAACATTGATGTTAAGCCCTCTCATTTTCTGCTTAAAAATATAGCGGGTACTCGATGTCATCATCTGAATGCCCTCTGGTGGATGGTGTATGAGTGTTCAAAACCAACTGGTTTCAATGGGCCGAAATGCCCACGAAATACCTAACTTTCATTGAAATGGCCACCGAAACCAACCCACAGATTTCAAAACCACCCTGTTTAGGTGGGCCCCTCATATTTCGACAAAACTTTTGCTGAAATTCACTTGAAATGCCGAAACTCAACTGAAATGGTCAAGCCCTCTAGTTCCAACCATGCATTCATGTCAGTCTCGGCTGAAACCGAAATATTTCACCAAAATTTTGTAGTTTCAACCGAAATTTGAAACCATGCTCATTAGCCAAGGCTCTTTCGCCAACAGAAGGGCTTGGAATGAAACCTTGAAGGCTATGTGGCAAGAGGGTGTGAGAAAGAGAGAGATTTATATAGGTTATGGTTCTAACAAGGCTCCATCACCATAGTGAATTGGAGGGTCTCAATTCTTAGAGCTTGAAAAAACACATGGACTATTAACAACTTTGAGAAGCCCTAAAGTTTCCAACCAATTTTTTCCTTCATTTTTGACATATGCAAGGATGAATTGCACTACAATCTCAAGTCAATGACACCCTGGCTCAAGACAACGAGCTAGGCAAGGAGACAGCATGCTACTACTTGAGTCGCACCCTCGTCGGCGCAGAGCTAAACTACTCCCCGATCGAGAAAGTTTGTCTGAGGCTCATTTTCGCTACGAAGAAACTGCGGCACTACATGTTGGCTCACGTCATCAAGCTCATTTCGAAGGCCGACCCTCTCAAGTACATTATGTCAAGACCGGTGCTCTCCGGACGTTTAGCCAAATGGGCGTTTCTCCTCCTCGAGTTCAACATCACCTTCGTTCCACAGAAGGCAGTCAAGGGGCAAGCTCTCGCGGATTTCCTGGCGGAATATCCTCTCCCAGCAGAATGGGAACCATCAGAAGACCTCCCAGAAGAGGGAGTGTTCTCCATCGACATCGCTCCCTCTTGGAAGATATTCTTCGACGGCGCAGCAAGGCAAGATGTGGCGGGGGCAGGAGTCGTTTTTGTCACCCCGAATGACGAGATACTTCCATTTTCATTCTTGCTGTCAGAATCATGCTCCAACAACGTGGCAGAATATCAAGCGCTGCTCATCGGCCTCGAACTCGCCAACGACATGAAGCTTCAAGAACTCGAGATCTTCGGCGACTCCCAGCTCGTCATCCAGTAAGTCTTGGGGGCATATGAAGTCAACAAAGAAGACTTCGTGCCATTGCACACGCGAACTCTGGAACTCCTTGACGCACTCAAGGCTGCTTCTATTCAGCATGTCCCTAGGAATCTCAACCAGCAGACCGACGCGCTTGCAAATTTGGCGGCTACACTCCCGTTTCCAGAAAGAAGTCAGCTCATCGTCCCCATTTGCAAAAGGATGGTGATCACCAAGGAAGACATCCCTGCTGGGATTCCGGGTCAAGTCAATGCAGTGCACGTCCTCGTGATTGAAGAGCAAGATTGGAGACAACCCTTCGTGGACTATCTCGTCCAAGGAAGGCTCCCTGACAACCCAAAGCACAAGGTGGATGTCCGCCGACGATCTCTGAAATTCTTCCACTTCAACAACGAGCTCTACCGTCGAAACTATAATGGTAAGCTCCTAAGGTGTCTCGCAAAAGGAGAAGCGGAAGCGGTGCTGCAAGAAGTCCACGCTGGAATTTGTGGCACACACCAGTCCAGTCCAAAGCTCCACTTCCGCATCAAGAGGATGGGGTACTATTGGCCCACAATGATCAAGGATTGCTTGGAATTCGCCAAGAAGTGCCAAGCTTGTTAGCTCCACGGTGACTACATCCGGCAGCCACCAGAACCCTTGCCCTTCGACGGGTGGGGACTTGACATCGTTGGTCCTTTGCCCAAGTCATCCAAGCAACATCTCTATATTTTGGCGGCAACGGATTACTTCTCTAAATGGGCTGAAGCAATACCATTGCGAGAAGTCACAAGGCACTCCGTCATCAGCTTCATCCAGAACGACATCATTTTCCAATAGGTGTCCCTCACTACATCGTCACGGACAACGGGAAGCAGCTCAAGAATGCCGCTGTCAGCCAGTTTTGCGCCAAGTTCAACATCAAGCAAAGGTACTCAACGATGTACAACGTCCCAGCCAATGGTCTGGCAGAAGCCTTTAACAAGACTCTCTGCAAGCTTTTAAAAAAGATCGTCTCGAAGTCGAAGAAGGACTGGCACGAACGCATGGGCGAAGCACTGTGGGCATACCGCACTTCCTTCCGCACTCCGACGCAAGCAACTCCGTACTCCCTTGTCTACGGGGTAGAAGTCGTTCTTCCACTAGAGCTCCAGATTCCGTCACTAAGGATAGCAATCCAAGAAGACCTCGCTAGCGACGGCAACGCCTAACTTCGCCTAGCGGAACTAGAGGCACTGGATGAGAGACGTCTCGAAGCTCAGCAACACCTAGAGTGCTATCAAGCCAGGTTGACTCGCGCCTTCAACAAGAAGATTCGTCCTCGATCCTTCCAAACAGGAGAGCTGGTGCTGGCAGTCAAGCGCATCATCATTCTCTCACATCGAGGAGGAAAGAAATTCGACGCCAAGTGAGATGGGCCGCACACCGTCAAAGAAGACTACTCCAACGGTGCATACCTCCTCACAACGCCAGAAGGGCCCATACTCGGCCCTATCAACGTCAAGTACCTCAAAAGGTACTATGCCTAAGGCAAGGCCGCACTTCGGAAAAAAAAAAAAAAAAAGTGAACTATGTGTGACTTGATCCCCTCAGGGGGGTACGTAGGCAGCCTGAGAAGTTACTTCAGGTTCAGTCCAATAAAAAAGAAGCCAACAATATTTTATACAAACGGTCTGGGAAACATGATATTATTAAGAGATACTCAAAGAAAAGCAGTACATGACATGAGTCCGAAAAAAGAGACTACAGTGCGAAATATCAAAACAAGATACAACTAGAGAGGGTATCCAAAGCTCGAAGACGTCGCAACAACTCCTCTCTAGTGGCCTCCACCTGCTGCAACTCTAAAGGGCGAGTGGCCATGAGCTTGCGACGAGCTGACAAGTCCGCTTGTTGCTTCAAGAAGCTCGCCTTCAAAGTCCCTTCTGCAACCTCAGCTCGCTCCAAACGAGATTCTGCTTTCTGAAGAGAAGCTCGCACTGATTCCACCTTCTTCTGCACCTTCGTCAAACTAGAAGTAGCCTCTGCAAGCTGGCACTCTGACTGACACAAACTCTCCTCAGTTGTCGCTAACTCAGAAGGAGTACTCCCCTCCAATAGAGCCCGTCGAGAACGATAAGCCTCACTATCAGTCACGAGTGAGTTTATCTGCGTGGCAAAAGAACAACTATCCACCTTGAACTCCGCCAAGCTCGCACAAAACACGGCACTATTAGTGGACCACCAGTCTCGAAGAGCACCAAAACCCTCATCCAGGAACGACTCAAGCGTCGACCTGATGTACTGCCGACAACTATCAAGAAGGAACTCCGAAACTCAGCTCCTCGGCCTAAAAATATGGCGAGGCGCCTCAGAATATGTGGGCAAAGCTTTACCCACTGTTGCGGCTACCATGGGAGCTATCTTCGCTAGTAAAGTCGACAAAGCTGAAGAAACAGTCGTCGCTGCCACGCCAACCGCCTTCTCCATCAAGCCTGAGAAAACGGCAACTGGAATATGCCTTCTGTCAGCACTCGAAACCTCGGCCTCCTCGTTAAAAGATAAAGCATCGACAACAATGTCATCCAGATCTATGTCACCACTAGGGAAGTTCTCCCCGCAAAACCCGAGGAGGGCTAGGTCATCCATGGGGATATCTAGCCCACACTTCCCAGGCGCTTCCCGCGCATCCTCAGCAAGGGAACGTCCCTGGCTCGCTTTCAAGGAATCCAACTCACGTTCCACTACTACGACAGAGTTTGCCCAAAGAAAAAAAAAAGAGGACGCACTACTCAGCATGACGAAGTCCCTAGAAATCAAAGAAGGAGCAAAAGGAAAAACTTGATGCATACCTGCAAACTCGAACAAAGCTATCCCGGATGGAGGGATCACCTCATCCCCTAAATGACCAAGCTCCTCAACATCCTCTGCCTAGCAAGGCACCCTCGAAGTCACCCCACGTGGAATGCACAGCTTATGTCTCTTAGGCGGGGCACTTTCAAGGGATGTCTTCTGGAAGATGGAGGGCCCGGGGGCACTCACAAGGTCGACCCCTGACACAGGAGCCAAAAAAGAAACCCGGCGGGCGCTGGAAAGGCGGCTACAAGTCTTCCCGATCCTCTGAGCTCCCAGCCAGAGGCGACGATCCTCTGATCCCGCCAAAGGATCAAAATTGAAGTCTTTGGACTCGCTACCTGCCAAGACATCAATCGGAAGGCTAGCCAGTAGTGGAGATACTCGCTCATCAATCCATTTACAATAACTTGGAGTCGCGGCATCCCTTGATCCTGACTTGGTCCCAGGAAAGAAGCTGCAGCTAGTCAACCGAGCATAAAGAGAAGCCCATAGGTGATAGCCCTCCTACGGACTAATGCACCCCTGCAGCCGTTGCGGCATACCGGGCACCTCCTACCAAAATCCCTGTTGGCAAGCAAATCAGTGAGGGGAGTATTGCTCCACCTCCACTATGTCTCCTCGATGCCAAACCAAGTAGCCTGGACGACAGCTGACCATATTCCAGTACAAGCCATCAGAGAGCTCCTCATTGTCATAAACCGTCGACCTCTCTAGAGGTAAAACCGAGTGCTCCGATGTAAACTCGGAGTCCATGCCTCCTATCTTCCTCAAGAGCGTTCGAGCACACTCCTTCGGGCGTTCCCAGCTAATGAAGGTATTCAAGATCCCCCCTACACCCGGCAAGAACGGCAAATCTGCTTGGTGCCCGCGTCTAGCGAAGATCCCCTTCAGAAAATGAAGGGCAACCGAACCGTACAAGTAGTGCAGGGGACCAAAGGAGTTGGATTGGCCAACTTTCCCTTTGGCGTTTTCCGAGTTAGACAAGCTCTAATACGTACCACTAAGCCCCTGGTATAAGGCGCACAAAATAGCTGGTGCCAGGTTGAAGAGCTCTCCCCTCACCATCCTTGACGTTACAAAAGGCCCATGACGAATGACTTCGCCGGCACAAGGAAGCACGAATCGACAAAGAAAAATGGCCAACTCGGCGGCTCGATAAACGGCTCGCCACTCCTTGCTGTCGCACTCCAAACCAAGAATCTCCCACGGGCTTCGTTTCCTCGCCATTGAATGCTTCACTCGGGCTAAAGACTCAATCGGCCTCACAAAGGATCACAATGGAGATTTTTTCATCTGGGCGATTCTCCACATCGGGTGAGCAGAAGGGGCAGGAGACCGGTATTCACCCCTGAACTAAAAATCTACCCATGACGAATGCCGAACCCGATCCGATTGATCTCACGCTGCAATGATGGCATACGCCTTGAACAAAAGTAGACAAGAACTCGGGAAGAAACTAGCATCCATCAAGTCCTTCAAAGCTGGCACCTCCTCTTGATAGTAATTCCGCACCTCAGGACATCCGATAACGATGTGAACATCGCGAAGAGAAATCCCTATCTCTCCCACTCCAGTAAGGAACGTGTTGGAATCCAGGCACCAAAGTTCACAGAGTGCTCGGTACATCCCCTCAGGACGACTGTACTCTCGGTGAGCTGGTGCTAGGAACTTCGCCAACGGTTTCGTCTCAGGCTCCGCCCCGAAAACTTCTGAAAGCTCGCCCATCCACTCGCGAAAGCCGCAGAGGTACTAACCGTCCCCACGAGGCCAGGAGTCCACACCCCATCGAGTCAAACGAGAGAATCTTCGAGGCCACTACCGGCATAGGCACAAAATTTTCGGCGCAGTAATGGAAGGGCAGACTCAAACACGGACAAAGAAGCTTCACGGAGATCGCCTCATCAGTATAAACCTTCTCGCTCAGATTCGGCATCCCGTAATTCGCATCGGCAACTCCATCCTCTGTGATGCGCTCATGGATGGGAATCCGGAGCATCGACAGACAATCATCTCTCTTCGAAGTGTGGTAGTGGTACACCCGAGTAAGGGGGAAGTGAAGGTACTTACTCCCGTCGGAGAAGTCCTCAGCAATCCACCCCGGAAAAACCAAGCTCTCGAAAGCTCGAGCCCTGAAAGAATACAAGGAGAGACAAGTCAAGTCAAGTCCAGCAAAGACTAGCTAAGTCCAACGAAGAGAAGCAAGTCGAAGTCAAAAAAAAAAAGGACCACAAGCCCGAGGGACCCGCAGCCCCCCTTCTCCGACTTGGTCGGGACCCGCCCGACTCAACCCCGCACGCCGCTTGTGCCTCGGCCTCCGCGTCCACCGCTCGCCTGCAGCCCGGCCTCCGCGCCCCGCGCCTGCGCCCGCACCCGTGTCCGCCTGCGCCCCGGCCTTCGCGCCCCGCGCCCGCGTCCGCTGTCCACCTACGCCCCGGCCTCCGTACCCCACAACCGCCTGCGCCATCAGCCGTCGCTACCTCCACGGTCCAGAGGAAAGAAGAAGAAAAGGAAAGAAGGAGAAGAAGAAGAGAAAGAAAGAGGAAGAAGAGAGGCACCTCAACCGCGGTACCCCGTCCTCATTGCCTCGATCATCTTCCCCCCTTCGCTTCAAGCCTGTCTTCGCAATGATCTTCAACTCACGCACCATTGCTGATCCTCCGTGACAGTCGCCGCCGACGACGAAAGAGGAGACAACTAGGAAGACGGAGCAAGTCCTGTGCAACCCTAGGCAGCCCCTTCCGACGGCGGTCTCCAAGCTTAACCTTTCGCAAGAACAGACGTTAGATGAAAGAAGCAGAGGGGGTAGGGTCTTTAAATAAGCTTCAACCCAGTCCAGAAAAGGAATCAAGGACAAGCGCTATGTGTTTCCCACGTAAACAAGGGTTACGCGTTTTTCGCAGGCGCACTCGTCCTTGAGGGGGCATTTGTAGACACAGAAAATTTAATAGCACCTGAGCCCGGCCCGTATGCGCCGACCCGGGGACAAACACGACACGAACCCAGGCCCACCAGACCCGACCCGAGCCAAAGGAGAGGTCGGGTGGGCCTATCGTCAAGTGGGGCCCACCCGACCCCCCTTTTAAAAAACCATGCCCCTACCCGCGGGTAGGGAGCGACCGGCCAAGAAAGAAAGAAATAAAAGTAAAGTAAAGAAAAGGAAAGAAAAGAAAGAAAGAAAATGAAAGAGAAGAAAGAAAAGGAAGAAAAAGAAGAAAAAAAGGAAAGAAAACTGCCATGCGCGGGGGGAGGTTGCGTAGACGTCTACACAAGCGTGGATCTACGTCGATCCCTCGATCCGACAGATAAGAAACGAAGCTAGGTCGCCATTGATTTAATATGCAAGATTCAAATAAAATTCAAAATGATTGGGCCATAACTACTCCACCAGAAAAGGAAAATAAATGAAGGTTTATTCTCCCATAAATGAGGGAATGAATCTTGGATAGTTATGAGAGAGATAATCAAGGGATTTAAATGAACCTTCCCATATCTCTCCCCATCCCCCTTCACCTATAAATAGAGGGGGAGGGGAAAGGCTCAAAAGGTCGAAGACAGAAGCAATGAAACTCTGCAAAGGAGGAGACACGCCTTCAACAACCCAAGGCTTCACGAGGCTCGGGCAAGCCTATCCTTTTGGGACCGGCTTAGTCCATTGAAAGTCATCATCAACATGAAGACCCTTGCACAAAAAGATCAACCCTTCGACTCCGTGCACGAAGGAGAAAGCTCGGAGAAGAAGAAACCATCAACTCCGAAGACGCCAGAAGCAAAGACCGGAGAAGAAGATCGAAGCGGCACCACCCCGTTGTCTTCAACAATCCTTCGACTCCGATCAAGCCCAAAAGCCCAAAGAAGAAGATCGAAGCGACATCACCTCGTCATCTTCATCAAGCCTTCGACTCCAATCAAGCCCAAAAGCTCGAAGAAGAAAATCGAAGCGGCATCACCCCGTCGTCTTCATCAAGCCTTCGACTCCGATCAAGCCCAAAAGCCCAGAGAAGAAAATCGAAACGGCATCACCCCGTCATCTTCAACAACGTCCGCTCCATTCACGAAGAAAAAAGCTTGGAGAAGGACATCCGAAGTAGCGCTACACCCGTCGTCTTCAAAAACGAAGCCTTCAAACTCCGATCACTCCAAAAAAGCCCGGAGAAGATAAGAAGTCAAAGCCGACGCCACAACCGACGAGAAAGCCGGAAGAATAAAGAAGCCTTGGAGACATCGTCATCGCCGTTCAAGCCAACGCTAAAGCAAAAGCCAACGCAAGAAGCGGAAGCAAAAGCACCGGTAAAGCCCGCGCCAAAGCAAAGCAAGTGCCAAAACCAAGCAACTACGACAGTCACGAGCAAAGCACCGCACGTTCTAGCCGATACGACGTGAAGTCCGGAAAAACTAAAGCATCGCAAGCCTCTACCCGTCTACGTTCAAGCGCAAGCGCCAAAGCAAAGCAAAAGCCAGAGCCACGCCAAAGCAAAGACAAAGCCAGAAGCACGATTGACGCCACGAACCGACGATCAAAGACGCCGAAATCTAGCCAAAGCTGAGGGAGACACGAAGACCGAGGAACAAAGCCAAAAAACCCCTAGCCGAGAAAGCGCGAAGCATGGAAGGGACAAAAGCAACGGCAACAAATCCTTAGCCTCTCAAGAAACCCTCACCCTATAAAGATCTCTGTCCTGGGCAAGCCCTTCAGAGCTCTCGCACGAAGTAACGTGGAGACGCAGATCAAAGGAACCCTCCAGAGGATCTCTCCCACAATCTCCTAATCAAATCTTTGCCGCACCCGGCTCACCACCCCCGAGTCCCCGGGTCCCGGCCTTGTAATCTCGTTTTGCGCAATAAAGACGACCCGAATCTTTTTCTGCGCATACAGATGCGATCACAGAGGCACTAGAGCAGAGGGTTCAGTGCGAGCGAGCGAAATCACAGAGCGGACAGTTCTACGTGAGTGAGCGAAACCAGAGAGCCCGAAACCCCTTCTTTCCGCATTTTAAACTGTCAGGGCTGTGTCGGTCCCGGGTCCAGTCACAAAAAAAAAAAACCTCAAAAGGGATATAGTCCATCCATGTCGGACATGTATCCGAGCCGTGTTTGGGCCGTGTCCGTGTTCGACATCACCACGGCTCTTCGACGAAGTATCGGTGCTTCCTAGGTGTTATTTCAAGAAGAGAAAAAGTAGATGTTTGGTCTACTTAATAACATAGAGTGCTATAAAAATGACTATCTACTAGTAGAAAAGGAAGACTTTAACCCACAAATATTTTCTCAAGAGCAAATCGTTTTCATATAACAATAGATTAATGATGGACTGAATGACCTTAAGATGATAAAAATACTTCTTCCATGTTCATTATGTGTCAATGCTACTTATCATTGGAAAATTCTAATTATAAATATATTTTCACATTATTATTAAGAGAAATACAAAACTGACAGGGTCGATGCCAACTCTGCAGCCAGGGGCCAACACATTGTTGAGCCATTCACTAGTTGTAGGAACACCAAGATTTCCACTCCGCATAAGAATCCAATCGCAACTTAGCTGCTTCTCAGCCTATTCACAAAGACACAAGTACTAAGTGCAAATAATATTTGAAGCCACTTCAATGCAAATTTTTAATTAAACTAGGATGTTCACTTTCCAGAACAATGTGGACAAGTAGGTGGATACCTGAAGAAAATAGCGGCCATCAGTCCAAAGAGCAGCCTTCTCTTTGGTTACCACAGCAGTACCAGCACTGCCAGTAAAGCCCGTTATATAGGCTCGTCGCATGAAACATTCAGCAATGAACTCACTCTATAAATCAGATAGCAACAGATATGTCATTCAATATGATTTGGAAAATAGTATCAAATTAATCGCAGATATATTATAGTGAGAAATGCTAAACTAGGGAATAACCTGAAAAGCACATCTTTCAGGCAAATGTGGAACATGTACAGTTTGGACGAGCTCAGAATGAGATTAAAATTCATGAAAGTTTGCTACAAACTACAAGTCTACAAATCAAGGTATAATATAAGAGCTTTCAACATATAGAACCCCCATTTACCCTTTCCTGTGAATAATTGATTTTCAATATGTGGAATTTTAGAACATGATTTCTAGGGTTTCATGCAGAAATCACTTGAATTGAACATTCATTGTAAAGGGTGAATTTAAGTCAGTTGTTGAAAATTCAAGTCATGGAAGACATTTGAATTGACGGAACTCATGCTGCAAAACGTACAGCCCCTTATCCCTTATCTTGAAGCAATTTCATTCTTAATGCAATCCAACACCATGATCTCTGCATTTGCATCATCAGTCACCTCTATTTTCTCAAAGACCTCGGTTCCACAAAAACATGGCATTCTCTTAGCATCATAGTAAAACATCAAGAAAAACAACTTCCCCAGATTCTTTAAACTCTAAATTCTCAAATACTTCCCCAGCTACTATGGTCTCCAAGCACTTTCCAGATAAATATATCATCTAAACCCCTACAATAGTAGATCAGCATGCCCTTCCCATGTAATCTAGTGCTATTTCTTTTTCTCCAACTACCACACTTGTAGATTTTGAATAAAATTGCCATTAACATGAACACATTTTACTCCACTTATTGCAACTACAGCAATTTGACAAAATCCTGCTAAATCCCATTTTTAACCATTGCAATCCAAAGAACTTCCTTCCACTAAGCCATGGATTGGAAGTATCGGGTAAAATCCTAACAAATTCAGGGGACAATGAATGACAATGATATAGTAAGAAGGAGAGAGTATAGGGAGAAAAAGATGTGGAGTTAGTATCAATCACATCAACGATAACATTCGATAATAAGAGCAGTAATCATGGGGAATTGAGTGGAAATGGGAATGCCTAATACAAACTTTTGCCAAATTATTTACTTGTGTAGAGGGGTTGGACAAGTGAAATTAAGAGAAGATGGCATAGCAAACAGAAATTGGGACGAATAGTGATAGTGGAGATTACAAGGCTTGTTAAGCATGAGATGGTCACTTACGAAAGTTAACCCCTACCATGATGGATAGTCAATTGATGTACAGGCAATTAGTGAAGTATGATAGCAAGGATGTTTCCTGAAATAGAACCTGTAGATGATTAGGAATTCAATTGGTTTGATTAGATTAGATTTGAGAACAAGGCCTTATTTCTTCTTACTGATTCAATGTGTCATAATTGTCTTTTTGTAAGTGAGTTAGTCTTATTTTAGTGTTTCAAGCAATGAAGCACAGACAAGGACACAGAAATGGATAAAGATATCGACACAAGACATGGCAAATCCTCAAAAGTAGGACAGACACGGTGGGGACACAACAATGAAACAAATAAATATTCTACATATACGATAATAATATAATGTACAATAATTTCTTTATCTAAAAATAATAATAATTTATCTAAAAAAAATACAAGAGGTCCAAAACATAGATAAGTGGATATTCAAGAAAAAACAAATGAAAAGCATTCATAAACCACAAATTCATAACAAAACATGAATATGGCAAATTTAGCATATATCATGTCTATCATTCAAATCAATATCATTATAAAGAAAACAACCACAAAAAAGAAAATCTTTTTTCAGTTGGACCAAACCTCAATGGGATAAACATCATCACCATCACCGTCTTCACCGGTGAAGATGGCAGCCCAATTTTTGCACAAAAAAAAAGAAGATCACAGCCCAATTTGACCCAACTCCAATGAGTCAACTTCAGTTTAGTTTTACATAACCCAAAACTCTCATAAATTACAAAAAAATACCAGCATTTTTTAAAAAAAAATGCACTTTCGATCCCGCTGGGTCCAAAAATGTGTCTGCATGTGTGCTTAAAGTGTTTGTGACGTGTCCAAGTCATATCCAGGGGGAAAAATAAAAAAAATGGGCACTTTATGAAACTTATCCCACATGTATTTGATGTATGTCCAATGCTGACACGTGTCGGACTTGCTACAAAACCTCTAAGGAAGTGTTCGTGCTTCCTAAGTTTCATGTCAATGGTCAGTGACATGATTCAAAGTGTTAGATACCCTCACACCCCAAAACCCGGGTCGTAAGGGGAGGTTCACAAAGGGTATATAAAGCGGGTGTTAGGTGCCCTCTTTACCGATGTGGGACTAACCGGTGGACTTCCTCAACACCCCCACTCAAGTGAAGCGCGCGGAGCAAGACACAATCGGAAGGGGCAGCACCTGGAAGGAGACGGTGAACCCCTAGCTCTGATACCATGTTAGATACCCTCACACCCCAAACCCGGGTCATAAGGGGAGATCCACATAGGGTATATAAACTGGGCATTAGGTGCCCCCTTTACCGATATAGGATTAACTGGTGGACTTCCTCAACACAAAGTTACCTAGAGTTAATGGAGAACTAAGATGAAGACCCAACCAAGCCATTATTTAAAACTTAAGTGGCCCCCATTACATTCAAGATATCGAGTATGTCATAGGAATCAAATTAAGATAAAGGGAAGGTGCGGCCAAAAGAAGGCCCATATAGACGTATGATAAGAAAAGACCCCACATGTGATTTTTTTCATGTGGAAAGAAGCGCCAAGCTTCGTACAACCTCAAGAAGACTTCTCTTCATGTCTCTCCATTTCTCTTTTTACCCCATATCTTATCTCAGTCATTGATTGGAAGGGTTAGTTTATTTTACTTTTTTCTTCTCTTTCTATCCTCGTGTGTATTGGGGTTAAGAATTTTAAAGTCCCTATATACATGAATGACTTGGATTACAGTAGACAACATTTGAAGATTATTTGATTTATTGTAGATTCCACATCGGTACCTTCTGTACTTCTCTTTTTCTTCTTCTTTTCTCTTGCCACATCTTTTTTATTTATTATTCTTTCCTTTCAATATTACAGTTGCATTTTTTATTTATTATTGTAGCATATTGTTTTATAATTTCCTATCTTAAATTCCCAATGCTGATTTATGTTGCTATAATTAATTATATCAACTACAAATGCTAGAATTATGCATAAAAACCTATGTAAGCATTAGATCCTCCTTCATACTCTATTTTTATGCATCCAAGTCATTCCTATATCTTCCTTCTCGCTAATCATCTACCCCTTCTCAATGAATTCTACTATAAAAATTAAGCAATATCCTCATATTGAAAAATTGTTGCTTGTTACATGATCTTGTCTAAAATTTAAGTTTTCCCCTCATAAAAACCTCTAAAACTGTAACCATATGCTCAATGATTACATTAGTTGGTATTAGAGCCTCTTTTTAAGGTGTCCAATCAACTTGGAGAACCATCACACTTATTTCCCTATGCAACCGTATGATTACATTAGTTGGTATTAGGCCTTTTTTCCCAGGTTTCTATCCCACAAACTTCCTCTCCAAAAGTAACGTTTATCATGAACTTTCTGGTAAGGATTTGACAACCTCCGAGTCTCCAACACACTTCATAGATCTGACATCCAGATATAGAACAACGTTGTTATTTCTACACTTAGGCCTCTCCTTCGTGGTGTCCTGAAATTTCATCATTTGCTTGATCCGGGTATATCTTCTTTTTGGTATGTTTCTGGCTTCTTTCTACATGTTTTAGAATTGATTATGCTTGCTGTGAAATTTTTAATGGTACCCATTTTGAATGAGTTTATGCATACTGAATAGTGGGTTGTCATAGGCTAAATTAAAGTACTTTTACTAAAATTACTATTTGTTACTACTGAGATTACCTTATAATACTTTTAAATTTAGCAAAGGGCATCTAAAATAAAATTACAGCCATGAAAATATGTATGAGGATGATAGTAAAGCAGAGGAACTGAGGAACATGAGGAGGGGGACAAAGAAGATTTCACAAGCATCGAAGTCACAGGAGATGCGAGAGAGAATCCTATTCTGGTCCTTCATGTGCACGATCTTCCAGTTGATCCACACTTTGAGAAGCCTTTCTTCCCCACTGCCACTCATGAGCTTTTCAAACAAACTCTAACGATGAATTTGAGTGATCTAGAAGTTCCAAAGTGGTACAGTAAAGATTAAAAGTATAAACTGTTCAAAACAGTTTGATAAATCAATGTCAAGAACATGTGTATTTTGGTTGGTGGAGGTAGTATGTGCAATTTAAGTCAATAAAACTTTGATAAAGACCTTCAAATTAATATCATTGTCATTACCTCACCTGCACCATGTTTCCTTGATAGATGACGGTGAAGGTATTCTTGTTACTCACCATTGTCTAGGTCTATTTTTGTTGGAACAGACTATATGGAATGTAGTATAACTATGAGTCGGTTCCGAGTTGGGGCTCAGGTAGACCCAACCCAAGCCGAGAACCGAACTCATATATATTAGTCCACATATATATGTCACAGGTTTAGACTTTTGGGCTCCAACACACTAGCACCCGAGTAAATGTTATTTGTTTGCTAACGTTGAACCAACTACCAAGAGAACTCAACGGGTGGCTAAAGCCTAAAGCCCAACGTGGACCTTTCGTTTGCTAGTAAATAGCCGATAACCGTTATTTTTTTAGACCAACTCCCAACCCGAGAACCGACCCGAACCGACCCAACCCACACTAGTTCGATTCGGTTCCGGGTTGTGACTCAAACCCGAACCAACCCAACCCGAGTTGCACCCCTAAGTATAATACCATTGGATATGTACGGCCTCTTATTAAGTAGGCCTTGCAAACTGGCAATTTGATCGGGATGTTCATCATAGTGGTTGGGTCAACACGCATGCCTTAATCAAGAATGGTTGGCAAATTACAGTATAGACACAACCATTAAAGAAGAATCTCACAAAAATGCTCCAACAAGAACTACAAAGTTGGGCATCATGAATACAAGGAAGATACTGAGAATAAAGTGGGGATGATCATGGATGACTTGATAACTTTCCCTTAGGGTTCATTGAATATTATTGAAGGGTACATTATCAAAATCATGCATTCCTTCATATCATGTCGTCTGTAGTGAATCTAGGACATCAAAACATTCATGACATGAATCACATTAGGAGGCATAGCTCAATTAATTTTTGGAAGTTATCCTACTACGAAAGAGGAAATAAGGTCATTTTGGGCATAACTCTAGTAATTTCATACAATAGTTATTTTGTAGGATTTAACCTACCAGATAAATTGTCTTTTCATATCTTATTTCAAAAGCCTATTGTGGATTTTTTTGACATTTAAAACTGAACTACTTTTAGTTAATCCATGGAATTAAGACAATATAAATCACCAGAAATATTTCTTTATTATCCATTGTGGTGCTAATCGTGTTGGCCCTCTTGTGCTACATATTATGCATCCGCATCCAAAGACTTATTTGATTATACCGCATTTCTTTGGCAAACATATTACATGTCTCAAATTTTGTTATCGCTGCAGTTCTCTCTATATGTGCTTTTTGTGCATATATTACCATGTCCGTTCTGCCAGGATAATTGTGATAATTATGAGATTGAATTGATAGTGTCGAGAAGGATGTTAATGATTTGTTGCAGGACTCGCTATCAGAGGTTGAGCTACTACCGGTTGGCAGGGGAAGTTTGACAGAGCTACTAAATCAAGGAGCACATTACAGGCCTACGACGAGGAGCAGCCACTACGGAGATTTCTAGAAGGACCCCCACTAGCTGATAACTTGATACAGATCCAATTCGAATGGAGTCAAATTTTTTGAAGTTTGAGGAACTTGATGCAGGTGGCATGGTGACATGGCACACATTTGTAGCCAGCTAGATCTTCTTTTTAGTTTGTTATGGAAATCGAGGTGATCGATCTTTATTATTTTTATGTCATTAGTTGCATCATGAAATTGCCTACGATTGAGTTTCAGTTTCAAGTAAATCGGACTCCCGGATGAGGAGATATGACGTTTTTTAGTTTGTGTTAGTTGATGGTGCAAGGTTGTCGCATCCGGTTTACCAGTTGGGCTAACCCACGAGTAAGTCGTTAGTAGACTTAAGGCTCTTATGCATTTTTAATTATAATCATTGATCTTTCAGTTGCAGGGATAAATCAATGGATGGAATCAAAAAAACCATGAAGGGACCTAATCAAAACCTTGGTCGCCACATCATCAAGTGGAGCCATCCCATATTGGGCCCGAATAATAAGGATGTCATACGGTATCCCTGGGGCCTTCACCGTGTAAAAAAAAAATTAGTGGCTCATCTTTCCCCTTATTTGGTATGTGAGTTCTACTTTGACAGTTTTACATGAACGTTTTTCCCTTTTCTGCTTCTCCCCTCATCTCCTCTCATCTCTAGCAGTGTTTTAAGTATCGTTATCGCTACCAATATCACCAAGTTACCCGGGGGGGAATTCGGGGATAAATCACTTATTTATCGCTAAAAATTAGGGGGGAAAGGGGAAAAAATGGAAAAATAAAGATTTTTTTGGAGGATTTTCTATATATCCCTTTAGGATGTATATATACACCATTATGATTAATAACATACAAAAAATAATCGTTTATTCTAGGGGACACTCAATTTAGGCTCTATAGACGAGTCTGTGAACTATTCCACACTTTCTAGGAACTGTTAGAACTTTGTAATAGTCAGTGAATTAAACAATCACAATAAGATAACACACACTAGGAATCATGATAAAACATATCAAAACACATATCGTTCACAGTATGTAGATCGGATGTATAGTAGTGACATACGAAACATTCATTAGGTTTAAATAGATGAAACCCATGAAAACCCCAGAATCCCAATTAATTTCATGTTTATCATCTAATCTTCTCGAAGATCTAAAGAGAAAAAAAAAATTTGAAAACACACCTCAACTTAAAAGCATGGAAAAGCCCCCAAATCCGTGAAGGGAGGATTCGAGTCCACCAAGAAAACAAATAGAGGTTTATATTTGGTTTATAAACCTAAATCAAACCAAAAAAGTAATGAAAATGGGCAAAAATGGGGTAAAGGGCCTCTCTGGGCGAAACTGCCGACAATGGGCGATAATTACCAATAAATAGGCGATAATTGGGGATAAATAGCGATATATCGTCGATATATAGGCGATATGTCGAATTTTTCCCCAAAACAGAATAATTTTGCCTGTTTTCATGTTGGAGCCCGGCAATAAAGCGATATATCGGCGATATATCACCATTTATCGCTGATATTTTAAACCATGATCTCTAGTTGATACAAGGGCTATTATGCATGCGTGGGGGCCTTATTGGCATATAAAGAGATCAAAACCTGATCTAAAGCGAAGCATAATTTTTTTGAAGAAAAAAACCTAAAGAAGGTTCTTTTTATTCCTTCATCTCCACCGAAGTTCGTCCCTCTTCTACCATGAATTCTTCTGTATCCAACTTCTACCTCCACCACAATCTCTATTTTCCCCATCAAGTTCAGAATTTGCATTTGGAATATGTCATTATTCGCTTTCCATATTCTTTCCCCTCTCCTATTTTCTCTGATTTCTATCACCCACACTTCCTTTCCAAAAGCGAGATTTTAGCGTAGACTTTCGGACAAGGATCTAACATCCTCCAATGCACTTCAGTGATTCGACATACAGATCGAGGGCGGGCATAATTCTTTTTCCTAAACTCGGGCCTCTCCTTGGTGGTTATCCTAAGATTTTATCCTTAGCTTGATCACGGTAGATCTTCTTAGAATGATGTATTGTGCTAACTAGGACAAAACAACCCTCTTAGTCGTCCGATTTTATGTAAATATCACAATCGTCTGTTGATCCAAATCAGTTGGCTACCTAATAAATGGTCTCAAATCCTCAATCATAGCTACCCAAAATTACGTAGGTAATAAATGTCGGAATCCTCTTCTCCATCCAAATCGGTTCTTCTGATTTCGAGCTGAGCTGCCCCTCTCTTTCGTAAGTCCTATTAAAAACCTACTATAAAGATATTAAAAACCTACTATAAAGATGATAAATACTTATTCAATGACCATTTGATGTTAATTGGTACTTTTTTTGGAAGGTTAATTAGTGGCTCTCTCTCTCTCTCTCTCTCTCTCTCTCTCTCTCTCTCTCTCTCTCTCTATCTATATATATATATATATATATATATATATATATATATATATATATATATATATATATATATATATATATATATATATATATATTACAAGTGAATCACACCCCGAAGGCAGCCGCCGAGTGCCGACGGGCACAGCATTTACTATTTTTAATAGGGCATAATTTATATGTTTCATGCCATAATTAGCCTCATTTGAATGAGTTTGTGAATAGAGTTATCGTAGACCAAAATTACAAATTACTATTATATCATCTTGCCTACACCAATATGTTAGGAAACCCTAATGTTGATCGTAGGAGACAATAGATAACGAAGAAAAAACCACAAAGAAATCAACCAAAAAATAATCACAGAGAGAAGATTTACGTGGAAAACCCTTTCGGGATGAAAACCACGAAGCCGCACCAAAATCAACTATGCACTAGGACAAAAGCAAAAAAAAATAAAACAGTAAAGACGCCGCCGTCTATTTGGGCTCGAGGCGTTCGACCTCTTAACTACCTCCGGAAAGGCCCCTTTGGACCTTGCTCTAATCATCAGGCTCCACACAACTCAACACAATGATCTACCTAATGAATATGGGTCTCCAAAAGCCTCCACATCATATTGTGTGCAGACATGATATCGAGTTGCACCATAAAATTCTTTCATATTCAATTATGGAGAATCAGAATTTTTAGTGTTCCAGTATGAACTCTAGGACGAGATCTGTCGTCCGCGTAAAGGAAGTGTTAAAATAGTTCGTTAGATTAGATTAGATTTTAAAACAAGGCCTAATTTTCATTTTTGTTTAGCCAATTTGTTGTAATTTTCTTTTTCTTTTTGTTTTGAGTTTTAGCCTTCCTTTAAGGTTTTTTGTTAACGATTAGGATCAGATATTACCTAATGGTGGCTAAGATTAAGAGGTGTCCATCGAGCACAAAATTAGGCCACAACTTAAGTTTTTTGTTAACGATTAGGATCAGATATTACCTAATGGTGGCTAAGATTAAGAGGTGTCCATCGAGCACAAAATTAGGCCACAACTTAATTAAGTTGTGGCCTCATTCGCGGGCTACTTAGGACTTAAATTTAAAAAAAGGTCTCCCACTAAAAGTGGGCCACATTTCTCCATGGGAAAAGGAGAGACCGCACAAGATTTCTTCATGTTGAACAAAGTCCCAAGCATAGTAAAACTACTCTCTTTTTCTCTTTTCCCTTATATCTGATCTCAAATGCCTATAGAAAGGGTTATTCTATTTATAACCCCAAGTGCATTAGATTTTACGAATCGGTTTTAAAACCTTTTTATGGATGACGTATTATAATAGACAATTCTAACTTCAAAAAATGTTTTTGGATGAAATTTGATTGATCTGATGTTGAATTCCACCTTCATAACCTCTCTCTCTCTCCCGCTCTCTCTTTATTTTTCTCTCTTTTATATACTATATATGTGCTTCAATTTTGGCTTTGAAATCTAGGTTGCATAAAATAATCTTCTTCTTGTAAATTCTCACCCACTGATTTATGTTGCTATAATTAATTATATATGCTGCAATTGTTAGATGCATGCATCAAAACCAGCATAACAACTTGTATCCGTCCTTAAATCCAAAATTATAATTCAAGTCATTCTCTCATGATACTCCCTACTTAGCATTCAATCGTTAGCACAAGCTACAAGAACCCTTCATCAATACCCATGAAGTTGAAAATTATATGACAGTAGTTACATTTTTTATTTAAATATTACATGTGTATGCTCGTAAACTCTAAAACCATCAAATTGTAACCTTGAAGGACTACTGGATTAGGGGGATTTACTATCACATTTCGGTCATGATCTTGAAATTGGTATCAACCGCTTAAGTAAAGGGCACCATACTGAAGAGACACACTGCACAAAAAGGAAAATTTTAAAAGAAAGAAACATTAAAACTTGTGCTAAAAAACCACCAAAAATGAAGGGAAAACTCACAATCAAGACCCGAGTAGGTCTACAGGTTTTGATATGCAAGTCGGATCGTAGGCCTACGATCTGCAATTTAGATAGGGTTTTGTGGGCGAGTTAAGCAAGTAGGGTCAAGTAGGCTCTCTACGAGTCAGGTAGGCTCTTGACGAAACAATCAAGTTATATGCTCGGACATGTCTCTAAAGGTCGAGTTGGGTATGACCCAAAGCTTAGAGTTTGGTTTATCACTAAGCGTTTGGCTTACCATGGCACGAGTCGATGGTGGTAGGGCTTGTTCTTGTTGTAGCGCGACTGAAAACGGTAGGGAGACAAGAAATGTTGGGGAGAGAAAAAGCGACGGCACGGGTAACGTTTGAGAGAATTGGGGGACACGTAGGGCAACAAGGTGGGTGACAGGTGGCGGAGGATAATCGAGGCAGCACAGGTGCGTACTGTAGGCAGGAGTCAGGACAAACACAAACCACAATGAAGGGTGCAGATAGGGTGCGGACATCAGAAGTGGGGCACAACGATGGTATTGTGGCAAATGACACAGGGTAATGGGACGTCACATAGGGGCAATGCTGCAACTACTCAGAAAATGTGGCATACGTTACAAGGGAAACAATATTGCAGGATAGGATGGGCGAGGAGCAACAACCAAAGTTCCTAGTGAGCGAAGAGCGATGTCGGGGTTACCGAGTGGTGGTAGGGTCATATTGTAAACCCTAGGAAACAAAATGGGTGCATTTGTAGTGTGCAAAGCCTTGGGAAAGAGGTTGAGGACGAGCTATGATACCATGCTAGAGAAGACAGAACCTAAGAGAGAGAATTCGACAAACTCAAACATTGGGTGTGCTTCTCCTTTTATAATAAGTTTGTGTATACAACTGCTACCTACACAATCAAAGGCTCATACTTAAAGTTTAAAATACGAATATCGGTATCGATATTGGTCGGCTCAAGAACGATACGTACTGACGATATGACTCAATATCGACTGATACCAGCAAAAAGCAGTATCGACCTTTTTTTTTTGAAAAGTTAAAAAAAAATGAATAAAAATTAGAAAAACAACTAAAAATATAGGATATTATATAAAAAAAACTAGGCTTTTTGAGCTTTAGGTTTAAGTTTGAGCCTTTTTTCTTTTTCTCTCTCCTCCTCTCTTCTTTTCTTTCTTCTCTTTCTCTCCTATCTTTTTCTCTTCTCTCTTTCTCCCTCTTTTGTTTTCTCTCTTTCTCTCTCCTCTTCTCGTCTCTCTTTCTATCTTCTTTTCTCTTCTCTCCTCTCCGCTGGTTCTGGACATATCGTGCAAGGGGTGGATATTTATAGTCTCAAGGCTCTCAAGTTTGAAGAAATTCTAGAAAAAAATATTATGTTAGAAGGAAAAAGGAATTAAACACTTAAATAATTTTGGTGGATTCTTGAAAAAACGATAGAATCCTCTTTTCATTGCTTGCACTTGTTGGTTGTGTCACAAGTATATCTAATCAAACCATAAAAAGTAAACAAATAGGCAACAAGGTTGGAGAATATTTGAAGAAATCGAGATTGCAGATAATCTTCGATTTGCACCAAAAAAAACTTAGTTTTTGAACGGTTTACGAAAAAAAAAATGAAGTTGGGAAGTATAGAGTGACGGGGGTTAGGGAAGAAGAGAGAAGGAAAGGTACCGAAGGAAACACAAAAAAACAATTGGGGTTTATAGGGCTCGCATCAGTGCCTAGGCTCGGAGGAGCACTAAGTGCAGCTAAGTGCGCGCCTACGAGAACCCTAGGTGGACATGCGCCTTAGAAACCTTAGGAAGTCAGCGTTATGTTTATATAATGGGTTATGATTACCTAAGACGATTATGTTGTGCCTTGTGTTGCCCGGTGTACCTAGGCGAGCACCTAGGCGAGCACCTAGGAGCACTTGCGCCTTCGCATGCTTGGGATATCCTTACCTAATGCAATGGGGTTGCGCCTACGCCGCCTAGTGCGTCTAGGCACGTGCTTAGGAGCACCTTAGGCGCACCTGCACATTAGAAAGCCTGGGTTATGCTTCCCTAAGGCGATGGGGTTGTGCCTTGTGTCGCTTGGTGCGACTAGGCACACCTTTGACTGTATAGAATATTACTCTTACTCAACTGTTACTTATATACTAACAGAGAATATTTAAAAAAAGCTAAAACTAATGGCGTAAGAATAAAATAGGAAGGGAGTAGTCCCTTCAATGGAAAGATAGATACAAATGGGAGGGTCGTCAAAGGTTTTGTTATATATATAAAATTTAGGGGTAATGTGCCTAAGATCCCTGATAACATATCAGTGGAGTGAAAAGGACGGACAACATATCAATTTAGTCTAAGGTCCCTGAGAACGTATCGGTTTCCTTGAAAAGAGCTGTCAAATGTCCAAAACGCCCTCACCACTGTCCTCCCCTTTTTCTAGGTTTTTCCCGAGTGGCGGTGGCGAGCGCAAGCAACGGCCAACTCGAGGTGCAGTTTATCGCCGTCACCGCCCCGACGGCGGCGAGCAACGGAGACGAGAAGGAATGGGGTTCGGTTGAGGGTCGGTCTAGGTCTAGTGTTCATCCCATGGCCTATAGATCTTAGGGGTTCGGTTTAGGTTTAGTTTTTGAATGGAGAGGCATGAAACCTAAATTTGAAATGTAGTGAGGGGTATTTTCGTCCATTTTCATCCTGACAATTTGGCTGTCCTTTAGCTAAAACTGATCTGTTTTCAGGGACCTCTCACTAGGTCCCCCTAAAATTTAACCGGTGTTTCCCCTTCCTTTCCTTGCCTTATACGACTTCCCAAGGATTTCATAAAAGAAACTAGAAGGCTCCATACAAAACCCAAGCCTTATTTCTTAGGTTGATATGGGAAATAACTTTAAATTTCGAACTAGACAACATCACATGTTCGTTGTAGCAACCATCTTATCCATTCGTCCACTTAAAACCCACCTACTCATCATCATAGATCTAGGCTCACTTAGAAATTTAAACCTAAAGACTTGAAGAAGATCAAAATTACATCAAATAGACGGCTCAATTAAGAAAATTAGACTTAGACCTTTGGACTCGATCCAACGGCTTGCATCACTAATGAAGCTCAGACCTATTTCCTAGAGTGGACTCTAGAATACAGGTATTGGGAAGAAGTGTGAACTCTCTGTTTACTAGTCTCGGTTCGATCATGATAATGAGGTAAAACCATAAAAGAGTCCGACATTTCTCCGAGCATTTTACCGGGAGCAATTTACAAGCCCATACTTGCCATGATTTGTGGAAAATAAATAATAAAAATAAATAAATAATCGCGGGGAGCTAACCTGATGGGCGTCTTGAGAAGGGATGATGTAGGCGTCGATCCCGACGCCGGGCCTCGAGAAAACCTGTCGGAGGGATCGGAGCTTTTCATCCTCGGCGCTCCCGCCGGGCTGCCGATGCTTCCGGAGCTCAGAGGACGGACGGGCCATTATCGGGCCGTCGGAGCTCCGGGAGGATACTGAACGGCATCGGAGATGTGGACGGACCAGGGGAGCGCCGAGTTCCGAGTGGAGCTTGCCGAGGAAGGGGAGCGAGATGGCCACGAAGCGAAAACTCCGAGGTTGGAGATGGGGGGGACGACGGGAGAAGACGGCGGAAAAAGAGGAAGAGGCGGCAGCCGCCGCTGGTTCCATATGGATCGGAGAGCTCGGCAGCGGCGGGCACTCGTGAGACGTTGGCTTTTTTTTTTGACTTTGACTTCGGAGTGATAAGAGTGAGACAGACAGAGACGAGAAAATGAGTCGTCCCCGCCACTCCCTACTGTCACTAATCACTATCTGATGAGGAAGGGCTTTTTTTTGAAAATATTATTAAAAAAATAAATATTTAACCAAAATTATTTACCAAACTAGGGTTCTGACGAGCGCCGTAAAGCAAGTCGCGAGTTTTTTTTTTCCGTTTCAAGTAAAAATCCGATAGTTGGATTACCGGATTTAAAACAGATATTCTGGATACCGTGTTTATCTAAAAACCAATGAAAAAATGACTAAGTGTGGAAAGATTATACAAGAGGCTTCGGTTAAACTCGGTATCCAGAATACCGGTTTTAAACCTGGTAATCCAAATACCGGGTTCTATTTGAATAGAAAAAAAAAAAACTTGTTACTCGCTTTACAGCGCTGACATGCCACGTGGTTGTCAGAATGCTAGGTTGGTAAATAATTTTGATCAACCGCTATTTAGTTAAATTTTTTTATTTTTTGAAAAAAAAATCGATGAGGAACCATCTGTTTTCAATCCGGATCTGGCCAACCTTATTGGCACCTAATCACATCCGTACCTTTGCTTCCCAGTTGGGTTGAGTGTGAGTCACCTGTGGGGACTTGGTGCAGTCAACGGCATTGATCAGATGCCACATCAAAACAGTGTATTAAAATAAAATGGCTGATAAGCTCTTTGAGTGATGCCCATAAGTTCTTTGAGTGATGCCCATAAATTTTAAAAAAAAATTCAACATGTCCGTTTATCATTTCTGCTCTTTTACGAAGATCAACCCATGTTTAGTATTGCCGTCGTTAGTTATGACACTGATCATGACAACCCACCACTGTCATCTCCTTTCTTTCTCTCCACCCTCCCTTTTTCTGATCCTTGGTAGTTGATGTTTTATTGTAGGGCTTTAAAATATTATTAAAAAAATTAATATTTAACTAAATAGCGGTTGATGAAAACTATTTACCAATCTAGCGCACTGACAACCACGTGGTCTATCAATGTCATAAAGTGAGCGCCAGATTTATTTTTTTTCGGTTCAAGTAGAACCCGGTATTTAGATTATCGGGTTTAAACCCGGTATTCTGGATACCGGATTTATCCGAAATCCAACGAGAAAACGGCTAAATATGAAAACTCGGTTCTGGCTAAGTATGGGGTAAACTCGTTATATAGAATACCAGGTTCTACTTGAAACGAAAAAAAAAATCTCACGATCGCTTTACGGCGCTGACATGCATAGCCAGAGCGCTAACTTGGTAAATAGTTTTGGTCAACAGCTATTTAGTTATGTATGGTATGATATTTTGAGGAAAAAAAAAACCCTTTATTGTATGGTATGAAACCAACTAATTAAGTTTTTTTTTTTTTTTGCATAAATACCCGTTAGTAGGTCTCTCGGTGAGGTCCTCATAACTTAGCCATTAGGAAATAGAAACCCTTTTGTCGATGGGTGATACGTGTTCCTTACCAGTTCTTACACCCGAGTGGCAAGTGATAGGTGTGAGTTTTTCGGCTCACCCAGTCGAGCTAGATCATTTGTGTTTACTTGCCTTGTTAGCATCCAAGAATGTATAGCTCACCTAAAGGTGTAATTCATACTCTTGGTGGCTACCTAACCAAGAGTTGTGCTCTCTCTCTCTCTCTCTCTCTCTCTCTCTCTCTCTCTCTCTCTCTCTCTCTCTCTCTCTCTCTCTCTCTCTCTCTCTCTCTCTCTCTCTCTCTCTCTCTCTCTCTCTCTCTCTCTCTCTCTCTCTCTCTCTCTCTCTCTCTCTCTCTCTCTCTCTCTCTCTCTCTCTCTCTCTCTCTCTCTCTCTCTCTCTCTCCCCATGAGATCCATGAACTTTAGAACCAGTTAAACTACACCAATCTTTTTTATTTTTTAAAATAATTACTCAATGTGTTAGTGTTGAAAGGCATGAGCATCTCAATACCCAGTGTGAGGCATGACCATCTCAATACCCCCCTCACACCGGTCGCGTGTGACAGGGGCACTATCCCATTACCGATGTGGTACTAACCCGTGTGAGGCATGACCATCTCAATACCCACTACAACAAATTACACATTTCACGACGAAATAATACGTCGGAAATAATCAATAAAACGTCGGAAAAAATATTTCTCGACACAATCACCAACATCGGCACTGCGTCGGTAATAGTGCGTCTGGGAAAGTATTTGCCGGTGCGGTTATGAAACGTCGGTAAAAGAATGACTTTTGTCGACGCATATTGCGTTGGCAAAAATATATTTTTTACCGGCACAAGAGCAAAGCGTCGGGAAACAGTTATCTTCGCCGACGAAATATTTTGTGCTATAATTTTGTAATTAAAATATTTACCGACGAAAGAAGATGACTGTCGGTAAAAGATTAATATTTGCCGACCCATGATATGTCGCTAAAAGTTTATATTTGCCGACGCATGTGCATTGCGTTGGTAAATGTGCACTTTTATCGACGTAGTATATATGTCGGCAATAGTAAAAAATATTTTAAAAATATACCATTTGCCAGCACATACTGCGTCGGTAAAAGTTATATTTTTTTATTTATTTTTATTTAGAAAAGAATCCTGCAAAGTTGTAAACCTGCTATCATTATAAACCGTGCAATTTCCTGGGGGTACCCCCATCGAAAGGAGCTCACAGAATAGGTCTAGCTCTGATACTATGTGAAGAATCCAGACCCTTAGATACCTGTAGTCTCACAAAACTGACTTGTAAGAGGAGGTCTAAGGCTGGTATATAAACGGTCCATCATCCGCTTCCATTATCGATGTGGGACTAACCCATATACGGCATGAGCATCTCAACAGAAATATTAGAAGTTGTGGTCCAGAATTCTCCAAGAAAGAAATAGTTTGTAGCACACTTCTCTATAGCAAGCGACTTGTAGATGACACTCCTCCTAACCGTAGTAATTGCCAGGCCGCTTCCCCACAAACGATGCAGTATTTGTTTGCCGCCATAAATATGCCCCTGGGAATCATATATAAATAAAAGGTTATTTTGACTTTGCCCCGCTAATTTTGCTTGAATTAGACTTTACCCCTCATTATTTCATTAATTAGACGTTACCCCCCAAAACTAACTGTTCCGTCAGCTCACCATCTAAGAGAAATGGTGACCTGACGGAAAAGAAAAAAAGTTTTGAGGGGTGAGCTGACGGAACAGTTACATTTGGGGGGTAAAGTCTAATTAATGAAAGTATGGGGTGTAAAGTTTAATTCAAGGCAAAATTTGGGGGGGGGGGGGGGGGCAAAGTCAAAATAACCCATAAATAAACAATATCCACCACACCCCAAAGTTTGGATATAAAAGAGAGGCACAAAAACCCATGGCAAACATGGGTTGGCTCTTCGGATGCCTATCTTTTTTTTCTGATTTTTTGATCTGAAAAAATAAATCTAGATTTTTTCTCTCTTCCTGGCATGACATAACATAGGGGTAATTAGTTGTAGGTCAAGTATAATGGTATTGGTTTACATTAAGTCAACCAAATAGTATTGGTTTGCATCAAGCCACGAAATGCATTTAGATTAAAAGATGATCATATACAGCAGTTGGTGCGCATAAGAGATTCTCTTCTAACCATTTTTGATGAGCTATCTTTTTCAAATGCCAAATCTGCCCATGAGATCATTTCCCACATAAAATCAGTGTAGTTGCTAGAGTGTCACTGTTGCTATAGTGATTTCGTGGCAGCTGTTACAATGTCACTGTTGCTATAGTGATTTAGGTGCTACAATGAAATGACTTTAGTAGTTATAGTGAAAATCATTGTAGCAACTACAACAGTTTGTGTTTAGGAATTAGGTTAGGGTTAGGGTTTAATATTTAGGGTATATAATTAGGTTTAGGGTTGGGTTTTTACAACAGGACAAAAAAATTTTAGAATTTTGTAACTTTTTTGTCATGTTGTGAAACCAGTTTGAACATATGGTTAATGAAAGGGCATATGAGTTATTTTATCACTTGTTGGATCTATTGCAATTAAGACTTAAACCGTGGATCTCTGTTAATTAGGATGCTTTGTATGTCCTTAACGCAGATGGATGTTCATTAAATGGATGGATCGTAGAGTCCCCCTTTAATATAATATAATAATCGCGTGAATCATAATTTATGAACAAGGCAAGGGAGTCTACTAGCTCAGTCCCAACTACCTTGGAATAGAGGCAATACTTCCAACCTTGCTAATTTGATATGGTGGACACAGACAACAGCAAGAAATGAACTTAGATCTCAAGACACATTTTTTGTAAAGGGAAGTGCCAAAGCCACCATTATCTGTTATCCATCTCTTCCTTTTTTTAGGGCAAATTATAAAAACCTTTCCTAAACTGAACTAAGCTCCGTCTGCATTTAGCCCCTTCCGTTAATTTTTTTTTCGAAAATACCCTTGTCCTAGTAAATGTAAATTAAATATTTTAAAATATTTTTGAGTCTTATTGAAAATTGATTAAGGGGATTTGAGGGATAACCAATCCTTAGTCCAATAGGATTAATGAATTGAGAGACACAGAAGTCCTTCACTTAGGTGGATACCTATGACTCATCCTACATTGTAGATAAGTCAACATGACCAATACATGACCATGGTGACACCCCCTAACTTTTAGGAAGGTCAACCTAATACACTTAGGTGACTTGTGACAATCCCTAGAAACTAGAAAAGTCAACCTTAGTCAACCGATCATGTTCTAGTGAATTCTAATTCACTCATAATCAATCTCCACTTACTTAAATAAGGTTTCACCCCCATCCTAAGAGCTTGGGCCCATTGGAGTGGACCCACCTAGTGTGAGGGATGGTCTTTTATTTTCTGATGCATTTTGAGGTGCAATAATCATTGAATTCTCTACTGCATTAGTCTCCTCCCTTATCCGATTGTCGGCACTTAAGCCTCTTCCCTATCTCATTCTTTATAAGGTCTTTCAACTTTTTGAAAGTATAAAAGTTTGCTTTAAGAAAATATACCCACTATTTTCTACTGCTACCATCTTTGAATGTAACAAAGTAGATGGATCCACCCATAGATGATACCTAAACTGGGCCACAGACGTCCGTGTGTACTAGCTCTGGCTTCTTCGACTTTCTCGTTCTTTCTTCATTTGAGATACTGACCTCTTTCTACTTCCCAAAGATGCAACCTCTGCATGGCTCCAGATCTATTGACTTGAGACCCGGCAGCCTTCCTTCTGAGAGAAGAGTCTTCATTCCAGTCTCGCCCATGTAGCCTAATTGGTAGTGCCACAACTTCGAGTCTTGATTTGCAGAAGCTACCACAATAACGTTCGTTGTGCCCGATGTGTAGTAGAGAGTCCCCTCATTGCCACGTACCATGACCAAGGATCCCTTCATAATCTTCCAAGAATTGGCGGTGAAAATGGTCATGTACCCCTCCCCAGTTAACTGACCGACGGAGATCAAGTTCCTCTTCAAGCTTGGTACATATCGCACGTTATTCAACCACAATACCAGACCATTGCTCAGGTGTATCTTGACATCTCCTTTCCCACTATGCTTCATGACTCATCATCTTCACGATACACCCTTCCGAGATCTCCCTACATATAGTTACAGAGGATGTCCCAGATAGACGTTGTGTGGAATGACGTTCCTAAATTGATCACCTAGACCTTCTATCTGGTGCCTATTGATAGTATCAACATCACACCTCGTCATGCATTGCTTCTGAGGCATTTGTAGATGGCTCTGCATTGCTCGAACTAGGTTGCTGGATCTTTGGACGTCTGCAGTTCTAGCTTATGTGACCCTTTTTACCACAGCTCCAACACTTGTCTGGTTTCCGATTGCTAGGAGGACCCCTTGATTTGGATCTCCTGAAGAATCTTCCACGGCATTTCCCTCTGTATGGATCTCTACTTTGATGTCTCCCTTTGCTCTCCGTGTTCAAGGCACTCCCTGACGCTTCACCAAAAGACTTCCTTCGAGCCTCTTCATTCACTCAATAGCAAACCTACGACATTCTCGTAGTTTAGAGCTTTCGATCCTTTTGAGTTGCTGACGGCCATCGCAAGTTGGCTTCAACTGTCCAAGAGAGACGAAAGAATAAGAAGGGCCGGCTCAAAACTCTCCATCAAAACCGATCTTCACCAACTTCAATTAGCTCGTTAGCGTATTGAAATCATTTAGGTATTCCGCCACGCTCCCTCCTTTCATCCTCAGATTGAATAACTTCTTCATCAGAAAAACCTTATTCGATGTGGAAGGTTTTTCATACATTTTCTTAGGGCTGTCATCAATCCTCATATAGTTATCTTGAAAGCTACAAATGCAGATGGAGACAACCGGACTGTACCTAGGGCTTTTCGTCAAGAACGGCCCACTCCGCAACTTACTCGCTTATCCGCCAAGTGGTAGGTACATGTCATTCTGATACATATAATCTTCGATCTACATTAATTAGAATCCGAAAGTCATCCTATTGAATTTCTTGATCTTGACCTTCCTTCTTCCACCATTGCTTCCACCGAAATCTTGCTTCGATACCAGTTAATGGAGGACTCAAGATTAAGGATGTGTGAAATATCATTGAGCTGGAGAGATGACATAGACGTCCGAGGGAAATCAGCGCTTCGACCTGCATGCATCCAATAGGCAAGGACGAATGGGTAGTATTGGGCAACGCCATACATGTGGGGCCCTCTAGTGCACGAGCTCTAGCTCTGTTTACTGCTCGAGCCTTTGGTTGGCTCCTGCTGTTTGCTGTCTTGTGGAACAGTTCCACATCTGGCGCGCTAGAGGATCTGGGGGTTAGGGTGGTATGGAGGTGAAGGGGTGGCTCCAATTTTTTTAAATAGAAAAAAATAAAGGGAACTTAGCGGCCGTCCCTGGTCCAAAGTTCAAATGACTTAAAGGACTGCCAAACTGTAGGATGAAGATACCCCTTGTCTCACTCCAAATTTTCATTTGATGCCATTTTCTTCAAAACTAAACTTAAACCTAAACATATTGATCTACACACTATGGGATGAACCCTAGACCTAATCCGAACCGAACTGAACTGCTCACCATCACCGACGAGCCGACCCTAAACCCAAGATATATAGGCCATGGGATGAATCCTAGACGTAGGAGTTCTAAACCTAACCAAACCCCTCCGTCCCCGTTCCTTCTCGTCTCCGCTGCTCGCTGTCGCCGTGGTGACGGTGGAGAGCAGCTGCTCGTCGCTGCTACTACTCACGCCATTGAGGAGGAAGGAGGAGGTGTCGGGGGGGGGGGGGGGGGGAGGGATCGAGGAGCTGGAGGCCGAGGCGCTACTGTTGCTCACGCCTGCTGATGTGATCACACCGTTGAGTAGGAAGGAGGAGGCGTCAGGCGCGCGCGCGCGAGAGAGAGAGAGAGAGAGAGAGAGAGAGAGAGAGAGAGAGAGAGAGAGAGAGAGAGAGATTGGCATTTTGGGCTTTGGTGAAGGACGGTAGTATCAGGTTTCGACAGTCCTTTACGCTCCATAGAACTGGACCCCAGGGACCATAGATGAGAGGCAGTTGTTGCCCGTCCTTCACACCCCGCCAATCGGTTAACAGAGATCCTACACATTTACCCCAAAAAAACAATGATCTCTCCAATCATCAACCGGTAAAAATCGCTCCGAATCGATATTTTGCCACCGACAATATTCTTTTCAATAATTAAGTCACAATAATCGTTTCAGGATCTTTCCCAAAGGAATGAGATTTGATGTATCCAACAATTAAATAGGGCATCAATTCGAATGCACCCTTTGGGTGGACAATAAATAAACTGCCTCCACCCCCGACCCCCCAATTCATTCATCTCATCCTCGTTCCCTATACACAAAATGATAATATGCAGGATTTGACCTAGATCCAGTCACCAGGCTTCAAATATTCAACCTGACAGTTTTGCTCAGCAGGCGGCAGCAGATGATCGCTAATTTGGCTCAGAATCGGACTTCTTTGACGCCGACACCTCATTCAGCTCCAACTCTTGCTGCCTCCTGAGATGCCTCTGCGCGGTAGCGGTTACTATCTTGACGAAGAAGTTCATCAGCATCACCCACACTACGGTGTTCCAGATTAGTGTGAACGAGAAGTTCCAATGCTTCGCCTGAAGAGGGGGGGATAAAAAAAAAAACAAAAGGAGGGCAAGCCGGCTCAAAACACAAGATGAGTGTCTCCAAGTTTGGATATCGTTGAAGATGACCTACGTTTGCATCCGAAGGGGCAGAGTCTGGAACTGGGCCCGACAGGTACTTGTCCTTGATGAGGTGGAGCTTGGCAATGATGCTCGGCAGCATCGAGGAGGATCCGGGGATGTGACTTAGCGCCCAGATCAACTCGTGCTCGACCAGCTCCAGAAGTTGATTATTGCACACCGAGATGATGAAAACCGTCTGCAACGAAACAAGTAAAACCATGAAGGCGTCTGTGTGTGTGTGTGTGTGTGTGAGAGAGAGAGAGACAGAGAGAGAGAACCTGAATGTGAGTCTTAACAATAGCCTTTCCAATCAAGGTTGCAACAAAGAACTTCCAGAATGGGATTCCGAATTGTCCACACATGATACCGGCGAGATCAAAGAGGGGGTTCGGCACCTAATAAGACGGGAGCAATTAAAAGAGGACTGTCAGCTGAACAAATGTAATACAGTAGATATGCAAATTGAGCGAAACAAATCTGCTTTTCAACAACTCACGTACAATGGGAATCAAGAGCTGGAGTATGGTTTGATATTACTGAGTATGGATCGAAATGAGAGTTGGGAGAGCAAGTCAACATGTCTATGGATAGTTATTATCCCACTTGTTGGAGACGAGGAATCTGCTGAGACAAGCAAAGGTGGAGAATTCCCTCTAGTTGCTCTAGAAGAATTCTCTCGTCCATAAAACAAGACCACCAAATGGAGATCTTTGACGAATCTGGAGAAGTTTCCCTAGACTTACGACTGCTAAAGTTACCGGTTCTCTCAAAGAAGAAGAGGGTGACGTTAAAATCAAACCCTAATTAACTAAAGGCCTAATAGTTAAGGCCCTTCCTCTATCCTAGTTCCAGAAGTAGTCTCTTCAATTGTAAGCATTTGGACCATGCATAGAGGTTACAATCCACGTGAACTACTCATGCTTACCTTCTAGAACAAGCTTTGGGGAAAATTCCCATCTCTCTTTAGGGACGAGGGAGAAGAGGCCACTATCCCACACGATCAAAATTCTATTGAAGGAGCCAATTGCATCTCTAGACTTCTAGTAATCGATTCACTAAAAGGGGGCTTCGAATCCACAAAGGGACAATACAGAGCCCAATCTAGTTGGCTACTTGGCTCAGGGAGAAGCGCAAGAAAACCTGGACTCCTGGTTGACTACTAAAAATTCAAATTGCACCAAGCATCAGGGGTCATCGAGGATGCCATTACCCTAGGAAAAGGCCAAGGGCTCAGGGGTCAGATTCGAATCCTTGGTTCATGGATTAGTAGCTGACTCGGTAAATCGAGGGGACCGATGCTGGGCCCGCACTGAGTTAGTTGCCAAGTAGCCATAGTGACAAAGTTCGGGTTCGGCAATAAGTCGGCGAGGGAAAAACTCGGAAAAATTCGGCGAAAATCGGAAAGTTCGGGAAAAAAGCGGGTAAAAGTCGGGAAAAAAAACGGGTTCGGGTTTTAATCGGCGAGGGTGAAATATGGAAAAAATCGGAAAGTTCGGGACCTTCAAAATTCTAGTTTTTAGCCTACATTTAAGCACCTAAGACATTTCTACATGACGTGGCATCCGATCGGACACCAATGGCTGTGATCAGGACACACATGTGTCCTGGATTGTGTTACAAAAATCGGTAAAAAAACACGTTTTTTAAACATTTTTTTTCAAAAAAACGGCAAAACATCGGCGATTTTTGTAACTCATAAAAATCGGGAAAAAATCGGCAACAAGTCGGCAGCCCATAAAATCGCGTTTAAAACTCGTTTTTTTGAAAAAATCGGAGAACTTTGTTACTATGCAAGTAGCAAGGTTTCAAATTTGGGTCAAAATGGTAAAAAATTGCCGAAATATTTTGGTTTCGGTCGGAACCGAAACAAAAGGTAGGGTCGAAGCATGTACCCTTGCCTAAGCTGAAATTTCACCATTTCAGGTGCATTTCTCTAGATTTAGCCAAAATTTTGACCGAAAGCATGGGGGCCCCGGCCCAACGAAACCGGATGGTTTTGAAATATATGGGCCGGTTTCGATGGCTATTTCGCTGATATTTTGTGATTATGAGGGCATTTTGGAGATTTCGACCGAAACCAGATCAGAGAGTTCGAAAACCTGTGGGTTGGTTTTGATATGTTTTGAGGCTTTATATGCACCCAAATTTCAACCAAAGCCAGCACATTTCAACCGGAACCAACCTCATTTCGCTTGAATCCATCGGATCTCACTGGATCTTGCAAGCTTACTATGTGTTAAGTGTGTGTTTTCTAAAAATTATTCATGTAAATATGTATGCACAACTATAAAAGGCTTAAATTTAAAAATTCAAAAAAAAAGCAATCAAACATATCATTTTTTTACCATTTCGAAATTTTTACTTCATTTCGATCGAAATTTTGAAATTAAGATTTTGGCCTGAACTAAAACCTGACACAAAAACGAAATTTAAAACCATTCTGAGTAAGAAAGACTGGATCTGTGGTAGAGCAAAGGCCTGGAACACAGAAGTGGGCTTAGGAGGCAGCGAATCAAACATTTGGTTACTCAAGCTAGTGCCACCTTGACCACATTACACCTTAAGCCTTATGCATGGTGGTACCGAGACATACTATCGTAAGCACAACTGTGCATACGTACACATATGCTTATTAATAAAACAATACTAGTTCTATAACAATAAAATCAACTTGCTAAACAAATTTTGGCATCTAAGGTCGATCAAAACATCCCCTTACATAAGAAATATTTCCAATCTATAATTCTCCTAAAAATTGCTCAAATCCAGATAGATCTAGAGCACAATTTTGAGTTAAAATATGTGTTATAAAGGATAAAGCATGTTTACTGTTTCTATATTTTCCTATTCTTATTTTTGAAATCTATTGATTCATTGATTAGAAAACAATCAACATATTAACAGATAATTGATTAGCCGTGAAAAATCAATATGCAATACATATGCATCAGGAAATTGTATATTTGGGTATCCATTGGATCTCCATCTTGTATTCGATGGGTTTGATTACGTTTTTTTTGTTGGTTCTTGCTGATATGAAGTGGGGCACTATATGCTACATATCTTTGGCCCTCCAAAAATACAAGTCCTCTCTATCATCTCATTTTCATACATATGATGGTGTTAGGGTTCAAACGAGGAAAGTGTCATGACATAAGCCCTTTTCCCCCTTTTGGTAAGTTGCTTATGTCCACTGCCATATTTTTTTTACCATGGGAAACTAATCTTCAATCTTCCTTTCCAGGTTAAATGGCTGAGTAATTTCTTGTGTGAAAAATTATTAAAGGTAATGCAGAGATGAATTCACACACGCACATTTGTCGAAGCATATTCTTGGAGACAAAATAAAAGAGCATGTATTTTTATTTTTAGTCCCTCGTGACATATTTGTAATTTAGTGAAAAGCCTAGGACGCTCTTGTAAAGGAGTCCGAGTAAGAATTATGAATTACAATATTTTACGGATAGGAAATCCAAAATGAGGGGAGTTTAGAGTCTAATTCAAATTTAATTTTTTCCTAAAATTTTTGCAACTGTTTGCTGGTTTTTTAGAGTGAATTTAGAAGTCTTATTTTAGTAGAGAAGTGTTTAAAAGAATCCCAGTTTAGTTGCATAATGGGCTAGGGAAATTTCAAATCTATTAGATTTTCGTTTTGAATTTTATTTGAGAGACTATACATACAAATGTAAGGGAGTTACATGTTAGTCCGAGAATTTTTTGGTTCAGAATGTAAATCCTTGCAAAAGAGAACACTTTCTTACATCATGTTTCAACATGAAACACTTCCTATGGAGACAAGAGACTTGGGATTGGGTAATCTAGAGTTTAACGTTTTAAACCTTTAAAATTATAATTTAAAATTCCTGCACAAAAAAATTCTAGTACTAACATATATTTCTTCTTGCCTCTGGATATAAACTAAAAGTGAACAAACCTGTCATATACTTCCATGTTCATACATAAATTTCGAGGAGCCCATACTATCGTGGGCATCATACAGCACTGGTAAGAAGCAGTAACACTAATAGCACTAGTGCTATAAGCAAAATGTAAATGCTGCAGAGGAGAAAATGAATGAGGAAAAACAACTAACCGAAGCAAGAACTAAAATGGTAAAGAAGTTTAGATGTTGTGAGTGACAAAAAAGCCAGCGTTTAATTTGCTTAAGAGATGCAGAGAAAAATCCATCTCCTTTAGAAGCAGCAGCATCCAATTCCTCCATGGCCTCTAATTTACTTCCTGACAAGCGTGCTGCAATACATTCTCAAGTCATAGGAAAGTTAAACCAAAGCCATGATCCAAATGGTTTTATTCAAAACAGAATAACAAAAACATAATTCAAAACATCACCAAATGTACCTGAAATACAATATTAAGGAAGCTAGTGGTGGCCATAGTTACCAAGTCGGAAAACGGGAAAAAAACGGCAAAGGAAAAAATCGAAAAGATACGATGAAAATGGGGAAAACGGGAAAAAAACGTGAAAACATCAGAAAAAAACAAAAAATTCCTTAAAAATTATACGAAGTATGTATATATGTCATTTTCCAACATTAAGTAATCAAAAGTTCAAAACATATAGCATATGCGTTTATTAAGCACGATTAAAATAAAACCCGAACCCAATTTAAACCCGGACCAAACTCGATGTGTTTTATACGTGTTTTATACGCGTTTTTTTCGTTTTAAACGCGTATAAAACGCATACGGAAGTTTTTTTCAAAAAAACTTGTTTTTTTCCTGTTTACTACGTCTTCGGATCGATACGCGTTCTATACGCGTTTTTTTCAAAAAAACGCCCGATTTGGTAACTATCTGGTGGCATTAGATCAATCATCAAGGGGAAATGTTTTGATATCCAAATGAATGAGCAAAAGAAAAACATTACATACCAAATTCACATGAGAGAAATGTGTCCATTTTAACAGGAACAGTGATGTACAAGATCAAATAGCCAACTTTAAATTGCTTCTAAGGTCTATTCCTATTTTTGTGGATGCATGTTGGCATTGGTGGTTACCTACACAGAATTATGTGTATATATGACGTTCCAAAAGAAGTAAACAATCCAAGTTTCTTTACTGTAACGGGCTTGACCATCATGTCAAAGGACATCAAATATTAACTAAAAAAGCATTCTAATTAGTTCAACGAATCTTACCTACTACGAAGAAAAGTCAACAAACATGTAAATGAGTATTGAGCTCAAGCAAAAAGTCATAGAGCTCAACCAGAAAACACATGATGACAAGGTTAATAGGTAATGTGAGTTGATAAAGGCAAGAGGAGTCGATCTGGCCATGCGAACCATTAAGATCGAATACTGTATGAGCAAACTTGTAATGCTTGAGTACAATTTTGATTTTAGAATTGCTTCGAGAGAGCGGAGTATAAATATATCAGAAGATTGTGGGGAAATCGGTCTGTGATCCTTTGAAACTCTATTTCAAACTACAAAGTTTACAACAAAGGTTGGAAAGATGAAAAGAGAAGAGCTTTGCGGTGCTTGACCCTTCCGTGTTTTGCGTGTGATCAGCTAGGGGTTTTGCTTTACTATTCTTCTTCTTATTTCTTCACTTGTTCTTCTCTTCTTCTTTGATTTCTTTGAATTGCTTCAATCTCCGATCCTTCTTCTCCAAAGTTTCTTGAAGTTTTAGAAGTATGTCGAGTGAAAGTCTTGTCGATTCTTCTTTTGTATTGAAGATCCAACCCTTTCTCTACTTTCTTCCCCTCCTTTTATAGGGTCCAATGTAGTTATTGTAGTAAATAGCTACTTCGGATGGTTGAAATAACTACCCAAGTGGTTTCTTTTACTCCCTTGGATGGTTTTTTTTTTTAAATTTCAAACTTCTCCCTCCCTTTTTAGGATAGAGGTAGTTATAGAAATTCAAATTCAAATGAATCAGTCTAGTTATATCGACTTGTGGTTCTATTTGAACGGGTGTCGAACCCAAGTCGACCCACTGCGACTTGAACCTGATGGTGTTGACTCATGCTCTGGTCTTCTTCCTAACTTGATGGATTGAGTCTATTGGTCTCTGTGTAAACTCACTTGTAGAAGCTTGCACTTGAATTGTTCTTTGACCTTGTTTGATGGCGTGTTGAAGACTTGAAGCTCATCTTTCGGCGTTTATATTGACTCGGGATGGCCTTAATTTTGAGGTTTGCTAGAGGATTTCGACTTGAAAGCCATCGGTAAAAGAAACGATGTAGAAGGTATATATTTTCTTCCCTACTTCTTTTCTTTCTACTTCCTTAGCCGGCCCTAGTACTTGGCTTGGCCGGTCCTAGTGCCTTAGAGTATCTTTTCTTAAGTCGGCCAGTCTCTTGGTTTTTCAAACTTAGAAAATTTTCAAGTCTTGTCGGACTCGTGGTTTTCCAGACTTAGAAATTTTTATTTCTTTCTTTTTCTTCTTCTTTATTCCTTTCTTTTCTTTTTCTTTTTCTTTTTCTTTCTTTTCTTCCTTTTTCTTCTTCTTTCTTTTTTTCTTTCTTCTCTCTTTTTCCTCCTTGACCGACCCTTGGTTGGGTCTTGGCCGGCTCTGGGCTGGGTCTTGGCTGGTCTTGGGTTGGGTCTTGGCATCTTCCTTGTTCATTTTTTCTCTTCCTTTCCCTCTTTTTTTCTTCTTTCGAGTCTCCATAACTTAGCTGATTTTGGGATCTCCCAAACATAGAAACTTTTCCTAGTCTTCCAGATTTAGCAAAAGTCCGGAGTCTTCCAGACTTGGTTCATTTCGAGATCTTAGGAAAAAAATTATATCTTTCTTTTTCTTTACTTTTCTCTCTTTCTTCTTCTTTACTTTTCTCTCTCTTTCTTCTTCTTTAATTTTCTTTCTTTCTTTCTTTACTTTCTTTTTCCTTCCTGACTGGCCCTGGGGGTTGGCTTGGCCGACCCTAGGATTAGGCTTGGCTGGTCCTGGGGTCGAGCCCTGGCATTTAGGGCTGCAACTTGGGCGGGTTGGACCCGACCCAAGCCGAGCCCAACCCGAATTTGGGGTGGGCTTGTGTTGATGTATTTGAAGTTGGGTTGGGTTAGGGTTGAAATAATACAACCTGAGTTGAATTTGGGTCGGGCTCGGGTTGAGGGGTCGGAAAACCCGACCCAACCCGAACCCGAGTACTCATGTACAAGGTACAAAATCTCGAAATATTTCGCGAAATATCGCGAAATATTTCGGTTTTCCCAGACCTCGACACGAAATGTCTACTGCGATATCAAACGAAATAGAAATCACGATAATATCGCGATATTTCGCACGATATATTTGCCGGCACGAAATATCGCGATATTTCGTGGAAATTTCGAGATATTTCAGGAAATTTTGAGATATTTCGGAATTTTGGCACCGAAATATTGGGACTGACTGGTTATAAAAGAGGACTGGGGGTTTCGGTTTCAGCAGCTTATTTACATATAATAACATTTAAGTAAATGTCGTCTTACTTAATTTTTATTTTCTCCATTTACTTTAAGTTATTATATGTAAATAAGCAAATACCCCCCCATTTGATTTCAATAAAAATATCAAAAAAATCAAAAACCAAGTGAATCAAAAAGTAGGTTTTCAGTTTTAGTAGGAGAAAACAGTTTTTTCGGTTTTTCATAAAATTTGTATGTTGAGAAAAGTAGTTAAATCAACTCATTTTTAGCTCAAAAAATTCCACAAGATGTAGAACTACAAGTACATCTAGAAAACCATGGTCCGTCAAAGAAAATTTTGAATGTATAAAAACTTTTCTTTATAAAAACTCATTTTTTCAGACTTGTAAAAAAACAGTGTTTTGCATTTCAGCATAATTTTTGTACGATTTCAAACTTGCACAACTTTCTTGTTTTAAGTCCATTTTCAAAATCGTTTGAAGCATTAATTTAACAATCAACTAATCTTTATTTTGGAAATATTTTTCTCCACAAAAAAGATTAAAAATCATTTTAAAAACATAGATCAAAACAGGACCAAACAAGACTGCACAAGACTCACAGACTCAAATGCAAAATACATGCTTTGTGATGCTCTACACCCATAGATAGGGTATAAATATTATCTGAGTGTTCCAAAACGTGTATCTATACTTAGTTTATGACTATCCAGAGTTTCATTCAAAAATTCCATTAAAAAATCAATATTTCCACCATTTCCATCAAATCACAATATTTCCACACTGTCGAAATATTTCCACGAAATATTTCCATTTTCCAGGAGGTCGAAATATTGACCGAAATGGAAATTTCGAACCTTGCTCATGTATATCTATGAGTCTGTGATATATAGCTAACAATCACAACCATCTCGAGTACTCATATTTTGAAGGGTTGCAGTCACATTAATCCGTTTCACCCAGTCCCATATTATTTATTTGCTTCTAACTTATCAAATAAAACATTATCTAATGATCTAGTAAATTGTATGGATAAAAATGCGAAAAAAGTTGTATGGTAGTGTTAGCAAGTATAAGTTCTTTTAGGTTTTCATCTTCAAAGGGTAAAATTTTAAACAATAAGTATACTCGAACCTGCAAAACCCGACCCCTCCTCCCAACTTGGGCTAACTCAAGCCCAACTCGGGCATAGAAAATTTTCCTTGGGTTGGGCATCTTGAGTTGGGTTGGGTTGGGTTAGGATTGGGGTTTTTAGTACTTGGGTTGGGCTTGGGTTGACCCCAAACCCGACCCAACCCGCCCGAGTTGCAGCCCTACTGGCATTCTCTTGAGTCTTCCAGACTTGGTTGATCTTTGGGTCTCCTAGACTTAGAATATTTTCAATTACACACTGTCTTTCAGACTTGGAATATTTTTAAATCTTTCATACTCATGGTCTTCCAAACTTAGAATATTTTTAAGTTTTTATACCTATGGTCTTCTAGACTTAGGATATTTTCAAGCTTGTTAGACTCATGATCTTCCAGACTTACAATATTTTCAAGCCTGTTAGACACATGGTCTTCCAGACTTAGAATATTTTCAAATCCGTCAAACCTATGGACTTCCAAACTTAGAATATTTTCAAGCCTGTTAGACTCATTGTCTTTCAAACTTACATTTTCAAGCCTGTTAGACACATGGTCTTCCAGACTTAAAATATTTTCAAGTCTGTAAGACCTATAGTCTTCCAAACTTCGAATATTTTTAAGCCTGTTAGACTCATGGTCTTCTAGACTTGAAACACTTTCAAGCATGTTAGACACATGGTCTTCCACTTCAAACTCATGGTCTTCCAGACTTAGAAAATGTTTATGTCATGACTCTCAAAATTAATCATCGATTGAAGGGACTGTGGTCAAAATTGGGTATGGCCCAAAGAGGTGAGTACCTCAACAAGTACCAACCACTAAGATCCAGGAGCCTATCTCAATATGACAAACAACCCTAATGTAAACCCCAGACCTAACCAAGGCAATTTGGGACTTAAGAAGAAAGGGCCTTGCCACGTAACCTAGAAGGCTAATTGGATGCAGAGAGACTTACCTTATTGGTTTTGCAGTCAAGTGCAACCGCATATATAATATAAATATAGAATAACTCAAAAGTATCTTATATAGAAATATACCCATAACCTATAACCATCAAGCGATGTCCCATCCACTTGGGGTTAGCTTTATGAATCCTTCATCGCCATTCCTTTCTATTTAGGAATATCTGTTGTCGATGAAAGTTTTTCCATATCTTTTCTAACTTATATCAATGTTATTCTAGATCTTTCTCACCTCCTTGGACCTTCCACACTAATTTGGACCCTCTCCTTATCGGGACCGCCTCTTCTCGAAGTTGTACATGGACAAATCATCTTAATTTATTTGCTATTATCTTGTCCTCAATTGGTGTCACTCCAACACTTTCTCTAATTCACTCATTTCTCATTCTACCCTTCTAGTTTTTCGTACATCCACCTCAGCATCCTCATCTCTACCACGGCCATCTTATGAGCTTGAGCTCTCTTTAAGGGCAAATATTTTGAATCATATAAGTTAACATTGTGGGCCTTATTGTTGCCTTCTAAGTTTACCCTTGAGTCTTAATGGCATGAGTTCTCATTCTACCCTTCTAGTTTTTCTGTACATCCACCTCTGCATCCTCATCTCTGTCACACCCATCTTATGAGCTTGAGCTCTCTTTAAGGAAAAACATTTAGAACCATATAAAATTGCGGACCTTATTGTTGCCTTGTAAATTTACCCTTGAGTCTTTTAAAGGCATGAGTCAATCACATAGCACTCCCGAGGCTCCTCTCAACTACATGCAACCCGCTCTAATCCGATTGGATATATTATCACTCTCTCTCCATTCTTCTGTATGACAAACTTAAGATACCAAAAACAATCACATTGTTGTACTTCTTGGCCATCAATTGTAAAATGGGCTTTCTTATCATTATTATTTTCATCAAAATTACACTCCATACATTATGTTTTAGCTTGAATTATATATATATATATATATATATATATATATATATATATATATATATATATATATATATATGGGTCAGGATCCTGTGCCTTAAATTTTTGCCTTCATTTTTTGCTCAAGGGTATTTGATGTCATAGAGGGTTTAAAATGTTTTGATTTTTTGTCGATGTAATCATCCCACCTTAGATAGAACATCCACAAAAAATCAGCACATTCTAAACCTTTTAGGGACATCAAATATTACAAGCTTTATCCACCGTCCATTTTATACGTTAACTTGTATTATATATTTGATGCTCCTAGAAGTTTTAGAATATCCTTATTTTTTGTGGATGTTCTATCTAAGGTGGAATGATCACATCCACAAAAAATTAGCACGTTCTACACCATCTCGGTCATTAAATCAAAATCGAAGGCAAAAAAAGAAGGCAAAAATTGAAGACACAGGATCTTGACCATATATATATATATATATATATATATATATATATATATATATATATATATATATATATATATATATATATATATATATATATATATATATATAGAGAGAGAGAGAGAGAGGAATGCTTAGGTGTGGTCTGCAGTCCGTGGTCCGCAACCGTCCGATGCACCGGCTGCGTGCATCCGATGCACGGAGTGGTGCATCAGACGACTGCGGACCGCACGTAAGCATTCCTCTCTCTCTCTCTCTATATGTATATATATATATATATATATATAATAAGGGACAACGGTTGTGGGGGGGACAAATGAACTGAGACAAAGCAACGGCTGAGATTTATGCAGAGGAGGGGGATAAACAGGGAGACTCGATCACAGTCGTCCGTAACGAATCATTTGGATGAGTGCAATTCATTTAGGTATGGGAAGAACGGATAGGATTGAATGGAAATAATATGGAGGGATGAGATTGACGAGGAGAAGAAATAAATGAACGAAAGATCAAATTGTAAAAAATAAATTCTATTATAGAATGGTGGGTTTTAATGTAAAAATGTGTCTGCTACTTACGAATGGTCCCACTCCTCCATAATTACAATCAGACCGTCCCCCGTCTCTTTCTCCCAGGCTTCCTCTCTGTCTCTCTATCTTTCACTTCTCAGTTGTCAACCCTCCCCACTTTACTGTACCCCCTCACTCTCTCTCTCTCTCTCACAATCAGCCACCGTCCGTTGCCCTTGGCCGTCGCCCGCTACCAGAGAGTGCCGCCACTGTCAACTTGCGACGCCGAAGAGTCGAGCCACCACCAAGCTCCTTCGTCCGGTCGTCCCCAACGTGCTTCGACACTTCACCGGCGTCCACCGAGCCTCGCCAGTCATTGATGAGCCCCTTCTCAACACTGCATGCACCTTCCTCCCCTCCTTCTCCTCCCCATCTCTTCTTCCATCCTCCCCTGGCCCTGCACCCTACCTCCCTCTCATTTCTCTTCCTCCCCACCTCCGACGAGACCCGGCACCTACTCCTTAAGTTCCTTCGCCTCCTTCTTCGACTCCGGCATTATCTCCTCTGATCCCGACTTCTTCCTTCCACCCATCCGTCCTCTTTTTCCCCACCTCCTTCCCCTCTTTCTTCTTCCTGTGCTCCGAAGACCCCTTCGGACGTCAACCCAAAACCCACCTGCACACCCTCTACCTCCTTCCCTCATGGCTCCGACCGACACCATCAGCACCGCACTACTGCACCCCATCCACTTCCCCTCTTCTTCTTCTCAACAGCTCACAGAGACCACAGCTCATCTCCCTTCTCCCCTTCCTTCTTCTTCTCCGGCTCCGGCATAACCAAAACGATGCCAACCTTCACCACCTCCTTCCTCCGGCCTGCTTCCCTGCAACCCAAGCCGACCTTCACCACCTCCCCGAGCTCCTCCTCTCTTCTTCAAATTCCCCGCTAAGCTCCGGCCAGCACCTGGCCATCTAGCTCCCTCTCCTTCCACTCCTAATCTTCTTCCCCACCTCCGGTTGCAACCGACCACCACCTGCAAAACCCGTTCGGTACTACGCAAGAGAAAGGGCACAGCAACATGATTGTGCGTACAATACTTGGCTCCAACAGATGTTGGAGGAATGAGCTCCAACCCCTTATTGGGCAATCAATGTAAACCGATTTAAAAAAAAAGGCTTAACCTAAAGTTGTAATTTAGGCCCCACATATAGCCATTGGAGTAGACCCTATATGTTTTAAGTGGGTTTGGTCCAATAATTAATTGCTATATCAGCTGTTGGAGCCCGTTGCTCCAACACCTGTTGGAGCCAAGTATTGTTACGTGTAAAAACAGTATGGGTAACATGGATGGGTCATAGTTAGGTATAAATTTAGATCGGACAGTTCCCTATTATTCAGTGAACGGTTCAGATGTATCATCGATCATCTGGAGCAACAATCTGCTGGAGAAATCCAAAAAAATACTCTTACAAAAAAAAAAAAAAATTCACTGCAACGGATATTGGGGCCCTGGGCTTCAAGGGGCTGATGTGGCAATCAAATATTGGACCATACTCTACTATCATACAAATCACTATACATAAGGGAAAAATTTTCAGCACGTACATCCTGCGTACCATACAACCACGGGGCCCATTGACCCCAAAGCCTATCAGTATGCTTTGAGTGTTGGGGGCCACTAACCCCATGTGCTGGATCTGATACCTCGTCTCTTGAATCAAAGTGGGTCCGCGGTTTGTACAATTTTTTTGTCAACATACAAAGTAGTATTTTGTTCATCACTTTATTTACCCTTTTGACAATATTCAGGTTTTCAAAACAAAACCAAACCCCTTCAACTTTCCGAGGGGGGTGCCGCCTAAGTGCGGTCGTAGTAGTCATCGTGTTCACTAAAGGTGCCGGTGTGCCAAGAATTGTTGCCACCTACGGTGGGACCACTGCTGTGTCAACAGCCTGATGTAGATAGGGGTGTAAAAAAAGCCCACCGACCCGAGCCCGATCTGGCCCAAAAGCACCATGGGCCGGGCTCGGCCACCACCCTGAGCCCGCAGCCCGGCCAGAAAACGAAGCCCGAAAGCCTGGACTGAAAACCCGATCATAATACTGTAGATTTGGTATATATATATATATATATATATATATATATATATATATATATATATATATATATATATATATATATAGAGAGAGAGAGAGAGAGAGAGAGAGTATATAGTTGAAACACTAACTACGTGTAGTATAGTGGCTATAGATTTTGAGAATTGCCATCAGGTTTTGTGTTCGAACCTACATATAGTCTTTGAAGATTTTTTTTTTTATTAAACCACATGTTTTAACCATACCCTGCCCGGACCGAAATTACCAATATATGTATATACGGGCCGGACCCGGGCTCAGACCTTTGGCCCGCGGCCCGGCCCGAGAAGCAAACAATTACAGCAATGGTGATGATGACAGTTGCGACAATGGTGACGATGACATTGTTTTATTTTGCTCTATAGCGGGCGATGCAATGGTGACGCCACGTATGTCGACGCTACCCAGCCCTCCGCCGCCAAGTTCGTCGCTCCATTGATGCCCCATTATGGGCACGCCAGAGAGAAAGGGAGTGGGAGGGAGAGAGACTGTCGCCTTCATCGAAATATTGTCACATCCCTCGAAATATCTTGTCACCTTGAAATGTTTAGTGTGCCCTCAACACTCAAGTTTTCGTTTTTAATGATACTTAGTTACAATACCAAGTTTTATTTTTTATTCTCTCTCTCTCTCTCTCTCTCTCTCTCTCTCTCTCTCTCTCCCTCTCTCTCTCTCTCTCTCTCTCTCTCTCTCTCGGAAATCAACTCTCGCTCCCTCTCTCTCCCGCTATGTGCCCCCCGGTGCGCCCCCCTCTCTCTTTCCCGTTCCCGATCTCTCTCTCTCTCTCTCTCGATTTTGCTCTCTCTCATCCAAAGTTTAATTGAAATAAGGGATATAACATCCTCTAAACAGAAAGACTCGATCACAGTCGTTTGTTTCCTAAAGTCGGCGTCGTCGCGCGCGGTGCGTGTGGGGGTCGACCTCAAGTCAGCGCTGTCACGCACGGTGGTGATGCAGAGCAGGTGGCTCACCGTGTGGCACGGCGGTCCACCACTCGGCTGCACCTGGTGGTCCGGTTCGAGCCGAACTCGAGGTTTGTGTTCCAGTTTGGGGGCGAGTCGTACTGCAACCCGGTGGTGTACCAGATCTGGGGTTCTCACGGTAGCAACCGCAGCAAGTGCCTCCAGCAGCTTGCCATCAATTGTCACTTCTCCGCTGGCCGCAGGCGGAGCACCGGATCTAGGTAATGCTTTTCGAATTTTCTTAGAAAAAAATCTTCATGTTTTCCTTCGATATGAGCATCGACGAGATCGCCAGCGACGTTCTCCCACCTGCAACCCATCGAGGCCCCCTCATCATGGCGTCGAACCTTCCTGGCTGACGTCGGAGCCATGCCCGATCGAGCTAACCTGAGTGAGGCCTTGGATCGGGTTGCCTTAGGGTTGTCCCATCCGACAAAGAAGGAGAGAGAGAGAGAGAGAGAGAGAGAGAGAGAGAGATATCAACTTGGAGGGAGGGGGGTTCCAAGTTAAAACCTCATCACAATTGTTAGTTTGTATGACAGTCGGGTTGAGTTGGGTCGGCGGCCGTCAGGTTCTGTTACCACCCTCGAATTATTGGACCCCCTAATAATATTGTTATCACTCTTGAAATGTATGAATTATTATTGTTGCACTTGAAATATTGTTGCCACCCTCTAAATATTATCACTGCCATAAAAATGTTTTTGTCGCTCTTGAGATCTTTTTCGTGCCCCTGGGCACGGGATTTTTACTATATATATATATATATATATATATATATATATATATATATATATATATATATATATATATATATATATATATAGAAAAAGGTAGTCTACTCCATGGAGTAGGCCACTTTACCTACTCTATGGGCTAAATATATGCCACGTGGCACTTTCAAATCAGGTTTTCTGTTGATGTATGGTCAATCTAATATTGAGATATTAGGATTATAAAAAAAAATTCAAAGAAAAAAACTTAAATCAACCCGATCAAATTGAAACAAATTTAACGGTAAACTGTGAATCGTAAAAAATAAATTTTTTTTAATGCTAAAACTGCCACTTGGCATGTGTTTTTTTTAAATTTATTTTCTTGATGATTGTTGGGAGGGGTGAACCTAACTTGATAAAGTCTTAACCCCGGTTAAAAAGTGCCACGTGGCATCCATTTAAACCATGGAACCATGGAGTAGGTAAGTTGCATACTCCATGTAGTAGGCTACCTAGCCTCTCTCTCTCTCTCTCTCTCTCTCTCTATATATATATATATATATATATATATATATATATATATATATATATATATATATATATATATATATATATATATATATATATATATATATATAAAAGGAGAAAGGCTTCACTTTTTGGTACAAGGGTTGGACAGCCAGGAGTGTGAAATCTACTAAAACCTTAACAGAAGCAGTGACGGAAGATTAGAACATGGGATTAGCCATAATGGAAACAATTGTAGAAGGGATCGAAAGGTCTACATGGGATATGATAAGCTGATTAAAACAATTCATAATCATGATACATTACAGCTATCATAGACAAATCTATCTATTACGCCACCACAAGCAGTCTGTTGCAACCAAAAGTTCTGTATGGTTGAAATAATAAACAATGTACAAGAGCAAAAATTAGGATACCTGCTCTTGAGATAAAATAAGGAGGAAGTTCCCCGAGAGCAGTTCCAACACCCCAAAGAATGGCCTCCAACTGAACCTGAGGAAGTATCCTGCTGAGTGGAACCCTAACTAGTGAACCAGGTAAAGATGGATACACTGGAGGTCCAAATTCTGCACAACCCTTTTCAAGCCATGAAGGCTGTCTTTTCAGCTGTATGGTATCATACGGTGCAGTTTTAAGGTCAACTCGACCACATTGCATGGCTTTGATTGTAAAAAAGGCAATATGGGGGCCCAAATACAGAACAAACGTGTGTAATCCAGATCCTGCACATAGCAATAAGCTGATTAAACAGCAATTCAGATTAACTATCCATGTAATTTATGCCGCCATGATATTTAATAATAAGCAATACAATTAAAAATAGATAAACATTACAACCAATACAAACCAAGCAGGCCAATGAAACTGGCTAGCTGCAGATTAAAATATTCCCTTGTATAAGATACCGACAACTTAAATTAGACAAAATGTTCTGATTAAAACGAGGCAAAACAATATATGCTCAAAGTCCGCAAATGTAAAGGTAACATTTGGTGTTACTACTAATCTCAATTAAAGTCAAATAAACAAATATTTTTCTACCAGAAACTCAAAACAAAGTTACTAACCCTGCTTCATATTCAATTTGCGGCAATCAGTGGATCATAGTGTGAACCTAATGGAAGCTGGCTTAACCATATCATCTTTCTCAATCCTATGCTTTAAAACAACATCAAGGAAAATGTTTGGGTACGGAATGGGCATAGGAACTCTACCCGATTAACTTTCGGATATGGGTATGGATGCCCCAATACCCATACCCGAAACCCAATTGCCCCTCTAACTTGTGACCCGACCCCAAACTGAAACATCGAGTACGTCTATGGGTACAAATGTATTTTCAGGTATGGGTTGTTCAAAGTTTTTACAAGGCTTGGGTAGGGTATGGGTATGGATTGTACAAGGTTTGGGTAGGGTATGGATATAGGAACTCTACCTGGTAGGGTATAGGTATAGGAACTCTACCCTATTAACTTTTGGGTATAGGCATGGGTATGGGTATGAGAAACTTAATACTTTTTACAAGGCTTGGGTAAGGTATGGGTATAGGAAACAACGCTTGGGTAAGGTATGGGTATAGGAAACAACGCTTGGGTAAGGTATGGGTATAGGATCTCTTAGACTACAAGCAATTAGAAAATAGGACCAAACAAGATTAGACCCAACTAGTCCCAATCTCGACTAGTCCCAATCGCTGCAAGCAATTAGCGATTGGGACTAGTCGAGATTTTTTTTGCATGGTACACGTTCAATCTTGAGTCTTTGCAAGCAATTTGTTTTTTTGCAATGAGTCTGCAAACAATTTTGTATGGATTTTTTCACATTGCATCGAAGTCTTAAGTCGCAAATATGTCTCTTCCTTATAATCATCTTTTAAGGAACTAAGAATCTGAGATAAAAACATAAACAAATAGTTATTGTTTATTTGTTGATATCCATATAACCCTATAATCAAAATTGGGGTTGTTCACAGATTAAACATCGGTAAACAAATATTGTGATGAATTCCTAGTTCTGAGTCTTCTGACATGGGAGGCATGAAGACAATACAGCTACGTTTTGTTACTTATGTATTTATATCCATACTGTGAAGTGTGAAGGTATGCATTGTTATTAACAGACTAATATCATATACTTATTGACATTTATGCTAGTTCGTATATCATATATGCAATGTTCTAAAAAGCGGTCTAGGCGGCCGCCTAGGCGGCACCTAGGCGCTAGGCGGCCCCCCACCGCCTCGCCTAGGCCCTAGGCGCTCCAGAAAAGCGACCAAGCTCCCAGGCGGAGCTAGGCGGCCGCCTAGGCGGTCTAGGCGGGCTGAGGCTGGCCAGGCGGACCAGGTGAGCCAGGCGGGCTGAGGCTGACCAGGTGGGCCAGGCGGGTTGAGGCTGGCCAGGCGGACCAGGCGGGCCATGCGGACCATGTTTGCTTTTGTTCTTATTAATCACTCAATCTTGAATTATGGTTATATACTTGTTCTTTAAAATAATGGTTTGGGATAATCTTGAACTTATATTAATTTTTAAACATATATATATTATATAATATCAAAATAATAATTAAAATAATTTTAAAAAAGGCAAAACGCCTAGGCGCCGCCTAGGCCGCCTAGCCCCACCGCCCGACTAGCGCCTAGCGCTTTTTAGAACCTTGCATATATGTTTAGGCATGCATTCTCTTTGCCATATTTAACTTTCTAGATTAGCCCAAAGTTCCTTAGAGGTTTGAGTTTTGCAATAAATATCATACAAGTCATCAATCAGGGTGCTCAAAATTTTTCCAAGACAATTGTAGTCAGCTTCATAAAATTTGACTAACCCGTTAGCCTTTTCAACATCCGTCTCTAACGGATCCGCAGGTGGAGGAGGACCTTGAGATAGCAAGTAGGCTATCCAATAAGTGGCAAGCCAATACAACATCCTCTACTACCATCTTTTTTTGTCCTTCAAAGTTGTCTGGCTTTTCTAGTCACCTCCTTGACATTGATCTTTGATATTGTGACAAGTCCTTTCAACCAAAAGTTAGAAGGAAAAACACCATCTCCCGCTTTAAAATTGTTAGAAATATCAGTATAGAAGATATTACGCAAGCAATTGAGTGGACTTGTGCACCGATCGCAGAATGAGTGGGTTCAAAGCGTGACATTGACTTGAAAGCGATAGATGCCGCCTTTAGTGCATAGGCGGCTATCTAGCTTTCAAGATATACTGAACCTCTTAGACCCGTCTCGACGTGCACTCGTTGATTTTGGCATTCAATCTGAACTCAAAGTTTTTACCCAAACTTAGAGAAAATAAAATGGGAAGAAAGAAACGAACGAGACTTGAGAAACTCTATTCTTCCCACTGTAAAAATTGAGGATTCAATACTTATTATCTCTCGATAAAGAACACATGTTTCTTAAACTCGAATTGTATAAAAAGGGTTGTAAGGGCTCCTATATATAGCCACGGTAACGGTGCGTAGATGTAGCAGATAGTGTAACCGCCCCCAAAGCACTGATCCGCACAACTGCTTGGGTCCAACAACCAACATAGCTATCCAGGCCCATAACCAGTCATATAGATCAAACGTCCCAGATTCGTCATGATCGAACGGTCACGATGTGGTCCGATTGGAAAAAGAAAAGCCTTCGGCTCTAGGTGACTATGTGAAGTGCAAAGTGCGCCTAATTAGCGCCAATAGTGCCTCTAGTGCCCTAATGCCCACATGGCGTATGCGTGATATCACACCGCATCGTACATAGCTCAAGTGCAACACAAAAATCCCTCTAGATCATCTCACACGAGTGAGGTAGGTGAGCTCTTCAATGTACACCCTCTCAACTTCATTCCCACTAAGAATGTGGAACTAAAAAAAAGAGAGGATGAGAGCTTCTCATCGAAAAAGAAAGAGAGGGAACAAAAGGTTCATCCAAAATGGAGGGAAACCAAAATTATGATCAATCCCTCCAAATTTGAAAGTTCAATTGAAAAGGTTTACAAAACTTTTAAACTGGTCCTTCCCATACTAGATTTTTGAACCTGTGCCCAGATAACATAGGTTATAGATGTAGTATGATAATAAGATAAAGGTGAAAAGGTGACAAATTAATGAAAAGCCTACCTTGAAAACATCTCTATACTTGCAACTGTTTTAAGGGGTGTAAGACTATTCTCATTGAACTTGTAAATGCAAAGGTGCTTTTATTTCTTTCAACTTACAAAACAAGATTTATTTATGGAAATAGAAAAGACAAACCACTTATCCTTCTTCAAGGACAAAGGATATGCAACTATCCTCGACGCATGCAACACTTTACAGACCAGGTATGACTGGTCAAGTTCCATTGTTGAGAATCTTGTTTTTTTCTAGTCTGTAAACTACGTTATCTATGTTAATTTGGTGACGGAAATTCTTTAGGATATACTAGAGAATAGCAAGGCCCCAGGACCACTGGGGTATGAATGATCACAGCAGTCTTCGTATCAGCTGAGCAAAAAGTTGCCAGTTCCATACCAATTCATGTCAATGTCAACTTGCTGTGCAGATTCTTGTCAATGTCAATGCATTACCTAGGCTCAATTGAGTCTAATAATTATATTAACGACATGCATATGCCTGCCAGATTAACTGCAAAATCTCTTAGTAAAGAATTTTTTATCATGTTGCAGAACTAAAATTTTAGACACTCGTATATTGAGGCAATAGAAGATGAAATAATAGAAGAAGCATAGATATAGATAAGCCCAAACAGATTATTGGGCAAGAGATTAGGATAGTAAGTTGTAGGGTTATCTACATGGACTACCCAAGGGCAGTTCGATTTTAAGTTCCACTTACCTAGTCCAATAGATGATGCCACACCAAGCGCCACCCACCACAACGCAAATCTCGTATAGCAAAGAAGCTCCTGAACATGCTGCACACATGCAGGTGAACAAGTCAACAAGAACTAATCAAAGAATTAACCTGAAGAACATCAACAGGAAGCACTGGCAGGAAAAGTAAGCAAAGCTTGAGACTTATTTCAACAATGTATTTGAACAAATAAAAGATATCTCATAGACTAATACCATTAAGAATTTCACTTGTAACATGCTAGATAATTATTATAAAACTTCCATAGTCAGTGATGGCACAGATTGACATTAAATAATTTGACTCAATAGTCAAACTACAACCGAACAAGATGAGTTGTTAATGAAGCATGCATAAGAGGTTTTATTAATGTATGTGGAGTTAATCCATATTAAATTGGTATATATAATCAAAAGAGAGAAATACCTTTTCATGAGGGCCATCAACAGTCATGAGCAGAAGCCCAAAAGCCACCACCAGAATACAAGAGACCATAAACCAACCACCTTTCTTCAGGACATATAGAAGTGATTGTTTTAAGTATTGCAAGGTAGCAAATATGAAATACTGTAATGTCTTGAAGGGCTGTGCTGTGAGTGTCAAATTTTCTAGATCCAATCGGTGTTTTTCCCGAAGTTCTGCAAAAGTAACCATATATTTAGATAAATAAAAAAAATACCAATTTCCATCAAGCTCAAAATCTTAACTTTATCATTGTTGAAGGCACTTCTGTTATATATATTTTGATATCTTACATCATTATCTTGTATATATAAGTTTATGACAATCTTCATTAAATTTAAGAAGCAAGAAATCTCAGCCCTACCAATAAATAAGAGAAGATCTTAACTGCCCATATGTACAGAGAGAAGATTAAACTAACAATATAAATCATAAAGTACAGTAAGTACCCTATATGATTATGGCTATGATATGGGGGACACCTCTAACTGAGCCCTCGGAGCCGTGTCAACCCATGTCAACATGGCATGATATCATCGCTCAATGTTATTAAACCGAATGTTGTGAGTCTCTCCCTTCTCCAATCGAGTGAACAGAGCGAAATGATAGACCATGTAGGAGTCGAATTCCAAAAGGATATTAATTTTCAATTTATATCAATTTCATAATTTTATTGATATATATATATATATATATATATATATGAGGGCAGGGAGCCTGCACCTGAGGTGTAGCATCGTTGTTGCACCTCTCACTTGTTTACCTCCTTACAAGTTTTAGAATTTGCTGATTTTTGATGGGTGTGGTGTCTAGGGTAAGGTGATCATCTTCACCAAAAATCAGCAAATTCTAGAACTTCTAGGGTCATCAAATGAGCAAGGCAAAATTAAAGGTTATAGTGAACGGTCGATAAAGTTTTGAGTATTTGATGACCCTAGACGTTTTATAATTTACTAATTTTTTGTGAGGATGACATCTTACTCTAGAAAACACATCCACCAAAAATCACTAAATTCTACAACTTCTAGGATGGTAAACAACGCCTGAGGTGCAACAACGATGCTGCATCTCAGGTCTAGGCTCCCTTCCGTATCCATCTTTTATGATATTGCCGTGTCCAACTCCCGTGTTCTTGTCAACACCCGACACCCGCGTCTGTGTCTACAGATCATAGGATTATGGATGGTTTTCGAACAAAGTTGCATGATGTAAAACCCTGAAACATTGAGGTAAGGACCAACTACTTTTATTAGCTACTATAAGCTAGTATCATTTCATAATGTAGCTTATTGGTAGGTACCATGTAACCATTGTTCTAAAAGGTGGTTCGAGCAGACACCTAGGCATTTGCCTAGGTGTTTTGGCCTCATCCTGCATTGCATAAGTTGTGACCGCTCTCCTCAGTATCCAAAAGAGAAATTCCATCAATTTGACCACCGAAACGGCGAAACCTACCACTAAAAGTTTGCTTTAATTATCCCTTTCAGTCTTTTTATTCTTCTCATTTGTCTTCTTCAGTTAGTACACTAGCGTGTTGCTTATGTAGTGTATCTCCATTGGCCTACTGTGACTATTTGAAAGAAGCATGCCAGTGGCTCCCATGGCACATTATGGATGCCAAAAAGAAGGATGACAATGACAACATAGTAGTTATAAATTGTAAATATAATGATTTTATAAAATTTTAGGTGCCTCATTCTCTAGCCGTCCACCTTTCGCCTTGGAACTCCCCCCACAGCCTTAGGTCCAACCAGAGCTATTAAAAACATTGCATGTAACGCGTAATAAACAAAATTGTTCTATTCGATATTGGTGGGAGAAGAATCTAACTCACTATTATGAAATGAGAGGGCAACAGAACCAAGTCAGATGATATGGATCACCCCTTTTTGCGCCAAAAATATTACCATTTCTGAAGGAACTAGAACTACTTTTTCAATTTACATTCAAGAGTTCCAATGTGCTTCCTCCCCTTTTTTGAGACATCAAAAAATTAAATGGACAAATTCCTTTTCTTAACAGATAGAAGATTCGTAACTACTTCATTTTCAACTTAGAAGATTCCCACTTGGTAGGATTCTACAAGACCTCTTTGGCCTCTCATCTCCACTCTTGTCTCTTTGCCCCTCCTTCGCTTTCCTCCTTCAAGGCTAGCTCCTTGTCCAACTTTTTCCGTCTCTAGAGGATCTCGGCAATCTTGGGATTCAAGAGAGTAAAATGGAAGGCTCCAGTGGATGAAGCAAAAGAAGCAAAATCTTGAGACACTATAGAGGAAATAACCCTAAGGCAGGTCGGCACACTATAGAGCAAAATCATGAGACACTATAGAGGAAATAACCTTAAGGCAGGTCGACACATCTTCTCTCTAAATAGTGTCCTCCCAGAGCATGTGCTTCAATATCAGGGGGCGGAGCAGCATATGACTTTTCCAGGTGACCGATGCTGACCTCTTTAAGCTAGCTTCAACGTCCCCTCTTCTAGGTTGTTGGCTGCATCTTCCTTTTGTACAGCATCCAAGAGTTGTTGCAACTTTGGCTCTCTCCCTCTCAAGATAAAGCGGCTTTGACACAATGTAATCAAGGCGGTGCCTATGCATTTTCACCTGTCTAGGCGAAGTGGCACGGTGGTGCCTAGGCAACGAGTAATTATTAAATAATTTTATATATAATATAAATATGTATACAAATGATTTTAGTTATTTAGTAGCATGTTGATTTCAATTTTCACCACCTAAAAGTCAAATAATCTAGAAAGTATAGGAATACCATACCCATAAACTGAATTAAAAAATAAAAAATAAAAAATAAAAAAAATAAAGAAAATTTCAAAAAAATTATAAACAATCAAAAAATAAAATAAAATATTAGGCTTTACGGTTTAAGTGTAGATTTAATTAAACTCAAATTTGAGTTAATTCAACTCAAAGTTGAAAAACCCCTAAATTCTTATCAACTCATCATAAGAATTTGAGTTAATTCAACTCATTTGAGTTAATTCTACTCACTTTTGCGTTAATTCAACTCAATTTTGAAAATACCCCAAACTCTTATGAACCCATCATAAGAATTTGAGTTTAATTCAACTCAATTTTGAAAACCCCCCAAATTCTTATAAACGAAACATAAGAATATGAGTTAATTAAACTCAATTTTGAGTTTATTTAACTCTATTTGAGTTAATGCAATTCAATTTTCAGTTAATTCAACTCAATTTTGAGTTAATTCCAAGGTTTGGAGTTTCGGCCGAAACCGATCTGTTTCAGATCGGTTTCGGTACTTAGCATTTAGTAAAAGGAGGACTGGGTTCAGGATAAGGTGTATTTCAGCATTAGAGCTTGATAGACATATTTATATAAAAAATATTTAAGTAAATGATATTTATGTTCTCCATTTACTTTAAGTTATTTTATGTGAATAAGTAAATACCCCCCCCCCCCCAATTTGGATTTAATAAAAAAATCAGAACAATCAAAATCCAAAGGAATAAATTTTTCAGTTCTTATACAAAATCAAACTTTACAGCTTTTGGCTAAAAAAGAAAATTCAGTGAAAAAAAAACTACAAAGTATTTGGACCGGAAAAAAATATCAGAAATCTAGAAGTATAAGATCAACTTAAAAACCCAAAGTCCGATAAAATATTTCAAATCTATTAAAAAAATCTTTCACAAGAATTCTTTTTCCTCCAAACTTAGCCAAAATTCAGAATCACGATTTTTCAACTTTTTGACAAAAAATAGGGGTAAAGCAAAAGCCTCGCTCTTTTGAAAACAATACCACTATGAAGTGGGTACCGATGTAATTATTTTATATTATTTTTATATTTTATAATTATTTTAAATTTAAAAAAAAACCTAAAACCACCGAAACTCCAAAGCCGACCAAAACCGATCCTCGGTGAGCGAACCGAAACCGAAAGCAAAACCGAAACAACAAACCTTCGTTAATTCAACTCAATTTTGAAAACCTCCTAATTTCTTATGAACTCATCATAAAAATTTGAGTTAATTCAATTTAATTTTGAGTTAATTCAACTAAATTTTGAAAAATCCACAAATTCTTATGAACCCACCATAAGAATTTGACCTAATTCAACTCAATTTTGGGTTTATTCAACTCAATTTGAGTTAATGTAACTCAATTTTGAGTTAATTCAATTCAATTTTGAAAAAACTCCAAATTCTTATGAATATGTCATAAGAATTTGAGTTAATTTAACTCAATTTTGATAAAACCCCCAAATTTTTATGAATCAATCATAATAATTTGAGTTAAGTTAACTCAATTTTGAAAAATCTTCAAATTCTTATGAACCCATCAAAAGAATTTGAATTAATTTAACTCAATTTTGAGTTTATTCAACTCAATTTGAGTTAATGCAACTAATTTTGAGTTAATGCAACACAATTTTGAGTTAATTCAACCCAATTTTGGAAAAATCCCAAATTGAATCAAGTAAAAAATTGCCCAGACGCCTAGGCGTCCAGACAGACCTAGGCGGCCGCCTAGGAAAACCTACCTGCCTAGGAGTTAATTCAACCCAATTTTGGAAAAATCCCAAATTGAGTCAAGTAAAAAATTGCCCAGACACCTAGGCGTCCAGGCGAACCTAGACGGCCACCTAGGGAAACTGCCTACCTAGGGGGTTGCCTAGGCACCCAAGGATCCAAAATGCCTAGGCAACGCATAGGCAACGCTTTGACTATAGAGCCTTGACCTACCCGATCAATTAGGCTCAAGCCCATCTGCCCTAGACACTACCAACTCGGTCTTATCCAGATCATGTTCATGCACTTAGAGCTCTTCTAACTCTTCTCAGTTGGGGTCAGGCTCATTTAATGTGAACACTCTCAAGTCCCAACCACTTCAAAGTAGAGGGAACTTCTCGTGTTGCGGTTCTTGAAGTAATAGGAGCTGGAGGACCCTCTCCAGTGATCTTAGTGAAGATTAGACCTATATCACCCTGGAACTCATTGATGTCCGGTCTCAAAGATGAGGTAGAATTTGCAAGCAAGAAAGTTAGTCAATAGGGTCTCTTGCCTCAAGCTCAATCCTTTAAGTTAGCTGGAGGTAGTTCGTGCACCAAATACTAAAGCCTCTGATATCCTAAGATCTATGGGATTTCCTTATTGAGCGCTCAAAAAACCTTCTCTGATGCCCACACGTTATTGTACAATTCAAACCGACGCACATTTATCTCAACTCTCCGAGGAACAGCCCAATCATCTCCTCGACAGACGCTCGACACCCCAATCGGATCCTTCACCTGATTGGGTTTACATGGAGGAAAAAAACAGATCAAGAAGATAAAAGCAAGAGCAAAAATAAAGATGAAGGGTCCGCCTCTCGGCGTGCCCTTACAAGCAAAGGCAACCTGGATCCAAGGTAGCATCCAATCACTATTAATGCCCTCGGATTCCGGTGCAGGTGTTTCTCAAGGAAAGGTCCTCAACTTCCGAGCTCATCATACCATCGCCATTTGAATGATGTCTCACACCGCACTCACGCAAAGTTTTTGACCCGATAGCGTCAGTGTAAACTTCTCCTGTGGAGCATCTCCATATATGTCTCAAAAAACACCCTGAAGCACCCTTCCACTCCATCCCACCCGTACTAATCCTAGAATAAAAATCTAACGCCGTATTGGGCTTAGGGGAACAACCCTGCTGCCCCCCCCCCCCCCCCCCCCCCTTAAGACGCAAGGAGCTGCCTCCGCTAAGCCCCTGTGTGTCAGTCCTCTTTTCCTTGTGCAGTTCAAAATACCCCTATATCAATGTCCATTCCCAGTCCAAACAGGATCATCGAGAATGGCCAATACAAATTCTGAGCTCAAATCAATGTCCCGTTGCAGTCAATGACAGGATCATTGAGAATGGCCGCTACAGATTCTGAGCTCAGATCAATGCCCCCTTGCAGTCAATGACAGGATCATTGAGATGGGCCATTTCAGATTCTGAGCTCAGATCAAAGGCCCCAATTTCCACATCCCATATCCGGATCCCAACATATCCCATTACATCAATTAACGCGGACACAAACAAAATAGAACAAGCAACAATGGCAAATCTCGGGAAGAGCTCACCTGAGATCGAATCACCGACGTCTTCGGACGAGGAGGGGGTCCCCGCCGCTCCGCCGAGAGTCATCTTCGCACACGCTACGGCGGGCCACAAACCCTAGAACCCCTCGCCACGCATCAGAGGATGACCGGATCCGGAAACCGACGGCCGAGACCAGTAGATCTCGTTGGATCTCCGAATCAGGCGAGGTCGCACAATCCCTCTAGGGTTTCCGGACAAGGGCGCCGATCGGGGGGGATCTCGGCCGCGCGAGAGGGAAGGGGGCCGCGGCTGAGGAGAAGCGCCGGAGACGTTATCTATCGCTATTAGAAGGGGGGGAGAGAGAGAGAGAGAAGGCTTAAAAAACACGTTGTCTTTTGTTTGCAACATTAACCTTAGGAGAGCAGGTCGTTATTATTATATTAACAACTATTACCAAATTTGGAATCCACCAACAGAAACCACTCCATATTTAACCCGTAGACCCGATTCACTGTAGCAATCCAACCGTCTCTCCATTTCTTTCCACGTGTAACAAACGGTAGCTCAGCGGCACCGTTGAATGCGTGATCGCGTCCCATTGCCTGGCATCGTACGGTTGCAATCCAACCGTCTCTCCATTTCTTTCCACGTGTAACAAACGGTAGCTCAGCGGCACCGTTGAATGCGTGATCGCGTCCGGTTGCCTGACATCGTACGGTTGCAATCCCCCCCCCCCACCATCACGTGATCAATCTTTGTCCGGGATCCAATTCCCTCACTTTGGTAATTGGTATTGGGATATGGGGCCAATTGTTGAAACTTCTGGGAAACTGGCTGTCACGTGCGGACTGGGCTCACCCGTTCCAATCAATGTACATGAGCAACAGAGGAAGTAGATTCCACAAAAGTACGGACAGGGCCTAAAATAATTCGGCCGGTCCTAGAGATGTCAAGCTAGGATAGGCTTGTCGGGCTAGACTGGACCGAGTCTCATATCCGGAACATGACGAATGTCTATGAGTGTCCGAACAGAATCATCAAACATTCTCAAACAAATATTTCTGACTCCCCTGGTCAGCATCCTGGAGCCATCGTCAATCGTCATTCTTCTATCCTTACATCCTGCATCGCTGCTAAACCATGCCTTGTGTGAGCAAATTTGATGTGTGGCTCCACTATTAAGAACCTAGTCATGGCTTTTACTTTCATTGGCTGTCAAGACTTCCCCATATGCACTCACTTTTCAAGTACCTGGTCTTCCCACACTTCTAATAAGTAACATTTATTATGCTCTCTGCACCCCGCTCCTTCACCATTGGAAGAATAGAAGTATTTGCAGAAGTGCATGAACTCTTCCAACGTGTTTCTTCACTCAGTAGATTTACCACAATGTCTTCAAATTTCATCTTCCTTGAACCGAACAAAATACTAATCGTCATCTTAAGGCCATCCCAACTATCAAGAACTCCCGAAAATATCAGTAGAGTCTTGATCTTATTGTCAATTAGACATCTCCTTTGGCTTGTCTGACTTTTCAACCAAAGACAAATAAAGACCCTTATGGTATATGTAATCTTCTATCTGCATATTCCAGAATCTGATATCTGTACCATTGATTTTCTCGATTATCAATATGTCTTCCACTATTGCTCCAACCACCCCGAAGACCTTGCACCGAAACCCTAGGAAATGATACTAGTTGTTATGGACAAACCACCAAGGTCATTTTGAGGATCGAGGATCGGAGTCCTATGGAGATCACAACCAACAAAAGACACAGAGAATTTGATACACCCACACTATAGTATGTATAACACGAATACCACTGGCATTTGAGGATTTGGATTATCACACAAGAGATTACACCATGTTGGGTGTGTGTACCATTCCCTTTTGGAGCCGGCCACGCAACAGTCGGAGAGAAGGAGGGGGGTCGGCCATGCAACAAACACCCCCCCTAGTTCGGTCGGCGTGTCTCCAGACGAAAGGGAGGGCAGCAGCCCCGACCCCCCTTGCCTCGGTCGGCATGTAGCCAGAAGGGGGAAGGGGTCGGTCGGTCGGTCACCAAGGAGAGAGGGGGCAACACACCCCCCCTCTCCTGGGTCGGCATGTAGTCAGAGGGGGAGGCAGCACACCCCCCTCCCTTTTCTCTCTCCTGGGTCGGCATGTAGCTAGAGGGGGAGGCAGCACACCCCCCTCCCCTTTCTCTCTCCTGGGTCGGCATGTAGCCAGAGGGGGAGGCAGCACACCCCCCTCCCCTCTCTCTCTCTTGGGTCGGCATGTAGCCAGAGGGGGAGGCAGCACACCCCCCTCCCCTCTCTCTCTCCTGGGTCGGCATGTAGCCAAAGGGGGGGGGGGGGGCAGCGCACACCCCCCCCCCCTTCTCTCTCCTGGGTCGGCATGTAGCCAGAGGGGGAGGAAGTACACCCCCCCTCTCTCTCCTGGGTCGGCATGTAGACAGAGGGGGAGGCAGCACACCCCCCCCCCTCTCTCTACCTCGCACGGCTGGTCAACAAGGCTGCGAAAAATATCGGAGGCTACGCTGCGCTGACAACGCCCCGCGATTTCCGACCCGGAGTGACCAGGTGTCAACCGCGCGCCACATCACCGCGGCGGTTGAACTCATTGCGGGGACACGTCACCCCCCCCCCCCTCATTTTCAGGGAGCGTTGTAACCGTCACCCCACACTATAAAAGGGGACCTACCCCTTCAGCATGAGGAGGAAGAATTCTGGAAGAGACGCTACCCGTTTCGTCCCGGAATTCGTGGAGCTGCGGAGGTCGGTAGCCAGAGACTGTCTGCGGAGGTCGGTCGGCAGACAGATACTGTCTGCACGCGACCGGTAGACAGACACTGTCTGCAGCGGTCGGTAGCCAGAGACTGTCTGCGGAGGTCGGTCGGCAGACATATACTGTCTGCACGCGACCGGTAGACAGACACTGTCTGCAGCGGTCGGTAGCCAGAGACTTTCTGCGGAGGTTGGTCGGCAGACATATACTGTCTGCACGCGACTGGTAGTCAGACACTGTCTGCAGTGATCGGTAGCCAGAGACTGTCTGCGGAGGTCGGTCGGCAGATAGATACTGTCTGCACGCGACCGGTAGACAGACACTGTCTGCAGCGGTCGGTAGCCAGAGACTGTCTGCGAAGGTCGGTCGGCAGACATATACTGTCTGCACGCGACTGGTAGTCAGACACTGTCTGCAGCGGTCAGCACCCAGAGGTTGTCTGCAGGGGTCGGTCGGTCGGCAGCCAGACACTGTCTGCAGCGACCGGTAGACAGACCAGACACTGTCTGCAGCGACTTGTAGACAGACGCTGTCTGCAGCGGTCGGTAGTCTGAGTGAAATTGCAGAGGTCGGTAGTTTGGGAGACCGGTCCTCGGGGTTTGTAATTGGGGTTAAGGTGAGAGATTGTACCCGAAAAGATAGTTCTAGTGCATTCTCGCCCCACCCGTGGTTTTTTTCCCTTCGACGTTGCGAAGGAGTTTTTCCACGTAAATACTGTCTTCACTCTTCTCTTTGGCTTGTTGGATTGTGCTTGCCACCCGAACCGCCCGGTTCGACTAAAAACCCCCCACATTGGGGTCACTGTTTGTCGAATCATGTGAACTTATCTTCTTGCTCCTTTTAGAATACCGCACACCACAAAGTAAAGATTAACCTGCCAAGAGAACAGAGATATATTGGAGGATCATCAAGAGATGAAAGTAACCGTCAAAGTAGAAGCAAAAATAGACACAACGAGGAACCCGGAAGAGAATTGGAGATTGACCGAAGCGAGATACCTCTCCTCGCTCTTATCTTTGCTTTTTTCCTTTGTCTTCTTTTTTCCTTCTTCTTATCTTCTCTTGCTCTATTCCTTCCTTCATTCTCATCTCTTTCATGGTGGCCAACAAGAACCCTAGATCGGGTCTCCTTGCTACCATCTCTCTCTCTTTATCTTATATTCTCTCGTAGACGATCTCAACATTCTAAGATTTTTCTTTGCCACACTTCCCTTTTTATTATAAAGGAATCATATGACTTTGGGAGTTCCAATATGGATGGCTATTAACTTGGTCTTCATCTGATACAAGAGAGAATCTTTCCATTTCCAAACGCCTCCGAGGCTAGGGCTGGCAGTGGGTCGGGTCGGGTCATGTTCGTGTCGTGTCCGATTTCATGTCGTGTTCAAAACCCCTAAACCCGGACCCGACCCGTTTAACTAATCGTGGCTAGATCCTAAACCCGTACACGACCCGTTTATAAAACGGGTAGACCCGATTAAACCCGCTTAAGTATTGGGGGTGACCCGGGGTGGCCAAGTGAGTGTGATTCAACGACCGAGAGAGAGAGAGAGAGAGAGAGAGAGAGAGAGAGAGAGAGAGAGAGAGAGAGAGAGAGAGAGAGAGAGAGAGAGAGAGAGAGAGAGAGAGAGAGAGACTCTGGCTCGACGCTCCGGCCGGTCACCCTCCGCCCAATCTCCGACGCTCTGACCGGCCACCCTCCGCCCGATCCCCGATCTCCGATCTCCGACACTACGTCTGACCACCCTCCGCCCAATCCCCAATCTCCGATCCCCAACGCTCCGGCAAGTCACCCACCGTCAATTCTCCGTTCTCTGACGCTCTAACCGGCCACGTGCCCTCCGCCCGATCCTTGATCTCCGGCGTCCGATCCCCGATCTTCGATCTCCAACGCTCCGGCAAGTCACCCACCGTCAATTCTCCGTTCTCTGACGCTCTAACCGGCCACGTGCCCTCCGCCCGATCCTTGATCTCCGTCGTCCGATCCCCGATCTTCGATCTCCAACGCCCGATCTAATGTTCTGGTTGGCCACCTGCATACCGGCCACCATCTCTCTCTCTCTCTCATGGATTTTTGATTTCCTGATCAAAGATTCACAGCACTTGAACAATTGAACCCATTGCAGATCGGATACTAGGTAGCCACGACCTGACCCGACATGATCCGTTTATTTTGAAGCGGGCCGTAAAAGGGTAGGAGACAAAACCCGAACACGACCTGTTAACTAAACGGGTTAGTCGTGTCGACCCGTTTATGACCCGAACCCGTTAATTTCGTGTCGGGTCTGCCGTGTCGGGTCCAAAATTGCCAGCCCCATCCGAGGCTTAATTCCATAGGCCACATACCACTGCCCCCATCCTGATTTGCTCGGGCAAAATCACTAGGAGCCTGACCTTCTGCCTGTTGCCGGGTTTGCCCGGGTGAAATCTCTGGGCGAAATCCTTGCACAGGAAACCTTCTATCAGCATCTTGGGTGCCCGGGCGAACTCATGCTGCTAGTCCGATCCCGGGTTCGGCTTTTGCAAGCCAAAGCCCCAACACATTCCATTGAGAGAGAGAGAGAGAGAGAGAGAGAGAGAGAGAGAGAGAGAGAGAGAGAGAGAGAGAGAGAGAGAGAGAGAGAGAGAGAGAGAGAGGACTATGTTTAATTATAAAAAAAATTTAAAAGGTGAAAAAAATTTAAAAGGTGAGAGAGATTGAAAAGAGCGGGAAATGAGGTGCTTGCCACGTGGCACCAAAGGCAGCAACTTTATAAGAGAAATATAGATAGATACTTGTGGTTTGTGAATTTTACTTTTTTTATTTGCACATATTAGAAAATCTCAAAATTTTATTATAAGACATCTCCAACCGGTTCCTCACCTCATCCTCATATTTGGGGGTGATTTGGTGCCGTGTCACCTTGGGGGGTGGGGTGGGGGGGGTTTCCAACGGATCCCCCATTTTCTATCCCCATTTTAAAACAAATGGGGGCTCAAGAGCCCCCCCCCCCCCCCCACCATATCCTCCCCATAAATGGGGGGTCTGATGGGGTATCGGTTGGAAGGCACAATATGGGATCAACCCCCCCCCCCCCCCCTCCTCCGAAAATCCCACGTGGATGGGAGGCCGATTGGAGATGCTCTTAGTAGTTACTATCTCAGGTGGAGGCACGGACGTCTACGACGTTGTTAAAAATCAAGTCGAACGCGAGGCATCGAAGTGGTTTCATTAGGGATGCAACTTGGGCGGGTTGGAACCGATCCAACCCGAGCCCAAGCCGAATTTTGGGTTCGTTTGGGTTGATTTATCTGAAGATTGGATTGGGTTAGGTTTGAAATAATATAACCCGCGTTGAATTTGGGTCGAGCTCGGATTGAGGGGTCGGGCAACCCGACCCAAACCAAACCTGAGTCCCCATGTATACCTATGAGTCTATGATATATAGGTAACCATCCCAAGTACTCATATGTTGAGGGGTTATAGTCACAGTCATCCGTTTCACCCAGTCCCATATTACTTATTTGCTTCTTGCTATCAAATAAAGACATTATCTAAAGATCTAGTAAATTGCATAAATATAAATGCAAAAAAAGTTGTACGGTTGTGTTAGCAAGCATAAGTCCTTTTAGATTTTGACATTCAAAGTGTAAAATTTTAAATAATAACTATACCCGAACCTGCACAACCCGACCCGTCCTACCAACTTGGGCTAACCCGAGCCCGACTCGAACAAAAAATTTTTTGCTTGGGTTGGGCTGGGCATCTCGGGTAAGAGAATGGGTTGGGTTGGGTTAGGATTGGGGGTTGACCCCTAACCCGACCCAACCCGCCCGAGTTGCTGCTCTAGGTTTAATTCCAATGCGAGGCCTCCGTTTCATTTTTTTTTTTGAAAAATCTCTCGCGGGGGGGGGGGGTCCTCGACCACTTTATTGTTAATAAAACTAGTTAAAGAATATAAGTAAACAAAAAAAATAAATTACAACACTCAAATAGTGTCAACATTAATACAGGCAAATTATACTTCAGAGGATCAAACATAGTACTCCAGAGCTCTGCAGTGACTTCGATCCTTAAAATCACTTTACGATAGAGAGAAGAAGATTGCTGGAAGATTCTTCCATTCCATTCTAGCCAAATGTTTCAGGTGGTAGCCATAAGTAAGCAATGGATCTATTTTTTGAGAAGAGAAGCCAAATTGAGCTCGATATCTTCTTTAGCTCGTCTATCGAAGGGATCCTCGCCGATATAAAGATCCAATATAGACTGACACAAGAGCTTGCTCTGGATTCTCCCCACCTCCTTTCCATCAACTGTAGCAAAGAGGGAGAAAGGGTTGATCAAAGTTGAAGCTTACTACATCATGATAAAATACAAAATCTTTACCACAAGATAATAAAATAGAGGTGCCACTGTGCATGAGATTTATCCCCTCTACTTTTCCCTAATAAATTATGTATATCAACCATGCTGACACAATTGAGAGTACAAAATCAAAGATTAAACCGGAGACCTAAGTTTTGCCATGACGAGGCTACCATGAACACATGTAATCAGTGGCGAAAGAAAGAGTGTCAGAAAAGGGCAAATCAAGAAGAGCCATTGCTGCGCAATGAACCAAAGAGATACCGGCCAACTCTGATACCTTGTAATTCAGGGAGATTTAATATTTTTCAAAGTACGGTCAGATCTAATTTTGATCTGAAATTGCACTTAGATAACGAATTAGAAATTGAGATCCAATACGGTTTTGCAAGATTTGAGAATTTACGAGGAAAGTTTTCAAAGATTTGCCTATTGAAATTAAAATACGAAGAACAAATTCTATGCTCTAGGAAGAATTAGATGAGGTTCCCAATAGATCAAAACGTATAGATGGAACAATAGGTAATTTAGGCTAAAATCTAAAGTGATAATTAATCTATGAAGCACGGGTACTGGTACGGGTACGTGTACGGGTACGCTGATACGGCAAAATATTAAAAAACTAGAGTACGGGTACGGCGAGGTATATATATATATATATATATATATATATATATATATATATATATATATATATATATATATGTACTTTTAGTATAATATCGTTATAAATATGAATCAGATCCAAATGCAACTATAATTTCTTCATCATTAAAGCTCTAGCTTCAAAGTTCCAAAACCATAAAAACAAGATTATTCGATGCGAGCCATACGACGATATGGTAATGCATTCATGCGAGAAATACATTGTAATCTCATGTATAGTAATTTTTAAGTATGAGCTATACGACGATACGATCCATTACATTAGAACCAAACCAAGCAAAGTAGCAATACAAAACAAAATGCATAGCAAAGTCATTCTCATCGTCATCTCCGAATAGTACGACCTCCAAGTCGGGCTAATCAAGTGATAGATTTGCAATTTCAAGTAAATCGGCACCCTCCAAAGACTGTCTGCCGTACCGAAGCTGTACTAGAGCCGTACCAAAGACTGTCTGCCGTACCGGAGCCGTACCGAAGCCGTACCGAAGACTGTTTGCCGTACCGGGTACGGATTATACCGTACCCGTACCCGGTAAGTACCCGGTACTGGTACGGTATATGTTCGGAGTACCCATGCTTCATAGTAATTAATGTATATGCAGAATTTACACACAAGATGCAGAGATTTAGAAACTAACACTGGTAATATGATAAAAAGAGAAGGGAAAACTACTAGAAGTGTCATACTTGTAGTGAGCAATTTTTAAGTTATACGAATGTTTCATAGGCATTGCACCTGTTGTGAATGATGCCCAAAAAGCTAATTGATATAGATTTTTTTACCTTCTTTCCTAGAGAATCTTAGGGTATTATATCTAGAGAGATGCCTTTGTCAACCGGTCAGGGGTAAGTGTGATTCATCGGTCGGGCCTGGGTGCAATGGACGAGTGTGACTGTGACACGTCGTTCTGTTTAAGAGGAATTAGTAAAAGCATTGGGGTCAATAGTACTTTTCTTACTTCTATTACCACAACAAACTTAATAGGCGACAGGGCCATAAATGCAGTAAATTGACTTGTTAGCCTGGTCCCTGCAAATCCAACAGGCTAGTTGTTTTCTTGGAATATGTTCTTACTGAAAACAAATTTATGTATAATATTATTATTTATGAGAATATGTAAGTTGATTTTACAACAGTGACCAGGAGGTGCAAGTCTTGATACTCTAGATATGTTTAGCTTGACTAAGGGGGTGGCAGTTAACCCTAGATTCCTGATTGGGTCTTAGGTATGCGTGCGATAATGGAGTGGGGAGTTCGTTGCATCACCCAACATTAAAGGGAAGCCATGACTATAATTGCTACGAAGCTAGACATTTTTTAATTGCTACCTAGTAGTAGGATCATGAGTGGTAACTGGTCGATCGAGCATCACATATCTTGTTGATTGGGGACCCCTTAAGGTCCCTCCACTGAACCTAATGAGAAAATGTGTGGATTACAGCATGAGTCCGAGCTACCAATTAACCTATAACCTAAATATCTCTACGAATAGTGCCAAAAGAAGTCATGTGGAATAGGATCCGATGTGCACGTTTTCTAGGCAGATCAGATTTAGCACAAATCCTAAGGTTTAGCTCCATCGAGATCTGATGGCCCACTCTAGATGGGGCCCATTCTATTTATTAGGCAATATTGGTTATTTTATATGTATTTTCTTCATTATTATTAGGCTAGTTTTCTGCATTAGTATTTTAGGCAAGTTAGTGTGTTGGCGGCCTATCACCACTAGGGCCCAGTAAATAGCTTTTCTATATTAGTTTGGGCCTTATTTAGTCATTTTTGTCCTTTTATTGGGCTAACTTCTGCACAAAATATATACCCATTGTATAAAGTTACTAGTCTGAAATTCGGGCAATGCTTGGAAAAAGTGGAAAGAGTAAAATTTAGCGCTAGCCACAACCCCATGCCATTGCCATCCATTACCATAGACGATTTCGCTACCGACTAACACTTGTGACTACCTGTCATACCAGTGCAGGTTCCATCTCTCTCCCCTCTCGAGTCAAATCCCAATGACTAGACCCCAAATTTTCATAACCACTGGCCCAAACAGAAGAGGGCAAGAAGGACAGATCAGGGAGGGAGGGGGAGTGCACGTATTGGGCAGTAGGTTTCATTAATCTTCAACCGCCCTGTGACTTGATCTGCAGATAGGAAGTTGATCACGAATCCATCGTCTATCTCGCATCTAATAGCCTAGAAGGGCATATCGATCTCGTTCGCTTTGGAAGGTGCGTCCGCCACTAGCGTTATCTAGTTTGGATCGATCCAATAGCCAGAATCGTAGGGTATCCCCTTCGTCATCATATTTTGCACGTACAACGAAGATAGGAAGATATTAGAGGGGGGGAGGAGGGTAGGTACGGTTTTGAGGGAAAAGAAAAAAAGAGACAAAGTTAAGGGGAACTTGGATGATTGCGCAGGCATGAAGGGGGCGGCCCAGTCGAAACAATGTCCCCGACCTTGGTAGAGCGATAGTGGTTGATTGAAAAATTTTAGGGGTTGCAATAAAACAGGAGTACATCAAAGAAATCTATTAATCATTTAGAAGTTTGTAAACCATGGAGCAACTCATTGTAAGCTATTTATGGGTTTGCACATAGCTTTCCGCAACGAGCTTGTGGTTGGACGCTTGAAGGTGCCTCCCAAAATACTACGCATGCAGAGGAGCGAGAAGCATGATTGAGCCCCATAGGCCTACACTTGCGAGAGCAATATTGAGTTCCAACATACGAGGAACCATGACTCAGTGGTAGATCCAAGCGAACAATAACTCCAAACACATGACAAAGCCTGGACCAAGTGGGTGCCTAAGGGGTGGAAGCCTCTTTTGAGATTTAACAATGTTCACTTGATGAGAACAGAGACATGAAACCTATTCGTTGCATTAATGAAGAGTTAACTTAGCAAACTCCTAAGATGAAGAAGCAATGAATAATCCAAGTACGAAGAAGAGGACAATGTAGTCCTATGCTGAGGAAAGCTTGGTGGTATGCCGCTTCATGACTTCCCCGAAATCAAGAAGCAAGAACATATGAGGCGGAAAAATGCCTTACATACAACAATTCTATGCAAAGGAAAGGTGTGCTGTGTGCAATATCATCATGGATGGAGAGCGTAGGGAAAACATGATTTTAAAAGAAGCCATGATAAAGTTGAAGTTGTTGGAAAAACACCCTCATCCCCATAAGAGTGATTGAGTAATGTAATACAAAACCCATCACCTTTTGTCATTTGGTTAAATTCTGCATTGGTAGTGGCTTTGAAGATGAAATAAGGTGGATTGTCACTAGATATATGCTTGCCATATTTTATTATCGTTGGCTATTTGATCAACACATGATCCACCATACAAAACTTGATACCTATGCTTCCCAATTTCATAGCAATATCATATAATTTCTTATTTCATGGCAACATATTAAACTTAATAAATATTTTCCGATTTCATGACAATAAAGTGACCTTACAATTTCTGAAAGAGGAGACCTTTGCCCCTTCTAAGGCTAGTAGTGGCACTAATCTTCTATCAGCATCTCATTATGACAGAGAAAACAAGGAATTTAGAACTAAGTATGTGCTGGCAAGCAAAAAGGTAGAGTAGGAAGTAGAGGAAAACAACGAAATTAAGAAAGTTCATTTTGTTCAAGTACTGGAGATTTTCTTAGAAGTCTTGACACAGATTGCCACAATTGTGATCCATCCAACATGACACTTATCTAGACCCACGGGCTAGTTATCCTAACTTGCCAGCCTACCAAATCAACCATAAGAATCAATTGGGTTTTGAAGACAAGGAGAATTTTGACAGGGTCCATGTGAGGTACTGATGCTATAGACACATGAAAAGGACTACTCATTTAGTTTGTGAAATCAACGGTCATGTGATAAACAAAAGCATAGTGAAAATGCCCATTTCTATACCTAGGATCGATCACATGTTGGACATGTTAACAGGTACATCGATCTTCAAAAATCGACTTACAGAAAGGAAATCACAAAATTAGGATGTACTAGGGTGAAGAGTACTGAAAGGCAATGCTCAAGATTGTGGGTGGTTTGCACAAGTCGCCAGTGATATTGTTTGGCCTTTCTAATAACACCTTCATGCACATGACAAAAAGTAGTTTGACCCTTCGTCGGCATGCAACTCCTTAGTTCTTGATGATATTTCATATACAGATGTCGGAAGGAAGAACACTTGATGCAATCTTAAGGAACACTTCCACTTGTGTGTCCAGGTGTTTCTTGTGTATTCTAATTTTGTAGAGGGGCTTAAAGTAGCAACTAAAAGCTTAATTGGGAAGCTATATTCGAAACATCCATGATTGGCATCTTTCTATCGTTGATGCATACAAGAGCCTAACACCATAATGAGTACCATCAGGGTGTCCTAAAAGCTCCTGCTCACATAAATGCAGGCCACAAATCTTGCTTTCCAAAAGATCAAGACCATCATGACAAGGCTCACATACTCTTTTCTATTTTATGAAGCTTTTCATGAAGGAATCTGATGTATCTCAAATTGGCATGGGAGGAATCCTTAGTCAAAATGGATGCAGAGTAACCTTCTTTAGTGAAAAAGACAATGAGGCTAAGAATTTCTATTGCGTCTATGACTTGGGAGTTCTATTTTACCTATCGTACTATGATACTATCACCCACTAGAAATATTACCATCGGGAGTTTGGTGCTCTATTTGGAGCATAAAACCATCTCATTGGCAAAAAAATAACTCTTCACTTCATTGCCACAAAGCTTAGTATTCACAATCATGTGAAGTGGGGTTCCTTTATCCAACAATTCTCTTTCATCTAAAAGCTCAAATAGGGAGAGGAAAATAAAGATCCACACGTGAGGATCAAACAGGCTTTACAAGTGAGGGGATTTACGAGGAAGAGATAACAAATCAAACAAGGTTATTTATGATAATTTTAGCAAATTAGCTGAAACTATACTTTTTATTTCATCAAAACATGATCTAATTGGTCATCCCCTTACACGTGTTATATCGTCACCAAAACCCACTCAAAACCAACTGAAATAGACATGAAACTTCCCCGAAACTACTATCAAACTACGACTACTTTAAGCACTTTTGACTTTCCTACTAAAGTATGATTTCTAAACTCACTAGAATTCAACCCAAAAAAGCCCGTACATGAAGAAAGAAATCTCAATTGTTCTAGGACTTTTATGAAGTTTAAGCATTGTTGAGGGAGACAAGGATCCTGATACCAAAAAGAGCCATAATCCATTAGGGAATCCTATCATAACTAGCCAACTAGGAATATTAACTCTTTATAAAATCCTATTGAGTAGGTATTCTAGATAAATAGATAATACTCAGGAATCCTAGTTTGATTCAGAATCACATATAACTATAGAATTCAAATGGAAGCGGGAATTCTACATTGCTTAGTAAACCTCCTACCACAACTAGAATTGAATGGCACAAAATAAACACTAAAAGATTTAGAATCACCTAGGACTCTAGTCTTAGATGAACCCCTACATGCTCCTGCATGAATTCTCCATGGGTTGGAAAATTCTCAACACTATTGAGATGATTTGGTGATGAACTCGATTAATCATACAGATGTATTGCAGAAGTGGACCTCTTGATCATGTCTTCAAGACATTGCTCCAACCACTCTGACCCATCATACCGGATCAACTATTTGATGATGAAAATTTTCTGCTACGTACTCACAATCAAAAGCTTTGTTTAACATATCAATCCAAAAATATGGTAACTATGCCATACTAAGTTCATGGTGGCGTTTAACACCTTTGTTGTATTTGGAATATTCTGCTTCTAACTAATTTAAAAGTCTTCCACCTTTATATAAAAATAATCCAGTGTACCTGTTCTGAACAATTATGAGGGTTAGTAAGAGAGTGCATTATCAAGTGAGAACCAAATTAGTAAAAGTGTGCAATATCAAGCGAAACCCAAATTTTATTTCAATAAAACCAAAAGTGATCAACAGTTTCAGCAACCTTCCAAAGTCTGAGTCAAAGGTTCTTCAAAATGGTCTAGTAGATCAAAGATGCCACAACTGCCATGTGCAGGAAAGTTTAGGAAACAAAAAACAAAAAGGTCTAGTAGGTTTGGGTTATAGTAAAACATGAGCTAGTATTATGTTATACTATTTTTTTTTTCTTTACTATCTTAAAATTACAACATACATATCAATTTGAATTGAGAATATATAGTGTAGCATGAAACAGAAAAGGACGACCATTTCTAAATATCAGTAAATTTTTTAAGAAAATGGCATAATAATTACAAATTCCAACAAACAAAAACCAACTTACTTCTTGTCTGAAGAATGTACCCTTCTTCTCTTGAAAGATCTATTACAGATCCAAGTGGTAGCTTGTATTCATCTTTGAACAGGGTTGTAAATCTGCAACAAGATGTCTTCTTAATTCTTATAACAATTTAAATAATTGAAGGCACGTTCATTGGATAACCTTAGCTATTGAATTTTATATAACCTAGATCTTACTAGGTAGGTTTAGAATTAATCCGGAGGGCTTTAAAGTCTAGGTTTAATTAAAGGTTACTCGCAGTAAAGTATTATGTGCAGAAATTGTTTAACATGCTGGCAATACTTCAATGTACTAAGATTCTATCACGCAGCTGAAATTATATATTAAATGATCCATAATCGAGAAGCCAAAATTGGCAAAAAACTGATGAAATCAACCATGAACTAATATGGTCAGGCCTCTAAAACATGCAATGCGGGGCACTGTGAGTGCTGTTATTACTCAAAATATGACAATAATAGAGGAGATATGTTGCTGAGGTGACAAAGGGTAACGTCCAATATGAAGAACAAAGGAACAGCAGGATAAAGCAAAGAAAATTTTCACCATGAGAAAAGGTCAAGCCTCTGCAAGTCGAAGTGCATCCAACGGCAGATGCCATGGAAGCTTTGAACATCCAAATAACCGGCAAGAATGTTCAAATGACTAGTAGGAAAGGCAGAAGTATGAACATAGAAGAGACAAAGAATCGGATGAAGAATCATGATGAGATGAAAATAAATCAAAAGAGAAGGATGCTCTCTCACACAAAATCAATCACAACTATGAAATGTCCACGAAATTTGGTTGGAGGCCTCCTTTATAACTTTTCCATGTAATCACTAAATGGACTGAAGATTGTAGAAGAATGGGGCTAGAAAGAGAGGCAGCCCACAGGAAATAACCCATGTGAAAAAGACCGTAATTGAAGGGATTATATAAAGAGGCGTGGATAAAAAATATTATGGACGAATCCCCATAAATGACCATAATGAGTATACAATGTAACCAACTTGATCAAGTTTTACCAATACGCTATGTCAGTTAAATTGTCATGGTCACTAAAAAGTGACAACTTAAGTGGGTGTGGACCGTGTGGTCAATCCCCATATCATGGGTAAAATATCAATATATCTCATGATACAGGCCTGGTTCTCAACATGAAAAGGTGCTGGAAAGTTGATAACAAGACTGAATGGGTTAATCAACTAGTCTGATACTAAATTGAAATAATCTAATAAAAAAAAGAAAACAAGGAACCCTAAGGCAGCCTACATTAATTATGGTTTATGGCCTTTTGAGGATAAACATGCTTTCACTTCAGAAGAAAACACCCACAAACAATCAACTGTACAATAATTTATCAACTTTAATATTAACCCAAAATTAGGAAAAGAATAGAGCCCAAACTAAATATCTGAACCCGTTTGATAACTTTAATTAGTTTAATGTTAAGATAGGCTAGGGTACAGTGGAATAAGAATGAAAAGTTAATCATGAGTCTGAAAAAGGAAATAGAGAAGATGATGGATCAAGGTTGAAAGAATATAGTAAATTAGTAATCGACTAATAGGATAGAAAAGAAACGGGACGAGAACTTATTCAAAGGAAAAGAAAAGAGGGGAAAATACTTAGGAGAGGAAGAAGGGGAGAGAAAGGATCCATAGAGGAGAAAGATACCATACCAAAGTAAGCACCACACAAAAGAATATAAAGCTAAATACAAAATCCTAGCCATAACACCCATATTCCTATACCTTGGCAATAAATGAGAACCTCACGAAACAATTCAAAGATAAATACAAAATCTTAGCCATATCAACTATATTCATATAACTTGGCAATGAATGATAACATCACGTCAGCCACTTGGATAGTCTAAAGTAAACAAGAGAGGATCATGTAATATAAACATTGCCTATCAAAGATGTAAGAATATTGTTGTAGCAAGTGTTAGAGTGTGTACATATTTACTTAATCTGTATAGGTTTATTAGCTCCTTGGGTATGCTCACACTTGGTGACCCAATCCTAGCCTTTGTATAGTCATATATAGGGTCATTGCCCCAATGAGTAAAGTGATTCATTCTCTTTGTTCCCAAATCTAACATGATGTCAGAGCCATGCCCTAGGTTTTCTTGAGCTCATCTACCTTCCCTCATTCTTATTCCCCATTTGCTTGAGCTGCCTTCAATGCAATCGAAGTGATATCGACGGCAACAATTCATCTTCCTCTGGTAGAAGCCTCATCTCTGCTGACAAAGTAGCTCCTCCAATCTTCGGTTGTCGGATATACCAATATGCGATCTAGTAGAATTGTGATAGCATGATTGTGCTCTTCATTGCAAATGTAGTTGTCTCACCACAGGAAGCGCGGTGATATTTCCCTCACCTCCCCACCTTCTTCATTGCGGCTAAAATCAGATCGGGTGACCTTCATCGAGGCATCGATGCATCGACAGGGATCATAATCGGATATCGTCGTATCGACCTACATTGAGGAATCGGGAGGGGTCTCTATCGACAGGAATAACTTCGATGGATTCCTCCATTCCCTTTGTCGGATTCCTTCATCCCTCCCTGTCTACGTCCTACAGTGAGGCAGCTGTTAGGTTTTCTGCACGAGGACAAAGAGTCAAAGACTCACAGTCAAATTCGGATTCACGGGCCAAGTTATTGGAGATCCGGGATTCTGAGTAGTCTGATATCTCTGAAGGTCTGACTTAATTCACTTAAATGAAATGCTAGTTGGTTGGTTGTTGGTTTTGTTTAACCCAACGGTTCACTACACAACGATCTCTCCGCCAGTTCATACTGGTTGGTTTAGTTTAATTGCAGTTCAGTGGTTCAATTGCATAGCGGCCACTATTCAGTGTTTCAGTGATTCAATTTAACCCAGCAGCTCACTGCACAACATCCAGCGGTTCAGTGGTTCTATTGCAGTTTTGTCAACCGGTTCAGCTCCTGTTTGCTCTTAGTTTTTCTAAAAGTTGTTCACTTCAAGAGCTTATTGATTTCTGCTTATCTGCACAACAATTTTCAGCCTTCTGGAAAGTGTTTTTCTTGACAGCAGCTCCAAACTCCAGCAGCTTTTTTCCAACAGGCTTCTCCAACTACTTTAGCTTCAGCTTATTAACAGCTATAGCCTCAGCTTCTTTGGACAGCAATGGCAGCTTCTCTAGACAGTAGCTTTCAGCTTTCTACAGCTTCAATTTTTTGCTTTTCTGCACATTATGCTCTAGTCTCCGACCGTGGAGGTGATAGTCATTTTACAAGGGACCGCCGACGTACCAGAGACCGCCGATAGTCTACTACCTTGTCCACCTAGACCTTTGCCATCTCTCAGCTTGCTGCTCAGTTTAAGCAGTTTCAGTTGGCCCTTTCTCTACAGCAGAGCTCGGCCCCTACTGATACTGCCTTCGCTATATGAATCCTGGACTCTGGTACTTCACACCACTTGACTTCTAATGCTTCCGCCCTCACTAATTGTGGTTGTGCTTTCCCTGAGCTCTAACTTCCCACTGCTGATGATTCCCCCTAGACAATTTCCTATCAGGGGGTAATCGCTACCCCCTCTGACCCCAGTGATTGCCTTACACAAAACTCCTTTAAGTTTTAACCCACTAATTCAATGCTATGAGACCCCACCATAACTTGATGATTTTTTCCATCCATTGAAGACCAAGGGGTGGCTCCTCAATCTGCAAAGATGGGCCAATGGATTGTGCTGTATTAATTGCTGAAAATAAAAAGATCCCAATCGTATGGGATTAGTAAAGACTTTTCAGTCTGTAAGTATGTGTTACCTTCATTGTAAAGTGAAGTTTTGATGAATAAAATTTATATAGAAAGAGTTTCTCTTCTTCCCAATTTCTCTTGGTATTCTGCAGAATCAACAAGGTACCGAGGCCCTTTACTTGGATATGGTCTTCGTGAAAGTCAACAAGTTCAAGGAAGGTTGCGTTGGATTGTTGTTCGTCGTGCTCGCCTCTACACCACCCTACATCAGTTGGTATCATATCTTGCGCTCGTTCCTTCACCATCCACCAAAAAGATGTGGTGGTCGGGAGATCCCAGTGGATTAGGCGTACGAACACGATGATAGGGATAATCATCCCCTTTGAAGAATAGTGGCTTGTTGATGGCATTGCCTTCCTTTTGAGAATCCATCAAGCAGAAAAGGCAAGCACACAGATACTACATATTTGCAATAAGGCACAATTACTAACAAGGAAAAAGCTAGAGAACAAAAGGGTAAAAACCCAAACCAAGAACACAAGGCTCTGATACCAATTGAGCGGGGAGCGAGGGGGACCCTCTTTCAATTAAAACTCGAAAGCCTCGTAAAACAAAATGAGAGTCCCCAAATGGCACAAAACAACGACTGGGGTCGGAAACGAAAGCCAGCAACAAGATCGAAGGCTGAATCAGTTAGGGCTACAACTTGGGCGGGTTGGACCTGACCCAACCCAAGCCCAACTCGAGTTTTGGGCGGGTTTGGGTTGATGTATTTGAAAATTGGGTCGGATTAGGGTTGAAAAAATACAATCAGAGTTGAATTCGGGCTGATCTTGGGTTGAGGGATCGGGCAACCAGACCCAAACCAAACCTGAGTACTTATGTATGTATGTTAGTTTGTGATACATAGGTAACAATCACAGCCATCCCAAGTACTCATATGTTGAGGGTTGCAATCACAACCATCTATTTCACCAAGTCCCTTTTTTTTTGCTTCTTGCTTATCAAATAAAGACATTATTTGTTGATCTGAAATACATACAAAAGTTGGGTATACATAGCCTCATATGCAGCCCTCCTTTTATCACTCTCTAGCCATCGTAGCTTCATGCAAGGAGTCATGGAAGATATGAGCTCCAAACTTGAAAAACCTTGCAACTCTTTCTCCTCTTGTTGGCTAGAGAGTGATAAAAGGAAGGCTGTTTATGAGGCTATGTATTCCCAAAAACCCTTTGAGAAAGCCTTGGAATCTAAACCCTAAGCCCCCACATGGTTTGGCCTCAATTAGGAAAGAAATCCCCAATTCTGGAGTAGTTCATGCGCATGTCTTGGTCAGGACATGTGCATGTGCTGATATGGAAATAGCCCGACAAATCAGATACATATCTGGGTCCATCAGGACGCTAGCAGGTTTATGCCATGCACATGGAGCAAGTTTTCCATGCGCAAGGAGCAAACCGAGAGGAGGGGTGAAATCTCCTCTATAGTTCATTCGCATGGAGACCTGTAAATAGGTCAACATGCGCAGAGACATATGCATGTACTATACAAAATGCCACAAGCTGCCAAGCCCCAGATTTGCTCCAGTTTGTAATAAGTCATCATGCGCATGAACTATACAGAATCAGCACATACTACTGTCTAGGCCAATATTGAACCCCGGAAACCGCTAAAAAGCATCGAATCAAATCCAAAATGCAAATGTATGCATGGAAATACAAATTTGCCTCGGAAGAACAATGAAAATGTGTTATACTTTGATGCACTGACGATTCGGAAATAAAGCAATGCGATAAATCCAATAAACCACAATAAATCATTTTTGGGTTCAATATGCCTTATAATCCAACCTTAAAGTTCATTTCCATACAAGAAAGAAGTTCATATCTTTTGAGTGTGGATGGGGTGTGTCAAGTCTTCAGATGCTTCGCTTGATGCATGCGTTATTAGCAATAGATCTTTGGGCTGCATAGGAACGCACTAACACGAGGACGTAGACGACGGCGCGATGCAAACACTTACAAACTGAGAACTTGTTTTTAGTCACACAAGTTTCGCCAACTAATGGTGGAACTATACTAGGGTTTCATCGGGTACCTGAGTCTAACCCAACTTGATAGCAAACAGAGACATCTTCCACCGTGAAAAGCCCTAGAAAGGTCGTCGCCTATATCTGATGCAACTCCGTTGGAGATGCAGGTGCTTCAGTTGTTGGAGATGGATGCCTGCAATTCGATATCACAAATGATTTGATATGAAGGAGATGCTAGAATGATTTGATGTCATCGGAGATGCAAGATGCATGCAAATTGCGATGCGTGCAATGTGATAAGATGTAGATGTTGTGATGCTTCGCTCAATCGAATGAAGGAGAAAAATTCAAATGCGATGCCGTCGAATAAGTTGTAATGTCCACGTTCAGTCCAAGTGGGTGATGATGGATGTGAGGTAATGGTGAGGTCCCCGATTGGATTGAACCTCGCTCAAATACCAAGTGAACTCAGAGAGAGAGAGAGAGAGAGAGAGAGAGAGAGAGAGAGAGAGAGAGAGAGAGAGAGAGAGAGAGAGAGAGAGAGAGAGAGAGAGAGAGAGAGAGAGAGATGAATACTATACGCCAGGGAAAAAGCCCAAAATATATCAATGTACAGAGAGGATAGAGGGGTGGGATCACCCAAAGTGAGCTTAACCCGAGAGTAGGAATAAGCCTATAAAAAGACTTAGGTGTATGTATACTCTAACATCAATGTTATATAGTCATAGTGTAGTCTTGCCACTTCTAAAAAGACGTTGATTTATGAAATTTACACATGGGAGTAATAGTGGTGCTCAAGAAGCTCAGGAAATGCTTTCATTAGTATATCTTATATGAGACTAGTGCGAACTCCCGGGTAATGCCCATGAAGAGAGCAAGAGTGATGGAAAGGGAAGAGGGGAGGTCCCGGTCTATAGATCAGATGTTTCAAATCCCCATCCACTTAACGAACTTAGATCTTATGGTCCAAATCCAATTCCCATAGTTACTGTGGCGAAACAGTTACCAGATGGCTCGTTATACATTATAGTATAGATGTTGTGCAAAGCCATAAAGGGCATCATTTAAGGTGTGCATCGTAGGTAAGCAATCCAAAAGTATGGATGTGGACGATCAGAGTAAATTGACATGGGTATGTCCGTAAATGGGGCATGGATATTTGCATGACAATAGTGAGTCCATACGCAACTCCCAGCATGGCTTACCAACTAGTCAAGACTAATGTTCACAATATCCACTACTCCTAGCAGGCAAGGGTAGGATGCAAGATAACTAAATCCATGTCCCATCTACTTGGGGTCGGCTTTATGAATCCTTCTTCGCCATTTATTTCTATTTAGGGCTACATCAGTTGTCAATGAAAGTTTCTCCATGTCTTTTCTAACAACCTCCATCTATGTTATTCTAGGTGAAGCCCCCCTCCTTGGACCTTCCAAAATCCGTGTCTTAACCAACTCATTTAATATTTAACCAGGACATTTGACCCAAGTCCAACTTGAGTTATATTTTGTACGACACGAACCTGATTAGAAGCATACAAGTTAGCTTTTGTGCATGTCTACCATACTAGGGTCATCTTCGGTCTTCTTTGCAAACGACCGAACCCTATTAATTCTCCTACATTATTTTCAATATGCGTAGGTTAACATACCTGACAACTCCATCTTTCCTGTGCACATTTGTTACTTATTTGCCCGTTTGGTAAATTATTAAACCGAAACAACATAAAAGTGCTATACTTCCTTTTAGAACTTATTAGAAATCTAACTAGTAGGATATGATCATTATAATAATAAAAGGACACGTCCACAATCATTTCTATCATTTTATAGCCTCCCCATTACCAGAGAAACCAGGGAGAGAGAGGGGGGGGATCCTATTTAATTTAGTTATTTTTAAAGGCTTGCATGGTAGAGCCAAGTGGCAAAAGAAATCAACTAGGGTATCTCTTAACCATCATCTACAATCGAACCATCAACTGTTCCATTAACATTTCATTGCCACACTTGTTGACATCTATGATTCCCTTGATTTCTCTATGACTTAGGATAAAGCTTCAGGTTCGAGCTTGCAAAGGTAAAAATGTTTTGACCATTTTGGGTTTCTGATTGTTTAGGCAAAAACTAAATTTAAGAGAGATTAGGAAAATAAGGCTAAACAAAATATCTAAATAAAAATGAAAATAGGATAGTATTAGAATTAAAACAAACTAATTAAGTAATTTTTTGCCACACTTAGGAAGAAGTGACACATTTTCAGTCTTCTGAAAGCGAAATTGAGCGAAGGTAATAGAGGAGTTCTTGATTTAACAAATCAAACATGAAACTTGGAACCCCCTACTCTATCCCTATGAAATATTTGAATAAACAAACGTTCAGGTTCAGGGCGGGTGCGTGGGGAGGTCCAATAGCTACTCAGGAGGTCTTATTCTAGGGAATGATCAACAGGACAAAAAATGCATCATTAATATGGAAAAGAAAGCCAGACAAGACAAATAGCTTTTTGAGGCCAATGTTAGACCATGTCATGTCAGAATACAGTTTCCTGCAACCAATCAGATGTCATGAATAACACGTATGAATGACTATACATGAAAAGATAGTTTTTTTTCAGAGAAATGTTCCCATAAGGCATACCTTACCATAAGGTGGCAGACCTTGCGCATCAGAGCCGTTCGATGGCAGGCAACCCAACAGGTGAATGTAACTCAACCCAAACTGATGGTGCTCAATGCATAGGCCCAGTCACCTTATGGTACGGGACACCTTATGGAACCAGTACTCTTTTTTTTAAATCCAATATATCCATTTTTTAGCAACCAAAAAGCGCAACACCCCCCCTCCCCAAAGGCCCCATAACTTTATTCTTAGTTACATAAGCAAATACCTCAAGTTTAGAGGAAAAATAGCATCGCAAAAGGAACAAGAGAAAAAGCTACCTTTGAAGCAGTTCTTTGTTATCTGATCCACTGAACTTTTGGAGCCTGCTTCCTACAGACTCTTCAAAGGCACTCCTCACTGAGTGAATACTCAGTCTGCCATATACTATTTGAAGTCTAACTGTCATCTGTAAATCTCGATCTAAAACATCTGCCATGAACTCCTTATTTTCCTTGATTTCAGAAACCGAAAGGGTTCCATATTTGTCACTCAATCTTTTCACGTCATTATCATCAGCATAAACACCTGTAAAAGTGCGAAAAGATTTAATACTAGGACTAACACATTTCTGCACAACTAAGGCATGCATAAGCATCTGCAGATACAACAAAACTACATGCAATAAAAGGAAACACCACTTGAGTGGTGGATTGAAAGATTATGAAATGATTAGACAAACACTTCCATAAGTTGCTTAAAGGATTAACCATTTTGAGCAACAAAAGTAGTAAAGATCCTGACAAGGATAAAATAATGAAATGAACACAGGTCGCAATGGAAGTATATAAAGATAATATGAAGATTTTAAAATTTTAACTAACATTGTGCTGAGATTTTAGGAACAAGGAAGATGTTGAGTATATGCGAATCATCTCCTTACAAATTTATAAAACCTGTTAGACCTAAAAGGAAAAGAGAGTGAAGAGATTTAGGAGAAAAGAGAAGTACTCAATGGGGAAATGGCCCTACATATGTCTGTACAAAGGATGGCATCACCCAAGGTGAACATACCCCAAAAGGCTAACTAACATATACAAGAACTAAGAGTATATATACACACTTTAACCCCCCCTCCCCCCTCCCCAATCCTCATCCTCCTCTCAAACTCAAGGTGGATCATACACCAAGAGTGCTATGATAGTAGAGGCCACCCACCATACGCCTAGTCCCAATCATCCTGCCCGTCCGAGGATCCTACACAAGACAAGACAAGAATGAGAAAGAGGTGACAAATCCCAAGTCAGCAAGCCGGCTAATAGAAATCAAATTGCTTGACAAGGATGGAGTAAAAAGCATGCCAGGCAGAGAAAGACGACCACTGGGGTCAGAGGAAGTAGTGAAAGTCTCATGACAAGAAATTGGCAAGAGGGAACCATTAGCAGTGCGAAGCTGGAGCTTTGGGGACGTTATCGCAATAAATGAATGTGGAAGAGTCAGAAGTCAAATGGTATGAGGCACCCGAGTCTAGAATCCATGCAGTAAAAGCAGTACCAGACTACTAGTAGAGGTCGGGCTATACTGTAAAGTAAGAACTATGGTTGGACATGGGCCGGTTCACGAGCCTCATTTTATACTATATCGAGTCAGGCTTATTCAAAAATATCTATTTACTAGGCCCAAGACCGGCTCGTGGCCACCCCTAGTAAGACCTAGCTGAAGCTATTGAACCTGAATAGTAAGCTGAAAGAGATCAGAAGTCGAGGTAGAAGAAGCAGTAGACGAAACATCTAACCAAGCTTCTGCATGCGCAGATAGCAGGTCCTTGACATGGACCTATTTCTTGCAGTAGGACACCAGAGTTTACCAGCAGGCCACCGCTCACCAGTGAGTCGACAGTTCCCATTAGAATGAACATCACCTCCAGGGGCACGCTGTGTGAAAGGAGGTGGAGTGGCAAGCACTCCAGGATCGGAGACTATGGCACAATGTGCAGCATGAGTAACCAAGCGCCTCATCAGTGAGTCGACGATTCCCAGTAGAATGAACATCACCTCGGGAAGTAGCTCAGACAAAGCCTCGTTGAATCTTGTTCCCTAAGTCGTGTTACTCTTGAAGCATTTAAGAAAGCTTGTAGGAAGGCAAATACCTGGTAGAGGTCCGATGATGTATGGATATCAATTCACAAGTCTCGAAGTAACTGCTACGAATGAGAAGCAAATCTTAGTAGAGCAAGATCGCCAAGTATATACGACCAGGAGAACAACAAGGCACTCCTTGAACAAGGTGCTACATGTCACAGGTCAAAAGTAGAACACCCAGTATGTCCAGCGAAAAGGATAGCGAAAGAACAACACCATGGTATTAAGTGAAGCAGCAAAGGAAAAATAAGGGTGTTTTTTTTTCAAAATAATGTTTATAAAAGATAGCTAATAGTATAATACTAAAATGGAGCCCTCTCTTCTGTGTTGTGACACGTGGACCTCTTTTGATGAGCCAGAATCCTTCTTCCGTGTGTGAACGCGACTCTCACATAAATCCTATTAAAACTCTACTATAAAGATGATAAATACTCATTCAAATGCATTTAATAGTCATTTGATGTTAATTAGGAAAATCATTAGTACTATATTTCTCTCTCTAACAAGTATTCTCTGTATCTAACAAGTGAATTACACCCCGAAGAGTGAATCACACACGCTCCAGATTGCACACTTCTTCAAAAGATTGTGATGTCGTGCATCAAGGCCAAGTGGTGTGCATCAAGGTCATCCAGGTATTGCCCGGGTTTCTTACTAGTATTTAATTCAATAACAGATGACCATAAATATTTATCAAACTAGAGCTCTAACAGCCATGTGTCAAGTTAGAGCCAAAAAGCTCCATGCCACATCGATTCTCTTTTTTTATATGCCTAATAAACCCTGCATTCGGAATATCTGGTTTAAATTCTGTATTTCGGATATCGGGTTTAGTAGAAACACTACTTTGTATTGAAACTGGGCTCACACTTAGCTTTTTTGAAACCAGATCTCCATAAAACCCAACATTCTGGATGTCAGGTTAATCGGATATAGGAAGAAAAAAAAAAGAGAACATCCGATGTGGCGCGTGCTTTTCAGCGACAGTAGGCCACGTGGCTGTCAAAGCGCTAGTTTGTTAAATATTTCTTGTTTGCTGCTAAAGATTTAAATATTTATTTTTTAATTATTATTTTGAAAAATATGCCAAAAAATAAAGGGGAAGTTTGGCATAAGTCCTTTTTGAGAGATGGCTTATAGTTGCAGGACACGTTAATTTCGAAATATAGCTCAAGTCCCTCCCAACGAATATATACTCTTTCCGAAGACGAATGTATACTCTTTCTGAAGACGAATGTATACTCTTTCTGAAACAAATGTATACTCTTTTTGAAGACATTCAATATATACTCTTTCTGAAGATGAATGTATACTTGTAGAGACTTTAGCTAATATAGTAAATTATGGTGTCTTGCGGTTAATATTGCAAAATAGTTAAGGACCTATTCCTAATTTGCCGAAAATAATTGGGAGCAGTGTAAGCTAGAGCATTTAGTGTGAGGAAAGGACAGTGAAGAAGTGGGCATCGATCAAGAATGTGAATCAAAAATTTAGATCAAGAGTAATAAGTCCTCAAACCAAAGAGACAAGCACTACGTTTGCAAGCTAAATGTATGACAAGGACTCAAAAAACCTAAGAATCAATGTTCTTCAACGGATCAGAATAAAGAAGAGAGATGCACCGATCCCATCCTCCACTCCTGCAAAGTCTTAGTAGAGAGAAGAGGGTGAGCATTACCAAAGGCATAGACGTCGATGTTCTTCAGCCCAAACAAGCTCTTCCTCCGCAACCCGATGCCTAACAGGCGGCGGGTGCCATCCAGCACGGCGGGGAAAGAGGCGCCGGTCTTTGGCTCTACCGTTGTTCCGGTGGCACCGTCGGAGAGGGAGAGAGAAGCCCAGAACGGAGAAGCGCCGCTCCACGGCTTCTGGAGAGAAGGGTCCGCTCGGTTTGCCGATTTGAGAGAGAGGACGAGACCCGTACCGAGCCCGACGGCCGCGACAGCGGCGGCGGCAGCTGCCATGGCTGAAGGGAAGGGAGAGGCTGCATTGGGCCGGTGCGGCTGCTTTGGGGGCTGACGAAAGGAGAAGGGGAATCGGAGGGAGACCATGGACTTACCTGCAGGCTGCAGCAACACAAATGTTGCTTCTGGCCAAATTTAGACCATCCCCAGGGGACTCCTACAGCCGCTCCCTATTCCATGATATAGGTTCCGAAGGGACTCCTCAAGCTGCTCCCTATTCTAGGTAGTCATATGATCTTTTTTAACAAAATAGAGAGCTATCTTTTGGAACCATATCAAAGGGACTCAAGCCACTCCCTATTCTAAGATATAGGTTCTGAGCTTCTAACATATGATTGCCAATGTTGTCCGTAAATCCAGAAAATCATCGAATTGACAGAACTACATATCGATGAAATTTCACTTTTGAACGAAAAAGTTTTATTTTGATTGTTTGGTTTCATGGAAATGGGCAGTCAGAAACTGGCAGTTCTGCCAATTCAATAACTTTCATTGTTTGCATCATAACTATTTTACATGAAAATCTGATTGTATATCATATTGTAACCCATATATATTTCCTCCAGTTCTGTAGTGGTGGGCCTTTTTTCACACTAGTGGCAAACTTTTCTACCTGTGGGGTTATTAAAAATCGAGGTATTTCTTTCGCTCTTGTGGCGAGTTTTGATCCTTGGTCTATTTTATGCCGGCGCACTAACATATGATGTACTGACCACCATAGCCATTAAAAAAAATATATATATTATTATTATAGTTTATAGAAGTATTATATCATGTATTACGGTATAGATATATTATAATACATGATATATAATATATACATAATTATAGTATATAATCTAGAGATTTTTTTCAAAATAATATTTAAAAAAAAATAAACAAATAGCGTTTGACCAAAAGTAATTACTATTCTAGCGCTCTGACAGCCACGTGGCATATCAGCGTCGTAAAATGAGTCACGGTGTTTTGTTTTCCTGTTTCAAGAAGAACCCGGTATTTGGCTTACAGGGTTTAAACCCGGTAATATAGATACCAAGTTTACCCGAAATCCAACGAGAAAATGACTAAGTATGGGAACCTTATATAAGGGGGCTTCGATTAAACTCGGTGTTCAGAATACCGGGTTTAAACCCTATAAATATAGGTTTCTACTTGAAACAGAAAAATAAAATAAAATCACAACTCGCTTTATGCGCTGACATGCCATGTGGCTATCAGAGCACTAAACTGATAAATACTTTCGATCAAAGGTTATTGAATTAAATATTTATTTTTAAAATATTATTTTGAAAAAAATCTATATAATCTATTATAAGAAATGACTATATTTGTGGTGCAGATACAAGTAGGGAGACAAAAGAAAACAGGTGGAGGCTCAAAGCAGTTTAAAGAGGAATCTGTGAACAGAAAAAAGGAATTACGAAGTCATAAGAGATTATTGAGTCTAAAGAAGATCTGTCAAGAAAAAGAGGAATTAAGAGGAAGATGTCAGTAATAAAACATTTATGAGCGTGACATAGGGGTGGTAATGGGTCGGGTCGGTGTCGTGTCTAGTTTCGGGTCGTGTCCAAAACCCCTAGACCCAGACCCGTTTAACTAATCATGTAGATTCTAAACCCGTACCCGACCCATTTATAAACAGGTAGACCCGATAAGACCCGTTTACCACAGGGGTTTATTCAGTTGACCTGATCTAACTCAACTGATAGACCCGCTGATACTATATATTATAGTATGAGATTGCTAGTAGACCCGACCCAACCCGGTGACTTTTAAACGGGTCTTTCTGGGCCTACCGTGTCCAGACCCTAAACCCAGACCCAACCCATTTATTAAACGGATCTATCGTGTCAACCCGTTTACAACCCGAACCCGTTTAGCCCTGACCCAGACCCGCTTAATTCGTGTCGGGTCTGCCGTGTCGGGTCCGAAATTGCCAGCCCTAGCGTAACGATGGAATATTTATAAGTTAGTCCTGGTATAGATTCTTGATTATTGATGCCTGACAACATGATCACGGCTGATCAAGCTTAAAACACTTGATCCCTTCATCAACTAGGAGAGAGATTAATGCCTGACAACATGAAGACCTTCCTTCTCTGAACCAAAACGATGGAAGGGGCCAACTGCTTCAGGTGTGTTCATAAGGTTAGCGTAGAGCCGCCTTCACGATCATTGTTTCGATAAAAACTTTAGCTTAAAGGACTCCCATCATCTCACAGTCCCAAGTAAATGCCTCGGAGTTACGACGGCCTTAAGAAGCTCGAGAGCAAAGGAGTTCACGACGTAAAAAGCAACGGCAACGATCACTGCTGCAGTTTCCCGAGCGGACGACTGCGGTGATCATGGAGGCGCACCTCCCGCCATACAGAGGAGGCACCTACAATAGCAGTTTTTGCTAGTCGTACTCAAGTTCGTCGGTTGTGATTGGCCTTTTGAGAGGGACGATGGATTTCTTCTCGACGTCTCGAGATAACGCCTTCCTCATATCTGGAAAAACGACACATAGGCCCTTGTGAGAATGCAAAATAACACACAGATCCTTGTGAGGACGCAACAAACATTGTTAAAACGATCGGAAGACAGTCGTGCGATGAGATTCCAAGTCACTCACCCAACCCATCCTCCTCCCCGGAGTAATAACGCAGAACACGCCGATAGATCACATACCCCAGCTGTGCGAGTCACAAATCAAAAAGACAATAAAAGAGTAGGTTTACTATATTACTCGACAATCGGTAAAGTCGGTAGTAGGAAGCAGACCTTCTCATACATCTTGATGGCTGGCATGTTGGATGCCCGGACGAAGAGATCCACAAAGTAAGCTTTATCCCTGCCAACAAAAACAACCCCTCTGAGAACACGAGGCAAATATCATCAAAAGCATCAAACTAAGAAAACCCATCCATCTTTATGGGACAGGCTTGGTCATTGTTTTGAAAGAAAAAACAAGACAAACTGATATCGACGACTTTCGATGTCAGAGTGGCAAATGACGTTTGAATGCTCACTATTTCCCCACTTTGCTTAACCAGGCATTATTTTCATTTAAGAACATAATCGGCTACAGGGGGTCTGGGGCACGTCAAAGATCCGAGAACAGAAAAAGAAAAATGGATGAAAATAAATGATTGGGGGGATCAAATTTTGAATAAAAGATGAACTAGATGAACACTAGCGACTATAAATACCATAGACTCCATGGCATTAGACTGACTCATGTGCATCACAAAGAGAAATGTACTCCAGTTTTGTGTTAAGAAATTATTCTCATAGCAAATTTTCCCCAAAGAAAAAAAAGCACCAAAGCTAGAACTGGCTATCCGTATATTCTTTACAAACTGATGTATCATCAATCATCTTCCAAGTCTTATCCCATCAACATGAGGTCAACCATATGGAATATTGACATGAATTTTCCGACCAACAGCAACGGTCAACCCACCCACCGTCATGCCGAGAAACATAAAAGGTCAGTTGGTGGGTAGACCTGCCTTATTTCAGGCAGTTTAAACAGCCATCCAAGGTTCCACTGGACTAGGAAAGAATTTAGAGGAAATGGGTCAAAGGCAAGAGTTAGCATAGGGAATTACAATCGTTTTCCTCATACATTATAACCCAAAGAGCTGAAATGAAACAACATTCCCATTCTTTAAAAACTGTTGTATATAACAAATAATTAGACTTTATAGCTTGAGCCCTCAATAACTCTTGTGGGCACACTCCAAAGCAACCCTCTATTTTTAGCACTACACTAAATAGAAATAACAGAATATGTAAATAAAATATTTTTTTTGTTGTCCTTAAACCTACATGTTATGAATTGCCCTAATGACTAATGAATTTACTTTGACCCTGGTTCCTTGGGTTTGAACTCAAAGCTATGTACAAGTGTACAACAACATTCTCCCTGGTTAAGAGAATGATATCTCCAACCTCAAAATCGTGATTACAAGAATTACATCCGCAGCTCCTAAATCCTTCATATTGAAGTGCCTAATCAGGAAGTTCTTGGTTTCCACCACAACTTCCAAGTTAGTTTCGAAGATTAACATATATCTACATAAAGGTATATGATCATGCAAGTCTGCTCATTAGCTTTAATGTATATGCGCTTGTCTGACTCATTAATCAAGAACCTACTCGAAGTTAACACTCGGTCAAACTTCTCGTGTCATTACTTTTTGTTTGAGACCATAAAGAGATTTTATTAGTCTACAAACCTTTTGCTCCAAGCCTTGCGCTATGAAGTCTTCAAGCTGATCCATATAAATTTTTTCCTCTAATTCACCGTTCAGGAATGCCGTCTTCACATCTATCCGATGAATTTTGAGGTTATGGATAGCGGCTAAAGCTATAAGCACCCTTATAGATGTAATCCAGATCACAGGAGAGCAAGTGTCAAAGAAATTCACTCTCCCTTTGCCTATTACCCGTTTTTATACCCTCCCTCCCTCTGTGTGTGTGTGTATGCGCGCACGCGCGCATGTGCATGTGCAATACAAGTATTGTGTATGTGTGTGCATGTGCAATACGAAATACTCGTATTTGTATCCATCTTAGACTAGACAAAAAAAAGTCTCATGCCTTGTTCCGGACCTTCCAGTGTCTATGTCCATATCCGTGTTAGGTAACATAGATCATCAAAAATAACTCATGCATAATATGCTTTAAATTTAAAAGAGGAATTGGGAGCTATTATGTTTTCTACCTTAGATCATATGATTTTTAAGGTACGCTAAAACATTAAGTAATTGTCTACAATTCCTTATGAAATTTGTCAGTAAGGGGTGCAAGTGGGACAAGTAGATTGAAGTTGTATTGAGCTAAGCTTAAGCTAATTCAAACCAAACTTGGACATGACATTAAACCCATAAGATGTGTAAGGGTATCAAATCTAGCCAATATTCTTGAAGAAGGTAGAATATGGGGCACGTGAAATCAGGTCAAACCCAGCATGGCTAGGTAGACCCAATATAGTCAAATACATTTCCGGCATATTGAGAATGTAGACTTGAACCAACTTCTGATCGAATTAGGCCTCGTGAGAACATAACGATTAAATGAGATTAGTTAGGGTCGAAAACCTAGAGCTGACCTACCAATGTGTACCCATATGGAAACATTAAGCATCATAATTCACTGTACTTGTGACTCACCTCCCTCCCCCTCCTCATCCACCTCAATCCTCCCCAACAAACAACACCCTTCCCTCTCACATAGGGCTTTACAACCATGAGTTATCAAAAACCTCTTGGATTGTGCATAAACACCAGAAATCATTTCCTATAAAATAGATTACAAATAACCAAACACCTTAAGAGTGATTTGGAATTTACTGAAATGAAATCCAAAATTTTATATTATTTTAAGATCAATTGCATACAACCAAATATATCCTCAGGTAAAACGCTAATGGTACGATTTGACTCACTCTAAGGAATGAACTCTTATCGGATCCAAACAATGCTCAAGAATCTCAAAAAAATTGCTCTAGAAAGTATACATCATAACCAGGTTGTGAATTAACCCGTACTAACCAGGTGCATGTATGGGAGTGAAGACGTGGAGTTCCAAACGTTTAGGAAGCAGGAGCATCTAATACAAATCAACAAAAGTATACTTAACTATTTGACGACATTTCCTGTTCAATGATTCAATGTCGTATTGGCCGGTTCAATCTACCGGTTGTTATGTGAGTCTGCATCGGTACATTAGCCACCCTAATACAAATAAAAGAAGAAAACAAAGATCCAACAAGTGATGCTCAAGTAGTTATCCACTATTACTTATCAATGGATAGAAAATCAAGATCACAGATAGCACACAGCAATAGATGAGCATGAAAATGCTGAATAAAGAAAGAACATGTGACTAGATCATCTTTTATCTTTCAGCACAAGTGATAGAATTGATTATATTCACAATCGCAGCCATGCAAAAAAATGGAGCAAGTCAACACACGAAATATGTATGAAAAGACCACTGGCATGCACCATGATGCAGATAACACCCTCAAATACCTTTTGGGCATAAAAACTCAGTCTCATGTAACTGAATGATACCAAGAACTTAACGTCACATAATTGAATGGAATTTTGAAGCAATAAAAATTGGTCAAACAAGCTAAACACAAGCATGGGCAACATGTAAACATGAATTTAAGCAGATACCACAAGAGAGAAACTAAGTTATGAATAATTTTCTACCAAACAGGAAATATTTTTTGAAATATGGTTCTTGTAGGACAATTACATCTTGTCACTGATGTCCTCCAGCATGTTCATGAGCTTTTTGGCTAATTGCTGTCTCCGATACTCTGAAGCAACGGTTACTGCAGTGACATGCCCATGCCAAGATTCACCTTGCCCTTCAACTTTTCCCATGACTGCAAAATGAACTTTTGTTAGTATAAGAAACAGTGACAATAATTTCAAATAGAACCGCAGATTCAAAATAGAACAAGATGCAAATGACCCATGCCCGATGTAAGTCGTGCATGGAAGTGTGTGCAAGACCTTAATGCAATATAAGAGTTCAAGAAGCGAATTAATTTAGCAAACAAATAAAGATTTAAACATATTCGAGCATCAATTGCAATATATAACAAGTAGGAGAATAAAGCATGGGAATGGTCTAAATTACTTGCACGAATTCCAAACACAATACAATATTGAAGAGATTCGATCGTTTGGAAATTACGAAATTCCTTTTGACTGGGACTAGTTTATCAATTAGTAGCAAAGTTCAATTCTCTTAAAGGATTTCAAAGATAATTTTCAAGCTTCAATTACGGTTTTCAAAGTCGCAGGCTTTATGATGTTGGTATGGATAACTGTAATCAAACAAACAGTTAGCATTTAACTCAATACAATAGTGCTAAGTTGAATTGGCTACAATAAAACAATCTTACCCAGGATTGTTGTGATTGTAGGATGCGGGGTGAAATGCAATTAGAAGATTGAAGTTCCAAGACAAGAAGGATTGCTTCTCAACAAGAAGTCTACACCACGCGATTATTGAGGTGAAAGTGCAAGGGCAAGCAGATGATTAAGGGAGCAGATCCCACAAAGCCTCAAACCTCTCCGAAATCACATCGGGTCTCGGCCTCGCACCGTTGATCTTCAAATCAAACGAAGAATGGAGAACAAATTTAAGAAATCATAATTTTCATTAATTAATGGTATTAACCATAATAGAGGCTTTGGCTCCCAAACAATACAACTTCTAGGACTTGGACTCCTAATACACTTAGAGACTTGGACTCCTAATACAATTAGGGCATGGTCTCCTAATACACTTAGGACAAGGACTCTTAAATCCTAATAACTTAGGACTTGCAATCCTAATACAAGGAGGACTTGGACTCCTAATACACTTAGGAAACCATAATAACATGGACTTTACATAGTGCAGAGTTTTACCAAATTATTTAGTACAAAATAGCAAATAATAAACTAAAAAGTAATATGAAAGTCCCTCAGCAATTGGGCCATCAGTCGAAATAGAGCTTGTCCTCGAGAATAGTGCATGACATGATATGCTCCCCATCATCAAGCAGGCACAAGAAGAGGAGGCTATCTCGAGGCCTAAGAAGTAGAGTTGGGGATCAAGGTCTTTTATCTCTAATCGTCACTTAAAATGTTACTTCAGAGAAGTGATGATGGATGAATCATCACCAATGATGATCAAGTTTTAAAATAAGGGTATGAGTATGGGTCTAAATCGAGCCCCAACATGGCTCGGTATCGGTCGGTTTGGCCAAAAACCATACTGACTTTTTTTAACTCCTAAAAATTCAAATAAATCAAAAAAAATCCTAATAAATCAAGAAAAATCCTAGAAAAAGGAAAATAATGTATATGTAGAGGGAGCATTAGGTTTATGTTTTTTCCATTGTGTTTAGGGTTTAGGCCATCTATAGTTAGGGTTTAGGTGTTAGGGTTAGGCCCTTTAGGGTTTAGTGTTTAACTACTTTAGTGTTTAGGTTTTAGGCCCTTTAGAGTGATTTGAATACTTTAGCATTTAGGGTTTATAAGTTAGGGTCTCGGTTTTAGGGTTAGGAAATCATTCCAACCAGTAAGAATTCCTCCAAAAGTTCCTACCGCATCACAAGACTCCCATGTATTAATTAAATGGTTTGCTTAAGAACCTAAAAAGAATGGAAAAAGTTTTTTCTAACTTAGTTTCTTCACTTCCTTTTAAACATACTACATTCACAAGCTATAGATAAGTAACAGCTAAACATCAACCTTCCGTTTATCAACATCTCCTAATCCCTTAACATTCCAACGACATTACTTTCATGAGAACACTGAACGAACACCCAACTACAAACAAAAAAAAGGAGAAACATAGGTCAAGAAGGAGGGAGTCGCTCGTTCTCCAAACTTCTAATTGTAAACAAAAACATCCTAGTAGCCAAAACATCTTCATTCTTGGCACAAACAACTCTACAGGAAAAGTCAAACAATAAGATTGACTACCATCTCAAGCACGGATCCCAAGTCTTCCTTGGTTCCTCCTTCAAGAAGAGGTCTTAGATGGTTCAAAAGAAATCACTGGTACGATGCCCACTTGTCCTCTTGTAAGGCTTCAACAATTGTATGTGGCTTCTACGAATCATTATCCTCGTAGTTTCCTAGGCAACAACCCCCAATGAGTAAGGCTAAAGCTTCTCTTCCTCTAGATCATCTACCAACAATGAGAAGTGCAATAGAAGCATTGGCTGAACCAATAAGACCTTGCATTCCAATCAAACCATCATTAACTTGGGCCTCGATCCGGATCTTTAAAAAAAAAGGATCTCCATACGAATTTGGTGAAATAATATTCTTAAATGTATCCAAAAACAAAGTCCAACTACCTAACTGACTCTCCTGAATTTCAAACTAAATTGATTAGCGTCCTACCTTTAGGACTGAAATTTAAGACTTGATTCAAATTTAAAGTTGAATTATAAATATGATTTTGAACATTCGCATCTTCAGTTGCAAAAATAACTATAGTGGTGAGATTATCGAGATAATGAGCCGCATGTGTTGAGCTTCGAGTTGGAAGAAGATGCTAACTCGGTAAGCCATCTCCGATTCATCCCCAGTTTGCTTGCTAACTCAACTAACGGATGAGACTATTTCCTATTGTCTCTAATAATGGCTCAATTGAAGACCAAGGCGACAGTATCTATGACCTAAGAGAGAAGATTTCTTGTGAGATTTTGAGGAGACCTAAGAAGCACTGACATGGACACGATACAAACACGCCGACCCGATATTTTTCAAAAAACCAGGATACAGACACGTTAGGGGACACACTGATATATATATATATATATATATATATATATATATATATATATATATATATATATATATATATATATATATGGGAATAAAGAACATGGTCCTCCCGACCAAAAGTGACCCAACACGCTAGTCCTCCCTTCAATTTGGGTGCCACATGGTACGTTTTAACCATATTTCTTTTTATGGATGATCAATACACTCTACTTAGATCAAAATTCTAAAAAAAAAACTTAAAACAACCCGATCAACGGTCGACAAATTTAACGGTAAACTGTAGCGTGCAAATAGCCCTTGCTATGGTTAATTTAAAAATGCCACTTGGCATATGTTTTTTCAAAATTTTTTTCATGATCATTGTTAGGAGGGATGTACCCACCTTGACCAACCCCTAACCCCGGTTAAAAAGTGCCATGTGGCACCCAAATTGAAGGGAGGATTAGCGTGTTGGGTGGTCAGGAGGACCATGTTCCCTATTCCCTATATATATATATATATATATATATATATATATATATATATATATATATATATATATATATATATATATATATAGAGAGAGAGAGAGAGAGAGAGAGAGTAGTGATACATTGCGGCCGGTAAAGTGCGGCACCCCCTTCGGGGGTATTTTCGGTATTTTTTTTGGGGGGGATTGATCACCCACCCTTGGATTGGACACACAAAAAATTTCAGCCCGATCCAAGACCTGTAGGCCGTCCAAATGTGTTGATCAAAATGGCGATAAAAATGAACGACCGATAAAAGATCAACACATTTGGACGGCCTACAGGTCTTGGATCGGGCTGAATTTTTTTGTGTGTCCAATCCAAGGGTGGGTGATCAATCCCAAAAAAAAAAAAAACCAAAAATACCCCCGAAGGGGGTGGCCGCACGTTACGGCCGCACGTTACCGGCCGCAATGTATCACTACTCTATACACACACACACACACACACACACACACACACACACACACACACACACACATATATATATATATATATATATATATATATATATATATATATATATATATATATATATATATATATATATGTAACAAGTTTAATATTATGATTCATAATCAAACATAAAGCTAATAGTTAACTAAAAAGTCTCTAACAAACATCAATAACATCATTACATCTAACATCATCAATGATTCAAGTGTATAGTTTCAAACTTTCATTACACAAAAAAGCAAGTAGAACATGCATAGAATCAACATCCATCAAGATCAATGTCAAGTGTCACCGCATCATCACCATCGACGCCATCATTCGTAAAGCCCACAGCCTCCACATCCGGCTCATCGATGGAAAGATTCGTAATCTCAAGAACCCCAATATCTTCAAATGATAAAAAAATCTCTCCGATAATGTTTGACACAGTCTGACACGCTCCGACACGTGTCGAACAACCTTTCTTCATAGAGGACACGTTTTTTGGTGTGTCCGACACGTGTCGAAGAGTGTCGGTGTCCTACAGGTGTCGGACACGGATACGTAGAAGTCCCGAGAGTGTCAGTGCTTCATAGGAGGAGACAAAGTGAAAAAAGTAACCTCAACTTTGAGTACTTCTTCATGATCAGTCATCATGAAAAGTAATCACTTAGCCTAAACCCTCCAGAGCATCAAAAATTAAGGTGGCATTCCACTCATGACGTGGTTAATCGAGATTTACAGTTTGCCAGTGGTAAAAGTCCTTGAAACTTCAGTCAGTTCTCAACAGACCATGGAATAAAAGAAACAGAACGCCTTCAAACTCAAATTGCCTTATATTCAAAGCATTCCAAACGAGAATAATTACAATGGGATTCTACAAGTATGAGTTCATGGCCGTAGCACGCCAATGTCACTCTGAGCCCCAAGTACACTGAATATGTGCAAAAAGCTCTGAACATATAACCATGGTTCAAAAAAATTTGAAAATTTTCAAAATTTCGTGAAATATTTCCATTTGCACCTTCGAAATGAAATGTGGGTAGCATAAATATTCCAAAATTTATAGAAATTTCCTAATCCCCCTAAATTTTGATCCCTAACTTCTAAACCCTTAAAACCTAAACCCTAGAATCCTACCCTCTAAGTAGACCGTTTGGCTTCTCCGTTGTGATTTTTTTTTTTTAAACATCAACCTAGAGAGATCAATTCAACGAAAAACGCATCCAAAGGTTTGTTCAATGAGATCGAATCGTACTACTCCAAAAGTTTTAAATATGGTAAATGATCTTATAAAAATTTCAATTAATTCATTTCTAGTTGTTTAATTGATAATATGATGGTATAAGACCATCAAATTTACCAAGTTTCAAGAGTTGATATTCTTGCACAGGATTTGGGATAAATTACTGAATTTATCAAATTTACTGTTCAAAATTTGGAGTTTCTTGACAAAAAATCAAAAAATCAGATCTTAATATTGATGGAATCACTCGAACTTTAGATATTTTATAGATATTGAACCGATATATATTTGTACAATATGCATAGAAATACATACTACATAGAGCTCCATACCCCTATATTATGTAGAAATATGATTTAAGAATTTCAAAGTATGTATCCATACTTGATTTATGATTGTTAAGAGTTTCGTTGAAAGATTCAATCATTTAAGTAATATTTCTATCATTTTCTATAAAGCTGCAAAGTCTGGAATATTTCTATACTGTCGAAATATTTCCATACAATATTTTCATATTCTGCAGTATGGAAATATTGGTCGAAATTGAAATTTCGAACTTGAGTCGTAAGCCTCCTAAAAAAATATGAAAATGAAGTTAAAAGTCTAGATTTGTGTCTAGGCGCCCCTAGGCAAAGGCACACATCTTGTGCTTGGCCTGGGCTGCTCTTGAGCTTTTGATTGCATAGCTCTCATCGCGATCCCTTCTATATTCTATTGTCCGTAAAAGAGAGGATCCGATAAGTTAGATTACATGTGCACACAAGAGGTGCACTTCTTTGCCCTCAAATGTTAGGAATATCTTCTCATATCACGTGTATTGATGTACATACATGAGGCGCAAATCGTTGCCCTCGAACGTCGGGAGTTTCTCAAATCATACAACTGATTTTTTCAAGCGGCATTCCACTGATTTTTTGCTTAATCCTGCTTAGAGTAACAAACCATACAAAACCCAAATCTTTCTCAATGTTGAATATTTTCCCTTTCATTCTGCACGATTACAATGAGAAATGGGGAAGAATAAGGTGAAAGAAGACTAGAATAAGCTAAAAGATCAAAACGTCATGAGCACTAGAGTACTTGCACTCTATATGGTTTACCTTGAAATTCTCAGAGCTTTCAACGATCTTTCTTAAGAAATAGTAGGGTTTGGCAATTCCTCAAAATATTTTTACAGGATCCCTTATTGTCATTTATAGTCGAGTATTTTCCTAATTTTTTATTAAAATTATATTTTTCGTGATTTTTGGCGAAATAAGAATATTTGGGTAGCATATTTCATATGGCCGCTGTTAACAAAAAAAAATATCCCCTTTGATATGGAAATACAAATGTTAGGAAAAGTTTAGAAAATGGGTCGATGTCCCAATGGAAAGAACCATGTCCTTAAATATCTAAATACTCAAATAAATCTATCATACACACCGATTGAAAGAAGAGCAAGCGCTATCAAAGAGAGATCGAGGTCGAGGGGCTCACTGTATCCCATGATTCGGCTGCCGGGGGCCTCTGCGACGTGAAAATAGTCGGGCCATCGAGCCAGGTACGTCATGTAGAAGGACATGTTGAACTGATGGGGAGAGAGAGAGAGAGAGAGAGAGAGAGAGAGAGAGAGAGAGAGAGAGAGAGAGAGAGAGAGGGGAGGGGGTTAGAGCGGTGATGGAAAGGGATGGAGAGGAGAGGGGCGGAGAGGGCGTACGGTTTCGGTGAGATGGTCGAGATTCACGTGGGCGAAGCGGAGGAGGTCGTTGCAGCAGAACCTGCGGATGGTCGTCATCGCCAACGAGAGATGAAGACAAGGAACCAAGACCCTCTGCCTGTTCTGCTCGCCGGAGATGGTCCTTTGATACTGGCCTTTCACTTTTCTTTTCTTTTTTCACTTTGTCACACCAGACAAGACTCCTTTATATATGCGGCTTTTTAATATTTGCACCGCATTATTCTCCAAGTACCACCTCACACCGCCACACCACAGCCCCACCCCCCCCTTGCATCGGCAAGCACTGCGACGTCATACTCAGATCCATCACCATGCATCACTCAGGTTAGCCATCTTCTTCATTTCCTCCTCCCCTTCCTCTTCATCCTTTTGCTTCCCACCCTCTATCTCCCGCCCAAAACCCTAACCACCACCTTGCAGACGTTGTTGGTGGCTACCGACCGACATCGTTAGTCTCTAGGAGCCAGCGACATTGTTTGAAACTGTTCGGTTGATTGCAACAGAATAGATTCAAACCAAAACCATATCGGTGGGGTGGCTCTCCCACCACCAGCAACGTTAGTCGGGTGCCATCAATGGCGTATACAAAATTCGGTGTTAGAGTTTCGATGGGTAGGAGAAGGGAAGTTTGGGAAGATAAAAAAAGGAAATGCAATATACATGAGCGATTTTTCTCTTAGAAAACTTATGCAACCAATGGTTGCTCCTAGGTTTGATGGTTTCTCAGTCGAGGCAATAATTAAAATGTCGGACAGAACTTATTCAAATTCAAGTAATAATAATAATAAAATAGCATCCGAGCTTGCGATCTGAAGCATAGGAACAATAAATACTTCATATTTTTCATATTATTATAATTACAAAAAAAATTCACAAATCTTGATATTATATCGTTTGAATTTCAATTAGCAAGGGAGATATGAGAGAGAGAGAGAGAGAGAGAGAGAGAGAGAGAGAGAGAGAGAGAGAGAGAGAGAGAGAGAGAGAGAGTGCTGATCCGTTGTGAAACCCACTAAAATGTGAAACCGGCTTAAATATGAAACCCTCGATAGAACCGTTCAACCCAATTGTAATGAACGGCTGATCCGCACTCTGTTGTGACCCATGAACCTACTTCTAATGTCGCAATCCCCAAGGTGTCAAGTCGTTGTCCCCCCTTTCTTCTCTCCGTCCTCTCTAAAACTACAATATCGGTTCCTCCTTCGATTGGCTTACACTTTGACACAAAACATAACTCATATATGTGTGAGTAAGTCCATGATATGAGGTTATCTTGTGAGCTTTGGATACTTCTACACAAACCTCTTAAGGCGTTGAAGATACTATGTACAAGCGGTTGTTCAAAATCGTACTGGTGCAGTGCAGAGATCATTCAGGTATATCATTGCACGCATGTGCATTTTCATTGGACTTAAGATTTTGGTTTTCATTTTTTCCTGTGTCTGTGCTTATTTTCATCATTCGTAGTTGCATCATTTTGAGTTATTAGTATTTCAATGCATTCTCACATTCACATATAAAGTTCAAATTAAGCATCCACTTTTTCGTATTAAAAAAGTCTAGCATGTTTCATCTTTGTATGAATTCTATTTTTTATTCGATCTTCGTTTTGAAATTTCGATGTTTTATATCCTTGTTTTTGGAGGTTTTCACTTGTGGTGGATGGTCTTCGGATCATCTGTTGATGTCCACGGAAGTCTCGGGATGTTTTTTAGTTTAAATCATGACTTTTCACATCTCGGGGTGCATACCAAACACCCTGACCACATAGTACTGTGAACTACACCCCCTAAGCATCCCTCCCAGAGTTCTCTTGGGAGTGGGGTGCACACCTACAGTGTGCATCACCCCTAGCACCCACTTGAGTAACTTGCATGTTGGTGTAGTATTTTGGTCCGTTTGACTTGGCCTTCAACCCGAATTGTATGGAATTTGTTTCTACGAGTTCCTTAGGATTTCTACCCTATTTGGGACTATAAATAAACCATATAAACTCATATATTTGGTGATCGTGGATAATTATTTATGTCATCGCCTTGTTCTTGTGTTTTCATCTCCACAAACTTTGCTTTACTTATTCCAAGTATCGCACTCATCGTTTTACCTTCTCATTGATTTGAGCTTTGATCTTTCAATGTTCTATATGTGCTCAAATCATTAGAGAAGTTCTTCAATCCGGATACAAGGTTTTTTAGTCCTTTTCTCGTTTGGTTTATTGTTGCATATTTGCATTTAGTTCGTTGCTAAGAACAAACACGTCGTCGAAGTTGTCAGAGGTGTAACTCGAGCTCCATGCAGGGCGTCGAGAATTTAGAGTCATTGTGGCAATCCGAATCACAAGTATGTATACGGAAGAGGAACACGAGGAGCTCCAAGAAAGAGGTTGCTTTGAAGGAGGATCAACGGAGTGGTAGCTGATCATCCGTGCCAAGCTCAAGGAGTTTGTGGAAGGATTGCTTGCTTCAAAGGTAACGCTCGGTCTTGCGTTTGTAACTCTTGTGTTGTCTAGTAGATTGTTATGTGTGTCTGGGCTTGCCCAAGGTGGATATAGGGATTTTTAAATCACCTAAAAATCATGTGTGTGCTTTACTTATCGCACTACGATAGAGCCTTATATGTTTGTACCATTTATCTCACACACGACTTTTGCAACACACGCAGATTTCTACTTACTCAATTTCTATTGTGCATATCGTGTGATTGCAAAATATATTTCGAGAGAGTTACTTTGGTTTGTTGGTTGCTTTGCAAGCACATCTTTAATTGTTTGCATCTATCCCTTCTTGGGATTTTTTTGGGCAATAGAGTTTATCCCATATTGGTACTTAAGCTTTTAGCGTCTAAGTTACCAGGGGTATTTTCCAACTCTCACGCCCAGTGAAACTGAGCTCCATTCCCCCATTCTCTCTCTCAATCTCCACTATGATGTTGAGATCGAGTCTCATTGCATCAGCCACCTCCTACTCCTACTCCCACTCTGATCTCCCCTATGCCCCCTTACACCAGACACCTCTAGCACGTGCCCCATTGCATCTGCCTCCTCTTGCTCCCACTCTAATCTCCCCCTCCACCACCTTGCACCAGCCACCTCCTGCGATCACCAGCCACCACCGTGTCACCCCTCTCATCCTCCGTCTTAGTCGGAATGGAGCTCAATTTCACAGAGAGGCTACAGAGGAGAAAAAGGGGGGGGGGGGGGGGGGGGGGTGACACCGACCTGACACCTTAGGGATCACAACAACAAAAGTGGGTTCACGGGTCACAATAGAGTGTAGATCAATCATCCATTACAATTGGGTTGAACAATTTAATCGAGGGTTTTGCATTTAAGCCGGTTTCGAATTTCAGTGGGTTTCGCAATGAACGATGGGTGTAAAAACTTACCCCAAAACGGTCTTAGTGGTTCAGGGACAACCTCTCCTTGGAATCACCGAAGTTCAAGGGCGATCTATCTTTGCAAATTTCTCCCTCATTGAAATGTGCCTATAAGTTAAGATTCATCGTTGTCGTCTTTGGTGGAGACTTCTCATCTTTCGTGACAAGTATCATGCATCTATCAAAAGGGAAAGAGTTCAATCTGTTTTATCTCGAAGGTGGAAAATAAAGTAGTGAGCATATACATCAGTTTGATAATGAGTTGGATGAAAGTTATATAGGGATTTTTCAAAGTGGCACGGGTTCTTGGAACATGGAACAATTTTTTAATCCGAGAGAGCGAACACAAAGACCGATGGTTTGTATGTGTGAAGAATAAAATTAAATGGGTTGATACTAAGAAGCTATATAAGCATGTTTATGCATTACACAAACTCTACTCATCGATGGAAATGTTCATGACGATTGTTGCGATTGAAGAAGAAAAGATAGAGCGGGCGGTCGGGAGAATGGAGGGGAAGAGTCTGTGTTTATGTGGACGGACGGTTCCTTCGTAGCACCGGAGGATATCTCTAGTGGAGCTTGGGTGATGGCATCCGCTATCGAACAGGTGAGAGCGGCTGCTGCTTTTTGGTGCCAGGTGCTTTCAGCCATTCAAGCTGAATTGTGGGCGTTACGGGAGGCATTTGGGGAATTGGCTCAAAGCCATTCTGGTAATGTGTTATCCTCACCAATGCGAAGAGGGAAAGAGATGCATTAGTTCTGGGGAGAGGGATTACTGCAGATATATGTCCCCTCATCCTTGATTGTATGCAACAGTGGCAATAGACCCAAAGTGTTTCTGTACGGTGGATCTACCGGACGGCAAATAGTGCTGCTCACTGGTTGGCGAGGGAGGCTCGTCGTTGAGGGGTCGAGAGTTACTGGAACTCGTCTTTACCTAGGTTTTGTCGGTCCTTGTTAGAGAGAACCTACAGGTCATAATGTAATGGCCACCATCACGAATGAGGTAGTATTTGAGAAGTAACTCATCGTGGCAGAACCCCAGAAAGCTAAAAATGAGGCAGTATTTGAGAAGCAGCTCATCATGGTGAACCTCGGAACGTAGGCGCTTCTTGCTCCCCTATAGAAGCTGAAGCTTGGGATATATTTCGGGAAGGAATTAATGCAATCAAACTCCTAAATTGCTACTCGGTGTTTATCGAGGGCGACAACTTCCAGATTGACCAACTTTGGTTGAAGGAGGATCGATCTTCCTCCTCCTTGGCGTCTGTGTGCTAGTGCAGTTGAGAGAGATGTACTGTTTGCAGAGGCTATCCTTTTTCTCTTCAAACAAAAAAAAAAGGCCATGTAACTCCTTATTTTGTTAGTGCTATGAATAGGGCTGACTTTCGGGTGGATCTGATCGGAATCGAGGTGTTCGAAAAATTTTCGAACTCCCAAATGGTATTTCGATTCCGATTCTAAAATTTTGGAATTTCAAAATCCAATTCCAATTCGGAATTTTGCGGAATGTTATATTTTTGGAATTTTTCGGAATTCTCCAATTTCGACTGCTTTTTGGAATTTTTTTTTTCAAAATTTTTAATTTTAGCAGAATTTTAAAATTTTAGGAATTGCACAACACATGCTGCTTTAAATGAGTCTTGGTTGAGTTGGACCAAGTTGGACAAAGGGTGGAGACGGTAGAATGAGATTTAGGGTTTTTGAGTTTTATATGTGGCGCATCGCGGGCTATTGTCTGCTCGTGTTGAATTGGACCCATTTTAAGTAAAAAAAATGTATATATCTAGTTCCCTGCCCTTGGGTGAGGTCCAAAGCCACGACTTTAATAGCTTTGCCTAAGGACCGATAATACACAATACATGCTGCTTCGGATGGGTCTGGATCAAGTCAAGTCGGAATAAAACATTAAAAATTTTCTGATTTTTTTGAAAATTTTGGGCTAGAAATCGGAATACTTAGCACCCTTCCAATTCCGATCAGCTTTTTTTCGGAGTTTTCAGAAATCAAAATTTCGGAATTCGGATTTAATTATATAATGACAAAATCAGAATTTTTCAGATTGGTTTTGGACGGAATCGGAATTTCCATTCCAACTTGTACCCCTAGGTATGAACATAGAAGAGAAGTCCCTCGAGTCTATTAACACCTAAGGCTCATTTTCAATGTGTTGTGAGCATCAACAGCACATCATCTCTTTGATATCTTGTGTGTCCTCTTTCCAATAGTATTCATTACCAACCAGTCAGCGCGATATATCAAACACAAGGTCTCCGACTGCAACATTTACCGATCAAATCTTCTGTCTCCAGAAATTTAAGACAATCTTCAACTGTTTACAGAGTGACGATGCGGGTAGCGAGCTACCATTCCTCTGGAGCAGCCATTAGCCGAAGCCTTCCTTCACCCGGTGCGTCTCCCCCCTCCCCTTCCTCCGCCAGGAGCGACTGCAGGTCGCTCCCGTTTGCCAAGCTATTGAACTCCACCGACTTCGAGGGCAGCGCTGGATAGCGGCGCTGGCAGAGGGTCATCAGCCTCTTCACCGACTGCAGGTACTTGCGGGTCGTCTCGTCATTCATGATGTGGGCCACGCTGTTGGTGTAGATCTTCTCGCGGGCCGACCGCTCGTGGATGCCGACCATGGTCACTCCGATGGGCCAGGGCGCGTTCCCAATGGCCAGCTTGATGTATTGGTCCATCGCAGCCAGGTAGTCCCGCTTCATGCAGCACCGAACCACCACCATCAACGCTCGACGGATATCATCCTGAAGCACCTGATAAGAAGATATGCTGATGTATTAGCATGTGGCGACAACAAATCGGTTCACATTTTTAGTAACTACGTAGAAAAGAATTGCTCGCGCTGAACATCCACAATGTAGTGGCTTTTTATGGTGTGCAGATGTATCATGATGTATCATATAACATGCACATGAATCTGTATATACTTGGACAACTAAGTGTAGCTCTATGAGGGTGTGTCATGTAGCATCATTATGGTAAAAAGTAATTCTAATCGGAAAAGGTGTAACCAAAATGGCGAAAAGTTTGATTCTTAAAATTTGCAAGCAGCAAATTAAAGTTTTATGGTTCTATGTGCCAAACCCTAAATCAAACTGCAGGCAGGTCCCAGGACTTGATTAATTTACGAGTGCGATATTGTCCAATGGTGCTCCAATTTGCTGCTGCATTACGCTTTTCTTCCCCCCTCTGGAGAGATCTCGACTCTAATGAGAAAACTGGAAGGGCCTACACAAGATCTCCATGATCCATTTGATTGGTTGACTAGGATTTCCAAGACACTTGACGATACATTTAGATAGTCCCGCTAGGAAACGTTCTCACGCCTTCGAAAAATATGATCGATTTGAGTTCATGAATACATCGAGTCTGCCACCTTTGGATCTACACTGTAACCTTTTTTTGGCTTATCATGTGAAGGCCCCATAGACTGGGATTTGAACAAGGCCGAATTAGACCCGATAGGATTGAATCAATCCCGAATCAAAGCCTAGATCAAACTGAAATCAAATAAACCAGACCCGAATTTCAAAATTTTGTTTTGTTAATATTTTCCGCCGAAATAGCCTAACAGATTGAACCCGGACCAGAATCGTCCAAGGTAGTTCTTTTTTTGCTCGGACCAAACCGAACCCGAGCCCAAATTCTCATACCTTGGAGTAGACAAACTTAAGGGGAAATAAAATCTACCTCTATCTCCTCTTAATTATAGCATGCTTCACAAACTAATGTCTGTTTTCTTCCACTTTTATTATTTTCTTCAACTAAATTACAAACATAATTTTTTTCCCCGACTCTTTCCATTTGTTCTTTTTTTTCTAATTCATTCTTTATTTTAAATGAAGTAACAAGTTTTTTAGTTTCACAGCTCTTTGGGCTTGAATGATAGGGCCCGCCCCTAGGAACATACAACCAAGAATTCCCAGAGCTTAGGCACAATCCAACCAACTTGATAAACCTAATTTAGACCCATGGTGATTTTGAATTTTGATGGAAAGATAGTTTTATCTATGAAAGAAAAGAGATTCAAGTAGAGAGCAAAGAGAAAGCTTAGGACTCCATTGATTTCTTCCATAAACAACAGGACTCATTGTTGCTCCTTGCTTTAAAGAAAGAATCAAGTCTCTTTTATGTCGAAAATATCGCTTCTCCTTAGGTTAATTGTGGTGAGGCAAAAAAAGTTTGTTATAATCCAATATCCCACGTGAGCCTATTTTAATTGGCTTACTACTTTTCAAAAATTAAAAATATGAAAGCTAAAAATTCTTGGTCACAATGGTCCCTCTTATTAGTTTAGTCCACTTAAGCATGTTTAAATAAATGCCTGAATAATGACAATTCGTATTTTGCATGTCCTTTGAACAAAAAAGAAATGAATTTGAGATATTTTCTATGTTCAATATTTTAAAAATACCTAAACCATGGAATTGGTTTTTTATACATAATATGTATCCCCAAAATACACAGTTTCTTTTCTTACTTAAGCTTATTTCTCCTTTAAACATTTTGTTTTATTTAAAGCCAAGGATCTCCTCTTAAAATTCTCATGTTTGATATGCTCCATCTATTTTGTTAAAGAGAGAATGGATTATTACAATCCCATGTGGCTAGGTGTGTGTTTAGTTTAGTACGGCTTACAATTGAAATTTAAAAATGTAGAATCAATAGATATTGAATATGCTTTTTGAGGCAAATAACATGATAACTTGATACACATACGACTTGAAATTTTATATTCGGATCAAGGAAAATCAATTGTAAGAGCTGCTAAATCAAATTCAGATTGTGATGGATAAAAACCAATGATACGTATACATGGATATAAATATGGGATACGAGGGCACGACTCATTTAATTTCTTTTAAGAATACAAAATAGTGAAAAATACTAAACACAGATACTGGTAGGAGTATTCTATCAGTATGTGTACGTGTATAAAAGACAAAAACATATATAGAAATACAAAAACACACCACTAACAAAGCTTAGGCCAATTAAATCTGGGCCATAGGTGCATGGCCCCAAATCGTAAATATACATGCCAAAACCTCAGCTTAAGCTCGTTAATTATTGTTATCTTTACATGTAAATTGATCGTTAAATTGTTTATTACATTCCAAATACTGTTGCCATATAATAACGATGGAATTAACCGGATCTCAATGTGAAGGTTAAAGGTGTTTGACGGAGATGGGCGGTCTTTTAGGGCACGGAAGAAGAGGCAAATGTTATGACTGAAAACAGATATAGTATAGGCATAGTTACCAAGTTGGAAGTCGGGAAAAAATGGAGTAGGGGAGAAGTCGAAAAATAAATAAAAAGTCTGAAAAAGATCAAGAACCAAATGGTAGAATTTTAAAATATATTCATATGTAGACGTTCCAACATGTTTTCTGAGTAGTACATGACTGGATTAAAATGTGATTAATTAGGATTAAACACTAAATCTTAAAAAAAATTCAAAAAATTAGGAAAGAGTCGCCTTGCAAACGTTTACTGAATAAGTTGCATTTTAATCGTGATTTATTAAAAAAAATTGGAGCTTTTGGTAGCATAGTGTACATGTATTAGGGGTATTAGGGGGTAAGTTGGGTGAGGTTTCCGGGTACCAAACATACAAAACAAAGATTATTGTATCCTCCATGTTCATATAGCCAACCGTACCTAAATACATACATGCATCCATTTGTCATTTGTGTGGGAGGATCTCTCTGTAAAGTGTGTCATCTCTAAGCATGTATTATTATAATAATAGCATCTATATTTCATTTGAAGAAATGATGTACAACAGGAAGTTAGGTAAGGATTTTAAATTGAGTTCTTATTATATGTTTAAATTTTAACCTACTATTTCTTAAATTAGGGTCCTAAAATTTCTAATTTTGGATTTTTAAGTGCAGGTTTATGGAGAAGTGTTGAGGCAGGATCCACGTAAAGAAGAAAAGAAGAGAATTGGGCATCTGTTTACTTTGTATGTGACCCCGGGAGGAAGAAAAAGGGATTCAATCAACGCACCCTAAGAGTTATTTAAACCCATTTATTTATGAATCTCATATCCAATTTAAGGATCTAAATGTGGATAAGATTGGATCTTCCTACTTCTTAGGGGCTATGCTTGGCCTACCACATTAGCCTAAATTAGCCCATCGTGACAACTAAAGAGAAAGAGTTTGTGGACTCACAAATCACCTGACTCTCACATGAAAAGAGGATTTGTATGACAAGTCTATCAGAAGTCCTCAAGGATTCCTTTGTCCATGCGGAAGTTTATCCTAGCCATGAACTTACCATCTCAATCGTCCAAATACAGTAAAAAATGAAAGAAAGAAAAAAACGTGCATATATTTTCTTTCTTGAGTGAGATGTTAGGTCAAGTCAATTTATAAGATTAATGATGGATGGTTGAATGGTGTAGGTAGCAAGGACGAATCAATGATTGAAAGTCTAACTAGTTTGGTAGTTGATTCCATTGTGTTTATCCCCTTTATTACCCTTATTTCCACCTCTTTTAGTTAAATTACTCATCTTTATTTGATTGTGAAATTCAATTTTGGCCCTTTCACATCAAATTGGTATCAAGGCAAGTTTTTTGAAGTTGCGAAGAAAGGACACGAGCTCAGGAAACGATATACACAGATAAAACATATAAAAGCTCAAGAAAAAAGTATCAAGTTCAGGAAATGGGAAACATGTGTTTTTTAGATATGTGTGCATGCTATATTTAATTAAGTATTGTCTCATACGTGAAAAACTATAACTAAATAAATAAGTGATGGATAATGAAAGAATAAAGAAAATGAAACAGTACAAATTGCCAAACTCAACTATGTGGCAGGGTGGCATGTAAATGACAGGCATGAGTTGTGGCGGTTTCAAACCTCTTAGGGAGGCTTTTATATATGTATATATTTAAATAAAAAAAAAAATAAAGAAACTGAGCCAGCCCATAGCCATCTCACGGATGTTTATTTCCACTACGCTTCCTTATATAGAAGGGAACCATGATGTAACCCTGATAAAATAAGGTTAATCAATTTGGACGGCTGCTAAATAATTGAAAAGAGAGAGAAAATAAGTAAGACCCTACTTATTGTTTTATGATTCACAGTGCAATTGCAGATTAAAGAAGTACAAAAATTAATGTTAAATCCAAACAATAATAATCGAACTACAGAAGTGGTCTCAAAGAACTAGAACAGCAGATATAGATGAAACAGGGAGCACAGTTCAGATTTGGATGTGTATATGTTGAACAAAACATAAGTAACACCTTTTTTTATATTAGGTATATAGGTAAACAGAGAAGGAATAACAGTTGAGAGGGAGAGAGAAATAGATGAGAACGAAAGATGCATAAAGATTCATGGTATTCCTTTTATGGTTGTTCTTAAAAAACTAGAGGGAGTTTAAAGCTAGTTTCAAGGGAGTAATTTTCACCGAAGATAGAAGTTTGGAAAGCTTTTAGAAGCCCTTGATCAATGAAAAAGTAAGACCCTGCCAAAAGAAGACCTATCAAAGAGAACTCATTGCTGATTTTGTCAGTTGTCACCAAAGATCCAAGTAAAAATTCGATGGTGGAGATGAGCAAAAAAAACCATCAATAGAGGTCGGTAAAATAGTTCAAGGGGCAGGGTACAAAAACCATGGTTTTAAACTTCGATTTCGTGTCAGGCTTTGGTCCGGGACAAAACCCAAATTTTGGCGGAAAATTTTTCAAATGGTAAAAAAAATGGTTTTTTAATGAAAATATCTTAAAATTTAAATCTTTTATAGTTGTGCATACATATTCACATTAATTGTTTGAAGAACACACACCAAAAACATAGTAAGGATGCATAAAATATGATAACCAAGGTGGAATACTAGTAAACTGAAAATTTTTGCCGGATTTCGTCGAAATCCAACCAAATTAGGAGGTTTTGGGTGAAGTTTGTACAAAATGGGGATGCTTCAGTGGAAATGGAATACCAGTAAACTGAAAATTTTTGCCGAATTTCGTCGAAATCCAACCAAATTATGAGGCAAAATGGGGAGGCTTCAGTGGAAATGAGGATATCTCAGTCAAAATCAGCCAGCATTTAAAGGCCCCAGCCCCACCGAAACCAGCCCGTTGATTTCACAAAATCGTTGGGCTGGTTTCGATAGAAATCACCGAAATATGAAGCGACATAACTTCAATGAAGCGGGCAATGAAAAGGAGGGGGGCGAAGGCACGTGGTTTTGGTGGACCCCCTAAATGACCGAAATGCCCCTAAAATCCCGAATCTTCATCGAAATTGGAAGGGTAAAGGTTTCAAACCCCCTTTCGTTTTGCATTGTTTCGATTGAAATCTCGATGAAATGACCGAAATGGCCCCAAAATCCTGAATCTTCGTCAATATTGGAAGGATTCAGGTTTTGAACCCCCTTTTGTTTCGCACGCGTCGAAAGCAGAAATATTTTGGCCAAATTTTCATATTTCGACCGAAATTTCAAACAATGACAAAAAGCAAAGCAAAATTTCTTCTTATTTGAAATTGAACAATAATTTAACAAGGAATTAATTTGTGAAACATGAAACGAAGTTCGGTAAATATTATGAAGGAAAAGAGCTTCTAGGTGACTTTAGATACAACCATCATAGCTATATGTCAATAGCAAATTACACTATACCGACTCAAAGGATCCAATAGTTCAGATCAAGAACCACTTTCGTGATCCCTTTAACCTAGATAAAGATGAATAACCAAAGATCTTTACCCACACCAAGCGACACCTTTACCAAAGATAGTTGATCCAAAACATTTGACACATTGATCATCATACTCCATCATTATATCCTTATGATCCAATGGAGGAAATACGAAAATGAAAACACTCCATCAAGATCTCAAGATAAGATCTGGGCAGTGGGAGTGGTTAAAATAGTATGAAACAATTAGCCATTTAGGTTAAGGTTCAATTAGGTGAAGTCCCAATACTGTTTTTTATGTCTTATATTTAAAATAGATTGGGTTGAGAATATTGAGATCACTAGTCATTGGTTGCCTAACCCATCTGCACTCGCATTAGGGCCTCTTGCCCTCTTCAAACACAAAGGATGCCAAACCTCATTATCAAACTATCTTACAAGTTACAACTAGTTTGTCAAAGAGTCTAGGCGAGGCATGGTCTAAGAAATAATTTTTTTCAAAATTCAAAATTGTATATAACATAGTTTATGATTTGACAAATAAAAAGTGCAAAACCGTCAAACAAATCATGTGAAATTAATTAAACAATCAAAATAAAACATTCTTATCCAAAAAAAAAATATTCGTGCCAAAAACACAAAACTCATATTCAACTCGAAAGTGAATCGAGTCGAGAAAACTCGATCCTGCTTGGCCAAATAACTCGACTCAAAATATAATCGAGTTGGGTTGATTTGATCAGACTCGATTGAGTTTTAAAACAGTGCATCGTCATCCTAAATCATTGAAATGTGATAAAACCATGGATATCAGGCATCATCATCATACATGGAACAATCAATGAATCTAATGATGTTATTATTAGAACTTAGAACTTAGAAGTTAAAACATACATAAACCCTAGACCCCTAACATTTATTATAAAACAAATAAATCATAATAAACAAATCCTAAAAAAACTAAGCAGAACCTTAGAATTGGAGGAATAAAGGACCAGAGAGGATAGATCACATGTATACATAAAAATAATTAAACAAAAACAATAATCCAATATTAATATTAACGCTAGTAAAAAAACATGATATAAACTCTAAATTAGAGCATATATACAGATAGGTAAGAAGATATACAAATAAATGATATTTAAGTATATGAATAAGGAAACGAAACAAAAAAAAAAAAGAGGTAAAAAAGGAGAAGGCCTGAAGCCCTTTTTAATTAGGTTGTCGGCCTTGGCTCTCACCGAGGCAACCAAGCCCAACGACAACTTGGGCGGCGCCTTGACAACAGTGCTAACAACAGAAGCGTTGTTTACGAGCCCAATCCAATTTGAATCTACAGGTAGATCCTTCTATAGGTGTCTTGACATATACAAATGTAAGCTTTTGGCAAAGTGTAGGCCTAACTTTCACACAAGAGTACCTTAAATCAAATATGGGTCAGGTATGGATCATTAGGTATGACATAACATACATATATACGGACGAATGCATGTATGCATAGGTGGGTATGCTGCATGCATGCATGCATGTCAATATACATTTCGGCCTCTTAACATCCCTCGATCGGGCTTCAGAAAGCCTAGTGCACTTGAGTTTGGGCAAATTACAAGTTTCAATATCTCACTACATCAAGCAAAACAAGAAATGGTCAGGGGTATAAACCTCAGGATAATAAAAGAGATATAGTAAGGGGTATTCTAAGTTTATGCACAGATACCTTTTTTCTGCAGAACTTGAATAGGGGATTCAAGTAGCGAGCGCACTGCTTGTAAGTAGCGACCATGGACTTCCCCTTAGCCGTCCTCTTCTCCGTGTCCGACATCTCCTTGAGCTCCTGGTTCCACTCGTTCAGGAGCTTCTTAAAGAAGACCAGGATCTTGTCCTCGTCGCAGAGCTCCTCGAAATTCGCCTTCATCCGAGTCATATCCATGTCTGAATCCATTCCCGACGACCCCCCGTCACCGCTGAGGTCCTTATCGCCGTCCCCGTTCACCCTGTCGTCCTCCATCCCGTCGGCGTCCTCCCCCCGCTTGTGCTTCCCCTTCTCGTGCAGGAACGAGGAGGACGAGCCCCCCGCCTTCTGCCGCTTCCGGAGCTCGTAGATGTCGCGGAGGAAGTCGTTGGTCTGGCCCTGGGTCATCTCATCGTCGATCTCGAGGACCCCGGTCTTGAGGGTGAGCTTGAGGCGGTCGAGGCGGGCGTCGTCGTCCTCGCCGAAGAGGGTGATGGGCTGCTTGAGGATGCGGAGGCGGCGGACGACCTCCTGCCGGGTGAGGACGAGGTCGTCGATCTTGTTCTCGTTCGAGAGTTTTTCGGCGGGCTTCTTGGCGGCAGAGGAGGAGGCGAGGGCGGGGGGTAGGGAGGAGAGTGAGCTAGGGTTCGAGGGGGAGGGGGCGGTGGCGGCGGTGGTGGTGGCGGTGGCGGCGGATTGGGGGCGGAGGGATTTGGACTGCAGCTCGCGCTGCTCCTCCTCGCGGAGTTTCTGGATCTTCTTCTGCTCGATCTCGGAACGTTTGAGGAGCTTCTTGCCGCCGAAATCGGCATCCAGGCTCTGCCGCTTCCTCTGCAGCTCGCGCTTCAGCAGATCCATCTCTCTCTCTCTCTCTCTCTACCTCTCTCTCTCTCTACCTCTACCTCTCCCTCTACCTTGAGAAGCCGTTCCACGAAGCGGTCTACATATCGAACCGGGTGCCGACCCAAACCGCGTCGGAAAACTAGGCTCCGACTACAAACACCCGATATCAATTCGCAGTTTTGATTGCTAATTACTTCATTCCATCCTCTTACGTAATGCAATAGGACTGGCAATGGGTCGGGTCGGGTCGGGTCAAGTCCGATTTCATGTCGTGTCCAAAACCCCTAAATCAGGACCCGACCCGTTTAACTAATCGTGTCTAGATCCTAAACTTGTACCTGATCCGTTTATAAACGGATAGATCCACTAAGACCCATTTAAATATTTATTTTTTATTTTATTTTTTTATATTTTATTGCAACTCTCCATCATAGGTGTCTTGATCACAGTCGTCCGCTGAACCCATCGCACACTGTGATCGGATGCTAGGTCGACCCGATCCGACACGACCCATTGATTTTTAAACGAGTCTAAGTCGGAGACAAAACCCGGACCTGACCCGACCTGTTTACTAAACGAATTAGTCGTGTCGACCCATTAACGACCCGAACTTGTTTAACCCAGACCTAAAATCCGTTAATTTCGTGTCGAGTTGTGTTGGATCCAAAATTGTCAGTCCTAGAAAACAAACACAAAGGTTATAGTAATATGTCATTTTTACTCTTTCCGTTTTATCCCTACACAAATCATAAATACCATCCAAGAATATTATCCTTTTGCCACTAATCAATTGAGTCTTATTTATCCATTTAAAAAATCAAGGGCTATTATGGTAATAGCAATCCCATTAACCCACCAACCCATTCTTCCTTCCATCCTACTTTTGTTTCACATTTTGCACTTCTCTTTTTTGCCACCAATCAATTGAATCATATTTATCCATTAAAAGAAGGAGGGCTATAATGGGAAAGACAATTAGGGATGGCAACGGGTCGGGTTTGGGACAGGTCAACTCATCCCGAGCCTCTCCCGCTGAGGAATATCTTATCCCAAACCCATGTCGGGTTTGAATGATCAATCCCAAACCCATCCCACTCATACTAGTAAAAGCTCAGACCCATCCCCGTCCCAATTATGTTTATGCAAGACAAGTATATGGTAGTTGATTGTATTTTGAAGCAAACTTATTTTCGTTAAGAGAATCAATGAATATATTGAGATCTAAATTCATTATAATATAAAACAACAGTTTTTATGTTTTTGTTAAATATATATACATTGAATGAATTAAACAGATGCACTACACCAAAATTATATAGCTTACTACAGTTTAATATCGGTTAAACACCATGAACATATTGATAATTAAATCAGATATGTTCTAGAAATTTTATAAACAAAAAGCATGAGTCGTATCATCTCCTTAAATATAGTATTGGTTATAAAATAGGATCCTAAACTACATTCGAGTAAATTATCAAACGGCAAAAAAAAATAACATATATGTAATTGGGTTGGGTCGGATCGGGATCTGCTAATCTTGACCCCGTCCCAAACCCGATCGAGTTTATTTCGTAAATCCCAAACCCGCCCAAACCCAAATAGTTTCATCCCAATCCTAGCTCAATAGGGTCGGGTCGGTCGGCTTTCCCATTTAGCCCATCCCGTTGCTATCCTTAAAGGCAATCCCACTAACCCATTATTCCTTGCATCCTCCATTTTGTTTCCCATTTTACCCTTCTCCATCCTATGTTTTAGAACATCAAAGGAAATGTTTGGGTAGGGTATGGGCATAGGAACTCTACCCGATTAACTTTCGAATATGGGAATGGATACCCCAATATCCATACCTGAAACCCAATTGCCCCGACCCAAAACATCGGGTACGGGTAATGGTTTGGGTACAATTGTACTTTCAGGTATAGGTATGGGTTGTACGAGGTTTGGGTAGGGTCTGTTTATCGGAACTCTACCCTATTAACTTTCGGGTATGGGTATGGGTACCATAATTTTTTTTACAAGTCTTGGATAAATTATGGGTATAGAAACTCTACCCGATTAACTTTCAAGTATGGGTATGGGTATGGGTCTAGGTACCTCAATATCCATATCTAAAACCCCAAACCCGATTGTCTCTCTAACTTGTGTAGACAACACAATTTGACACATATATAGTGTACATATACCCCATATTTGGCTCCGATATCATTAAAATAAAAGTAAGGAAGGAAGTGTTGCATTGTTGCACGTCCCATTGTGGCCCTACATATTACCCAAAAAAAAAATTTGTTGCCCTACAAAAATTACCATTATGCCCTTATGCCCTTATGCCTCTATTATTATTTTATGTGTCCATACCCTATACTAAACTAGTGCATGCCCATGCCTGTCGACACTCGGATGTCCGCCTTCGGCGGCCATTGTGACCGCCTTCGATAGCATCAGCAATGCAACGGTCACCTTCAGCAGTAAAAAAAAGTCGGCACTCGGACGGCCATCTTTGGCAGCCACTGCGATCGCCTTCGACGGCATCAGCAATGCAATGGTCGCCTTCAACTGCAAAACAAAGTCGGCACTTGGCCGGTCGCCTTCAGCAGCCACTGTAATCGCCTTCGGCGGCATTAGCAATGCAACGGTCGCCTTCAGCAGCAATACAAAGTCGGCACTCGGACGACTGCCTTCAGTAAAAAAATAAAGTCAGCATTCGGACGGCCGCCTTCGGCGGTATCAGCAATGGGTTGTCTTAGGCAACTAAAACAAAGTCGGCAACGTTCAAGAATAACACCCCCCTGACGATGCCCATCATTCAACGTATTGTGATTTCAAGTATTAGTCAGTATAACCAACTTCTAGCAAAATAAGATAAAAGATTAGCCAAAAAAAATATACAACCACACACTTCATAGTTTATTCGGGTCTGAATTGATGATAACAACAGTAAAACTCGCTACACACTTTACATGGCCAAACACAATCTCAATCCAAACATGCAGTCATTAACCCAAACCAAAAAAACTCAATAAACCATCATCTCGCTCCTTTCTCTCTTTCTCTCTCTCTTTGCGGCAAAAAACGTGATCCCAAAAATCAATGACCCAAAAAAAAAATAGAAGCAAAAACCATAAAACCAAATATGATTGAATTTTTTTAAAAAAAATATTAGTGAATCAATAATACATTGCTCAGTGACCATGTAGTAAGACACATGGAGGGAGGAGGGAGGAGGGAGGAGGGGGGAGGGAGGAGTTGGAGAGTGTAGAGAACTTACCACTTGCCTCATACAAGAAACATCAACTTAGAAGAAAGAAAAGGGCACTATAGCTCATTCGCTCATGTACATTGAGATGGAATTCCTTTGTTTTACCCAAAGAAAAGAAAAAAAAATTCTTTGTTTCTTTGAATTTCTCATATTCCAAAATCCCAATTTTTCATATTGCCAAAAGAGGGTACTATAATTCATTCATTCATGTACACTAAGATGAAATTCTTTTGTTTACACAAAAAAAGAAAAAGAAGCGATGGAATTCTTATATTCCCAAATCCCAATTCCACCACCCTAGTCCAAACCCAAGAGCTCTAGCTCACAAAAATGGTGCTTGCCTAAAAAACCCATTCCTCTGGCTCAAGGCAGCACTACCGGTGGTGAATAACAAATCAAAGTCAATAAAAGAAGAATAACAAATCAAAGTAACATCCAGATAAATGAACTATATTTTTAACAATGTAATGCATCATGTTTTCAACATTTAGAGAGAGAGAGAGAGAGAGAGAGAGAGAGAGAGAGAGAGAGAGAGAGAGAGAGAGAGAGAGAGGCTCTCGATGACAGCTCTGTGTTGCAGCGCTGTCGGTCACCGATCACCGGTCGCTTGCTGGAGGAGAAAGGGACAGGGGGAGGCCGGATCGAACTCCCCTCATGATGTTGATGCTAGTCAGGGTCTAGGGAGGTTCTCCAATCCCCCCATTCTCCTTGTTGCGTCATCACTAGAGTAAGAGAGGTTGCAGCGACCGGATCTGGCCCCCTCGGGTACTGTCGACGCGTCGGATCGGAGAAAGAGGCGGCAGAAGGATGGATCTGACAGCCTCGCATGCTCCCGCTATTGATGTGTGCTGAAGTAGTCAGGGTGTCGATTCAGGCAACCCAGTGCGTTGGCTCGGAGGTGGCGGTGAGGGGCCGGATCTGACACCCCCGCACGCTCCCGCTGATGTTTTGCGCCGGAGGAGGTGTCAGGGCACCAGTTTGTGCAGCTCGATGTGTCAGATCGGAGAAGGAGGCCACAGGGCGCCAGATCCGGCACCCCTGCATGCTGTTGGTACTGCTATGGGCCAGAGGAGGGGCAGATTCCAACTTGGGAAGTCCCATGTTGAGGAGATCGATGAGAGGAGAAGCGTAACAAACGGGAGAGAGAGAGAGAGAGAGAGAGAGAGAGAGAGAGAGAGAGAGAGAGAGAGAGAGAGAGAGATGAAGAGGCGAACCGATTTGGGTGGTGGCAGTGCAGATTGCAGAGGAGAAACTTGGGGGTGCTTTCATTCGTTGCTGCAACTGCAAGAGAAGAAGAGAGGAGATCAGTGGTCATGGTGAAAAGAAGATCATGGGTTGTTACGCCGCAAAGAGAGAGGAGAGAGATCGTGGGTTGTTTGGTTTTTGTGGGGAAATATGACCGTTTGATTGGATCGGATGGATGAGTTCTCTCTCTTCACGAGCGTTTCTCTCTTTTATGGACGATTATGAGTATTTTTTAAAAGATCGAATGGCCTGAAGTGTTCTAGTCGGTATGGCATATTTGTAATTTTTTATCAGACTTTTGTAACATGTTATATAGATGGCAATTTTTAATTGGTGTACGTGTAAAAGGATCCATAGATTAGCAACTCTTGCACATGCCCAATGCACTAGTTCTATTACAAACTCCACTCAGCCAACTTTGTATGATTGTCTTAGCGGAGAAATGGTCACGTGAAAAAAACGACTTAAGCACGTATTTTCCACCACTAGGTGCCTCGGTTTCAAATGCCTTCTTGATCCTCGCTAGGGCTGTGCAAAAACTGACCCGAAACGCCTAACGGAACCTAAACCGACCAAAATTTAACCGAAATAACCGAACCGAACCGAAAACAAACTGAACCGACAAAACTGATTAAATCGGTTTCAGTTTCGGTTTCAGTTTCAGTTCCCGGGTATGGAACACCGAACCAAAACCGAAAAAACCGACCCGACTCCTTAATAAGTGCATGTATGAAATACTTTTGTTTCCAATAATACTTTTGTTTCCAATAAGTGCATGTATGAAATAATTATGTTACATCTACAATGCTTCTAAAGAGTGAGCGTCGGTTGATTTTGCTTTAAACTTTCATTTTGGCACTATGTAAGGACACAATCATCCACTGATTTGTGACGAACTGACGATCAAGATTCAAAACCTAAGGGCTCTAGCATACCTCATATCAACCGAAACCGAACCGACAAAAACTGACCATTTCAGTTTCGGTTTCGGTTGTGATTTTTCAAAAACCGAAAAAAAATAAAATCGACAAAACCGACACCGAAACCGACCGACAAAACCGACGCTCACCCCTAATCCTCGCTATGACTTTTCGGATCCTCGTGGAGGCTTTAGCCGGCACATCCTCCAAGAAAGCAGGATGGAGGGAGAGGTTGTTCCGTGTGATTGCATCCTCGTTGCCTCATGAATGGTTGGTGGCCTCCGGACAGACGAGTAAGCCGATATTCGGTACCGTAACGGACACCCCTACCACCCTCAAAACATCCCATGCAAAGGGGAGGTCACCATCAGACCTCGAGAGACGCCACATGCCGGTGCGATAAAAAATACAGTACATCAGCTACAAAGAGAAACCCCCACCAGATGGAGGTGGAGGAGGAGGAGGGAATGAGTCGCCATCGCCGACGTTACAAGGGAAGCCACCAAACCAAATGGAGGGAGAAGAGGCACCACCAGCCCAACAACCACGGTACACACGGTCAAGAAAAAAAAAAACCAAAAAACAACCCCCATAACAGAGTTGAAACCCTAAATTGACCTTTAGGGATCAAACCACCAAATCCCATAAAAAATAATAGCCGCTCAGAACAGTTACTTCTCTACGGTGGTCACTGAGGCCAACTTAGTCAGCAACCTTGCAGACTGGTGGGTAGACACAGGAGCTACCCGACATATATGTGGGTTGAAGAGCTGCTTCTCCACCCACACACTTGCAAAAGAAGGAGAGCCGCTATACATGGGAAACTCCTCAATTGCTCAAGTCATTGGAAAAGGGAATGTGATTATGAAGTTCACCTCTGGAAATCTTCTGACTCTAAATGAGGTGATGCACATCCTAGACATCCGGAAGAATCTGGTCTCCGGAGCAATGCTGAGCAAGAAAGGCTACAAGCTTGTATTTGAGTCAGACAAATTTGTCCTGACTAAGGGAGGGTCTTTTGTGGGAAGGGAAATTTTATTCATACCCCAAAAATCTGTAATTAGCCCCCGTATCCCTAGCGTTTCTCAATAACTTACTCAACAATTCTTTAATACCAACAATGCCCTTTTTTTTGCACCCCAAACCCCAAACCCCCTGCTCAGCGTCTTTTGTACCCATAACCCAACCCAATGTTTGTTTAAACTTAGCCCAAGCCCAACCCGTCAGGTAGGCCGGGTTGTACGGGATGGGTTCGGGTTAACCCGCCCAAAGTCGTGTTGGGTTCGGGTTGGCCCGCCCAAGTTGCAGCTAGGGGTGGCAATGAGTCGTGTCGTGTCGTGTCGGATTCGTGTCGTGTCTAGTTTCGTGTCGTGTCCAAAACCCCTAGACCCGGACCCGACCCGTTTAACTAATCGTGTCTAGATCCTAAACTCGTACCCGACTCGCTAATAAACAGGTAGACACGATAAGACCCGGTAAGACCCGTTTACCACCCGGATCTATTCAGTTGACCCGATCCGACCCAATTCGACTGGACCCGACCTGACCCGAAAGACCCACTGGTATTATATATTATAGTATCGGATTGCTGGTAGACCCGACCCGACCCGACCCGTTGAATACTAAACGGGTCTTCCCGGGTCTACCGTGTCCAGACCCTAAACCCGGACCAGACCCGTTTATTAAACGGGTCTATCGTGTCGACCCGTTTACGACCCGAACCCGTTTAGCCTTGACCCAGACCCGCTAACTTCGTGTCGGGTCCTGTCGGGTCGAGGAGAAATAATTCGGGTTGGGCTCGAACTAGCCCGCCCAAATTCGGGTTGGGTTTGGGTTGGACTCGGGTTGGGTTCAGGTTGGCCCGCCCAAGTTGCAGCTCTACTTGTGCCTTCAAGTATCAGCCAACTGGAAGTGGGCCATTGCCCGAAAGGTTTCGGGACACCCGCCGATTTTAAAAAAAAAAAGTAGCAGCCATGCCAACTGCATGGGGTTTATTTAAGAGTGGGGTGTATTCAAGAGTGTATATAATTGGGGTATATTTAAGGGGGTATGTGTTTGATTGGTGTGTAATCAAGTTGGGGCGGACCATTTAACTAGGGTGTATTGAAGGTGGGGTGTAAGGGGGAAGGGTATTTTTGGGATAGGAATGGGGTATGAAAAAAAAAAATTGGGGTGTGTTCAAGTTTGTTGGAAATGGGGGCTAATTATAGACTGATGGGGTATGAATAAAATTTCCCTTGTGGGAAAGGGTTATCTTGATGAGGGCTTAATTAAGCTGAATGTAACCTCTTTCATTAATGATAATAAAGTATCTTCTTCTGCTTACTTGTGTGATTCTTTTGATATGTGGCATGCTAGACCAGGACACATTAACTCTAAATCCCTTAAAAGGTCAGTTAACTTAGGTAGTGTATCTAAATGTGTTACATCCTCAAATGGAAAGTGTGGCATATGCGTAGAGGCAAAATATACCAAGAAACCTTTTAAGAGTGTAAAGCGTAGCCTAGAAACCGTACACTTGATCCACTCAGACGTGTGTGACCTTAAAGGTTACACTACGAGAGGAGGGAACAAGTACTTCATCACTTTTATTGATGATTGTTCCTGACATTGTTCAATCTTTCTCCTTAAGAGTAAGGACGACAGCTTGTCCAAGTTTAAATTCTATAAGTCTGAGATAAAAAACTAGTTAGGGAAGAGGATCAAAGTTTTTAGTTCGAACAGAGGAGGTGAATATGAGCCCGGAGACTTCACTAAGTTTTGTGAAGATAACGGTGTAATTCATCAGACCACTGCTCCATACTCCCCTCAGTCTAATGGAGTAGCTGAGAGGAAAAACAGGACCTTAAAGGACATGGTCAATGCTATGATGATCAGTTCAGGGGTGCCTACGAATATATGGGGGGAAGCTGTGCTCTCAACAGCACATGTTCTTAATAGGATCCCATTTAAGGAATTTAAGCAGACTCCTTATGAGATTCTGAGAGGTAGGAAGCCATCCTATAAACACCTCAAAGTGTGGGGTAGTTTAGCAAAGGTATCCATACCTAACCCTAAGAGGACCAAGCTGGGTCCTAAAACAGTTGACTCTGTGTTCATAGGATCTACCCAGAACAGTAGTGCATATAGGTTTTTAGTAATATATTCCGAAAATCCATACATAGATGATAATACCATCATCGAGACTAGGGATGACGAATTCTTTGAAAGTCAGTTTCCTTATAGAGAGAGGTCTTAGAAACCTCAGGAGCCCAGTACGCTTAAGAGTCCTGCTCCTAGACAGAGGGATGACTCTTCAGATAATGAAGAGATCGAACCTAGAAGGAGCAAGTAAGGTAGGACTGGTACTTCATTTGGGCCTGACTTTATCACATATCTAGCGGAAGAGGATCCAACTAATTATAATGAAGTCATGACCTCAGCTGACTTTATCTTTCGGAAAGAAGTTGTAAATAGTGAACTTGAGTCCATAATATCAATAACACCTGGGAGCTAGTTGAGCTACCTCCTAGTTGGAAAACAGTTGGATGTAAAAAGATATTCAAGAAGAAGCTTGGGGCAGACGGATCCATAGCAAGATATAAGGCTAGGTTAGTAGCTAAAGGCTATAAGCAGCGAGAGGGAGTAGACTTCTTTGACACTTACTCGTCAGTGAATAGGATTACATCCATTAGGTTGCTTATAGCTATAGCTGCTATCCATAACCTTGTAATTCACCAAATGGATATAAAAATTATATTCCTAAATAGAGAATTAGAGGAAAAGATCTATATGGATCAGCCTGAATGCTTCATAGTGCAAAGTTTGGAGAAGAAGGTTTGTAGACTAAAGAAGTCTCTTTATGGTCTCAAATAGGGTCCAAAACAATGGCACGAGAAGTTTGACCATGTATTAACTTCAAGTGGGTTCAGGATTAATGAATTAGATAAATGTATCTACACTAAGGTCAATAACTTGACTTGTGTGGTTATATATCTCTATATAGATGATATGTTGATCTTTGGAACCAACTTAGAAGTAGTGGTCAAGACCAAGGACTTCTTAAGTAGGCACTTCGATATGAAGGACTTAGGAGCTATAAATGTCATTCTGGGAATCAAAATTAAAAGAGATTCCAATGGCATAGCTCTATCTCAATCTCACTATATCGAGAAAGTGCTTTGGAAGTTTGATCATTTTGATTATCGACCTGCCAGAACGCCATACGATCCTTCAGTACACCTGAAGAATAATTTAGGGCCTAGTATATCACAACTAGAATATTCTAGGGTAATTGGCAGTCTCATGTATATCATAAACTGCACGAGACCCGATATTGCTTATGCGATAGATAGACTTAGTAGATACACTATTAACCCTAACCAAGAGCATTGGGATGCTCTAATCCGAGTTTTAAGGTACTTAAAACATACATTAGATTATGGCATATTCTATGGTAGATATCCCGCTGTCCTAGAGGGATACAACGATGCTAATTGGATTGCGGATTCCTCAGGAACCAAATCCACTAGTGGGTATGTGTTTACCCTTGGAGGGGGTGTAATTTGTTGAAAATCATCCAAACAAACATGCATTGCCCGATCCACTATGGAGTCGGAGTTCATAGCCCTAGATAAAGCTAGTGAAGAGGGTGAATGGCTAAGGAATCTCATTATGGATATTCCTTTTTGGCCAAAGTCTATTCCTGTTGTCCTAATTTATTGTGATAGCCAAACAGCTATAATAAGGACAAGGAATAACTCCTATAATGAAAAGTCACGACATATTCATTGCAGACATAATATTGTTCGACATATGTTAAAAGATGGGATAATTACTATTAACTATATTTGGTCAAAGGATAATCTAGCAGATCCCTTAACTAAAGGACTAGCTAGAGAGTTAGTTCTAAGTACATCGAGGGGGATGGGACTGAGGCCTATAAACTAATAAGTCTCCGATAATGGTAACCCAACCTACGTGATTGGAGATCCCAAGATCAAGGTTTAATGGGAAAATAAGTTATTCGAGGGATTTGTGGGGGTGCTATTAAAATTTTTCCCCTCCCTATGATGTGATAGTACATTCTGTATCGCTGAGAGGCTGAGTTTTAGACTCTTAATGCTAACTATAGCTGACATACCAGTGGGGTGTATAGATACAGAGTAATCTTGATAGTAAGCACCTATATGAGTATAGAAGTGTGGTCGCTTCTATGAGAATTGAGGCTAATTCTCTAAAACACTCAAGAAAACTAGGGAAGGCTCATGGCCATAAAGAGCACAACCGCATGGGACTCTATGATGTATATGAGAGTATGGGTGAGACTTGTCGACTAGACTTACAATATATAGCTGTACAGTTCAAGACATAAGTTCACCGTCAACTAGTAAGTCATGTAGGTCTACACTAAGCAAATATTCAAGTTGAAAGATACCTTATGTCTATACATACTTCTTATAAGTACTCTAGACTACTTCTTTTGAGTTGTTTTTCGATTTTTTCATTCTTGTGGGGGATTGTTACAAAAATTGGTTTTGATAAGAGAATAAAAAAATTGGTTTTTAGGTTTAGTCCCATATTGCCCGTGGGGAGATCTTTTAATGCATTTATATTGGATCTCCCTTTATTGGGCTTTGTAGCTTCCCAAGAACCAAACCATAGCCCACCACACATGCACACACGCACGCCGAGCCGGGTCGGGTCGGGCACGGGCTCGAGCCGAGGCCACGGCTCACGAGCCGCGTGGATGAATGGGATTTGGGCTTCGGGCCTTCTTTTACATTGAGTTTTAATTTTTTTTTATGGAGAATTATTCCCTCGGTCGTTACACTCTTCATGAGGCTTAGCTAGGTTCATTGAACCTGGACCTCTGCACTGTCGCATGCAACCGTTACACCCGACAGAGCAGTGAATGCTCATCAGTGCACTGCATGCAATAGGCTGTGAGTGTAGGAACGTTATGGCTAAGGACCTCTATATAAGAGAGGATCCTGTGAAGCCAGAACAAACACCAAACAAAGGGCTCTCTCCACTCTCTCTGTTTCTTTCTCTCTCATTCATGATTCGTTTGCTGTCTGGAGTACACTGAGAGTCCTAAAGGGGTTCCCTTCGGTGCTGAAGAGGAGTCCAGTCGTTGTACCCTGGGGAGCGTTCGTCGGAGGTCTTGAAGCACCTACCGAGGTGGCGACATAGCTTTCAGGGCATTGTGCTAGCACAAGCCTCGACTACTGCTAAGTCCACTGATCGTCTTCCTCCTCCCCACCTTCTCTACCATATCTGTAGACAACCTTAGGACAACCTAAACCTTACTTGTTTGTTGTGCTAAACTTTGCATGCTAAACTTCTCTACTTTTGTTCTACTGCTTTTTGCACTAGATTTATAATCTCTCAATATTTTGCTAGTCATCGTTTGCTTGCCTTAATAGAATAGAAAACCCAACATAAAATTGACAGTTTGGCCGCCGAATATAATGGCCACAACAAATACCGTTGCAAAAAAGTTTGCTCGACCTGGCCGCTGCTTTTGATGGACTATTTTCGATGGTCAGGCTGTCAAATTAGGCTTCCTTTTCTAGTAGCTGATCTTGACCGTCATATTTGATCAAAGCTTGTGTTTTTTTTTATAAAAAAAGGGTGTTGGACGTCGGGCGCCAACCTGGCTCGAGCGTGCCTAAGTCATGTCGCATCGGCTAGACTCGAAGAAACCCATTTTCTATTCATGAAGATGCCGGAAGAAAGAGTCGCACCTTGGGCGCATGGGTGGGAGTTCGCAACACTACCAAATAACTTATCGCTCTCACGTGATATAACCAGGCCAGGGCCTCCCGGTTATTTATTATTTATCAATGGAATAGGGGCTAATTTGGCAGACTGCCTTATTAGGCACCTAAATTGATGGTTGAGGTCTCCAAATATGTTTCTCGGCTAATTCTGGGACTAAAGCTATCGAAAACGGCTCTTCTTTCGTCGAAAAAAGGTGGGGATAAAAGTGACGATGCAAGCGGGTTGCCAAAAAAAGATAGAAATCCGACGATTGGGCTGCGGAATTTAGAGTTATGATTTTTTAAAATCCGACATAAACAGCCTTTTCTTCATAGGCCGCCGATTATATTGCCGTTTTAGGGTGATTTGGTTTAGGGGTGTGCATCGGTTTGAAACCAACCTATTTAGGCAAAACCCAAACCGATCCAACCTTGGTCGGTTTTAAGGATTTTCAATCCGATCCAAACTGAAATGAGGTTGGAATCCAATCCGATCCGATCCAATTAAAATCGGTTTGGATTGGATTGTATGGTCGGTTTATGCTTTGGCCCATATTCTTATTGGGCTTTTTTTTCTCCTTCTATTAGGACATAGTTTCAACTTAAAAAATAATAATTATTATGAAATCATTAAGCCTAAATAAGATTTTTAATTGATTTTGAGTTATCCTACAATATTGCAAAGGTTGTTGGTAAAAAGGGTATATAAGGACATACGGTATTCTTAATAAAAGAATATGTATATATATGTCAGTTCAGTTCAGTTTAGGTCGGTTTTAGATTTACAAATCTGCCAACCAATCCAACCATGTCGGTTTTTTAAAACCCAATTCAATTCGATCCATGGAGTGTGTCGAATCTGATCAAAATCGGTTTGTTTGGTTTGGATCCTACACACCCCTAATTTGGTTGTGTGTGTGTGGCCGCAGGTGGACATATGTGTGGAGGGGTATTTTGGGATTTATGCTCTTTTTTTTCGAATTTGGGTGCCTACACTAAAACCGTTGGTGCTATAGAGCGTCACTGTGGGTAGCCCTGCGAATCAAAATCAGCCCTCCTCATTGGTCCAACCCATATCCTCTTATCCAATCCCACCACTCATCACCCATCCAAAGTCGAGCCCTTGCTATAGTATCCTCCAACGCCCCCCCACACCACCTCGATCCCCACTGGCACGGCTCCCCCATGGCCATGGCAACCCAAGCATCCCTCTTCACCCCATCCCTCATCATCCCCAAACCCACCCCGACCCGGGCCCTCGCGCCGTGGAAGCCGCCATCCCCGCCCCTCGCCGGCCCGAGGCCCCTCGCCCTCCCCCGCGGGAGCGTCAGAGTGTCGGCCGCCCCGGAGGGCAAGACCGCCGCCCCCGAGGCCCCGGTGGGGTTCACCCCGCCGGAGCTGGACCCGAGCACGCCGTCGCCCATCTTCGGCGGCAGCACGGGCGGGCTGCTGCGCAAGGCGCAGGTGGAGGAGTTCTACGTGATCACGTGGGAGTCGCCCAAGGAGCAGGTGTTCGAGATGCCGACGGGCGGGGCGGCCATCATGCGGGAGGGCCCCAACCTGCTGAAGCTGTCGCGGAAGGAGCAGTGCCTGGCGCTGGGGACCCGGCTGCGGTCCAAGTACAAGATCAGGTACCAGTTCTACCGGGTGTTCCCCAACGGCGAGGTGCAGTACCTCCACCCCAAGGACGGGGTGTACCCGGAGAAGGTGAACCCCGGCCGCCAGGGCGTCGGCGTCAACCTCCGGTCCATCGGCAAGAACGCCAGCCCCATCGAGGTCAAGTTCACCGGCAAGCAGGTCTATGATTTGTAAGGCCGGCCTGTACGTGCTGCTCATTTGGTTTGCTCCTCCCTCCTTTCCAATATGATGTATGTGCAAGTTTGGTAATTGGCCTTTGTATTTGTGCCCCTTGAAAGAACATATATTCTTCACTAGTCATGTAAACCCTATTAATACTTCTATGGCTTTGGGAAATGGGTCACAAAGGACCGGCGTGCGACGGCGACCTAACAAAAGCTACCTCCCTCGATCGCCATGGTGAAAGAGGCACCGAGCTAGCTAGACTCTCCATGGATTAAAATTTAAATCATAGCTTATGTTCTCTCCTCACCTCTGAACGATTAAGTGTATATTTATGCAAGGTGATCATTTATTGTCGATTGATTCTCTCTCTCCCTGCGTACTTTCGGCAATCACAATAAGTACACGGCAAACGTCCGAGCACAGGGACGGATCATACAATGCTCGTATGAGCAACAACTTCATGGGAAAAACCTCAAGGGCTTGGCCGCTAGCACAAAACGAAAATCAACACATGAGATTTATAAGGACGAGGTGAGAGAGATATAAACCAAATTAAACTGAAATCTAGCACAAACGGAAATCAATAAAATCCAATTGAAATCGCAAGCATGCAAAGTGATAGAATCGATGCCAACGAAAGGAGGAGCAACCTTCAAGAAAGTAGAAATCAAACCTTGTGGCATTGCTTGAAGGGAGGAAGAAAATAAGGTGTTACGAAGAGAAGGGGAGAGAGAATAGGATTGGGGAGAAAAGCTCTTTGTATTATCTCATTGATCTCAATTGCATTACATAAGATTACCTCTCTTTATATAGAGAGATCGAGTACACACACCATTATGTTACCACAACCGAGGTGGGACGTACTAATAGAATACTAACACACTATATCTAATACCCCCCGTCAAACTGATGTAAGGTATAAACCGACATCAGTTTGCTTAATAAAAGGAAGGAGAAAGAAAGAAAAAGAAAAAAAAAAATTACATCAAATAATCATTTTTTATGCTGAAAAGTAAAGATAGTGCCAGGGCGACCTGCAAGCAAGTCGTCCTGGAAACCCGATTGACCTGCAAGCAGGACAACCGGGGGAACCCGGCCAACCTGTAAGCATGTCAACCGGGGGAATTGGCACACAAAGGATCGGAGCGAAGGAAGCCGACGGTGATGGAAGCCGGCAATAACGAAGGCCGAAAGGAGAGAGAGCGGCTACGAAAAGATGTGAATGCGTAAGACCTCATAGGAGGCAAGTACCCGGCCGAAGCAAGTACTTGACACCTCTTATAAGATCTCAATCATCACAGACAAAGAAGAAAGAGAGAATGTAGAGTCGTAGCTCTGATAGGATCACATGACCAAGGAAAGGAAGAGGATCCGAAAGCCGGCGCAAGAATGACCGGAACGAGAGTGGATCCAAAAGCCGGCACAAGACAAGTGTGACCGGAACAAGAAGGATCCAAAAAAGCCGGCACAAAACAAGTGTGATTGGAACTAGAGAGGATCAAAAGCCGGCACAAGACAAGTGTGACCGGAACGAGAAAAGATCCAAAAGCCAGCACAAAAACAAGTATGACCGAAACTAGAAATGATCTAAAAGCCGGCACAAAACAAGTGTGACGGGAACGAGAAAAGATCCAAAAGCCGGCACAAAACAAGTGTGACCGGAACTAGAGAGGATCTAAAAGCCGACACAAGACAAGTGTGACCGGAACGAGAAAAGATCCAAAAGCCGGTAGAAAACAAGTGTGACCGGAACTAGAAAGGATCTAAAAGCCGGCACAAGACAAGTGTGACTGGGACGAGAAAGGATCCAAAAGCCGGCACAAAATAAATATGACCGGAACTAGAGAGGATCAAAAAGGGTGCAAGGCGGATCGGTAGGGCGCAGAGCGCAAAAATACCAAGGCGCAAGGGCACAGAGCGAGGCGGGCTGACAAAGCTCAAGGTGCAGCGGACAGCGGGTGCAGGACGCCAAGGCGGCCGGATCAAACGGCTTAGGGCTCCGGCAGCCAGCAAGACTGATGGGCGCGGGCTGGAGCCAAAGGAGGAGCGGTAGCTTGAGCGCAGGGCCGCAGAGAGAGCGCAAGGCGAAAAGGCGAAGAGCCGACCATGTACGGAAGGGCTGGATCGGGTGGCGAGATGCTATGAGCACAGGATCCGGGCGGCGCAAAGGGCCAGGTGAAAGAGGGTCGGATCGGGTGCAGAGGGCCGTGTCGGGTCGGATGCAGCAAGTCGCAGATCCGAGAGAAAATAGACACCAACCGATGCAAATTGGGTGTAGGGCACAGTGCGTAAAGCATATGTGAAGCGTAAAGCACAGCCATCCGATACAAATCGGATGGCTGTGATCACTTAAAAAGAGAGAATAAAATAAAGAAAGAAGAGAGATGTTCGGTTTAGAGAAGGACGACTGTGATCAGCTAAAGAGGAAAGAGAGAGATTGAGGGCAAGGGACGGCTGTGATTCGATTTTAAAGGGATGATCCGGATTTTAGGAGAGAGAGAGAGAGAGGAGATAAGGAAAGAGAGAGAATGGAGGAGAGAAAGGAGAGAAGATCGGAGACGAGAGAGAGAAGTCCGGGAGAGAGAGAGAGAGAGTCGAAGACGGGAGAGGAAATCGGAGCGCCGGCGCAAGGTCTTCAGGCGGGCCGGCGCTGCAGATCCGGCTGGCAAATCCGGCGGGCGTAGGGCCGGCGGGCGCAGGGCCGGCATGATGGTGCTCGGCACTCGGCAGCAAGCTACGCAGCTTAACAAGATCAATGGTGGAGGCGGAGGCGGGACGAGAGGAAGAGGAGATGACCCTGATCGAGATCTTGGATCCGGCCTCTGGGCCGATCGACATCTCCAGGTACGTGGACCACGTGCGCGACGCTGGTGCCGGGGCTATCGCGACCTTCGAGGGGACGACCCGAGACACCTTCGACGGGAAGCGCGTCGTCGAGCTGCGGTACGAGGCCTACGTCCCGATGGCATCCCGCCGGCTTTGCTCCATCTGCTCGGCCGCCCGATCCGCCTGGTCCCTTCGCCGCGTTGCCGTTGCCCACCGCCTGGGGACGGTCCCCGTCTAAGAGGCGAGCATCTTCGTGGCGGTGTCGGCGGTCCACCGGGCCGACGCGCTGGAGGCGTGTCGGTACGTGATCGACGAGGTGAAGGTGTCGATGCCGATCTGGAGGTTTACGAAGGCGGGGAGGTGTGGAAGGAGAACTCCGAGTTCTTTGAGAGGAGGCGGAGCGATTATTGGGAGATGGTGCCCCTCAACACGCAGGCGGAGCGATTATTGGGAGATGGCGCCCGTTCCATGACGGCCTTGAGGACGCCCCTCAACACGCAGGTGAAGGCGTCGCCATCTGACCGGTACCCCGTGATGACGAGGAGAGATGGAAAAAAAAAATTTATTTTTTCCGGCCTCCTCGATGTCGTCGACGACGACCGAGGGGGCCGAGGTCGGAGAGGAGAGCGTCGAACCCTAGGCCAAGAGGGTTGGCTCTGATACCATGTTGCGAAGAGAAGGGGAGAGAGAATAGGATTGGGGAGAAAAGCTCCTTGTATTATCTCATTGATCTCAATTGCATTACATAAGACTAGCTCTCTTTATATAGAGAGAGTACGCACACCATTATGTTACCACAATCGAGGTGGGACTAATAGAATACTAACACACTACATCTAATAGAAGGAAATGAATCCAAGGGATCTTGATCTCTAAGCAAAGGGGTTTCTCCTCTCAGATTTTGAGTCTACCAATGAATTGGAGTTGTGGACAATAGTCGCTATTGAGGAAGAACATCATCGATCAAGATAAACTCATGGATCTGCTGGAGTTCGTACATTGATTTGGAGAAATAGGGCGTAAGGTCACGAGAGTCTGTTCCAGGACTACTTCGTCAAAAATTAGGTATATCCTCTAGCTATTTCTCGACATATATTTTAGATGAGTCGTTCCTTATTTCTGTAGATTCAAGCTATGGTGAAATCACACGATGACTACTTTATCTAGAAGAGAGATGCGTCCTAAATCCTGGATTGAGCTCTATCTAGAAGATCACTGCTACAATCAAGATGCTTGCTTATGAAGTTGCGGCAGATTCCATCGATGATTACGTGTGCATTGGCGAAACTACCGCAATCAAATTTTAAAGACATTTGTTAAGATGGTGAATGTCATCTTCAAAGATGAGTATTTGATGTAACCAAACGACAATGACATCCAAAGACTGTTAGCAATCGATCAATGATGCATGTGGCTTCCCACGTATGTTGGGAAGCATCGATTGCATATATCGATTGGAAATGAAAAACCTGCCCCAACTTCATGGAAATGGATGTACACAGCGTTCACGAGCCAACGATAATTCTCAAAGTCATAGCTTCACACGACCTGTGGATCTGACATGCATTCTTCGACTTACTAGGCGCGCACAATGATATCAACGTCCTCGATCGATCTTCAATTTTTTCGGATCTCGCATAAGGACGTACGTGCTCCTCCATGCATGCCACTTCTTAGTCAGCAGATATACCTATGAAATAGGATTTTATCTCGAATCTCGCAGAAAGACGTGCTCCTCCATGCATGAAGGACGTGCTCCTCCATATATGCATGCTACTTCATAGGGACGTGCTCCTTCATGAGGATGATTCCCTCGACACAAGCTCGGTAATAAACACCAACACTTTGTTGCAGCACATGCAAGAGTCTACTAGAAAATATGTGGAGTATGGATTTGGAGTCATTCAAGCCAGCTTCGCAATTGTAAGAGGACCTGCAAGATTTTGGAAGCGTGAGATGCTAAAAGATATTATGAAGGTGTGCATCATATTGTATAATATGATCGTTGAGGATAAGAGGGATGCATCTGTACCAGATTTCTCATGTGATACATAGCATACGCTCGATGCAAGTCCAACCATAATGGTATCACACGAACGTACTATTGTGATCCGAGGCCTTTTGCGCAGCAGAAGGAGCATGAGAACCACCGATAGGTGAAGAACTTCAACGAAGAAGACGATGACTCACCATTACCGAGAAAACGAACAAATAGAAAACAAGCACAAAGCAAAACTCACGAGATATGCAGCAACGACCATCTATTGATTCACTATTGAGGAGATAACCTGAGTACAACAACATTTGACTCTCAACCAATCTCTCTCTATGACCACAAACAGAAACCCCCAACAAAAGACAAGATCCGCAATTTTCACCCTGGAGAAACTAGAGAGAACCCTTCCCTAAAGCCCTAAGCTTTTTTGGATCGCTCTCTTTCTCCCTTGGTGATGATTGCCCTCTCTTAGAGCTTCTCAATGTACCTAGGTTCATCCTAGACCTGCCTTTATATAGGCACACAATCGTGCACAACTTGTAGATAGAGTCCCACGAGAAATTGTAGGCCAAAACGAGTCACTCGCGTTCTGCCAGCCACAATCGTGCACACGACCTGGGGAGGTCGTGCGCACAACCGATCGTCTTCTCGCCCGACAATTATGCCAATGCCAATCGTGCGCATAACTGTGACTGGCCGATTCCTCCTTTGCCGCAGTGCTCTGTCTTTCGCCTTAACTTCGCGCACGAACCTTGGAGTTGTATGCGACTTGTTTGGAGCTACATCTTGAACATGTACGACATATCTTATCGAGTTCATAAGTTCCCATCATCACATCAGGGATAGAGGTACGTACACATTCTCAACTCTAGAATGACCTTATCGAGCATTAATGGCTGTTGCACGGTGGAGTGTAGGACTTTGGAATTAATGTTATGTATCTCTTATGTAGCTTTTGTTTTTATGACTTCTGATGGTGCCCGAAAATTTGGCACTAGCCCACCATCTTAGTGCACAAGGTCGTCTTCAAGGTGAGGGATCACCCCGCCTGCTATGTATATCCATGTTCGCCTGCGATTAGCTCGCGCACAGAGTGTTGTCTCTAAAGATCGAAGGGTCAGCTCCCCAAAGGATTCCATCTAGCACAACAAAAATGCAAAGCTCGAACAACGAAGAATGTGCATATGACATACCGATCGATGGCGAGTACCAAGCAGGTGATTGAGGTCGACCGTCTCCTTTATCGCATGTGATCAGCTCGCCTCGCAAGACGATCACTTCATGGAGAAGATCCCAATATAAGGTGGCCAGCCTGCATGCGATCAGTCTGCCCATGGGGAAAGATCACCTAGCTCCTATATACCCCGGCTCTAGAAATAATTATCGGGCGCAGCTCGCCCATGGAATACCGCCTCTCAGAGAGCACTGAAAACTTCAGAAAGATTATCACCTGCAGCTCGCTCGAGAGCTTGCCTTATCCGCACGCGATCACACTACAAAAAAAACAGTTATTACCGACGGACACTATCCGTCGGTAATATTAAAATTTCGTCGGTAATATTCTATAGCGACGGAAGATATTTCCGTCGCTTGCTGTCGGGAAAGAAGGCGTCGGGGAAAACAATACGACGGACCAAATATTACCGTCGGTAATAATAATTAATACCGACGGTAATATTAACGCCGTCGGTAATATTTAATCAATTTAAAACTAATATAATTTAGTATTGCCGACGAAATATAATAATCCGTCGGTAATATATAACCATTTTACCGACGGGTATATTTCATACTGTCGGTAATAATATATATATTACCGACACATATATATATTACCCGTCGGTAATAATATATATATTACCGACCAAATTCATATAACCGTCGGTAATACTATATATATTACCGACGGATATTATATGCCGTCGGCAAATCATTAATAATTTAAAAAAAATAAAAATATTATTATCGACGGAATAATTAATTTCCGTCGGTAATAAGTATTTTTTTTTTTTTAATAAATTTACCTAAATAATGTTATTTAATTCCTGTGATTCAATACCACAATATATTACCACAATTTATCAAATATTACCACAATTTATAAAATATTACCTAAATTGATAAAAAATTACAGCAAATTATCAAATATTACCACAGTTCTCGGCCGACAATTATAGACAAGAACAAAAAATAACCATATATTACAAAATAATATTTACACAATCCAGAACTGAGAGATGATACATGTCCTATCTCAACCACCCCCGCCCGCCACCAACGCCGGTGCTCTCATCGATCCCCTGACGCCGCCCTATCTCAACCACGCCCGCCCACCACCAACGCTGGTGCTCTCATCGATCCCCTGACGCCGCCCTGCTCCTGCAATTAACATGTATTTGTTAAAAAAATGGTTTATATCTATAACTGAGTCTAAGCGTTAAAAAATGATAAGTTAGCGTGTTTCGATTTTGAAATAGGTTTGGATTCGATCCGATCGTAGAATTATCGGCATCCGATAATTCGAACTTGGAATTATTCCGTATTTCAGACTTGCGAGCGGGTTCTAATTGGATATTTGACCAATTTACGCTCCGATTCACCGATTTAGAGTCTAAGTGTTGAAAAATCATAACTTAGCGTGTTACGGATATCAAATAGCTAGGTTTGGATTCGATCGGATTGTCATCGGATCGGCATTCGATAATTCGAACTTGGAATTATTCCGAATTTCGGACTTGCGAGCGGGTTCTAATTGGATATTTGACCAATTTACGCTCCGATTCACCGATTTAGAGTCTAAGTGTTGGAAAATCATAAGTTAGCGTGTTTCGGATATAAAATAGGTTTGGATTCGATCGGATCGTCATCGGCTCGGCATCCGATAATTCGAACTTGGAATTATTCCGTATTTCGGACTTGCGAGCGGGTTCTAATTAGATATTTGACCAATTTACGCTCCGATTCACCGATTTAGAGTCTAAGTGTTGGAAAATCATAAGTTAGCGTGTTTCGGATATAAAATAGGTTTGGATTCGATCGGATCGTCATTGGCTCGGCATCCGATAATTCGAACTTGGAATTATTCCGTATTTCGGACTTGCGAGCGGGTTCTAATTGGATATTTGACCAATTTACGCTCCGATTCACCGATTTAGAGTTTAAGTGTTGGAAAATCATAAGTTAGCGTGTTTCGGATATGAAATAGGTTTGGATTCGATCCGATCGTCATCGGATCGGCATCCGGTAATTCGAAGTTGGAATTATTCCGTATTTCGGACTTGCGAGCGGGTTCTAATTGGATATTTGACCAATTTACGCTCCGATTCACCGATTTAGAGTCTAAGTGTTGGAAAATCATAAGTTAGCGTGTTTCGGATATAAAATAGGTTTGGATTCGATCGGATCGTCATCGGCTCGGCATCCGATAATTCGAACTTGGAATTATTCGTATTTCGGACTTGCGAGCGGGTTCTAATTGGATATTTGACCAATTTACGCTCCGATTCACCGATTTAGAGTCTAAGTGTTGGAAAATCATAAGTTAGCGTGTTTCGGATATAAAATAGGTTTGGATTCGATTGGATCGTCATCGGCTCGGCATCCGATAATTCGAACTTGGAATTATTCCGTATTTCGGACTTGCGAGCGGGTTCTAATTGGATATTTGACCAATTTACGCTCCGATTCACCGATTTAGAGTCTAAGTGTTGGAAAATCATAAGTTAGCGTGTTTCGGATATAAAATAGGTTTGGATTCGATCGGATCGTCATCGGCTCGGCATCCGATAATTCGAACTTGGAATTATTCCGTATTTCGGACTTGCGAGCGGGTTCTAATTGGATATTTGACCAATTTACGCTCCGATTCACCGATTTAGAGTCTAAGTGTTGGAAAATCATAAGTTAGCGTGTTTCGGATATGAAATAGGTTTGGATTCGATCCGATCGTCATCGGATCGGCATCCGGTAATTCGAAGTTGGAATTATTCCGTATTTCGGACTTGCGAGCGGGTTCTAATTGGATATTTGACCAATTTACGCTCCGATTCACCGATTTAGAGTCTAAGAGTTGGAAAATCATAAGTTAGCGTGTTTCGGATATGAAATAGGTTTCGATTCGATCGGATCGTCATCGGATCGGCATCCGATAATTCGAACTTGGAATTATTCCGTATTTCGGACTTGCGAGCGGGTTCTAATTGGATATTTGACCAATTTACGCTCCGATTCACCGATTTAGAGTCTAAGTGTTGGAAAATCATAAGTTAGCGTGTTTCGGATATAAAATAGGTTTGGATTCGATCGGATCGTCATCGGCTCGGCATCCGATAATTCGAACTTAGAATTATTCCGTATTTCGGACTTGCGAGCGGGTTCTAATTGGATATTTGACCAATTTACGCTCCGATTCACCGATTTAGAGTCTAAGTGTTGGAAAATCATAAGTTAGCGTGTTTCGGATGTGAAATAGGTTTGGATTCGATCCGATCGTCATCGGATCGGCATCCGGTAATTCGAAGTTGGAATTATTCCGTATTTCGGACTTGCGAGCGGGTTCTAATTGGATATTTGACCAATTTACGCTCTGATTCACCGATTTAGAGTCTAAGTGTTGGAAAATCATAAGTTAGCGTGTTTCGGATATAAAATAGGTTTGGATTCGATCGGATCGTCATCGGATCGGCATTCGATAATTCGAACTTGGAATTATTCCAAATTTCGGACTTGCGAGTGGGTTCTAATTGGATATTTGACCAATTTACGCTCCGATTCACCGATTTAGAGTCTAAGTGTTGGAAAATCATAAGTTTTCGGATATAAAATAGGTTTGGATTCGATCGGATCGTCATCGGCTCGGCATCCGATAATTCGAACTTGGAATTATTCCGTATTTAGGACTTGCGAGCGGGTTCTAATTGGATATTTGACCAATTTACGCTTCGATTCACCGATTTAGAGTCTAAGTGTTGGAAAATCATAAGTTAGCGTGTTTCGGATATGAAATAGGTTTGGATTCGATCCGATCGTCATCGGATCGGCATCCGGTAATTCGAAGTTGGAATTATTCCGTATTTCGGACTTGCGAGCGGGTTCTAATTGGATATTTGACCAATTTACGCTCCGATTCACCGATTTAGAGTCTAAGTGTTGGAAAATCATAAGTTAGCGTGTTTCGGATATAAAATAGGTTTGGATTCGATCCGATCGTCATCGGCTCGGCATCCGATAATTCGAAGTTGGAATTATTCCGTATTTCGGACTTGCGAGCGGGTTCTAATTGGATATTTGACCAATTTACGCTCCGATTCACCGATTTAGAGTCTAAGTGTTGGAAAATCATAAGTTAGCGTGTTTCGGATATAAAATAGGTTTGGATTCGATCGGATCGTCATCGGCTCGGCATCCGATAATTCAAACTTGGAATTATTCCGTATTTCGGACTTGCGAGCGGGTTCTAATTGGATATTTGACCAATTTACACTCCGATTCACCGATTTAGAGTCTAAGTGTTGGAAAATCATAAGTTAGCGTGTTTCGGATATAAAATAGGTTTGGATTCGATCGGATCGTCATCGGCTCGGCATCCGATAATTCGAACTTGGAATTATTCCGTATTTCGGACTTGCGAGCGGGTTCTAATTGGATATTTGACCAATTTACGCTCCGATTCACCGATTTAGAGTCTAAGTGTTGAAAAATCATAACTTAGCGTGTTTCAGATATGAAATAGCTAGGTTTGGATTCGATCGGATCGTCATCGGATTGGCATTCGATAATTCGAACTTGGAATTATTCCGAATTTCGGACTTGCGAACGGGTTCTAATTGGATATTTGACCAATTTACGCTCCGATTCACCGATTTAGAGTCTAAGTGTTGGAAAATCATAAGTTAGCGTGTTTTGGATATGAAATAGGTTTGGATTCGATCCGATCGTTATCGGATCGGCATCCGGTAATTCGAAGTTGGAATTATTCCGTATTTCGGACTTGCGAGCGGGTTCTAATTGGATATTTGACCAATTTACGCTCCGATTCACCGATTTAGAGTCTAAGTGTTGGAAAATCATAAGTTAACGTGTTTCGGATATAAAATAGGTTTGGATTCGATCCGATCGTCATCGGCTCGGCATCCGATAATTCGAAGTTGGAATTATTCCGTATTTCGGACTTGCGAGCGGGTTCTAATTGGATATTTGACCAATTTACGCTCCGATTCACCGATTTAGAGTCTAAGTGTTGGAAAATCATAAGTTAGCGTGTTTCGGATATGAAATAGGTTTGGATTCGATCCGATCGTCATCGGATCGGCATCCGATAATTCGAAGTTGGATTTATTCCGTATTTCGGACTTGCGAGCGGTTTCTAATTGGATATTTGACCAATTTACGCTCCGATTCACCGGTTTAGAGTCTAAGTGTTGGAAAATCATAAGTTAGCGTGTTTCGGATATGAAATAGGTTTGGATTCGATCCGATCGTCATCGGATCGGCATCCGGTAATTCGAACTTGGAATTATTCCGTATTTAAAAGAAAAACAGAGGCTACATCATTACCGGCTACATCATTACCATGAGAGAGAGAGTGACCATTTACGATTCGATTTACCGATTTATAGTCTAAGTGTTGGAAAATCATAAGTGTGATAATATGATCAAAACTCAAATTAGTAAGATTCATATTTTTTGCTAATATTATAAAGATTAGTAAGTACCTGATCATGAGGATGAGCCACCGCTAGACCGGCTTATGAATTCATTAAATTTACGCTCCAGTTCCCTGCGAGCTTCTCTTTCCTCATCGAGGGCCTTCTTCTCCGCCTCAACCCTCTGCTCGAGGGCCTGCCTCTGCTCTCGCTCTGCCTCCATCCTCTGCTCGAGGGCCTGCCTCTGCTCTCGCTCCGCGTCTAGCGCAGACTGCAGCTGAGTGATAGCACCGGTCTGGGTGTCCCGTGCCCTCGAGCGCATACCCTCTCGTCCAAAGTAGGAGGAGGGCGTGACTCCAAGGCCCGTACAGAGGACACGGCCGTGCGTGGCAGGTCTCAGCACAGTATCCATCGCTGAGTCGACAGATACTGAGCTGGAGGAGGAGCCGGCCTCGCCCGACGGGGTCACCATAAGTCGCATCCTCTCCTATATAAAAACAACCAATGATATTCAATGATATTTTATGGCATATGTATAAGAATATATTAACAGTAATTTAATTACTTACCACTTGCGAGGCAACCCTATCGTCCAGAAATGCCCCATCGATACGCCGCCTCCTAGAGGCCTCAAAAAGGTCAATCCTATTAGGCTCGTGGCCCAAGGACTGTGTCTGTTGGACATATAAAATAAATAGACGAGTTAATATAACATGTATAGAGCTTTAAATAATAACAATGTTTGTATCATTTACCAGCTGCTGGGCAAGCTGGGGCATGGAGGTCCTCCCCTTCACTGGAGCAGGTGTCGTCGAGGCACTTCTATTCTGCTTGCCTACAGCAGATTTCACCTGTGTCAATCGATTAAATTTTGAAACATCAATACAAATTTTTAGTATAACATTAAAACAAGTACGAATCAACAAAATTAAAATTATACCTGAAAGCTAGGGATGGCCCAGTGAGCGACCAAAAACTGTAGAATGTGTAGCGGTGGCGCGTCTCTCATCCCGGCCGCAGCCTGTACCTCCTCAGCCGGCTGGCCGACCAAGTAACCGTAGAGCTTGTAGAGCTCGTGACGGTAATCCCTGTACCGCTCACCCATCGTCTTCCACAAGTCCTCCCGATGGGTGTCGGTTTCCATGTTCTCCCATTTAAATTTCTCCTGTAAAATCAATTTAGAAACAAGTCATTTTATCAAATCAAATTATAAAGAAGTACGATATTATTCTAAAATGCTTTAATGAAACTAACGTACCAAAAACTGCTGATACATCCTCTCCTTATAGGATGCATCAATGTTCTTCCACCCCCTTAACCCCACAATCGGGGCATTCCTCTCCTCCCGTACTATCATGCCGACCCACGTGGCGGCGTCAGAAGCGTGCTCGCCCACAAAGGTATGGCCGCTCCACTGTAGGGACAGCGGCTCGCGTAAGGCGGACAAGCGCCGGGCCGTCGTCACGCCCCGGTCGCCTACGTACCTGGTCGACCCTGCAAATAAAATATACATCAGTACTGAAGAAGTATTTACAACATGTATAAAACTTTAGATCTAAACATTACCTGTGGGCGTAGACGCTGCAGCCGAGTGCTGAGCACTGCTCGAAGCTCCGGAGGCTGTGACCACAGCAGGAGCTGGTGTGGAGAGAGGAACAGCACTACCAGATCCGGACGGCTCAGCCTCGGACCCTGGGGTGGCAGCCGGAGCGCTCTGAGCTACCCCACCCCTGCCTCTGCCTCTGCCTCTACGAACATATGACCGTGATGCCATCTGAAACAATTTAATTTACATATGAAACAGTAAGATTTAAGATTTACATATGAAACAATATGAAACAGTTTGATTTATATATGAAACAGTATGATTTACATATGAAACAATATAAAACAATATGAACCCGCTCGCAATATGAAACAATATGAAACAATATGAAACAGTTAGACTCTAAATCGGTTAATCGGATCGTAAAGTGGTCAAATATCCAATTAGAACCCGCTCGGAAGTCCGAAATACGGAATATAATTCCAAGTTCGAATTATCGGATGCCGATCCGATGACGATCGGATCGAATCCAAACCTATTTTATATCCGAAACACGTTAACTTATGATTTTCCAACACTTAGACTCTAAATCGGTGAATCAGAGCGTAAATTGGTCAAATATCCAATTAGAACCCGCTCGCAAGTCCGAAATACGGAATAATTCCAACTTCGAATTACCGGATGCCGATCCGATGACGATCGGATCGAATCCAAACCTATTTCACATCCGAAACACGCTAACTTATGATTTTCCAACACTTAGACTCTAAATCGGTGAATCGGAGCGTAAATTGGTCAAATATCCAATTAGAACCCGCTCGCAAGTCCGAAATACGGAATAATTCTAAGTTCGAATTATCGGATGCCGAGCCGATGACGATCCGATCGAATCCAAACCTATTTTATATCCGAAACACGCTAACTTATGATTTTCCAACACTTAGACTCTAAATCGGTGAATCGGAGCGTAAATTGGTCAAATATCCAATTAGAACCCGCTCGCAAGTCCGAAATACGGAATAATTCCAAGTTCGAATTATCGGATGCCGATCCGATGACGATCCGATCGAATCGAAACCTATTTCATATCCGAAACACGCTAACTTATGATTTTCCAACTCTTAGACTCTAAATCGGTGAATCGGAGCGTAAATTGGTCAAATATCCAATTAGAACCCGCTCGCAAGTCCAAAATACGGAATAATTCCAACTTCGAATTACCGGATGCCGATCCGATGACGATCGGATCGAATCCAAACCTATTTCATATCCGAAACACGCTAACTTATGATTTTCCAACACTTAGACTCTAAATCGGTGAATCGGAGCGTAAATTGGTCAAATATCCAATTAGAACCCGCTCGCAAGTCCGAAATACGGAATAATTCCAAGTTCGAATTATCGGATGCCGAGCCGATGACGATCCGATCGAATCCAAACCTATTTTATATCCGAAACACGCTAACTTATGATTTTCCAATACTTAGACTCTAAATCGGTGAATCGGAGCGTAAATTGGTCAAATATCCAATTAGAACCCGCTCGCAAGTCCGAAATACGGAATAATTCCAAGTTCGAATTATCGGATGCCGAGCCGATGACGATCCAATCGAATCCAAACCTATTTTATATCCGAAACACGCTAACTTATGATTTTCCAACACTTAGACTCTAAATCGGTGAATCGGAGCGTAAATTGGTCAAATATCCAATTAGAACCCGCTCGCAAGTCCGAAATACGGAATAATTCCAAGTTCGAATTATCGGATGCCGAGCCGATGACGATCCGATCGAATCCAAACCTATTTTATATCCGAAACACGCTAACTTATGATTTTCCAACACTTAGACTCTAAATCGGTGAATCGGAGCGTAAATTGGTCAAATATCCAATTAGAACCCGCTCGCAAGTCCGAAATTCGGAATAATTCCAAGTTCGAATTATCGAATGCCGATCCGATGACGATCCGATCGAATCCAAACCTAGCTATTTGATATCCGTAACACGCTAAGTTATGACTCTAAATCGGTCAAATTTCAACATAAAAGTGGGGGTGTGAGAAAATAAAAGGGAAATTTTTTTCATACCCCAAAAACCTGTAATTAACCCCCATTTTTGAGCTGTTGTTACTGGCTCTTGAAGGGTTGACCTTTTGAGAGAACAATGGGTGATGTTACACCATTTGGGGCATTCAAAACCCATAACAAGAGTTGTTGTTACACCTCTTGCATGGGGTGGTAACAGCTTGGAGTTGCAACCTTTTGAATGGCCCAAACGTTAGTTTGTGGTACTGACTGTTGCTACACTCTCTTGAATGGGGAGAAAGTTGGGCATTTAAGACCCAAACGTTTTGAGCTGCTTGAAACCCTTTCAATGCTCTTTAAGGTTCAAAAGCCTATTTAAGGTGAGGCAAGCAAGCCCTCTGGTTCTTTCGGTTATAGGTTCAAAAGCCTATATAAGATGAGGCAAGCTAGCCCTCTGGGTCTCTTTTAATTTTTTTTGTTTCTCTGCTTCTCGCAAGTAGGGCTGCGAACAAGCCGAGCCGAGCTCTGGTCTGCTTAAGCTTGGCTCGTTTATTAAACGAGCCTAAACTTCAAGCTAGGATACGATCAATTAGTGATCGATAAACTTCAGGCTAGGATACGCTGAATTAGTGATCGAACAATCCTTTATCGAGCTTGCTCTTGAACTCCAAAATCAGTCAAAAGAATGGACTGTATATGTTGGGTCTATTCAAGCCATTTATGAACCTACTCATGATCTTACTCACGAGTTCTAAACAGACATGTTTGCGAGCCCAACTGAGCCGAGCTTTGGTCTGCTTGAGCTTGGATTGTTTATTAAACAAGCCTAAACTCTAGGCTTGGGCTTGGCTTGACTAGTAAATGAACGAACTCGAACAAGCTTTTATCGAGCTTGTTTTCGAGCTGCTCACGAACAGCTTGGTTTGTTTTACAGCCCTATAGTAACGAGATCATTGTCTTGATAGTGGACGGAGAAATTCTCTTTTGTTCTTGAAGTTTTTGGTGTTTGACTCTTTGTTGGGCGGCAAAATCCATCGGGTTCATCTGCTTCCAATCGGGTCGTGACAAGCGATCAGGGGAATACTTCTTCGGCTCGTTGTACCGAAGAAGTAGTAAGCCATGTCCCATCAAACAATCTACATAACATATTATCATTTTTAAGAAATTAAAAACTAACAAAGTAAACGAAAGACGTTTCTTGCGTAGAATACGAAAAATGAGAAGTGTAGCCAACCGCAAGCTTAGCTTCTAATTGGGGCACTTGAACATGTGTACAAGGAAGTATAAAGATTGTGAAATAGTAATGAGATAGTGACAATGATAGTAACATTTGATGAGTAGTTAGGGGAAGTGGGGGTAGTGGTTAAGTGAAGGAAGGTTGTGAGTGTTTTGTATCATCAAGAAAAAGAAATCTTACCCAAGGGCTCTTGTACCTTCGATCTTAACCTTCGTGTCTGAATTTTGTTCTCTCTGAGTGATGATTTTTTTTTTTAATACGCTGGTTGGGATCTAGGCCGAACAATCGCTTATCCTTTAAGAGGGATTTCTCAACAAAAAAAAAACCAGCGGGCTAGCTTTTTGTCCAAGTGGTGCTTCCTCTCTAGCAAGAGGTGGGACTTGGGAGGGTTGAAAGGTTTGCCCATGCCTAACCCACAGATCATCATTTAGTTTGGGGAGAGAGGGAGGAGGAGGAGGAGGAACTCACCGGGGGGAGGAGGAGCTCACCGGGGGGAGGAGGAGGAGGATCTCACCGGCCGGAGCCCACGAGGAGGAGGAGGAGCTTGCCGCCGGTCGATCGGTCGGCCGGAGGGACGCGATGTGAGGGAGGCCGGGGAGGGGGGGAGGGAGGCCGGGGAGGGGGGGGGGAGGCCGGGGAGGGGGGGGAGGGAGGTCGGGGAGGGGGGGAGATTGAGAGAGAGAGAGAGAGGGGCGGGGAGGCCGGTTAGATCGAAATAATACAGAAGGGGGGGGATCGCTGATTGCAACTAATGTCTGGATTTTTACCGACGGACATTTTTACATCCGTCGGTAAATATAACATTTTTACCGACGGAACTATACTCTCCGTCGGTAAACAACGACGACGAAACTCAGTCTCCATTTTTTTCCAGAGGCTTGGTTTTACCCTGAGTTTCGTCGTGATATTTTTACCGACGGATATATAATGTCCGTCGGCATTTACCGACGGAACAATAATTTCCGTCGGTACAAATCACCGACGAAACTCAGGGTTCCATTTTTTCCAGAGGCTCGGTTTTTACCCTGTGTTTCGTCGGGACAATTTTACCGACGGATATTTATATACCGTCGGTATCTTGCCGACGACCATTAAATTACCGTCGGTATAATTAGTTATACCGACGGCTATATAACATCCGTCGGTAAAACTCTCCGACGGAACTCAGGGTCACATTTTTTTCCAGAGGCTCGGTTTTTACCCTGAGTTTCGTCGTGACATTTTACCGACGGTATTTATGTAACCGTCGGTATAAAGTATATTACCGACGGGACATATATGTACCGTCGGTATAAATATTTATACCGACGAACTTTATTTGACCGTCGGTAATAAATGTGCATAAAAAAATTAAAAAATTAAAGTTATAATACCGACGGATATTATAGTCACCGTCGGTAAAAAGTGTATTATTACCGACGGTGCTAAAAATGTCCGTCGGCAAAGACCCTCTTTCTTGTAGTGTCAGCTTGCCCGCGGTCAACCATCACCCGCAGGTTGCTCAAGAGCTTGTCTTTTCCGCACACGATCAGCTCGCTCGTGATCAACCATCTCCCGCAGCTCACTCAAAAGCTCGCCTTATCCGCACAAAATCAGCTCGCCCGCGGTCAACCATCACCCGCAGTTAGCTCAAGAGCTCGCCTTATCCGTATGCAATCGGCTCGCCCGCGGTCAATCATCACTCGCAGCTCGCTCAAGAGCTCGCGTCATCCGCACGCGATCAGCTCACTTGCAGATCGCTCAAGAGTCAAGAGCTTGCCTCATCCGCATGCGATCGACTTGCCCGTGGTCAACCATCACCCGCAGCTCGCTCAAGAGCTCGCCTTATTCGCACGTGATCAGCTCGTCCGCGGTCAACCATTACCCGCAGCTTGCTTCATCCGCACGAGATCGGCTCACCCGCGGTCAATCATCACCCGCAGCTCGCCTCATCCGCACGCGATTAGCTCACCCGCAGTCAACCATCACCCGCAGCTCGCTCAAGAGCTCGCCTTATCCGCACGCGATCAGCTCGCCTCACATTCTTTTTTAGAAAGCTGCAATGGTTTGTCTTGACACCGACCCCATGGATGAAGATGCTATCAGCTCGTCCGCGACTAATCCGCACTCAATCAGCTCACCGATCTCGTGCACTCCCTGCAGTGATCGATCGATAGGTGCCACCACCGCGATGGAACTACGTGGACATCTGTGGGCCAAGTTCGCGGTAGGGAGTCGGTGGAGAACATCTCCGACTAGAGTCTTCCAGAGCATCCACCTGTCACAGACAAGACCAATGCATCGCCACTCATGGCCCCTGCCCACCGCCTGGCAGGCTAGACGACAAGACCCATTAAGAGCCCATGTGGGCTGACATAGAAGGTGCGGGAATGAGCGGTGATGTGTCAGCCTCCTGTGGTCTGCAGAAGGGCTATAAAGGTACGATCCAGGGCTCCAAAGTACAGGTTGGAAACTCTGAAACAAAACCCATTCCTTGATTCTCTACTTCCTCGTTCGAACCTTCACTGACTTGAGCATCGGAGGGTCTGCGCTCCTCACGGAGCCAGCCGTTCACGTGATTCCCTTGTCTTGCAGATCGAGCAACCTCATCAGCGAAATTTTCCCCTCACAACTTCTATTATGTAATTTGGAGTTTGTTTTTGTTATTATGTACCTTCTATGTTTGCATATGGATTTTGACCTTATCATTTATAATTTATTAGAACATGTACAATTTGAAACGATTGGATGATAAAGAAAGACAGATTAATCAAGTCGAAAACAAATACACATCGAATACTTAAGTCCTTTAAAATCCTGGATGAAGTATCTCCATTTTACACTGATGGTACTACTCTGCCATTATTGGTCCCATGCTACTCCTATCTATCAACATAACACGCTCGTCTTCTTGTTGATGTTCTAAGCGCAACTTCTCATTCTTTTGCTGAATCTTCACTTTCTTTTGATGATTCTTCTCTTGCTCTTGTTGGAATGTCCTCTCCAACATTTACATCTTCTTCTCTGTCAATGCATTCTTCACTTCCTTGAAGGCCATAAGGATCTTCTTCGGTTGCTTGAGCTTTGGCCTCGCGCGCTTGGCTCACTCCTTCTTCAGCCTTACGACCAGGGGGTCGTTCGATATCCCGAACGTACAATGCGTCCGTCATCTCGTAAATTTATGGAGTCTGGGGTCGAGGGGGAAGAGGTAGTTGAAGTTGCGCTTTTGGACTTGTTCTGCATCCTCTTTTGGTAATCCTACATCTACTGTGACTGGTAGCGCATGTCATTCCAACTGTTTTTTTTTTTTTTTTTGAGAACCCCTCCTAAAGGAGGGAGGGTTTGGCGGACCCCAACCAGAAATCATTAATAACTAAGATAACAGGTTGTTACAAAAAATGGTAGCCTCCGCTCCTAGTTTATCTCTCCATGGCACAATCCAAGCGCGGAAAAAGGAAATCACCGAAAGCCGCAACTTATCCTGCCCTGTCGACTTACCTTTGAAAATTCTGCTGTTCCGCTCAAGCCAGATAACCCACACGATTGCCAACTGTTGCCGACAACAAAATCTAATCTGTAGAACAGAAATTTTTGAGAAACGGAATGGAAAATATTAATATTTTAATAAACGGAACTAAAGTTGGGAATTTGTCAAAAAACGGACTATTACGCCATCTCAAATGGCGTAGTCTTTATGCCATTTGAGATGGCGAAAAACTTTTGGGTTTTTTTATAATACCGATAATGCCCTTCATTTAAGCCAACTGAGATAGCGTAAATTTCTTTTTTATATATATATATATATATTTTTTCATTTATTTTTATTCAATCTGTCGGCTCTTATTTTGATTTTTTTTTTTCATTATTCTATCATCTAACGGCTATTATTTTCTGTTCCGTTTTTGAAAATATGGGGGGTAAAATCTAATTCAAGCAAAATTTGGGTAAAATCTAATTCAAGCAAAATTTGGGGGGTAAAGTCAAAATAACCCTTCTTTTTATTTACTCAAAGGCTTTACGCCATTTGAAATGGCGTAAAGCCTTTGAGTAAATAAACCATTGAAATGGCGTAAAGCCTTTGAGTAAATAAAAAGAAGGGTTATTTTGAATTTACCCCCCAAAATTTGCTTGAATTAGATTTTACCCCTCACATTTTCATTAATTAGACTTTACCCCCCAAAACTAATTGCACTGTCAGCTCACCCCCCAAAACTTTATTTCTTTTCCATCAGCTCACCCTTTCTCTTAGATGGTGAGTTGACAGAAAGTTAGTTTTGGGGGGGGGGGGGGGTGGGGGGGGGGGGGGTGAGGGGGGTAAAGTCTAATTAATGAAAATGTGGGGGGTAAAGTCTAATTCAAGGCAAAATTTGGGGGGTAAAGTCAAAATAACCCTTCTTTATTTACGCCACTTTACCCCCAAATTTACGCCATCTCAGTTGGCGTAAATGAGGGCTTTGTACTGGATTTTGGCATTGTTAAACTACAAATAAAAACAAATCCAATAAAAAAATATGATTTTTCTAATACTAATTTAAATGGAAACAATTGGGTTCGGGGATCTATGCTATCTTATCTTGCTCGTTCACCCCACTTTGGTGTCAATTCGATGTTGCTGACAGGGGCGAACCTACATAGGGCCCAGGGGGGCTCAAGCCCCTCCTCAATTTGGGAAAAAAGTTACACTTACCCCCTTGAGCTTTAGCACAAAAACCCTTTACCCCCTTGAGCTTTAGCACAAAAACCCTTAACCCTATAGTTTATTTTGTTCCAAATCACTCCCTAAAGTTTGAAATTTTAGCACAATACCCCTTTTGTCAATTACTTGATTTCCTCATTTTGTAATTTTTATTTGATCTAGCTAAACTTCAGGAGGGAGGAAAGCAAAGTTTAATTTACTCAGAAAACAATTATAGTCAACTATTGGTAGCCAACTTCACATGGAGGTGGCCACCACCAGCCGTCACCGCCCCACCAGCCATCATCCCCCGTCAGTCAATATCTACCGTTATGCCACCAACCACCACCCCACCGCCACATGGGGTCACCCGTCGCCGCCAGTATTGGTGACCCACGGCCGACCTCGCCGTTTACCGGCCACCGACGCCCACTAGGGTCACCACTGTCTGATCGACACCTCTCGCGGTCTGCCACCTCCCGCGCATATGGCATCCCCATAGAGTTCATCCCATGGCTCTTTGTGAATAAGAATCGAGTGGGATCGGGGCCTATTTATAGGTTTTTGGGGGTATGTGTGAAATCTTACCCCCCCCCCCCCCCCCCCCTTCAAAGAAAAAGAGGATCTGGTCTATTATTTACAAACCGTGCACCTTGATCGAGTCGGCCAATTATAGTTCCAAATTTTCGAATGACTCCGACGATCGAAATTCTCCTTTACTAGAGGCAAAATCCTAATAGGCCTTTTACTGCACGTTCGAAGGGTAGGGACGCTGTCACACCGCCTGCCGAAGTCTTCAACTGTGAGGCAACGATTATAATTACTTTTTAATAATTATGCCCCCCCTGAGGAAAAACCCTGGGTCCGCCACTGGTTGCTGAAGCACTCGGTAAACATTTTGTCTGTCATCTGAATCGTCGACCACCAGTGCATGAGCGAGATTGAAGTGCCGAACGACTTGAAGGTTTTGTAGTCGTGGAATAAGTCGTATACACACTCCTAGTAAATCTTTTAATTCTTTTATGATCGTTGCCTTGCACCGCATCCAGGCTCAAATAGGGTCCAGCATATATGACCATGGTGCCTTCTTTGTTCGAGAAATCGCCGAGGTGTTTCTTTGAGGCAGAGGGGACCTGAATGGAATTCGGAGACGAGAATTCCGCCGCAAGAGGATCGAAGTCCATCGAACATCACTCGTTGATGTTGATAGTCGGCGAGGTGATTATTGATTGCCGCCTATTTTTCCAGTGGTGTAGCGTGTAAAGTTGCAGCCTCGGGGATCCGTTGGGATGAAGAGAAGAAAGAGAGAATGGGTAGGTCGGTTTATAAGATTTGTGTTCGAAATTTTTTTTTTTTAACACCAACGGCAATTAAATCCAAAGGCTACATTATGCAAGCCGTTGGATTTAAATTCGACGTCCATTATTTTCTTGACCGTTGGGGTTTCATCGGATTCAAACTCAATGACAACATGGCGTGTCCAAGGCTACAATTAAAGGCATGAATTACGTCCAAAAAATTTTAAAAAACGGGACAAAAAATATTAATATTTTAATAAACAGAACAAAAGTTTTAAAATAAAAAAAAACGGAATAATACGCCATCTCAAATGGTGTAAAGCATTTACGCCATTTGAGATGACATAAAAATAAAGCGATGATTTTAAATACCAAAAATATCCTTATTTTACGCCATCTCAAATGGCGTAAAGCCTTAAGAATTTAAGGAATTTTGCAGGCTTTACGCCATTTGAGATGACGTAAAGCCTTTGATTAAATAAAAGGAATATTTTAACTTTGCCCCCAAATTTTGCCTTGAATTAGACTTTACCCCTTATATTTTCATTAATTAGATTTTACCTCCCAAAACTAACTGCTCCGTCAGCTCACCCCCCAAAACTTTATTTCTTTTCCGTCAGCTCACCCTTTCTCTTAGATGGTGAGTTGACGGAAAGTTAGTTTTGGAGGGTAAAGTCTAATTAATGAAAATGTGGGGGGTAAAATCTAATTCAAGGCAAAATTTGGGGTTCTTTATTCACTCAAAGGCTTTACGCCATTTGAGATGGCGTAAAGCCTTTGAGTAAATAAAAGGGTTATTTTAACTTTATTTTTTTTCAAAATTTTGTCTTGAATTAGACTTTATCCCCCACATTTTCATTAATTAGACTTTACCCCTCAAAACTAACTGCTTCGTCAGCTCACTCCCCAAAACTTTATTTTTTTTCCATCAGCTCACCCTTTCTCTTAGATGGTGAGTTGATGGAAAGTTAATTTTGGGGGGTAAAGTCTAATTAATGAAAATGTGGGGGGTAAAGTCTAATTCAAGGCAAAATTTGGGAGGTAAAGTCAAAATAACCCTTCTTTATTTACTCAAAGGCTTTACGCCATTTGAGATGGCGTAAATTCTTTAGATCCGTTTTTTCCTATTTCAAAACCTTTGTTCCGTTTATTAAAATATTAATATTTTTTATTCCGTTTTTGAAAAATTTCTGAATTACGCCAGTGCAGAGAAAGTGGGCCCCAACAAATGGTGACATTGAGTGCTTGCTAGAGCTGGCGAGCCAACTAGCTAGCTCATCGCTACTCTAGCTAGTTGGGTAGCGAGCTCGGTGTTGTGTCCTGTGTCCATTTGGTCCATAAAGTAGCTTCATGGTCATAAAGTAGATAAGCTTGCAGGTTTTATTGAGGCCGGTGTGTGGATGCTCTAACTCAGGGTGTATATATATCAGTGTGCCAGCGCGGCCCAAAATTCAATGAGTTGAGCCCGGTCCAAAAGGAAGCCCAAAAGCCCATCCTGGAACCTAACGAGTCCATCCGGGCTTGACGTCTATAGGCTTGGCCCGAGGTATTTTAGACCCGGCTCAACCGTTTTACACCCCCCCCCCCCTTGCGACCTGCTATAACATTGTGATGGGGGGACATTGCCATGGATAACAAGAGTCCTTAGAAACTAGATCCAACCACATAGGTCCGTCAACAGGGCAGATCTTGATCCAAATTCATTCCGAAAAGTCCGGATCTTATAATAATTTTTTTTATCTGATATCTGATTAAAAATGATCTGATCCGATTTGAAACATTATCGGATCGGATCCGGGTTTGTCATGATCCGACTCGTTAAGATCCGATCCAATACTATCTAACATAATCATTGAACAACCACCTTTTCATCTAGATATTATATTATCAAGAACTTAGATTTAAAACCTAACCAAATGTACAAAAAAAAAAAAAAAAACCCTGACATCTCTATTATATAACCTTTAACAAGTGCCCTTTTTACCTAACCTTTCTATTATATTTTTTACATTGAAAAGAAAATTAAAAATAACTTGCTTTGAATCCATAATTTAATGATGGTTTAATAATTTTTTTGATATGGATATTCGGATTTGGATCTCGGATTATCCGATGGATTTGGATCCAAACCAAAGGTTTTAATATCCATCGGATATCAGATCGGATTCGGATATATCATGATCCAGCCCGAATCCGATCTGTTGACATGCTGCAACCACAAGGGGGAGTGATGTGATGTCATGCTTGTGACAAGTGATGTCACAAGGTAAGGACTCCTTGAAGCCCAGTTGCCGGGGGGATGAAGAATTTCCTAACATCACTCGAGAGGTGGCGGGTGAAAGGAGTGTAATGTCTCATAATTAGAAGGGCATGCCCTTGGCTTTGGCACGCCATCTTCTACCCAAATAATATTCCCCCCCCCCCCTTTTCCGCTTCTTTTAGATGATGATCGATGGCCATTTTGACGCCCAAACAGCACGCTTCGCACCTCTCTCTCTCTCTCTCTCTCTCTCTCTCTCTCTCTCTCTCTCTCTCTCTCTTACCGATGCAAGCTCCGGATCCTCCTCTCGATCTCCCTCACCATCCTGTATGTTCAATGGTTCTGATCATTTCTCTCGTTGTGCCTGCACCATCATCATCTATACAGCAATCATTCATCATCATCATCCTAGATCATGTACATAACATCAACATCTTTGCTGCACACCTCGATTCACTCCAAATCTTCGTCGGGCTTTGTAAGTAACATCAGCAGAGAGTAGGCATGGGATGGTTGATATGAGAGAGAGAGAGAAAAAAAAGAAAAAGAGGAGGGAGAGTAGGGCTGGCAATTTCAGACCCGACACGACCCAACATGAAGTTAGCGGGTCTGGGTCTCGGTCAGGGGTAAACGGGTTCGGGTCATAAATGGGTCGACACTATAGACCCGTTTAATAAACGGGTCGGATCAAGGTTTAGAGTCTGGACCCGGTAGATCCGGAAAGACCCGTTTAAAATTCAACGGGTCGTGTCGGATCGGGTCTACCCACAATCGGATACTGTAATATATAGTATCAACGTCTATCGGGTTCGGTCGGGTCGAGTTGGATTGGGTCGGATCGGGTCAGCTGAATAAACCAGTGTGGTAAACCGGCCTAACGGGTCTTATCGGGTCTACCTTTTATAAATAGGTCGGGTACGGGTATTAGTTAAACGGGTCGGGTCCGGATCTAGGGTTTTGGATACGACCCAAAATTAGACCCGACCCCGACCCGACCCGACCCGACCCATTGCCACCCCTAAGAGAGAGAGAGAAAAGAGGAAAAGAGGAGAGAGGAATTGCCATGGAGCGACATGCCGTTATAGGTAATGGCCTAACTTCCCATCAGGGTTTGATCAAGTTAGGTGACCTAAGGTCGGCCCAGTCAATACAGCACCCAGGTAGACCGATTGAGTCGGTCCATGCGTAACATGATCAACATCCTGCTTACCATATGAATTCCGGTTGCCAACTTCATCCCCTAGGAAATATGGTCCAGCCAATCAGGAGCTGCCAGCACTCCACTTCACGTGGAGTTGGCAAACAAATTGACTATGTAGCATTAAGACTCCTCCGATGATCGTGGGGGTAACCATGGTCATCAGAAGAGACACAACGAGGAGAGGCAACAGCTTCTCCCATAATCCCGTGAATATGACATCAGCGGTCATGATTTACATCACAAACAAAACACAACAGTCTTGAGGGAATGTTCGCTCCACGATGTCCTTACCGGAAGTTGAACAGAAAGGGAAACCTCTCCAACATAAGAGAGAGAAAATACCACCAGACCAATAGTGTACTCGTTGGTAAGAGACTGGATTGATATGCCTTCTCGACTTAGATGACCCAACTTCCCCCACCATGTTGGTTGACTAATACAAAAAGTACAACACGGGCATGGCATGCTCTCTAGCTTGCATCCATGTATAAGAGACATAATTTGATGACACCTTTGAAGACCGCTAACTATGGCCGACTAGTAACATGCCCCACACGCCATATGAGGGTAAGAAGGTAATTTGAAGAGACTATGGAGGTAATTTTTATTGGGTTCAAATTGTCATTTTTCTTTTGTGGCGTATGTGGTGCAATGCCATTGGTCGGTCATTGTTAGCGGTCATCAAATTTTTTTCTCCCTTGGGAGGGTTCGGGGTGGCATCCAAACATGTATGGTCAATACCTGAAACTTAATAGTGCAGTCTTCTTCATCCACTTACTGAGTCCAGGATCCTTCGGGAGCTGGGAGCCTAACTTGTTATGTGAGGGAAAATCGGACGGGAAAGCAAGTCCTTCATGCAGGGATGGAATCAGGATTTTATAATAGGAGTGGCCAAAGTATAATAATTTCATTTACGGGGGACAAAAGCATGAATTAAAATTTTTCTGTATACTAAGGTTTAAGACATTTATTATATAATTTTTTTAAAAAAAATGAATTGACGCCCCCCCCCCCCCCCCTCCCCCTCCCCCTTAGTCCATACATAGTTACGTCGTTGCCTTCAGGCAAGGAACAACGGCGATCGTCACACATCGAGGGCGATGATCAACTATGTTTAGCATCGTTCTTTGGAGATTATGTATCATCCCTAAAAATCATTCACATTCTTCTAGCACCGTCTATGGGACTTCGGCATATTTTTTTTTGTAGGAATTATAGGGTATCTATTCATGGCGCCCCTGCCTGATCAATAGAAAAATCATTACAATTATTAAATCTTCTCTAAATCTACATAGTAAGATGTTAAAATATAATCACGAACAGCAGAGAAAGAGAAAGAGACCCTTTCCGAAAGGATCTTTTTGACCAGTAAATCAGTGTAGCCTTTCAGATCTCTACGGACATGACAGAACCGACACTCTTTGAAGAGATTGATGATCATCCTGCAGTTGGATACATAACTCTGTACCCACCATGGAGGAGAGAGATCTCCATCCGACAAGATATGCATAAAGGTCTGGTTATCCCCCTCAAGTACCACTCGGGTTGCCGCCAAGGAGAGTAACGCCTTTAACCCATAAAGCAAAGCTATGACTTCGATAATAATAGGTTCATAAGCACCATGGAGTTCTCTTGGAGAGAGAATGTATACTCCAGTACTATCCCTGATGATAATACCGGTTACTGCTTTCATATTATTTAAAGCACCATCTGTATTCACCTTATAAAACCCATCGTCATGAAGGGAGAGCCAATGTGAGGAATGGGAATCCATTTGTCATGTGTCATGATTGTTGAAATTGTTGAACAACACATTAGAAACTGTTGGAAATAAATCCATGGTAGAGGCCCGCAGCGGAAGCAAAGTGAAGGTCCGAGGACCGTAGGCGGTGTGCGTTACATATCAAAATTTTCATCGAAACGATCTACAAATGCGTGTATGAAACTAGCATGGCAACTACGCGAACCCCTAACGATGATCTAACCCAAAAGAACAATCTAGAATGTATGCATGTTCTAATTATGTTAGATCTACTTGTTAGAGATCATACCTGCGTGCGGAATCTTTCACCGCGACAAATTTCTTCTTTGTCGATGGAGACGGGCTACGGATCTGCTCGACATAGCTTTGGTGCGACGGCCATAACTTTCTCCTTCGAACTCCGATTGGGCTGAAATTTGGATTGTAGGTAGCTAACTTCGAGACGCAACTTTTGCAACAAGTTTCACGTTGTTTGGACTTCTGTAGCTCCCGTAATCACAGAAACAACGCTGATTTTCTGTGCAGATTCTGGACAGCAAAAGGTTGCGGGAGACGCCTTCTAGTTCACCTGATCTCACACGATGCATGGCACCTCATCGATGGATCTGAGTGCCTTCATACGACGAGCCTTCTCCTTCTACGAAACACCACATGAGGAAGACGAGTCGCCATCCAATGGCGCAAGCGAGGGAGAGAGAGACAAGAGAGGAGATGCGAAGAGAGGAGAGGGGGTGGCTAGGGTTTCCCCCATGGCTTGGGCCGGCCCTAGGCTTGCATGGGCTCATTAATTTCGTCCCCCCTCTCTCCCAATGCCTTATATAGGGCCGGCCTTATCCTTACGGATAAACCTAGTGGATAGGATTGACTGATTCAAACCTCTCCCTATATATCTCTTCTTTTACCTCTATCTTTTCCTTGTTTTCGAAAACGATCAAAACCAGCCCGTTTTTTGCGCCTCTTGATCGAACCTTTCATCGGAGGCAACAACCTCCTGAAACTAATAGGACCGGCCTTGACCAGTCTCTCAACACTCAGGGCCAGCCCCCTTAGTGCATAGTGGCGCATGGTATGACCAAAACGCCCTTATGTCACTAGTTAGCCGTTCCTCGTGTACGAGACTTTGCTAGGCACACATAAGTGAAGTGCACCAGTGATTTCACTATTCTCTGAGGTTCCCGTAGGGTGCCCCTAGTGAAGTCAACTAGTCAACTCGCAACATATCCCGGTGCATTGCACCCATGTGGCAAAGTCCACTTATGACAAGGAATTGCTACATGCGTCTCTGCACTAACCTAGGGTTTCCCCTTAGTGCACACACGTAGCTACGCATCTACCGTGCACTAGTGCGAAGCACTCACGGAGCATAGGCTTGGACTTCTCGCTTCCTCTAACTACGTTCTGTGTTTCGAGGAGATGGTATAAGAACCATACATAATGTCGATAAGGTGGAACCTTCAGGGACCAGGGTTCATGGCTTCCAACTCAGACTCGATCGACACACTACCCGAGTGTACCATCGATCCTCTGAGTCCGAATTAACCTACGTAGCCACCCAGAGTGCGACGCAGGCTGCACTCCAATTCCCCCGGACTTACTATGTTCTCCCTCATACCCCTGCTCTCCGCTTAGTATGGTAAACTCGCTGTCCCTCCACTGGTGCCATGATGCAACTCGAGCGGTGGAGAATACCGTCAGACTCGAGTGCTCATATGACTCGGTTCCTTCCAGGTTGACCACATACATCGTATCTCCGATTACTCTCTCGAGCAACCAGATCCGTCACCAGTCCAACTGATGACCACCTGGCCAGGGTTTAATACGACATAGGTCAGACCAAGGAACGCACCTCCCGTTAGGGGTGTGGATAGCCTGCAGGAGTGACATACTGATGCAACGCCAGCCGGGTAACCCAGTACACCGTGGTTTTGGATCACTGCATCCGGATCCTCACACATTGGTGCGCCAAAGCACCACACAACTGGTTAGTCCACCAGACATGGTTCCTCAGGGTTTAGGACCGTTTTACCCTAAGCAGAAACACGGTTTAGTGCACCGGTGTCTGCTCACCTATCTGTGCACCGTGTTGGTTCCGTTCGGCCACAGACACTGTGCCTGGTAATGACCGTGGTGGAGACACCCATGCTCTGTCATCCCAACAGCTTAACCTGATAGGGCGACCAACCCTAATCAGAGCTGCGAACGTATTTAGGTTACATGGGACCAGTCCCTTGAGTCTCCCACTCAAGAGGATTACCATGTAGCCATGGCTCTCTGTTCTGTAATCAGAACACGTACTAAGGTACGTACCAATATGCAATCCTATACTATCAACCATACATAGCTAAACTATAGGTTTTTACGAGCTATAGACCTCACCAATTCTAACAGAAACAATGATAGTGGATAGAGGATTATGTTTAATACGATCAAAAATCCATCGATTTTTTACTTTCCAAATGTTCCACATAATAATGGCAGCATAGCTAAATCAGTTGTGAAACTACTTATCCCACTTCAAAAATCTATTAATCCAATCAACTAACGTACCCTTAACCCCATCTATTCTTAGTTGGAACTCGGAGCCAAACCAAACCGTGCGCCCTTGTGAAGTTGCAATAAAATAAGAGGTGCTCAATGTATTCATCTACCTTAGTGCAGATTGGACATAATCCATCAAGTGCCGGCAGTCCATCAGCAAGACTTTTAGCCGTCAGAATACATCCTTGGAGGACTCAAACATCAGAGTTTTCGATATACAATCTTTCAACTTCCGAAGAGATCTCCACCTAAAACACACACTCGAAGCTAGAAGTGGCCCACGCAACTTACTTCTAGCTTTATAGTGAAAATGAACAACTCCATATATCACATCGTTCACAGACGGGAGAATCTCCCCAACTGACCCTATAAACGTGAGAACAATTTTATCCCAACATCCTTAAAGAAATTGAAGCATCACCCTTTCTCTCATTGGTCCATTTCAAGGGCTTTTGGTCTTTTCACCATGGTAGATAGTGAAAAATGACATACATGCCCTTGAAATGAACCAATGAGCTAGAGAGGGTGATGCTCCAACTAGCGCACAGTGCGCATCACAGCCGTACGATGACCCAATAGTGGGCCTGTGTGTATCATAGCCGCACGATGACAGGCGACCCAAAAGTGAATCATACTCTACTGTCTGCATGCGGCTGTGAGACGCACCGGCCGGGCACACCAATGTACCGGGGCCGACCAATTAGAGGAGATCTGAGCTCAATGGGTGGAGGCAACAAATTTGACTCGGAGTCAAAGGAGAGTGATCCAAAACATGAATGTGGCCATAATTATAAGAGTCCAGGTCTGAGTAACCAAATCAAATGGTCAAGTGGGCTTCCTCCAGCACATAGAAACCAAAGAAAAAGTTGATAGGCAAGTTATCAAGGGACTGAACCCCTTAAATTAATAAAGTAGGTCAACAACTAAGTGAGCAGGAGTAACTAGGTGAGCACTCTATTTAGAGAAAGTGTCGGGTGTACATATATTTTGTTTCTCATTCATAGCGTAAACTTCTCAAGTGCTCCGATTATGGTGGATGTAGCCCATGCAACTGACTAGGATGAAACACCATAAAATCTATGTGTCCCTCTGTGTCTGATATTGTGTTTATTTATGTAATTGTTGCTTGGTTGTTCTTATGCGTGGATTGTTGGAAAATTTAATCGTTCTAAACTAGCAAATTTAGGACTTAATCAAATTCTTAAGATTAAAAATTGATTAGCAAATGTTATTTTCGCAAACAAAGACAAATCACAAAATTCTTTTAGAGATGGTTTGCCAAGGCAGAGCGGGTTCTATGGAACTGTCATTCACCTTGCCGAACTTTTCTAAAAGAGAGAAATAACCTATGTAAGTTATCTCTAATTATTTAGATTTCTTTATTATATGCAAATCGATTTAAAGGATTTAATAATAGCAAAGAAATAGATGTAGAATTTCTAGCATGATGGTCGAAGCGCGCTAGGCACTGTCCCAAGAAACTTATTGTCTCCCTCGTACGGGTCTCGTGGCAATGGTTCTCGGAGATACGACGACCCCGGTCAGGCGACCTCCTTCTCGTCGGCACGACTTCAAGAAGGTTTTGCGAACCTCGTACAACTTGCAGGAATCCAGCGACTCGACGAACTTCTTGAAGCAGGGAGGCAGCACCGCAACAGAGCTTTGATCCGAGAGAAGGATTCTCCTCGGAGCACACACACGCGCCGCCCAGCCCATGCCCAAGCCCAAGCCCAAGCCCGGCCCGGCTCGGCACGCACGCGCGCGCGTGTGTGAGCTAGTGGAGCCCCTCCCCTAGCGTGATGATTAGTGGGGGGAAGTGGGCAATCCCTTTTAAGTTGGTAGGGGATTTCTCTCCTTACCGATATGGAACTAAACCCATTGGTTTTTGTGTGGTTTTAAAACACACACCCAACATGGATCAATCTCAATAATCGGTTGCTTCCGCAACAGTGCTTGTGCCTTCCTCAAACCAGACTTGAGACTCAGTCTCATGTACTGTGACTCAATATATACTGAAACAAGCTTTCACAAGTTATCTGCCGACAGTAAACCCAACATATTTAATATATGATATTATTTTTAATTGAATGCAAGGGAAGAGGTTGGTACTGACTTTTGAAATTTTTTTAAAGGAATAATTCCTTAGGCTTTATTGAATAGGTAAATACTTAATACAAGATTAACTAGTCGAATTCTCTAACAGTCGAAGAATATTTCTCCATGATCTTGCTACTCCATGCATGACTTGGAATGGATAGGTCAAGATGAAACTCGATCTCCAGCTTCAACAATACTGAGAGGATCCCCCAAATTGACTCCCACTAGTCTACAAAAGGTTTATTTTTGGCTTGTGTTAAGGGATAATTTTTTTTTTTTGAAAGGTCAAGGGATCAATTTTCTTTATATTATAGACTAGAGATGTAAATGTGTGATGCACATGTGCGAAAGGGGCGACGGAAGCTGACATCAGAAATAGATTGGGGGGGGGGGGGGGGTTGGGGGGGTGCTTCCGATTAGGGGTGTGCATCGGTTCGAAACCGACTTATTTAGGCAAAACCCAAACCGATCCAACCTAGGTCGGTTTTGAGAATTTACAATCCGATCTAAACCGATTGAGACTGGAATCCAATCCAATCCAATCCAATTAAAGTCGGTTTGGATTGGATTGGATGGTCGGTTTGGGCTTTGGCCCATATGGTTACTAGTTTTTTTTATTTATTATTTGGACATAGTTTCAACTTTAAAATGATTATTTTAAAAATTATAAAATGATACTACATTACTTACCAAAATACCAAGTTATCAACAACAATATCATTATGTCCACAATATTCATATCCATTACATATTAAAAACTACAAAGTACAGTTTTAACAATTAAACAAAAGTTCACAACATTTACCACTAAATTAGTAAATTATAAACCGGAGTCTGGTTTGGTTCGGTTCGGTTCGGTTTAGGTCGGTTTTTAATTGATAAATCCGATAACCGATCCAATCATATCGGTTTTGAGAAATCCTGATCCAATCCGATCCGTTGAGTGTGTCGAAACCGATCAAATTCGATCGGTTTGGTTTGGTTCGGTCGGTTCGGTCGGTTTGGTTTTGATCCTGCACACCCCTACTTCCGATCGTACAAAATATAGATATTTAAAGAGTTAAATACCCTTGATATGTCAAATGTTTAAGATTTTTTTTTCAAAATAGCATTTAAAAAATAATATAATATCTTAATAGTCATCTGCAAAATATAATTTTCAAAGTGGTCAACTAATAGCCACATGGTGGGGTGGTGCCATAAATTGCTCGTCACATCGGCTATCTGATTTTGTTTCATATGGTCATCAATGTAACGACCGGTCATAGAAAAAAAAAAAAGAAGGAAAGGAAATGAAAAAATAAATTAAAAACAAAAAAAAAAAAAAAAAATTAAAAACCCAAACCCGACCCACCCAGCCATCCCTATTTCTCTCTCTCCTCTCATTTACCCAACGAACCCAACCCGACACCCCAAACCCAGCCCAAGCCCAACCCGACCCTATCCCCTTCCCTCTCTCTCTCTCTCTCTCTCTCTCTCTCTCTCTCTCTCTCTCTCTCTCTCTCTCTCTCTCTCTTCTCTCAGATCTCTCTCCATCTCTCTTTCTCTCTCCCTCTTATCCGATCTCCCTCACCTCAAATCCCCCGAAATCCGGCGCCCTGGATCCCTGCCGCGAATCCCACCGAGCCCCCCCCCCCCCCAAGCCCTACCCGCCGCCCCTAGACCCTACGTTGGCCGCCACCCCTAGACCCTAAGCCGGTCGCCGCCCCTTCCCTTTTTCACCCTATAAGACCCAACCCCGAGCCCCCCTCTCTCAACCCTATGTCTCTCTCTCCTCTGCATCTCCCTCACTTCACCTCCCTCTCTCGGTTTCTGTTGACGTCGCCCGACGGCCGCCGCCGCCCAGGTCCGAGCCACCTCTCTCTCTCTCTCATACCGATGTCTCTCTCTCCTCTACATCTCTCACTCTTTCCTTCTCCCTCTCTCGGTTTCTGCGGTACGGCCCAACGGCCACCGCCGTCCAGGTGGGAGGCCCCCTTCGGCCTCCCTCTCTTTGCGATGCCAACCCGGCCTGATCACCGACGACCCTGACGCCGCACGACCTGACGGCCCGTTCGTCGGTACCCCATCACCCCGCCACCTCGCCTCGACGCCGATCGGCCCCGACGCCGTCGCCCGTCACCGACAGCCCGATCCCCTGTGCCCCATCACCCTTTCCCCGGGCCACACGAGCCGACGGCCCAATTGCCGGTCGCACGGCCCCGACACCGTCGCCGACAACCCAATGACCCAAACCGCCCGATCCTCGGCCTCCCTCTCTTCGCGTTACCCCGCAACCCGACCCGGCCCCGTCACTGCCGGTCGACACCGGCAGGCTGCCTGGCCAGAACCCGGAGCCCCTATTCTCTCTCTTTCTCTATGTATATGTGTGTGTTGTAGTGGTCGCTGGCCACCACCTCGACGACCACCTGTGGTCAGGCAGGCCACAGGCCCCTCCATTCTCTCTCTCTTGTGTGGGTATAGGTGGGTGCAAGTGTGTGGGGGTGAGCGCCCCCTATGAGCCTCGCCGCCCAACAACGACGAAACCCACCAGTCACTACCCTACTCAGGGTTCACCTCGACTCCTCCCCTCTAAGTAAACGTGTGTGCAAGCATGAGCGAGTGGGTGCGAGCACCTTGACCCCAATAATCATTCGGACGGCCGACGCCGATAACTCCGAACGTCTCTCTCAACGAAGCGACTAGAATCCAACTCGAGCCAACCTTGTGGTGGTCTTGGACCACGGAGTTCGCCGGCTGGGATCCGGCTGCCGTAAACCGAACCGACACCACTATGTGAGTCTCCTTTGCACCCCCTTCGGATTGCCACCAACGACGAGACCGGTCAACCCTAGTGCAAGACCCTGGAGCATCGCAAAAACCTCCTCCCAAGCTTGTTCTCTGTAACAATGGGGAGTGGCAGGTTTTGTAAATTTGAATGCCCTTAGTGGGCATACAATTCAAGTAATATTATAAATATTATTGGTTAAATAATTTAAAACTCTAAATAGTGGCCCCCACTTTAATGTGTGGCCCCCATCTCGAAGGGAGGCCTCTGTTGGTCCAACTTAAGTGAGTGGACCCCACTTATGTGGGTTGGCTCATTTAAGTTAGTGGGCCCCACTTAAGTGGCAAACCCTACGGCTACGTAGTCATAGTGGCCATTAACCCCTCTATGTCAATACTACCCATTTCGGGACACGACCGGACGAGGCATATTACTTAATTTTGATCACGATTGTGTATGTCGATCAAGCCCCTTAAGCCTACATTCGAGGTTAGCGAGCCCGATCTCCTTGGGTCACACTTGCCTCAAGGTTGATGATACCGATGCGGGTCCCAATACTTTTGTGTAGCCGTGTGCACACGAGACTAACCCAGGGCAGCGATGATGCGCTGCTTAGCGATCTCGGTTGGTCAGTGTAAACCCTTCTTTTGAAAGATCAAGCCCGACCTTGATCGGCTCGGCCGATTTCGCTATTAACCGACGCGGTTACGACCGTTTAGTCGGATTAATACAAGTAGACCCAAATATTGCCTTTGGCGTCGGCAACGCTGACTAACCCCGTTCTGTGTGCCAATAGACCTGTGGCGTCCGATGAAGCCTAAAATTCTCAACTCGACCAACTCGGGCCTAAATCTATATTACTCGGTAGCAAACATTGATCATAGGCCCACTGTGTGCATGTGTTTGGCAGTTCGCGATTGTGCTGGCCCACTCGGAGACGAAGCAAAGGTTGCTAGCAGAAGTCCGTATTCATCAACCAGGTGACATCTACTCCCTTTCCCGTGATCTTTGATAGTGGAAAATAAGAACAACTAGGGTAGGTGTCCTCGATATTGCATGCGGGTCCCGCCGGGCATCGCCGCATGGGGTTACGCGGATCCCTCCTAGCATGCGAAGTCACGAGTCCGGCAACGCATGCTTTAAAATATTATTAAAATAAGTATGCTTTAAAATATTAATAAAATAATCATGCTTTATAATATTAATAAAATAATAACAATTATTGCATGGACACCGTAATTAGGTATTACCTTAAATTAAAATAAATTGAATAAATAATGATTATCGGAACCACCCTCCTAAAAGGAGTGGCAATCCTAATACACTGGTTATTGGGGTAGTATAGGTCGAATCGATTTAAGAGCGATGTGACCTTTAGCTGTAGTGATGTTATTGGTTGCAAGAGCAGTGTGGGACTAGTATTAAACTATTACAAATCATTAATCTCGGTACATACCTTTTTATCTGTCTCAGTATTCATAGAAAGATAATTATTCATTGTGCTAAGCTTTTGATACTTTGTTAAAATGGATAAAATATAATAATCTAGTTTGTAAAAATATTAGGACCCCGTGCGCACAAGGACCGTGAACCACCCTGCACACACAGCTGAAGATCAGTAGGCTAAGGGGTCACCGGCAAGGATTGTGGTAAAGCCAATAGGAGGTGCCCTCGAGTAGGGATTGGCCTAGCAATTCCTGTCCCGGAATAGTTGAAGACCTTAAGGAAAGCAAGTTGGGTGGTAGAGCTCCACCGTAAAAGACGGGAAACCCCTTATGATCATCTGGGTTATTTGTGCATGGTGTCGGAGTATGCACGGCGAGAGAGTTGACCCTCTACATCGAAATAAAAAGGCCCTATAATAATGTCCGACCGAGGACAGGATGAACAAAATATCCGGGGTTCACATTAGGATAGATGTTTTATATAATTACTAATTAATAACTATGGAATCTTAATGTTGGATTATGGAATTGTAGAGCTTGATAATCTAGTGATATTTAGATGATCGTTTTTTTTAGTTCATTAATACTATAGAACATTGAATGAACTTTATGTTAGGTAATCTAGTGACAGTAGGTATTGCATGAGAAAATAGACTGCTGGTAGGATTAGGTCATTCTTTTGTAAATATTAATATGTACTAGGACTGCTAAATATAATGTAATTTAATTAGATCGGTTGTCTCATATTATTAAAGGCTTCTAGGATGTCACTAGCCATTAATTTGGCTAATCTCCTAATTTTTCATTGGGGGCTACGCTTTTTCACGAGTAGACTCTCCTACAGGTACGGAGGTTCAGGAGTAGCAGTGGGAGGCTCGAGGCGGAGTTAGGGCCGCGGTAGTGTCTTATCTCCAGCTTGTCGTCTTGTAGTCTTTCTTTATTCTAATAATGTAATCGACTTGATTATTATTAGAGCTATATAGTTTAGTGTTTTGTGGTACTTAGTGGCAATGATTCAGCTGAACTCTTTTGGGTAGGCCTCTCCTCAAGGCCCCAAGCTTAGGGTAGATCACAATGAAAATATAAGAAAAATAGTTGACTTAATTGACTAGCTCTTTAGATATATTCTTTAAACTAGTACTCAAGTGCTAGAGAGCGGGCGAGGCTACTTAGCTCGTCGTCAAAGGCTTGAGTCTCGTGCTCCCTTAAGAGGGACATTTGTCAGCATGTGGGGTACCGACAGGCCACACATACTGAGAGAATAGCCCAGTTAAAGGTCGAGCGTGGTCATCTCTCTATCAACAAAAATCTCTCTCTACTTTCCTTTAAATTAAATAAAAAAAATATTTTCATAAAAATCAAGCTTTAAAATACTCTGTTTTCTCCCTTATCATCCTTATTCATTTATGAGAGTCGCAGTCCTGTGAGAAACTCTAATTGGTGTAGTTAGTTGACCAAACCCTAAACCCCTTGGTTTTTCTTCAACTCACACTCCAGGGATCAGTTCTAGATTTCTGGGGCATGACAATCAAAGTCGGTATTTGAAATACCATTGCCATTATAACCCTTAATCTTCACCCGCAATCAACATTGCCGTTGAGGATTAGAAAAGAAAAAACTAAAAGCAATATTTCAAATACCGTTTTTGAAATCGGCATTCGAAATACCAATTTTTAGATGGCATTTGACATACACTTGTGTTTTTTTTCTAGGTTAATTAAGCCAAAGGGAAAGTCACATTCGTGAAATTCGGTATTTCAAATACCGATTTCAAAAGCAGTATTAAAATTTCAATTTTCACATGGCATTTTGAACTTGGGTTTCTTCAGGTTAAGCCAAAGGGACATCCACATATATGAAAGTAGATATTTTAAATACCGATTTTTAAAACGGTATTTGAAATTCTGATTTCAGTGTTTTTTGCTATATTTTTTAAATCCTCATCATCGTTATTTATTATTTATTTTTTTTTGAGAATAGTTTTTCAGTAGATGGGGCCGGGGGAGGGTTGGCCTAGACCCCTACTAGGTCATTGGCCATTTTAGAAAATATTTTAAGCCCAATTATAGTAGAGATTATTTTGGAAAAAAGAACTAATGTTTATTTACATCCCTAATAACTTCTTTGTCCATCAAAATATCAAATGCCTATTGCCTAGTACTTAGGGGTGGCAATGGGTCGGGTCGGGTCGGGTTCGTGTTATGTCTAGTTTCGGTCGTGTCCAAAACCCCTAGACCCGGACCCGACCCGTTTAACTAATCGTGTCTAGATCCTAAACCCGTACCCGATCCGTTTATAAACGGGTAGACCCGATAAGACCCGTTTACCATATGGGTTTATTTAGTTGACCTGACTCGATCCGATCCGATCCGACCTAACCCGATAGACCCGCTGATACTATATATTATAGTATCGGATTGCAGGTAGACCCGACCCGACATGACCAGTTGAATTTTAAACAGGTCTTCTCGGGTCTACCGTGTCGAGACTCTAAACCCGGACCCGATCGACCCATTTATTAAAAGGGTCTATCGTGTTGACCCGTTTACGATCCGAACCCGTTTAGCCCTGACCAAGACCGGCCAACTTCGTGTCGGGTCGGGTCGGGTCTGCCGTGTCGGGTCCGAAATTGCCGGCCTTACTCGTACCACCTCCTACCCTTCCCATTCAAGGCCGAGGAATTTGATGGAACCCCCATATCTTGCACCCATCCCAGTGCATGCCATGGATGGATATCATCACGGCCATCATGACCATCACTAACGCCGCGCATTCGTGGCCAAGCCCGAGAAGCCTCTCCCACGCGCGGTGGCCCGAATCAACCTCAAAAACCGGGCCACCCCTCCCCCATCTTTAGTCCTGGCTGAAGAAAAGCACGAAACCAACACTTGGAAACCAGAGTCGTGTGGTCTCGAAAACCATGCACGCACGTCTCTCTCTCTCTCTCTCTCCTCTTTCTCTCTCTGAACAGTAGTGAGCTGTTTTCCCACTCCGAGAAAAGAGAAGTGAAGCACGGATCACAATCCGAACCCATGAAATCATGGTCCCTTGTCGATTCCCCTGCCAACCCCACTTCTCCCGACCCCCGCCCTCCTCCTTATAATGAGCCCCATCTCCTCATCCAAGCCTCACCCCTCTCCCCTAGCCTCTCCTCATAGTCTCTGCTCCTGTCAAGCCCTGCTGCTTGGATTGGAGAAGATGGGCGACATCTCCAGCTCTAATGGGAATGGGACTAGTGGGAGTGGTGTCCAATGGGAGGGCCGGAGGAAGAGCTGCTGGTATGAAGAGGAGATTGAGCAGGACCTGAGGTGGTGCTTTGCCCTTAATAGGTATCTTTCTCCATTTATTACTTGCTTAACCCAACTCTCTCTCTCTCTCTCTCTCTCTCTCTCTCTCTCCATTTATGTCTTAATAGAGCATAGTACTAAAATAAGAAAAAAAATTAAAATAAACGGTAAAGGAAATATAATCCTTTCCAGAGAGAGAGAGAGAGAGAGAGAGAGAGAGAGAGAGAGTATGGTTTAGAAATACCCATGTTAGACATTTGTTTATGCACAACCTTGGGCCCAACAGAAGCAATTTAACTTCTCTCTCTACATTTGTTCATGGCAGCATTTTACACACAGGAGCAACCCAGTACCAGGACATTGCACTGCTGGACACAAAGCCCTTTGGCAAGGTCTGTAGAGAGAGAGAGAGAAACAGATAGTGTTTGTACTTGAACAGTTTCTTTGATGCAAGGAGTGGGCTTTATTCTCTTCCTCCAATGCAGGCTCTGGTGATTGATGGAAAGCTGCAGAGTGCAGAGATTGATGAGTTCATCTACCATGAGTCCCTGGTTCACCCAGCACTCCTCCACCATCAAAAGTACTATCATACCCCTTTCCTTTTTGCTTTAATACCAAAAGGTGACAGAAGATAATGAGGCTTGACTCACATGCCATCTTGTCTCGCAGCCCGAAGACGATCTTCATAATGGGAGGAGGTGAGGGGTCCACAGCCAGGGAAATCCTTAGGCACAGGGCAGTGGAGGGGGTGGTCATGTGTGATATAGACGAGGTACCCATGTGTAGCCATTTCGATCATTTACATAATGTCAAAATTCTATGTGCTAACCGCAACAATTAGGATTGTTTTTATGCCTAATTGTTGGGTTAGTCCCACATCGGCTAAGGGCTAAGAATCTAGGTGGTGGTGTGCACATACGATCCATCCGAGTTTTAGGACTAGAGGGTATCTAACAATGGTATCAGAGCGAGGTTTAATCAAGTCAGGTTTCATCGGGCCAAGATTGGCCTATACCGCCGCACGAGAGGGGGGCTCTCGGAGTTTGTCTAGCCCTATCCTCGTGTAAGGGGGGATTATGTTGGATTCGTCCCGCATTGGCTAAGGAGCTGTGCGGTGGTGTCTTCATGTACCCTCTCGACCTGGGTTTTGGTACTAATTTGGGGTTTTACTATAGCATTGCTTCTCATCTTAATTGCTATAATTTTGATTTTGGTTTTATGTTTGTTCATCCTCATTGCAGGAAGTGGTGGACTTCTGCAAATCACACCTGGTTGCGAACAAAGATGCCTTCTTCAACCCGAGGCTCCGCCTCGTCATCAATGATGCTCGGTAATCTCGCTTGCGCAATGAAATCAGCTTCAAGTTTCACTAATAAACACTCATGGTGGTCTCTTCTATCTGTGTGTGCCGTGATAGCGCCGAGCTGGAAAAGAGCGAAGATGAGTTCGACGTGATCATCGGCGACCTCGCCGATCCCATCGAGGACGGCCCCTGCTACCGGCTCTACACCAAGTCCTTCTATGAATCGACCCTCAAACCCCGGCTCAAGGAGGGTGGCATCTTTGTCACACAGGTATGTCATGGCCGCCGCCACCGCCGCACCCTCTGGCCTCCATCTCAGCATCTGCTTGATAAGAACACAAGAAGCTCTCCTCTTCTTTTTTTTGTGCAGGCAGGGCCAGCAGGAGTCTTTTCACACACAGAGGTCTTTTCTTGCATCTACAACACACTAAGGAATGTCTTCAGATGTATGTAGTCATGAGAACTACACTTAGTCACCTGGGTTGCTTTTGGTTCCTTCTCTGATGTATGGAATGGTTGTGTTGGGTGCAGATGTTGTGCCTTACTCAGCTCACATCCCCTCCTATGCTGACACTTGGGGTTGGGTCATGGTAAGATTTGTCTTCCACACCCCACACCCAATCCTCATTAGTGACTGCAAATCAGAAAACTCAGACTAGCCACTCTGATCTTTCAAAAATTGAAATGAAGGGCAATATATAGGTTTAATACTATTGGGATTGGGGACCTTAATTGTGGGGTGCCATTATCAAATCCACATCCTGAAAACTGTAATTGAATTCTGCAGGCGTCGGACGCGCCGTTTACCCTTGACGCCGATGAATTGGACGCAAGGATCAGGCAGCGGATCGACGGGGAGAACAGATACCTTGACGGAAAGACCTTCGTGTCAGCCTCCATGCTGAGCAAGGCTGTCCGGAAATCGTAATACTTTTTCTACCGCCTGCCTCTGGTTAATTCTTTTAGTTGATCTTGCAGCTTATGTGATTGAATTTGGGTCGGCAGGCTAGCGAAGGAGACACAAGTGTACACCGAGGGCACGGCCAAGTTCATCTACGGGCACGGGACCTGCCCTAAGCTCGGTTTGGGCTCGACCTAAGGTGGCGGGGGCATCGAGAGGGTGCGTGGTGGGTGTGGAGGAGTTCGAGCTTGGTTTGCGAGGAGGCTTCAGGGATGAGTCCTACCTTCTTTTTTGCACTGTGACTTGAAATAGTCATTCTATGGCATAGGGTGAAAGACTACTATCTCTCACTGTGTAGCTGGGAGTTTTGGTTTGTAGAGTGATTGAAAGAACCTTTGAATCCTTGGATAATCTCAGCACTATAGATGGTTGTTTTTGCTTGTTGGGTGGTTTTCAGGGGAGAATGAAAGTGAATGGTTTCCATCAAAACAAGCAAAGGATTTGATCATTACCTTGGCCCCCAATTAATTAACAATACCCCATCTAGTCCAAATTTTCTAGTCATGCCTGGCCTCTTCTTGAGGGTAAATCGTTATGGCCTTTTGCAATGGAAAAGTGATTTTTGAGGGGGGTCACCAGATCCTATGAGGTTATAACCTCAGGTTAAATGATAGATGAAAGCCAAAACTGAATCGCAACCGTCCATTACACATCCGGCTGAATGGTGAATCACACTCAGCCCCAACCCTAATGCAAAAGAATAAAGGTTGTGGATTTCACCAATCTCTTTAATATGAGGTTATAACCTCATAGGATCAACACCCTTTTGAGGGGTAAGACTCAAAAATTAAGATTAGAGAGGGGATTTTTTTAATTAATTACGCCAATTAATCAGGGGTAGCAAACCACTAATAGGGAGTAGGTAAACCAAATCATAGCAAGAAGTAAGAAGTGTATGTGGTAATTAAATGCAACATAAATCATCAGGCAGCAAAATTTTGTATGGAAAATCTCTCCTTGTGAAGGGGTAAAACATGGAGAAGGTTATGTGGAAATCCAACATAAATCAACTATCTTAAAACAACGCAATGTTTTAGATACCCCGTTTCCCCGTAAACTTGATTTCCCAACTAATACCCCCAAACCTTAAAAAAGAAACCAAACTACCCCCAACAGCTTACCGCTGTCACTTGTGGTTCGTGTGCCAGACAGGGAAATAGGAGGTGGGTGGAGCCTGGATGGGGAGAGGGAAGCATGGATGCTCACCGGAGTCGAAGACGGGAAGGAGGGGTGATGGCGTGCATGCCAGAGAGAGAGAGAGAGAGGGGGGGGGGGGGGGGGGGATGTCTCTATTTGAGCGATTGAGTTGAGGCGAGGTTGGTGCGTGAAAGCTTCGGCTGATGATCTGAGACCCCTAAAGTGGGTGCCCCCAGATGGATCTTAGAATTCTTGGAGGAGAGCGCGCGGTTTAAGTGAGAGTGAAACACATACGTAGCAGTAAGGTGATTCATTTGTATTAACTGGGTGAAACTTTAACCTTCGGTTTACAAAGGATCAACCCCCACTTTAATTAGTACCCTTACCCCTCCTTTTATACGGGAGGTTTTGGACTGGATCTTTTTATTAGATTACCTTTGTCTTCCACGTAAGGTTCCTCCATTCAGGAGACATACCCGATTTATCTTCTTTGACAACTGTTAGAGTAGGTCGGTGTCGAGGCTTTCACAATAGTTCCGTCCAGGGGTTTGCCCTTTAAGAGCATCTCCAACGGCCTCCCTAGTTAAAATCTAAATATGGTGAGCCATTCTCGCCACATCAACAGATTTGGTGAGTGGATTTTGCACATACTCCAATGGCCTCTCTATACCCACTACCTATCAAATAAAATCTGGTGATCCTCAAGCGAGCCAACAAATGTGGTGAGCCTGATGAGTTAAAAATAAATGTGGCGATGTCCAAGGGAGGCTGTTGGAGGGCTTCAAACGCTATTACATCTTCACATTTGGTGAGTCAACGGCATCAGGCGAGGTCATTAGAGAGCAGTCCATTGGGGGTTGGTGCTTCCTGCGGAGAAGGCTAGGCTACTGCATGCTTGCTTAGCGTTTAGGCCAAGTACCTTTGCTGGAGGAGTCTCTGGGGGGCTGGTTTGTTTACCAATTGCTACTGCTTGTTTGGAGGGTTTTTGAGATAAGACGAGTCCATACTAACAAGTTCAACAAAGATACTGAAAGAAAGTCCACGATTCAAGTTTTTCAGACCCATGTCTGGTTCAGACCCGAACTATTGATATGGGCTCGGACTTGGGTGTTTTATCTAAATATAGATTACAAAATATAGGCCTTGACCTGGGTTTGAATGACTAAATCTGGCCAAGGACATTCAGTTTGGGTCGTAATTGTATCAGCTTAGGACATATGTACAAGGGCAAAGCACCGAACCCGAACCCAACCCATTTAATAGACATGTCGAGGTCTTAAACCCAAACCTACCCGCCTAATAGACAGGTTGAAATTACCTAACAACGGGTTAATCCCTCGTGGAGGGACCAGTGAGAGGTACGATCGGAGCACGACGGTATCTACAAAATTATACCTCATTCGATCGCTCTGGTCAATATGCACTATGCTAGAACACATGTAGATTAAATTTAAGTAATGATATGTCCTCGACTCACCATGAAATATCACAGTTTACATACAATGGTGATTAGAAGTTGGGTGGTTCTCTCTCCCTCTTTTCCAAATACGTAGTAATTTAGTGGGTTTCTATCACTACAGAACACAAATGTTTTTACGAGGAAACCCTTCATGCGAAAAAAACCTTACAGGCTTCACACCGGATGGTGAGAGTAATCCAATAAGCTTCAAAGGTCTGGTTACAGATTTGGAACCAAGATTACATGAGACCTGGCCTGTTTGGAAATTACACCAATAGATCCCTTTTCTCCACACTGCCTTCTGTCTTATTCCTTTCAGATCTTTGGGAGCTCTCTGTCTGGCTCCCTACACGATACTCTAACACAGTGGCCCTAGTGCTCACCCGAGTTTCCGCTCAGACTTTTGTGATTCATTCATGCGAAGACACAAACACTCATCTCTGCAGAACCTGAACATGCCCAAAGATGAATTGCACCCCACTATGAGCGGTAACACTCTTTAAGGGACTACTTCGCCGAAGTAACCCGTTCGACGGATCTCAAAGGAATTATGCCATACTAAGAAGAATTAATGTTCTTCTTGCCGTGTCAAACGTGCAAGACATGACCCTCTTTTATTTTGCACAGAAGAACCCAACACATGAGATTTGCAAGGATATAATAGAGAGTAACCAAAACAAATCAAAATAAACCTAAGAAAAAGGATTCAATTGATATTCCAACAAGGAAAAATAAATACTAATTAAAAATAATTAAAGCATACTTGGTAGAAAATAAATCTACAAGCCAATAGGATCTTACCTTAGGTGGTAGGGCTTGCCAGAAGGAAGAATAGGAGAAAATAATATTTCAAGTTGATCTCCTCCGAAATTCTTAAAGAATCCATTCTCCTCTAATTTTTCACCCAAACTAAGAAAAGGAAGGGGGTATTTATACAAAACCACCTAGGTACTAGCGGTCCGAACAACTGTTCGGACGGTTATGCTTTGGTCGGAATAGTTGTTCGAATGATAGACCCGATTTCCTTTGGACATAGTGAAGGCGGTCCGAACGGCTGTTCGAATGTCAATGTCAAAAGGCCCTAACGGTTCAAACAGCTGAGGAATAGTTCAATCGTTAGTCTAGCCGACCGAATAGCTATTCGGACAGCTTGATTTTGATCTGAACAGTTGTTCGAACTAAAGCCCAACCAACTTGGACACGGAGAAGGCGGTCTGAACATCTGTTTGGATGCCGTGTGTCCAAAAGCCCCAAACTATCTAGACATGAAGCGTTAAGTTCGACCATTCGTCTAGTCGTCCGAATTGTTGTTCCCACCTAGAACACTAAGGGTTCCGAAAAGTTGTTCAGACACCTAGTGTTGACTTCCAACACTAAGAAAAATTCTAAGTGTTGGATCCTCTTGACCAAGACATGATGAAGTGAAAATTCGAATTGCTCAAATCTCGATAAACGGTATGATCAATAAGATCGATGCAAGAGAAATCGATAAATCATACAAGTGTAAAACCCAAATATGATCTTGTTTAGATTTCTAGGACGTTGCCCCATGGACCCTTACGATCTCTCCGGAGAGCTTGACCCCAGTGTCTGTAGCGCACGTTGGTTCAATACAGAGTACACAAGTCGCCTCGGCTAGCCCTAATAAGAAACACAAGTTAAATCACATTGAATCCTTGATAAACGTGAAAGAGATAAACAATTAAAACACATGCAAAATGATACGCACTTGACCGATCTTTAAGAGCGTAAATACTAAAACGAATCAACAATATTACATGTAATTTCTCACTGATTGGTTTATGACTCAAATCAGGACAAACCAGAATGAGATCCTGCAAGCGGTAACATAGGTAACACGACCCGACCCTTAACCTGTTTAATAAATGGGTTAGGTCGATATGTCAACAGAACCCATGTAACATATCAAGCGGAAGATACATTCTCCATCAAAATTTAAATAAAAATGAGCACTTCTCTAACTTAACGATCATGAAATATAATAGCACATAAAATGAATGGTTTTTTTGACCTTGCCCTTGTTAATTGGGGTAATTAAAGAGTACCCCCTCTAGTCTTAATTTTTAAGTATTACCCCTTGTTGATCGTAAATCCACATGGCTTTTTGCAATGAAAAACTGGTTTTTTGGGGGGTAAGGCACAAAAATTAAGGTCGGAGGGGGTATATCTAGTTATCCCAATTACGTAGGGGGTAAGGTCAAAAAACGCTATAATGAATGATCAATCCTAAAAGACATTCACCATAAAAATAGAGTACTTAAAGTCATAATCTCGTCTCGCTTGATTTAAAAACTAACGGAATCATAATTGTCCGATTAGAGGCACATATTAACTTAGGGTTTAAACGGGTTAGATTGTTGGTTGGTTGACATGGCCCATTAATTAAACAGGCCAAACCAGATCAATCGTAGATATAAATATGAACCTGACTCGTTTAATAATCGTGGTAGTCGGGTCAACCCACTTATGATCCAAACCCATTTAGACCAAACATCCGAATCCGATCCGAAAATCCCGGATGTGGTATTGTTTTTTTGGTTTGTTATCTAATTCAAACCGATCTGACCTGAATTGAAATATAATCGGATCAAATATGGATCTATCCTGACCCGATCCGATATGTTTAGCCAGCTTTACAACATATATCATAGTCAGTCCAATGCCAAACCCAATCATCTTATTTTCACTTTCTGATGCCTAAATCAGTCATCTTATGTTAACCGTTGGATCTATAGAATGCCAAATCTATTGGCCTGAACTGATCAACAAAGTTTCGAGTTTTTATTTGACTGTTTATGTTGTTTTAACCTTCTTGACTTGTCAATGGATCCGATCACTGTCCTCCGGATTTGGCATTTTGGTCCAATATTCGATCAAAAACAATTCCAGTATAAATGGATCAAATCTGGATTACACTGTCCGAATCCGACCCGTTGAGGTCCAAACTCCAAAGCGGATTCATAAGCGTCCAAAGCGGATTGCAAAGAAGATTTGTTCCTGATCGTAGTTGCCGAATGGCCAGTGGCACAGGGCAGGCCACACCCGGCGGAGGGGGCTCCTCTGCTCCCCCGCCGGCGGCGCCTCCTCCCCCCTTCCCGAAGTACCGCCATGACCGGACCCTGACGGCCCACGCCCGCGCCGTGTCGTGCGTCAAGTTCTCCAATGACGGCCGCCTCCTGGCCTCCGCCTCCCTCGACAAGACCGTAATCATCTGGTCCTCCCCGGCCCTGGCCCTCCTCGCCACCCTCTCCGGCCACTCCGAGGGCGTCTCCGACCTCGCCTGGTCCAGCGACTCCAGCTACGTCTGCTCCGCCTCCGACGACCGCACCCTCCGCATCTGGGACGTCCGCACCCCGTCGTTCGACTGCGTCAAGGTCCTCCGCGGCCACGCCAACTTCGTCTTCTGCGTCAACTTCAACCCCCCCTCCAACCTCATCGTCTCAGGGTCCTTCGACCACACGATCCGGCTGTGGGACGTCAAGACCGGGAAGTGCGTCAAGGTGATCGAGGCCCACGGGATGCCCCTCACCTCCGTGCACTTCAACCGGGACGGGTCGCTCATCGTCTCCGGGAGCCACGACGGGTCGTGCAAGATATGGGAGGCCGGCACGGGGGCCTGCCTCAAGGTCCTCATCGACGACAAGGTCCCCGCCGTCTCCTTCGCCAAGTTCTCCCCCAACGGCAAGTTCATCCTCGTAGCCACCCAGGATGACACCCTGGTACCTTTGCTGATCTTTAATCTCAGTTGCTCTTTTGATACACCAGTATTAGAATTTTCTTTGGTAATTTTTTTCACCTTAATGTTTTCTTTGAAATTTCGTGTTCGACCAATATTTCGATGCTCCAGGATATAGAGGATATGAAATTTTTGTGTGGAAATATTTTGTCGGTGTGGAAATATTATAGTTTTATTGAAATGATGAAAATTTTGATCAAGTGATGAATTTCTTAAGCACAACTCTGGACAATCATAAATCAAGCATGGATATACACTTTGGAGCACCAAAATCACATATATACACTATCTACTAGTGCGAAACTCTACGTGGCATGTATTTCTATGCATTCTACACATATACATAATTGTCTCATATCTACAACTACACAAAATCGAGTGATTTTATCGCATTAAGATTTGATTTTCTGATTTTTTTTAAAACTCCTAATTTTTGATAGGTAAATCCGATATATTCAACAATTAATCCCTGCATCTGTTGTAAGAACATTAAATCTTGATAGATAGGATATTTTTACACTATCATGTTATCAATTAAATAACTAAAAATTATTAATTGGTAGACTTCTAACATTTATCATTTCAAAATTTTTGGGGAAGAACACTTTGATTCGATCGAACGAATGATTCAATGAGCTTTTGGTTGATTTGATCCCCCCAAATTGGCGTTAGATGAATAATGTTTTAAAGAAATGCATTCCACGGAAGTCTAATGTGCTACTCAAAGGGTTTAAGGTATAGAGTTTTAGGGTTCAGACTTTAGGATTTAATAATTTAGGGTGTAGAATTTAGAATTTCTTTAAATATTTGAGTCAAAATTTATGGAAGTTTTGGAATTTTCTTTTAGAGATTTCACCGAAAAGTATGAAATTTCCAAATTTCCATTTTAAATATTTTTTCACCCACTGCTTTCATTTTGGGGACGAGAAAAAATTGTTTTGAAACTTTCATGAAATATTTGGAAAATTTGAACAATGGTTATAAATGACCATATTGTTCTGTTCGAGATCAATTATGTCTAATGATAAAGCACTTTTCTATTATGAAATTTAACTTTCTTTTATGTTCATTATTTTAACTCGCCCACACTAGATGATCATTATAATTCTCTAGAAAAAGATGGTTTCAAGACTTGTGTATCATTCACATTTGATTCCGGGAATGGTTATTATGTGAAGGCCACTTTGTTTTTTTTTTTTTGAAAAACCTTTGAGTTTAAGACCTATCATTTGATTGATCTTATCCTCATTTCTCCCTCATTTTCTCCACTTGTACTTTTGCAATGGTTGATCTTCGCCTTTGATCTCATGTCTGATATATACAATCATTTATTGCCCAATATTGCGGAATAAGGATGATCCTGATTTTGGAATAAGGATGATCCTGCCTTTTATTTTGATGATTTGATCCTTGTTGCGAAGTGAGTAATGAAGGAAAAACTAGAGGAGGTGCGAATGTAGGGGTGTGTATTGGCCGAAGTGGCAGGGCAATTGTTGGTAGGAAGGTGATAGTCGTGGATGCAAGAGGAGGAGATAGGGCTCGCACAACATTAAGTTCTTCATTTTCATTTAAAGAACTACTAATTTGAACTTCTTGTGGTGGAGGTTGGTGCAATGTGGATTAAAGGTGGAACCGAATGCTAGTCTTTATGAGAAATATTGATCCTTTCTTTAAGTAGCTAACAATCAACGATATAACAATAACAACCTAAGAAGCACTGACACTGGTACGACACGACACGGGTTCGCCGACACGACAAATCCTAAAAAAGGAGGACACGGGTACGGCGGGGACACGACAAAATAAATTACTTTTTTTAAAATTTATATTTTATGTGTGTTTGCAATTCATATATATTTCAATAACCGAAAAAACCTCATAGAAAATAACTAAAATGAAAATATAATGCATACTGAATCGCTATCGTTAGTTACATCCAGTCCGATCGGTGAATCACAGATAGCTCTAAATGGTATAAAAAATAATGGTTGTATTTCAGTTTTGACCTCAACCTATCTGAAACCTCAGAGGATAAGATAAGTTAAAGTCAAACCTGAATCATAACCGTCCATTATAACCATCCTGACAAGTGAATCACACTCAGGCTCAAATGACATGCAAAAGAACGGCTGCGATTCAGTTTTGGCTTCAACCTATCTGATTCTCTGAGGTTATAATCTCAGAGGATCAGATAGGTTGAATCCAAAACTGAATCACCACAGCTTGTAACCCAACCCTATGTCGAACAGTCCGTCAACCCGTAGTGTCCCGAGTGTCCGAGGAGTGTCCGGCGAGTGTCCGACCGTGTCCGGCTCCCGGAAGCACATAGGACATGGCACATGCGTGTCCGGTGCTTCTTAGATAACAACACAAACATTGTAACATCTGCCCCAAACATACAAACAGAATCTAAGTGCCGTGTCCTATGTGCTTCCGGGAGCCTAGGACCATGAACCATGCTCTGATACCATTTTGTAACATCCGTCCCAAACATACAAGATATTGTCCGCTTTGCCCGTGCCCGCACGAGAACTTCCCAGGGAGGTCACCCATCCTGGTACTACTCTCACCCGAGCACGCTTAATTACAGAGTTCTTACGAAATCCATAGCGCCGCACGGTTTTAAAACGCGTCTTCTATGTTTGGGAGGAGAAATTATATAAGTAGTTCAGAATCTTCTCTCCAGGCGATATAGGGCTAACTCGTGGCCTTGTACACCTCACCTCACCTCACCTCATCCGTCTTGGCATCACAGCCTCAAGAGTCTTGGCTCTTGGTCGTCACAATCAACCACCCTTAGGGCTACACGTCCTAGTGTAGGCTTAGACCCCCTCATTGCAAGAAGAACCTGGCTCTGATACCAAGCTGTCACATCCCGCATTTTGGACCCACTTGGGAATATGAGAAAAGAGCCAAGCCGATCCAAATTACGGAATATAAGGAGATTTTTTTTTATATATATATATACAAGAAAATAGTAGAGGAAAAAAAAAGAAGAAAACAACAGTCTTATTCCAATTCAAATGTCCAAAGATAACAATCATGGTCCATACTAGCAAGAAAAGAACTGAATGAAGTAAAAGAGCTAGCTGATGCTAGCTACTGCATGCACATTGGAGAGAGACGGTAAGACTCTGACTTTGCAATACCGCTACTAAACTACTCCCCATCTACTGATGTCCTGCGCCTCAAAACAAAACCACGGGAGGTGTCAAAATAGTGACAAAACCACTTTAAAAAAATAATAATAATACTTTTTAAATTCTTACTGAAGTAATCCAAAGAGGCGATATATTTCAGCTTTTAACAACAAGAGAGCAATCCAACCAGTAATTATTTTAAACTAAAGGAAGAAACATTTTGTTGTTGAGCTATTAAGGGATGAGCAGTGATAAAATATATTATTGCCCTTAACTAAATTAATGCTCAACTAAGGTCTCCCCGAACCGTAAAATTTTCCTAAGCAAGTCACAAAATTATATCACTTTCAGCACAACATACTTTCATTTTCCAATAGTCATGCCACCGTGGTCTTTGTATTTAGCATTATGATTCTTATAATTATAGTGGACCTAAGAAGCACGGATACGGATACGGGATACGGGTATGGCGATACGACAAATTTTAAAAAAGTAGGATACGGGTACGGCTAAGGTACGGCAATAAATTATTATTTTTTAAATATTTATTTTAAATAAAATACTAAATTATTAATTTATAGAACTATTAATTAATAGAATGTATCATAAAGAACATATTCAATATAGAAGCACAGGTTGTTGCATATTCAATATAAACAAAATATTAATTGCTATAATTTATCACTATTTTTTGAAAAAAATTTAATAAAATTTTCATAATTGGCTCAATATTTTATCACTATTTTTTATCGATCTTATTGCATATCTGCAGATCCTGACGGCAGGTTAGAAAGCCTGCAAATGGGGCTGTGAGGGAGAGCGAGAAAGAGAAAGAGAGAGAGAGGGAGGGAGAGAGAGATATGGGGCTGTGAGGGAGAGAGACAGGCGAACAACGGACGACTGCAATCGGGCAGCGGACGGGTGTGGGGGGACGGTGGGCGACTGCAGTTGGGCGACGGACGGGCGGCTAACGACTGTAGTTTGGCACGGACGACGGACGGCTGCAATCAGGCGGGCGACGGCGAACGACGGGCGCGGACGGACGCCTGCCTCTCTGCTCTCCCTCTCTTCTCGCTCGATCCAGAAAACAGGGTGGGGTGGGGTTAAATGTTGGGTAAATTACACATAGACCCCCTACAGTTTGAAAATCATATCACTTGCACCCTCTCCAGGGGGGGCATTTGTAGGGTTTTAAACATGAGGGGGTGTAAGTGATAATCGGTCAAACTATAGGGGTCTTTGTGCAATTTATCCTTAAATCTTTTAGTGTGGGATAGTGGGTTTGGGTTTGGATTTGGGTTTGGGTTTGAGTTTAACTTTTAACCAAACCCAAACTTGATAGCCCAAGCCCAAACCGGTCAGCCGTATCCCTCCCGTATCCCGCCGTATCCCTCCCGTATCCGGGCCGTATCCTAGCCGTATCCGGGCATTTTTAAATCCAGGATACGCCCGAAACGTATCAGACACGTATCCGAGCCGTATCCGGGCCGTATCCGTGTCTGATACGTATCCGGTACGGGTATGTCATGTATTTTGAAGTATCCGTGCTTCATAGTAGTGGACCTAGAGAGAGAGAGAGAGAGAGAGAGAGAGAGTACTCTGATATGGCCATTATCAGTTTTTCCCGTCTTTCACGGTAGAGCTCTAGGCCCATCTTGCTTCCTTCGAGAATCCTAGGATTCTACAAGACGATTGTTCCATACCCAAAGGCATGTCAGCGGCCCTTACACCTTCGGAAATCACCGAGTGATTCCTAGGACGATGGACAACCCCCTTAAATTATCTTTGAGTTGTTATTAGAAACATTTATTATTCTCAATAGTTGGGTTTCCCACGGCCCTTTGCCAAGTAATTGTAAAGGGGTCCACATTCCCCACAATTACTGGCTCAAAAACCTTTTCATATGCCCATGCCCCTCGGGACAGGTAACAATTTAACAAGTAATAGCATTTTCTATTTTTCTAATGTATAGAAATATTTAATATGACAATGAAGGAAAACAGTTCTGTACAAATGAACTCTACATTATCATACTCGACAATTTAAGTGATATATATAATACTATCGAACAACCTACCTGATACCTTATATAATTTAATCAACAGGTGATATGCAATGGTAGTGTCACCTGGCTAAGAAGTCGATCTGTATTAGGCTCGCTTGCCAAGGATCAGTCTACACCTCGACCCGAGAACCATCTGAAAAAAATATATATTCCCGAGTGTGTAGATTTCTATTAGTCTTCATCGTAAAAGAAAATGAACACAAAGAGAAAGAGGGACATAATGAGAGGGGTATAATCAGAGGAAGAAGAGAATTAGATAAAATAGAGAATTAAGAATGAGGGGAAAAAAGTTAAGTTTTGAGAGAGATTTCAGATTAGAGAACTTGAGATGAGAGTAGAAAGAGGTTAGATTGAGAGGAGAGTAGAGAGATGATGTGCAGATTTTTAAAGAGAAAAATGTCACATAGAGAGAGAGAGGGTTGAGGGGGCTACCAGGTATGGCTCACCGGCCACCAACATCAGGAACATCAGCACCTTGCTATCTGAATTGCAAACAGGGAATTATGGCCCTATTAACAACAGCAACAATAACAATGGTGTTGCTCCTGTGCTGAATTTCTGCAGCCAACAACAACGCCATTGTTGTTGCTGCTGTGTTTCCATGCCCAACAGATCAAGGGAATAAAAGGGGAGGGAAAAGAGAAGGGGAAGGAGCGAAAAGGAAGAGGAGAGGAAGAGGGGAAGTAGGAGAGGAATAGAGAGTAGGGGAGGAAGAAGAAGAAGGGAAAAAGGAAAAATAGTGCTGAACCTACCCGCTTCGATGGTGCCTCGCCGCCCCACCACGCTGGATGCTCGCTGGAGTGCCTCTCCTTGCACGCCACCACTGCGGAATGAAGTCTAGAGGAAGGGAGATGAGTGGAAGGAAGGTGCCGGCTAGGGTTTGGAAAATCAGAGGCAAAGAAGAGGGAGGAAGGGCTTAGTTTATATATGAAGTTGGGGGAAAAGGTCATCATCCGATCTTCATCGGACGTTAAAGAATAGACATAAATCCTTCTTATAGAAGGAAATCTGAACCTAGTTGTACCAACGGAGAAGTGATGGGTTTGCATTAATATTGGGCGAAGATCCGACATCCTACAAGATCCAACAATGTTCGGCTTGGAAAGATAATTCTAAGGAATTCAATCGGACTCCGAAAAATATGAAACTGAAAGTGTTTGAAAGCTTGTTTTGACGTGCATGCCATCGTGCCAAAAATTCATATCCAACCGCTCATACAACAACTAGGCCAAAATTACCCCAAGGGGCCTATTGTAGTTCACCGACTAGCAACCCTCGAACTTGCTGCCGGGACTCCGTATGCAAATAGCCAACACGGAGTTTGCCCAAACAGGCACACACCCACACAAAAAGGGGGTTTGCAAGGCATGATAAAAAATTTTGGGTTGATAATTAAATATTAACCCTTAATTAACTCAGATCGTTACACTTACACTCATCTAGTCTGTCTACCTCTATTGTTTTAGTCCTTCCTCTTTCTCCCATTGCTCTTGTTAGCCTACTTCTGAGTCTATTGTGCTACCTTCTTCTCCTGCTCCTACTGTCCCTATTGAGGACACCTTTTCGGTGCGCCTACCCTTCCACCTTCTCCAGCTAGTCTTGTCATGAGCACTTGCACTCGCGGACCTTGTGGTATCTTTTACCTTTCTGTGCCAGTTGATGCTTCCTTGAGTATTGCTCTAGACATGCCTAGTTCCCATCACCAAGATACAAATCCAATTTCTCCACGTCACTATCCTCAGCTCATACCCCTGATAATTGGTTTTCTCATGGCTTACTTCTATTCTTCAAAGTTTCATTCATTTCTTGCAGTCATTCATTCTGCTTAAGAGCGCCAGTCCTATCATGAGACGGCTCAGTACCCTCAATGGTAGCATGCTATAACAGAGGAGCTCCAGGCTCTCTAGCAAACAAATAATTGGGACCTTGTATCACTTCCTACTGGTAAGGTCCCCATTAGATGCAAATTGATCAACAAGACCAAGACTCGATTAGATGGTTCCATTGAGCAAGATAAGGCTAGGTTAGTTGCTTGAGGATTCACTCAAGCGTACTATATCAACTATGAATCTCTTATAAGACATTTGCCCTTGTGACCAAGATGTGCTGTGTCTGTACTCAAGGTTTTAAATGTCCTTTTCGGTGTCCATGTCGATTGGCCAAAAAAAGAATTTTTGTTTTTCGGAATTTGTCGGTGGAAAAATTGTAAAATGAAAAAGACAAATTTCGGTGAAAATATTTCGTTTTTTGGACAAATTTTTGTGTTTTTCGATTGAAATTTATCGTTTTCGGTCAAATTTCGATTTTGTTCATTTGATATGAAAAAGATGAAATATTTCAACAATTGTCAGATTTCCGTCAAATGTCGATCATTTCGGTCAATTTCGGTCAAATGTCGATCATTTCGGTCAAATGTCGGTCGACAAAATGTAATCATATGCTATCAAAATCGGGACTAGTCCCCAGGCAGCATTTTGCCGACCGATTAATTCCGATTCTGTCATTGCTGGGCGGAATCCCAACTAGACTCGACTAGCCCGACTAGTCCCCGACTAGCGACTGCCGACTAGTCCCCAGGCAGCATTCTGCAAACAATTTTTTTTTTTTTGCGAGTCTTTGCAAGCAATTTTACTTGGATTTTTTTACATTGGCTCAAAATCTTGAGTCGCAAGACTCACAACTATGGCTCGTCCCCGTAATCATCTGTTGAGCACCTAAGAATCTCAAATAAAAACATAGACAAATAATTATTGTTTATTTGTTGATATCCATATAGCCCTATAATCAAAATTGGGGTTTGTTCACAGATTAAACATCATCAAACAAATATTGTGATGAATTCTTAGTTCTGAGTCTTCTGACATGGGCATGAAGCCAATACAACTGTGTTCTATTAGATTGTTACTTATGTATTTATACCCATGCTGTGAAGTGTGAAGGCATGTATTGTTATTAATCGACTAATATCATATATTTATTGACATTTATGCTAGTTCATATGTCATATGTTTAGGAAGGGGGGAGGGGTTAGAATAAGTTTTGGCTGACTAGTACCGACTAGTCCTAGTCGGCCCTTGGCCGACTAGGACCGACTACCGACTTTGACTGCATAGATTTAATGTCGACATTTCCTGCTTTTTTTATGTCGGATCCTCCAAAAACTGACATATGTCGGTGATTTCGGCCGACATCTGTCGACATTTGATTCCATATCCGTACTCTCAGTATTGTGGCTACTTTTCATAGTTAGCTGCTCTATCAGATGGACGTGAAAAAAACCTTTCTTCATGATGACTTATCCAAAGAGGTTTTCATGATGACTTATCCAAAAAGGTTTACATGCAAGATAAGGCTAGGTTAGTTGCTTGAGGATTCACTCAAGCGTACGATATCAACTATGAATCTCTTATAAGACATTTGCCCTTGTGGCCAAGATGTGTTGTATCCGTACTCTCATTATTGTGGCTACTTTTCATAGTTAGTTGCTCTATCAGATGAACGTGAAAAAAACCTTTCTTCATGTTGACTTATCCAAAGAGGTTTACATGCAGCTCCTACTTAGCCTTTCCTTTCCCAAACACCACGTTTTTCGACTTCGTCATGCCATCTATGCCTCAAGCAGACTCCTTGTGGCTGATTTGAGTAGTTTTGTCAGGTTATTATTGCTGCATTCTTTGTGGAGAGCTCTCATGACTCGACCCTATTTGTTCAATGTTCCTCTCGTGGCCGAGCAATCTTTCTCCTTTATGTTGATGACATCAAGAATGATGCTTCAACCATTGTCTCCTTGGAGTGGAATATTTAATAGCATTTTCAGGTGAAGGACCTTGGTCCTCTGGACTACTTTATAGGCCTCAAGGTAGCATTATCGTCTCGTGGCTACTTGATCTCTAAGCAGAAGTTTATTACTGATTTGCTTTGCTATGTCTCTCCATTTGGCTATCACACAGTAGATACTCCGATGGAGCTATATGTGAAGCTTCGCCTTATGATGAAGAGCCACTTCCAAATCCCACGGCTATCGATAGATTGTTGGCAATCTCATCTATTTAACCATCTCTCACCTGAACATTGTTTATGTTGTCCAAACTATCAGTTAATTTATGTAATATCCCGCCCCTACACACAAGATATTGTTCGTTTTGCCAGTGCGACACGAGGACTACCCTGGAGGTCACCCATCCTAGTATTGCTCTTGCCTAAACACGCTTAATTATTGAGTTCTTATGGGATCCACAGCTGGCCAGCGACTCACGGTTTTAAAATGCATCTTGTATGTCAGGGATGAGAAGTTATATATATAGCCCATAATCTTTATATTCCCAAGCGATGTGGGAATAATTCGTGGCCTTGGACATCTTACCTCACCTTATCTATCTTGACTTTTCTCGCCTCAGGAGTCTTGGCTCTTGGATCTTGGTCGTCACAATCCACCCCCCTTAAGAATCACACGTCCTCGTGTGGGATTACCCCCCACACGAGAGGGGTTCGACTCTGATACCAAATATAACACCTCATATTTTTCATCATCTTAAATAAATAGGCTAATAAAAAATATGTAGAGTTAGCGGTATTTTTATTATTATTAAATGATAACTAGTGATAAAGCAGAAAGAGAGCTAAATTATTTAATTCCATTAATACTAAACCAATTGTTTCAGTTACAACAGAGCTTCTAAAATAACAGGTCATACTAAGAGCAGAAAGAAAGACACAGAACTGAAGGAAAGAGAACCACACTGCAACGAAACACCCAACAAGACTGCCGCTACTGATGTAATTCCGCGACCCCTACTACTGAAGAGCACTTGCGTCTAAAAAATTATATCACAAGAGACTTCAGTGTAACAAAACTTAGCTAGTAGTAGGTATATGAAAATATATATATTTCAAGACAATGTCTATTTTAGATTCATGCAAAAAGACGAAGACGAACAACCAACAGTAAACCAGAAAGCCATGACATTAAAGTAACACAAGATAAAAAAAACTAACAATTAGCACATGCTAAAAACATGGCCCTACAACAATAGATTTATTATATTAATTAAGTTCGTTCAATTAAAATTTTATGGATCTGTTGGTGTCGGTCCCCTAAAGAGAAAGGTGGGGAACCCGCAAACCGACATAACGAAATGCCGACCAAAATGTTGGACATTTGATCAAAATTTGACATTGTCTTTTTCCGAACAATTTCAATAAATTGTTTTTTTTAATTTTTTTTAGTAAAAGATCTCATATTTATCTGTGAGAAATTATATTTTCCCTCAATTCCTTTTATTTTTTCCATAAAAAACAACATTTTACTGATCAATTGAACCTGAAATTGATCAAAATATGACCAAAATCCTATGAATATCCACCGAATTCTTTCCTTAAAAAACACAAAATTTCCACCAACATTTAACCAAATATGACAAATAAATTTTTTTACTAATCGAAACTAACATGGAAATCGACATTTAAAGCCTTGCCTTCGGGGATCGACCTACCCAAATAGGGAGGCATATTTACGTATATATGCCGATACACATATGCCTAAGTATACATTCCAAACTATATTCAACAATTAAGATAACATATTTCATGCTCTTAATTAAAACCACTACTAGACTTGAATCTTATAATATCTCCTTAGAACTAACACCTTTACTATTTATGCAAACACGATGGCGTTCTGATGTCCTCCAAGAAAAGCACCACTAAAACACGAATCGAACATGCAACCATACTCACTACCTAACCTAGAGAATACTGAATCCAAGAGCCAAATACTAAGGAACGTAATGAGGAAGGGACAAATAGCGAATCGGGAACACTGAAACTCAACCAAACTCAAGTAAAAAGGAAACTCACTGACTATGCAGTCAAAGTCGGTAGTCGGCCCCTAGTCGGCCAAGGGTCGACTAGGACTAGTCGGGACTAATTCGGAACTTGTCGGATAAAACTTATTATAACCCCCTCCCCTCTCCCTAAACATATATGATATATGAACTAGCATAAATGTCAAAAAGTATATGATATTAGTTGGTCAATAACAATGCATGCCTTCATATTAAAAAATGAAGCGTTCGAATGAGTGCACTTGAGGATATTAGTTGGTCAATAAATGTCAAAAAGTATATGATATTAGTTGGTCAATAACAATGCATGCCTTCATAATTCACAGCATGGGTAGCAATACATAAGTAACATTATACAGTTGTATTGGCTTCATGCCCATGTCAGAAAACTAAGATTTCATCACAATATTTGTTTGCTGATATTTAATCTGTGAACAACCCCAATTTTAATTATAGAGTTATATGGATATCAACAAATAAACAATAATTATTTGTCTATGTTTTTATCTCAGATTCTCAACAGATGATTATAGGGAAGAGCCATAGTTGTGACTCAAAACTTCGAGACATTGCAAAAAAAATCCAAACAAAATTGCTTGCAGAGACTCCTTGCAAAAAAAAAAAAAAAAAAAAAAATCTTGCATAATGCCGCGTGGAGACTAGTCCCAATCGCTAGTCGGGGACTAGTCGATTCTAGTCGGGTCTTGTCAGAGACTAGTTGGGATTTCGCCCAGCTATGAAAGAATTGGAATTAGTCGGTCGGCAAAATGCCGCCTGGAGACTAGTCGGGGGCTAGTCGCCGACTAGTCCCAATTTTGATAGCATAGCTCACTGAACCTATAGGACCAATACTCCTGATAGGATTAACACTTAAACTATGCTAGTACTGTACAACTTTGAAATCTTTTAATGAATACACTCAAAAGAACCAATTGGGTAAGTAAGCAAACTTACTACCTAATTAGAGAACATTGAACTAGGAGATCGCTAACTACTCTACTGACTGTTGAAAGCTAGAATATCGACACACAACACAATATACTGGTAGGGACTCTCTCAACCCTAAACAACCAACACTCATAGGTTTAAACACCCAGTATTACAAAAAACAATATCTCAGGTGACTCCGTACTAGATAGTTCCACTCTGATGATAGGTAGCGTTTTCCCCTCCGTGGATGGCTCCACTCTATTTTAGATAGTCCTCTCCTAGGTAGTCCTCTCCTAGATTCAATCCAGAAGGCGTGATCGGTCCTAAACAAGAACAATTTTGACTAAGCCAAAAATCATACTAACAATACTAGTACCAAGCAAAAACACATAGAACTACTAGCTTGACACTCTATTAGTTCCTGGCACGCTACTAGCTACATGCTCTGTTCACTATGGTGATCTCTTGCATGTTCTTCGATATTTTTTAGACACAATCACTCTCTCTTCATGTCGTCTACATTTGCTTTAGAGCTTTGAGCTTTTACTAATGCAGATTGGTCTGAAGATCCTACCGGTAGTCGGTCTATCATGGTGTTTACATCTTTCTTGGAGACTTTTATCTTTTGGTGGAGCAAGAAGCAAGATGTCGTCTCTCGATCCAGCACCGATACATGGATATTGTGCTATGACTGACACTTTTGCTGAGATCGTCATGTTTTGACCTCTTTATCATGAATTGGGCATATCGACTCTGCCTATCATACTCTTCACTATGATAACCAAAGTGTTGTTCAGAGAATTAGCAACCCAGTTTTTCACAAGTGGAGGAAGCACTTCGAGATCAATTGTCATTTTGTTCGTCATTACTATCTTTCTGGCACTATCACCCTGCCTCACGGGATTTCAGATACCAGATTACGGACCTGTTCACCAAGTCACATATGCTACTCCGCTTTCAGTTCCCTGTTTGCTCATCACGATTTACTATCAACCGTTAGTTTGAGGGGGATGTTTGAGATTGTACACATGTATATATGTTAGAGATTGTACATGTATATATGTTTTCCTTTTGGTTTTTCCTTTTGAGTGCTTGCTTGTCATGTTGGTGACTGCACTTGCTTGCATGTGTATATACTATATACCTTGGGCTGGTGCTTAAATAGAGATATATCATTTATTCCTATCACGTTTCAACTTTCAAGAGCTATGGTTGTTGTTAGTGCAAACTTTTCCATGGCTTTTGTGGCAACTTTCATCAATGTTTTTTTTAAGTCTTACCCCTCTTTCTCTTATTCCTTCCATATCAAGGTCTGGCCAGTGCCGTCTCTCCTTTCCATTGTGCATGCCCACACAACCTTAATATGTTCTCTAGCACTTTGTCCTTAATTACAATTCGAACGCTTCCTCAAGTGCACTCATTCCTCAACCTATCCGTCCTAGTTTAACCATAGATCCATCTCAACATCCACATTTCTGCTACAGCCATCTTGTGTGCTTGGGTCTTCTTCAGGGCCCAACATTCTGAACTATATAATAATATTGGCCTTATTATCGACTTGTAAAATGTATTTGAGTCTTAAAAGCATGTGCTGATCACATAGTACTGTGATACTTCACTCCGCTTCATTTAACCAACTAATTTTGTTTGGTATATTACGACCAATATATCTATTCTGTAGAATAGTAGATCAAAGGTACCAAAGACACTCAATTAGCCCGTTGGGGTTATACTTCTCCCACTATCACTATTGGCAGAATAGCTGGTGAGCCCATCAACTTTAAGTTCATTCCATCTTCTGTATATTGCTCCTCCTCTTCTTCTGTGTCATCATTCATCCTCGTCCACGCCTGCAAGTGCTCTTTCATCTTCTGCTATCAAATCAATAATACTAATTCCACCACCCCACCATTGATTCAAGTACAATTGTACAAGTATGCGAAATAAAAAAACTACGGTCTCTTTGGTTGTGTTGGTGGTGGTCTTGAAGATCCTGTAGTGCTCTCCACGTTGTTATTTGAAGCCCTCCTCCATGTACTCAACCATTATGGTTTCTTGGTGTTTCTGTCCGAAAGACTTTTCCATACACTCCATGACTTCCTTTTACATTTCAGGAGTAACCCCAGGGCAAGCTTTTGTATTAGCCTCAGAAGAATGAGTTAAGAGTTGTTTGTCTCATGCAACGACTTTATTGGCGATAAAGGCGCACAACTCACACATCGCAAGTCATTTATGTTGGATTCTTATAGTATCCACAGTTCCAACCCAAATCCTTAGACCGGTCGGGTTTTTAAGAGCACCAGAAAAGCTTGCAGCGGGTATGGAGATTGTGGTGTTAGCTTGAGAGCTTGGGGTAAATCGTAAATGTGAGAGTTTGGAGAGAGATTGAGGATAGTCATTTATGTTGGATTTTTAGAATCGATGATTAGATCAACATTCCACTTCTTTCTTCAGCCAAATCTAACAACGAGACATGAGTCTGAATTTGACTTCAAGTTCATGCTGCACTAGCTTACTGTGTTGGAGGTGGTACCACATAAGGTAATAGTTCTCAATAAATAATAATTTTTGTTTGTTTTATTCTCCTAAAATTGATGTACCTATAATTCTCATTCTTGTTTATTTGTTACTTTGCTGCGTTAAATGGACTTCAATATGAATTGTCATCCGATTCCGAGGTGTTTGACTTATGATTGAGTACTTAAAAACTGCATCTACTTAAGTGGCCTTCTATCTTTACCTCCCATCTCTTCCACTTTTTTTCGCAGAAACTGTGGAACTATGCAACAGGGAAGTTCTTAAAGATATACACAGGCCATGTCAACAAAAAATACTGTGTTACATCCACATTTTCCGTCACAAATGGCAAATACATCGTCAGCGGATCAGAGGACAATAACGTTTATATCTGGGATCTTCAAGGCAAAAATATGGTTCAAAAATTGAAAGGCCATACGGACGTCGTCATCTCGGTATCCTGCCATCCTACCGAGAACAAGATTGCTTCTGCTGGCCTTGATAACGATCGAACGGTTAGGATCTGGGTTCAGGATGCTGCGTGAAGTGCTGATGATCGGAAGGAAAAGGTTTGGTCATGCGTTGCGGAAACCATGTTTCGCATTGAATACTAATTTGTTGTCAGTGTTATCTAGTGGTATTTCTCTCCAGTTTTTCTTATGTAGGTTGCCACTGGATAAATGAGGATTATATCCTGGAATTGCAGGATGATGGGGAGCCCCACTGCAATTCCCGTGATTGTGCCCTTGCCACGTATGTCCTATGTGAGGGGGGGGGGGGGGGGGGGGGGGTGTTGAGAAGGCCATACCTCATACAGTTTAGTCCCACTTCGGTAGCAAGAGTGGGGATCCTCGTCCTAATATACCTGATTACTCCTCTCCTCAATAGGTACCTTTTGGTGGGGGGAACTCGGGTTGTTACAGATGGCAACCCTCACCGAAGTCAAACCATGGTGGTGTCTTGGTGATTTCAATGATCTCTTGGATGCAGCTGACAAATCTGGGGGTCAAAATATCAATGTTATCAAACTCAGACAACATTAGGGCAGGGGTGGCAATGGGTCGTGTTTGGTCTAGTTTCGGGTTGTGTCCAAAATCCCTAGACCTGGACCTGACCCGTTTAACTAATCGTGTCTAGATCCTAAATCCGTACCCGACCTGTTTATAAACGGGTAGACACTGTTCTAAAAGGCGGTCCGGGCGGCCGACTAGGCAGCCGCCTAGGCGTTTTAGGGGGTTGGCCGCTCCGCTTCAGCAAAAAGCGGCACTGCAGGCGGGTTGAACAAAGGCGGGCGCCTAGGCGGGATCCGACCCGCCTAGGCGGGTAAAAGGCGGGCGCCTAGGCGGTCTCACTGTATGCAATTGCTTGAGGAAATTTTTTTTCTGTAATGAATTTTCTATTTCTTCACCATATGCAATTGCTTGAGGAATTTTTCTTTTCAATGTTTTGTGATGAAATGTTTAAGAAGCTCTTACGATTTTTTACTATATTGGTTCTTGTATGGTATGAGTTTGGATAGAATTTGGATAACAATATATAATTGGTTGGAATTTGGGTACATCACAATAAAGTTGGAGTACAACTGTATTATCTGGTATACTCAAGTTAGAGGGACAATCGGGTATAGGTATTGAGGTAACCATATCGAAATACCCCTACCCACCCAATCCCCTCCTCCCTTTTCATAAAACTTTTATATTCAAATCGGTAGTTTTGATGTTTGCATATGTAAAACTTTCTAATATTGTTTTTTTATATAGAATTATGAATTTATATGTATACATACATATAGAATATATATAATATATTTTATATAGGTGGGCGCCCACCTTTTTCTCCGGGCGCCTGCCTAGTCGTCCGCCTTCCGCCTTCCGCCTTGAAACCACTTGACCGCCCGTCTTCCGCCTTCCGTTTTTTAAAACATTGCGGGTAGACTCGATAAGTCCCGTTTACCACACGGGTTTATTCAGTTGACCCGATCCGACTTGACCTGACCTAACCCGATAGATCCGCTGATACTATATATTACAGTATCGGATTGCGGGGAGATCCGACCCAACACGACCCGTTGAATATTAAACGGGTCTTCCCGGGTCTATAGTGTCCAGACCCTAAACCCGGACCCGACCTTTTTATTAAATGGATCTATCGTGTCAACCCGTTTACAACCCGAACCCGTTTAGCCCTGACCTAGACCCGCTAACTTCGTGTTGGGTCCGAAATTGCCAGCCCTACATTAGGGAGAGGTTGGATCGGGCTTTTGCTAACCCCTATTGGAAGTTTCTATTTCCGAGGGTGCAAGTCAAGTACCTCCCTCGGGTTTGTAGCGACCATTGCCCCATTTTTATCAGCCCTTGGTTTTCGAAGAGAAATTTTCACCGTTTTTTTTTAAAAAATTTGAACAATTTTGGATTAGCAGTCCCAAGTTCAAGAAGGTGGTCTCCAAGGCTTGGCAAAGCTCTCGAAAGGCCCGTTGGCTTGATGGTGTTGTTCAGAAGAACAACAGAGTCAAGTGTGACCTGATGGACTGGCATCATAAAGAATTCAGGATCCCCTCGAACCAAATTTCTGTGAGTAAAGACATGCTGGCTCAGATTCAGTGCCTTCCTCCTACTGGAGCTAATCTTCGCTTAGAACGGAAATACCAAGGAAATGAGATGCTATTCAGCCCTAAGGTATTCCCGATTTTGCCAGCCCGATTGACATGACAGCGTGTAACTGGTGGCTAAAACCCATGCACTAGTGACATTGAAGTCTTTTACACCACCAGTTGCACGCTGCCACGTCAATCGGGCTGAGCGGAATCGGGAAAACCTTCGGGCTGAATAGCATTGCTCCAAGGAAATATTGAGGATCTCTTAACCAAAGAAGAAGTTTTTTGGAAACAACGGTCAAAGACTGGATAAAACATGTGGATCGAAATAGGCCTTTTTTTTTTTTTCATTTATCCACCCTCAACCAGAAGCGGAAAAAAAAAAAAAATTCAGCTATCTCCACCCTTAGTGAATTATTGCTTTGTGAATTATTTCTCTTGTTGGTTCACTACCTCCAACCCCCTATAACCCTGTGGATTTCACGATCAAACCTATTATTAGTCAAGAAGAAGCCTCTTTGCTCTGTGGCATTCAAACTAAAGAAGATAATGAGCATATTACTCATGGGATGGATGGGATGAAGAGCCCGGGTCCGGATGAACTAGTGTGGGTTTCTATAAGAGTTGCTGGAGTATTGTTGGTGAGGAAGTGGTCTAAAGATCAAATTCGCGAAGTCCTCGCTCTATTACGTGGGATCGGATCCCCTCCTTGGGAATTGATCGATGTACAAATACATAGGGGTGTGCATCGGTTCGAAACCGACCTATTTAGGCAAAACCCAAACCGATCCAACCTAGGTCGGTTTTGAGAATTTACAATCCGATCCAAACCGATTGAGACTGGAATCCAATCCAATCCAATCCAATTAAAGTCGGTTTGGATTGGATTGGATAGTCGGTTTGGGCTTTGGCCCATATGCTTACTAGTTTTTTTTTTATTTTTATTTGGGCATAGTTTCAGCTTTAAAATGATTATTTCAAAAATTATAAAATGATACTACATTACTTACCAAAATACCAAGTTATCAACAACAATACCGTTATGTCCACAATATTCGTATCCATTAAATGTTAAAAACTACAAAGTACAGTTTTAACAATTAAACAAAAGTTCACAACAGTTACCACTAAATTAGTAAATTATAAACAGGAGTCCGGTTCGGTTCGGTTTAGGTCGGTTTTTAATTGATAAATCCGATAACCGATCCAATCATATCGGTTTTGAGAAATCTTGATCCAATCCGATCCGTTGAGTGTGTCGAAACCGATCAAATTCGGTCGGTTTGGTTTGGTTCGGTCGGTTTGGTCGGTTTGGTTTGGATCCTGCACACCCCTACAAATACATCGATTTTATACCTCTAAAACTTCTCTTTATTCATAATGTTTTGGTACTATTTTATTAAATTATTCGTGTTTTCATGTTTAACATAAAATAACAACCTTACGGTGAAAGCAACATAAAGATAATGATCAAAGAGAAGCAAGCAGGAAAGACTATGGGCCCCACAAAAAGAGCGATCTCCGAAGGCACCTCCACGGCCAACCTCCCCGTAGACAGAAAAAATACGTACACTAACCGATCGATCGGCCCAAGCCCCGATTGATAGGCCGATACCGTTTTCTACAATCAAAGAAATCACCAAGACTGATCAATTGAGCATGACAATCAGAGCACCCGTTCGCCTTAATTTTGGTGGCCGAGATCGAGCTGCGGGACAAAACTCAAGATCTTACACTACAAGGCCTATATCACCATCTATTTTGAAGAGAAGGATCTAAATTTTGATCTTCCACATCGAGTTCGAAGAGAAGAATTGGAAAAGAAGAAGAGAAGAACCACCATGGATCACCCATCATCCACCTTCATCAACGCCTTCGTCATTCGCGGCTAAACTTGTTCAAGGGTTTCGATGAAGCCCTAGCTTTCGTTACTAGAACTATTTTATGTCTAGTTAGGGTTTTCCATCTTTGATTGGAATAAAGGTTGACAAGTTCTCTAATTTCTTTTATTCGTTATTCATTCTTCAATCTTGCATATTGAGGATATGAAATATGTGTTTGAGAATTGAATTGATCATGTGTTTGTCATGCTTATAATCTTAACATAACTCACCATTGCATAAGAGATACACCATACTTAGGAAGCCGGTCCGTGCCCTAAAAAGACGTATCATGCTAAACTAAAGATGGTGCATGCCATGTGCGCGGTAGAGTATCTTTATCTTTCTATTATTCTCCCAATGAGATAAGTTATGCTAAGGGGCTCCAGAGACAATCTGTGCCCCTCAAATGACAGGTTGTGCCGACCAAAGACAATTCATGCTGTTGAAGATGTTAGCCCCTTTGTTAAGATTCCGTTATGGATCCTAATCATAATAGATCGAAACACTCGATCGAGATAGTAACCTAATTAGCATAGAATAGCATAATTCAGAGCTAGTGGTTGTAGTAATATTTATCTGTATAAATTCGGTTGCTACTATGAAATCACTGTACGTAGTAGCTACAGTGATTTCAATGTAGCAACCGAATTTATACACCATATATATATATATATATACCCGAATTTATACTCCATATTTGCTATAGTGATTTCACTGTAGTAGTAAGTATAAATTTGATTGCTACAACAAAAATTCATTGTAGCTGCTTCAATGATTTCACTGCAGTAACCAAAATTATAGTCCATATGCATCCGAATTTATACTCAATTATCCTGAATTAAAATCACTGTAGCTACAGTTCCTGGCCTGAGTATAAATTCGAGCTAGCGGATTATAAATTCTGGAGTATCAATTGGGTCTATCAGAGTATAAATTAAGAGATATTTTAGTCATTTGCAAAGTGTTGAAAAAGTCAACATGGGTTTAATGTAAAGTGTCTTTAGAGATTTGGTCTTAGCTCAAACCGAAACATTGTCGAGACTGGTACTTAAAAACATCTTCTATAAAGGGATTGGTTTTGATATCCATAACTATATGAGCCTCAAAATCTTTAGCACAATGTCCTCTAAACCAAGGGAAGAACATTTTTATTTTCTTACTCCCTTCCAATAATCAATTCATAGATCAATATCCGTGGTTTCTCGACGATCGACGACTAAGCGTTCTTGGTGCAATTTGGAAATTCTTCTTGCCTATACGGCCTGGTCTTGATCAGCGGGTTGCTCTCAAAGAAATTGGAAGGACGGAGCTCGAAGCCGCCGTTCACCACCGGCATCAACGGATAATCTTCCTGATATGGGACGTGGTGGAAACCGGCGGTGAACCACAATACAATGTCTTCATTGTCGATCACTCGATTCCTGCATCAATGGATCATCCGTTTCCCACCCAAAGTTAATAATCATGATTAAGCTATGTTTACCGTTGATTCGTGCATGTGATGATGATACTTACCGTTGGCTCCAAGCCGCTAAGTTGTCGTCACCTCGGCTCTGGTCGGCGTAAAGCCCGGCCGCCCACTTCTCCGACTTGTTGTACGCCGTCACCCACACCTGCTTCTTGCTGTAGCTCGCCCGTACCTGAGGGTAGTCGTCGTCGGCCATCAGCGAGGCAGCCGGCGATCCGATGCCGATAAGCCGATAGCCCACCTGGTTCCCCATCTTGGTCTTCTTACCCGGATTCACGACCAGCAGTTCGGCCGGCTCGGAGCCGAGCTCCAATCGCGCTTCCGACTCCGTCCTCGCCGTCTCCCTGGCCACCGTCCAGTAGCTCTTCCGTTTGGAGCCGGCGTCGGCCACCCTCACGGCCTTCAGTTTGGACTTGACGAAGGAGTTGCGGTCGCCGTCGACGTCGAGGTCGAGGTGGTAGGTGATGAAGTGGTCGTGGTAGACGCCGATGGTGTTGGCGGCCAGCAGCGTCCCGTGGGCGTCGCCGACGACTTGGTCCGCGTTGGTGTAGGCGGCGCCTTTGACTTCGAGTATCCCTGTTAGCGACACCTGCGTCCAAAAAATAAAATGGGTTATTTTGACTTTGTCCCCCAAATTTGCCTTAAATTAGACTTTACCCCCAAAACTAACTGTTCCGTCAGCTCACCCTTTCTCTCAGATGGTGGGCTGACGGAACAGTTAGTTTTGGGGGGTAAAGTCTAATTAATGAAAAATGGGGAGTAAAGTTTAATTCAAGGTAAAGTTTGGGGGGCAAAGTCAAAATAACCCATATAAAAATGCAGCCTAGTCTGTCAATTGAGCCGGCCGATCTAGCTAGATACCTGCGTGTTCGGCCTGAAAAAAAATATGAACCGAACTTTATTTGAGCTTGGGCTAAGTTGAGCTTGGACATAATATCATGCCTGAACAAGAGTTTGGACATAAATATCATGTCCGATCCCGCCTGCTCCGATTGACAAGCCTAGATACGCTCGTTCGTTGCAAGCTCGCGCTCAGCTTGACTGATCGGCAAATGTAGGATTGTTATCGGATGCAATTCACTGGTGGATGGTACCACCAGAGAGCTGCAGTCAGCCACGACCAGTCAAGCAACAAATAATTGTGATTGAGTATGTAAAATTTTTTGTCTGCTCGAATAGCATTGATGCTCTATTGCTAGGAAAAACAAAAATACTATCCAACCAGACAAACTTTTATAGCCTCTTTTATTCACACTGTTGCATCCAGGCATGATCGACCGATAGGTAATAGTCACTGTGATCATGGATGTAATGAGCCTGCGAATCTTTTTGTCTGGTTGAATAGCGACAATGTTTATCATAGCAACATAGGTCACAACCGAGTAACTCCCGAATTATTTAAGAACAATTCATGAATTTTATGAGTAATTCATGATTTTTTTTATTTTTTATGCAACCTATTTTATTTTAGTTCTAATTTCTAAACATATACTTTTATGTCTATTAATATATAATTACTAATGTATAGTGCTTCTCTCTCTCTCTCTCTCTCTCTCTCTCTCTCTCTCTCTCTCTCTCTCATGTGCCACCCACGTGCATGAAGACTGGTTTGAATGGAAGGAAGATCATACTCCAACTTTGATGGAGCCACTTGTCTTGAACTCCCAGTCCATGACGTAGTCATAGTTCCCCACCGTCGATACCATCCTCACCACCAAGCTCACATCAGGCCGGACCTCCGTGATCTGCGGCACAACACTTTGGATTCAAATCAATGGATTACAGAACTAGGGCACACTTAACCTCGATCATGGGTTTAGTTTGAGTGATCGAGGGGGCTCACCACTTTTCCGGGGATCGCGATCTCGGTGTGGCGCCACGAGGGGTCGCCGGCGTAGCGCTCGAAGACGCAGAAGACGCTCGGGATCTTGACGGGCCGCCCGTCCTGCGATGCGTAGTGGCCGTCGACGAAGGCGGCGTTGGCGGGGCAGTCGGTGAGGGGCTGGAGGGAGGAGGCCGAGAGGCCGAACCCGAACTCGCCGGCGTCCAAGAAGGTCTTGTAGTACCACTCCTCGGACGGGTCCATGTAGGGCACGAACAGCTCGGAGACGAAGCCGCGGTACAGGACGCTCCGGCGGGGCCCGTCCTGGCTGTCACTGACGGATGCGAGAGAGATGACGGTGCCGGCACGGACGTCGAAGCCCAAGTGGAAGGCCCAGTTGGCCCACCTGGTAGTGTCAAGGGAGGAGACGAACCAAAATAACGGTCAACGAAAGCTCCATCAAAGGGACAGAACCACGAGTTCAAAGCTTTGGTCTGTTTGAGCTCGACCGGCTTGATCAATAAATTTGTTTAAGCTTTGGTTCAATTAATAATCGAACTGAGCTGAGCATCGGTTTTGTTTGGGCTGACTTGTTTATTATATATACTAGTAAGAAATCCAAGAAATACCATGATGAACTTAATACACAGCCGTCCAAAAAAATATGCAATATATTATGAGTGTGATTCACTCGTCCGGATGTGATTCACTTGTTAGAGAGAGATATGTATATTACTAATGATTTTTCTAATTACTTGTGAAAATCGCGAAGCGAGGGGAAAGTCACCATTGAGTTGGACCTGGCTTTAGTCGGTCGTCCGTCGATTGTTAGAGGTGCCGTCCCCAAGTGCAATTCTTTTGCTTCATCAATTCCCTCATCTAATTTTCTTTTCTACAGCCGGGACAATCATGCTTTTGTCTTTTGTGAAGGGCTCTATTCATCACGACCGAAGCCTTTCATATCGGCATTTTGTTCGATTTCACATTATTGGGTTCGATGTCGTTTCTTCCATCGATTGAGTTCTGCATGCTTGCCGACCATCGCTTCTCGACTTCTGGACCTGGAATTGTTTCCTCAACAGGGTAAACGACTGCCTTTTACACTTTGTACTCCGTTAAATGGATTATGGTTCAATTGCTTGAGCAACAGAATGAATTCTTGCTTGCTGGTGGTACTGCCTCTGATGCAACTAACTATGACTATCTACGATGCTACTGCTTCCTATCCAACCCATGCAGGCGATGGATTTCAATCTGGTAACCAGGTATGTAGCGGGATAATTGGCTATTTGATAGCATAAACAATAAAGAAACAAAAACATAATTGTTAGATACCCTCACACCCCAAAACCTGGGTCGTAAGGGGAGGTCCATTGGAGGTATATAAAGCGAGTGATGGGTGCCTCCCTCACCGCTGTGAGACTATCGGTTAACACTCCCCCTCACGCGGAGCACCCGTGGCAAGGATCCTACCACGCAGAGCATGTGTGGCAAGGCACGATCGGTGGGGAGCACCCGGAGTGGGAGAGGGAGCAGGAGACGGGCTAACTCTAATACCATGTTAGATACCCTCACGCCCCAAAACCCGAGTCGTAAGGGGAGGTCCACAAGGGGTATATAAAAGCAGGTGATGGGTGCCTCCCTCACCGATGTGGGACTATCCGTTAACACTCCCCCTCACGCGGAGCACGCATGGCAAGGATCCTCCCATGCGGAGCATGAGTGGCAAGGCACGATCGGTGGGGAGCACCCAGAGCGGGAGCAGGAGCAGAAGATGGGCTAGCTTTGATACTATGTTAGATACCCTCACGCCCCAAAACCCGGTCGTAAGGGGAGGTCCACAGGAGTATATAAAGCGGGTGATGAGTGCCTCCCTCACTGATGTGGGACTATCCATTAACAATAATATTATTTCCAATGCCACAAGATATGATATCAGCTAATCTTTCAAAATCTAATGTTGGTTAGCTCATTGGAACCATATTAATCCAAACCTTGAACTCCTATAGAGGTACTTTGGTTTGTCGTTGTCGGCCGTCAGGGGCTTGCCTGCTTGGCCTCGTCAACCTCCCCTTCTTTTCCTTTTGTTGTATATGACAAGTTTCTTGCCGTCCCTCTTTCCCATTCCAGCGGCTTGTTCGCTCGTAGATGCCTCCATGAAAGAGATCGAGGGCTTCATTTAAGTATTATACTATTAGATATTAGATAAGCTTCAACTTCAAGCATAGACTTGGACTAGTTAAGAATTGAACGTACTTGAACGAGCCCTTATTGGGCTTTTCATGAAGGTTCAGTCAAAAGCTTTGAATATTCAAGCCCTTCATAAGCTTATTCACGAACGGTAAATTAGTCGATCTGTCCGTAAGCCCAACTAAGTTGACCTTTCATCTGATTGAGCTTGGCTTGTTTATTAAACACGTCTAGAACTTAGGCTAGGCTGATTAGTTGAAATTTGATGGGTGTCTTGTCTAGGGTAAGATGATCATCCTCATCAAATTTTAACAAGTTCTAAAACTTCTATAGTCATCAAACGTGCTAAGAAAAATTAATGGTAACTATGGACGGCCGATAAAACTTTTACCATTTGATGACCTTAGAAGTTTTGGAATTTGTTAAAATTTGGTGAGGATTGTCATCTTACCTTAGAGAACACACTTACCAAATTTTAACAAATTCCGGAACTTATAGGGTGATCATAGAGAAAGTGAGCTCACTTTCTCCAATAAGTTTATATATAGGGCCGAGCGGTACAGTAGTCACTTTCTCCAATACTGTGCTACTGGTTAACGTGAGGCACCCAGTTAGAGGTTTTTATTTTTATTTATTTTTTTTTGGAGATTGATCACCTCCCCTTTGATAGCACACACAAATTTTTTTAGCTCATTCCAAGTCCTATAAGCCGTTCAAATGTTTTCATCAAATTGACGGTAAAAATGAACGAGCGATAAAAGTCCAGCACATTTAAATGGCCTATAAGCCTTGGAATGAGCTGAACTTTTTGTGTGTGCTATCAAGGGATAGGCGATCAACCTTAAAAAAAAAATTCAAAAAAAACTTCTGAGAGGGTTGGCAGTACGTTAAGCCGCACGATAAGCAATCACAATGTGAAAAGACATGCAAATTTTTTTGACCGGAGTTATTGTATCAGATATAGTAACTCCGACGGGTAGATTTGAATCCAACAGTAGCGACGCGGTGTAGGCCTTCATGTTGCGTCAAAGGGGAGGGTGGCAACATTGCAGTCTATCACCTCACCCTCTCCAATTGCGAGCCATTGGATCAAATGCAATCGACGCACAATCGGCAACACACTTTCTCCCTATCACGCCATCTAGACTTCAATTCTAAACCATCTTCTAAAAAGAGGTTTCCTTTTAAAGTATTTCCTAGCTTTTTTTTTTGGTTCTTCATAGTTCATAATGTGGGCCTTTGTGGGCTAATGACTTAAAATAGTCGCCCAAACCATGGATAATCGTTATTAGGGTCCAGCCAACAACATCTGTCCCCACCTGTTTGATCACCTTGAGGTTTTCTCAGTGGTCCGTATTTCTCAACAATCCAGAACCATCCAAAGAGACGGAACTAACCTGGCCCGTTCCACGATAATACCGTTGTTCGGAGCAACTAAGTTAAGGACTTTAGAAAGATACCATTTTGTCCTAGAAGATAATCCTTTCGTTGGCAGCTCTGCCAAGCGCTTTTGCCACCCGATTGTTTTGTTTCACTTGCTTACGACCCAATCATGATGTCCCACGGCCCTTATAATGTAAGACGTGGCAAACCACGACTGGATCCTAAAATGCTCTCGACAACTCTAGCCACGTGTAGGTCCCCCATCATCTGTTGACTATTAGTGAGCATAACACCACGTCAGCATATACACCGGTTCCACAGTCCACTAGATGATTTCTTCTTGAAGAATAAGGACTCGTAATTGTCTAATTCACAATATATGTTCATGTTGGGGGTCTCTATTGGAGAGGTTCCACAGTCCCCCTGCATTAGTTTCCGCATGAAAAACAATAGAGAGAGTGATTTCGTTATAGCTATAGTGAAATCGCTTTCAACTGAATTGTTACTTGATCTATTACAGTGAAATCATTGTAGCTGCTACAATAAAATTACTATACGTTCATTATTATTACCCAATTGATACTCTAGAGATAAAATGGCTATTTAAAACAATCGCAAGAGTGCGATTTTGGGGAACCTCTTCAAAAAGACTCCCAACATGGACATTGAGAATTAGACAATTACGTATTCTTATTCTAACAGAAGAAATCATCACGTGGACTGTGGAGCCCATGGAAACCGTGGAGAGGTTCTCTGTTTGACTCTCGGTATGGATACTCTGGAACGAATTTTTTCTAATTGTGTCTTGTTTATGCATGTGAATCCTGATGTCATGTTCACGGGATTATAGAATTAATAATTAGCTGTTGCATGTCCTGTCCTCTGACCGATTGACCGTCCAACGAAAAAATAACCTAGGCGCGGAGTTACTAGTCAAACCTGATCATGTGGCCTTGGATCACGAACCCCTTGCCCTCCGGCTGCACCACCGCCACCGGCTTGGCACGCGGCCCCGTCAGCCGCCTCTGCCTCGAAGCCCGGTAGTCCGTTCCGGCCGACCCCGGCACGGGGACCGCCGCCCTGTCGACGTACTCCACGATCTCCATCGCGTCCAAGTCCACCACCACCGTGATCCCCTCGAGCGGCCGGACGTAGAGGTTCACCGTCTCCCCGGTGGCAAAACACAGTATCTTGATCACCCTCCTCCCCTGCTGCGCCTCCCCGAACCACCCCACCGAGAACGTGGTGCACACAACCTCCGCCAGGCTCAGCCCCCTGCGCTTCACCGACTCGACGAACGGTGTGTAGTTCAACGGCAGGATCGACGCCGCGAACTGCTCTTCGAAGGTGAACGTGGGGTACCCGAATCCCTCGTAGATCCGGTCGGACGTGACGGAGCCGTCGGTTATGTCGACATAGACCTCGTGGGTCCGGCGCTCGGACCGCACGATGGCGAAGGCCCGGCGCGGCGGGGTGGCGGCGCCGGGGCGGCCGCCCGAGAGCCAGGAGAGGACGTCGGGCTTGTCGGGCTCGTCGAGGCCAACGTAGTGGAAGCTCAGTGGTTTGGAGGAGCCGAGTGGGGAGGCCTTGATGACGCGGCGGACGGCGGAGATTTCGGCTGGGGTGAGGGGGTCGAGAGGGTGGGGTAGGCTGGTGCTCAGGGCGAGGGAGGAGAGGAGCAGTAGAACACCGAGCTGTGGAGCCATGGGTGCGTGGTGGGAGCTATGTAACAAACAGTATAAGCCAAGCCCACATAAATAGCCCGGCCCGCCGGCTGCCAAGTGCCGACGAGACGTTACGCGAGTCCAAAGAAAAGTAGTATCATAGTGATAGTGATAAGAATAAGATCCGAATGACTTTTCTTTATTAAAAATGTATGAATAATTCACAAAAAATAATAATTTTTTTTTTTTTTGAGAATCACCCTTAGAGGTGGGGTGGGGGTGGGGTGTCTGTGTTAGGCAGCCACCGATCAGTTATATTAAACAGTAAGCAGGTTACAATGCGATTACAAAGAACGATTTTTCGTTACGTCTTTGATCGAATCAGCCCACGGGATTATCCAAAGCTTGAAGAAAGATAATTTAAATTGGACTAGCGATAAATAATTAGCTAATTTTTAAAGAATTGAATAAAAAACTTTTCCACTTTAATGTTATGGATCGGTAGATCGAGTTTGCCGTTAACATTAAGTCCTCGTCTGTGATTGGACTTTGATTAGCGCGAGATCCTTTTGTCATGTACAGGTAATAACATAATTTTTTTTCTATTACGATATTGCTCCTACATATAAGACAGGATCGATACTTGCAAAAAAAAGAAGCAGCAATCGATAGCAAAAACTAACAATTGATAGAGGCTAACAATTTTGAGATATTGTGTGCATGATTGAGAGGTCCCGTATATCAGAATTAGCCACGTGTTTCGTGAGGCCAATAGTGCTGCCAATTGCCTTGCTACTTATTCCAAATCCATCGCAGCTCCTATGTTTTAGACTGAGAACTTCCCAACGAAGCTGCTCTCTTTGTCACAGGTGGATATGTTCTATTGTTTGTATTCTCGTATTGCGGACGCTTAATCTAAAGTATCTTTCATTACCAAAAAAAAAAAAGCAAATAGTAACAACTTGATATGGTAACATGTATAAAATTATTAATTACTATTAATGCCCGTGCCTGTCGGCATGTAAAAGATTTCGAGGAAGATATCAATATTTCAAACGTGACAACAAAACATTTCGAGAGCGACGATAATATTTCAAGAAAGATAACCATATTTCGAGGGAGATAACAAAATTTCGTGAGTAGTGATATATTTTGAGTAAGACGATAGTATTTAGTGAGCAGTGATAATGCTCGATCGTGTCTGTCACCACTCGAACAGAGTGGCAAAATTGGTTCGACGGTGTCCACTGTTTATTAATGGCCTATATTTGTGGCTTAAGATTGCATCCGGATTTAGCCACACAATATTAATGCGCCCTTTTATCCCGGTTAATTAAAGATATGAAAAGTAAAGAAAAAAATCAACCTATATTAATGTCTTTTTCGAAAGTCAATAAGTTGTATTAATAAATAGACTACAGTGAAATAGAAGAAATATTTTGTTAAACATTAAGCCAGCAATATGAAAGCTATAAATATTAGAGATCATCTTAAGCATAGGCAACAACTACTACTTAAATTTTTATTCTGTTAAACAATAAGCCATCAATGTGAAAGCTACATTTGAAAAATATAGATATAGAAAGCATAAAAATAACATTTTATGTAGCAAATATAAAATCTATATAATCGTTATGTATTTCGTTCAATCTATTAAGAGATTAGATAAGGCAAAAAAAATAAAAATTAAAAAAGATTGGAGCAAGGGAAGTCAATGCCACATTTAACACAAATAAAGAAAGAGAGAGAAGTGTGCATTAGACACAAATTAGAATTAACAATGGAATCAAGAGCCATGTTGAAACAAAAAATTAATACAAAGAAAAACGAAAAAAATTGCTCGATCACAATCTGATTGGAATGGTGTTGGGATTGACGCGGCCTCATAACATCAACGATGCTAGCATCCTCCTCCTCCATATTGGTGCATCTTGCAACCTCCTGAAAGCGGATCAAGGGACATTATCAATCACTTGAATATTATCAATCAGATGAAATATAAAATGCAAGTCAACTAAACATGAAGCATAAAAAAAAAATATTGAAAATTACAAAACATTGAAGTCAGTGTAGTCCTCTCCCTCGGATCGACAGAACTCAACCTCGGATCTTCAGGGTCGACGGAACCCAACCCCCGGATATTGGACACCATGAAGTCGGTGTAGTCCTCTTCGAGCGGTGTCAGGGTCAGGATCTCCTCCAGATAGCCACCACCTCCCTCGAATCAGGGTCTTCGGGCTCTCCGACGAAGAGTAGCTGCTTGCTGTAGGAGTTGATCTTGAAGGTAAATTGGGTGAGCTTCCTGTAGTCCATGTATTTCTTCAAGATTTGGGCTCCCCGGGAGTCACACTCCTCCTGGAGCTCACAGATGGCATACACAATCGAGTCCTCCACGCAAAGGCTGCGAAGGACCTCATCAATCATGGTGGTGGTCCTGCCCAAATTGGGAGCGACATGATGACGGCGTGTTGTTGGCTGTCCGCGATGGTGAGCTCCTCCATGTGTTAGAACTCGAGGAGGGATCGGTCCGTGATCACCCTCCGGAGGTAGGCGACGTAGACCTGGAGACCGAGAGGGGGGAAGATCTAGACAAGGTGGAGGATCGAGGAGTGTCCCAATGGTCGATGGTGGCTGTGAGGCGCTTATGCACGACGGACTCGAGGTGGCGCTTTGGTGTCCATGAGTTGGTCGCATTGGTCAGAGGTGGAGGGGTCACCGAAGCGGGAGTCGATCTGGAGGAAGGTCTAGACGAAGCGGGTAACAGACTCGTAGTCCTTGGCGTCGAGGGCACGATGGGCGCCGTCGAGGCAGTGGGAGCACCCGACGATGGCGTCGATCCGGGAGAGGTCAGTGTCGGAGCGAGCAAGGTCGAGGAGGTGAGAGGAGTGCTGGATGGAGAGGAGTTGGAAGTCGAGGTCAGAGCGCTGGGCGACGAGGGACCCGAGGCGGAGGTTGAGGCCCCGCTGGTAGGCGATGCACTGGTGTAGGAGGCGGGTCAAGGCGCCCACGTCTGTTAGGGCACGAATCTGCTCTAGTGCTTTGGGGATCCCGAAGTTGACGGAGGAGGCAGACGATTCCCGGCCGGAGGGGGCGTATATCGAGACACACACACACACACACACACACACACACACAGAGAGAGAGAAGAGAGAGAGAGAGAGAGAGAGAGAGAGAGAGAGAGAGAGAGAGAGAGAGAGAGAGAGAGAGAGAGAGAGGTATCGCGCGAAGGGAGGGTGATCGGAGGAGAGCGGCGCTACGTACAATCAGAGATGGGGCAGACTGAGGTGTAGAGAGATCAATTTTTTGAGGGTTGTGATCGTGTGGTTGAGGGTGACTTAGAGAGCGTCATCGTAGCCGTTCTTTGTACTCCCCACAAAACCCTCCCCTATTATATAGATAGATTAATCGTCGCTTATTATAAATAGTATTTATATACATGTGATCATAATATTCTCTTTTTTTGTGATGAAAAATACATCTAACTATATCAAACAAAGTCAATTATATCTCGTAAATAGAAAAGTAACAATTCGGTAAAAAATAGTAAATATTTGTTAAATAGTATTTCTACATCTCTGATCACAATATGATACTTTTTTCATCAATAAATACATTTAGCTTTGCCAAACCAAGCCGATTCTATATCACACATAAAGAGTAATAGTATGGTTAAAAAGAGTAACTATTTGTTTTGTTGATATAATTTTATTTTTGGTCAAAATATATAATTTTTTAAAGATTGTTTTGTGATTTTAAATCGATGATTTATAGTGGTTTCAAATTGTTTTTTGTGGAAGAAAGAGTTCAGGTTCAGTTGGAAGGAAATATAAATTTGATGAACATTGATTGGGTAATATTGTTCTTCTTTTCTTTTTGGATTGATGGGATTTTGGGAGCGACCTAATACAATATGGGATATGTAGAGGGATTTATTGCAAGTCGGTACTTTTGTAGGGGGCCTATCTATATATCCCCTTTGTTTTCGAGGTTTAGTCTAATTAAGACCCTTCTAGCTGATCGTGTATTATGTTAAACCCTTGCTTAAGTTGTTTTTAGCGTTAAGTCCCTTCCAAACTATATTTTTAAATACCCATTTTGCCTCTAGAGTATAAACTAAGTAATAATAATGAATGTATAGTGATTTCACTGTAGCATCTACAATAATTTCACTGTAGAAGAGTAACAATTCGGTTGGAAGCGATTTCACTATAGCTACAATGGAAGCATTGTAGCAATCATCTGCAGCTTGGATTGGTACCCCCAACCAAATAGTTAATTTGCTACAACGATTTCATTGTAGCAGCTACAATGATTCCACTGTAGTAAAATATCAATTCGGTCAGGAGTGATTTTACTGTAGCTACAGTGCAAAATCACTGTAGCAACCGAATTGATACTCTAATGCCCGAATTGATACTTCAAATGGAAATACAATCTAGTTATTTGAAGGACTGAAAAAAGTCAACAATTTCGGTTGTACGTGGGACTTGGTATAAAACGTGTCCCATGAGGGGTTGTAGTTCAAACGCACATTTTGTCTAGACTTGATCTTAAAATCATTTTAAAAAAAGAAATTTTTGCCCGAGATGGGACATAACTTGATGGTTATGGTTCTTGAGAGTATTTTTGCTACCGGATTGATTTGCTGTAATTGCTTACGACCCAATCATTATGCCCCTTTTAATTGATGATGTGGCACACTGTGATTGGGCCGGTTCGGCATGTCATCAGTGGGATCCGCTCAAATCACCAATGATATTCATTGGGGCAAGGGCAACGACTACCCAATGGGTGAACAAAATCGCACCGTCTCTACTGTGGGCGTGTTTCATGAGGAGCCTTGTGTAGATTTTTTTTTTTTTTTTTTATGGACCTGCAAAGAGGTTGAAGGATAGAGCACTAGAACAAGGGCTCAAAGAGGTTTGGAGATTGAAATGGCCGATGAGGCCGTGAAGATGTCATTCACAGATTCCACACAGTCCGTATCGGAAGTCGAATAGGGAACCTCTCCAACATGGGAGAGAGGAAGTACCACCAGGCCAAGATCCCGTTGGTATTAGGGGTGGCAATGGGTCGGGTCGGGTTGGGTTCGTGTCGTGTCTAGTTTCGGGTTGTGTCCAAAACCCCTAGATCCGGACCCGACCCGTTTAACTAATCATGTCTAGATCCTAAACCTGTACCCGACCTGTTTATAAACGGGTACACCATATAAGACCCGTTTACCACACGGGTTTATTCAGTTGACCCGATCCGACTCGACCCGACCTAACTCGATAGACCCGATGATACTATATATTATAGTATCGGATTGGGGGTAGACCGACCCGACCCGACCCGACCCGTTGAATTTTAAACGGGTCTTTCCGGGTCTGTGTCCAGACCCTAAACCTGGATCCGGCCCGTTTATTAAACGGGTCTATCGTGTCAACCTGTTTACGACCCGAACCCATTTTGCCCTGACCCAGACCCGCTAACTTCGTGTCGGGTCTGCCGTGTCAGGGTCCAAAATTGCCAGCCCCAGTTGGTATGCAGCAAACATCAAACATCAAACATCAACCATCATGATGTGGATGCTATGTGCCCTGTGTGCAATACAACTATTGAAACCCTCAGCCATCTCTTCTTTGAGTGCTGCAAGATCATTCCGATATGGAGTGGATCTCATTGGAGGACTCAAATCAGTAAGCGCCTGCTTTCAAAGGCACCATGGAGAGGATGATCAAGTCTTTCATGCAAAAAGATTACCTCTCAGGAATCCCTAAGCCATGAAGTAGAGGAAGTATCAAGAAGAAGCCCGTCTAGGTCTAACCTTCAAGACAAAGTACTTGAGCTCCTTGAAGGCCATCGAAGAATGTCAACACAAATCCAAAAACTGTTACTCAAGGGGCAACACCCTTATCACCCAAGGCTTGGCGACAAGTTCTGCGATCTGGACTTAAAACATTGTGTGGACCCATCAGAAGGAGCCGGGAAACAAGCCGCCTTGTCTCAACGCCATCAAGAAGAAGCATCAGACAAGGAGTTGCCTGTCCAACATATCAAGGTATCACAATCCTTACAAAATGAAAGAACCCATCCACCACTCTGAAGCAAGGCATGTACATAGTGGGGAGAAACACACCAACCGTGGCGCTTCCATAAGAAAATGTCTTTAACCTATGGTGGGAAATTACGATCGTCGTACGGTTTTCCACCACCAGTCAATTGATGGTTGACTTTGAGTGCGGTGCACTGTAGCATGAAGAGTTGTCACGTGCTGTGCTGTCATGTAGCACTGTAGCGCGCTCAGCTGTCACGTAGTCACGTTGATCATCCTCACCAAAAATCATCAAATTCTAAAACCTCTAGACATATATGCTTTTCAAATTACTGGTTTTTAATGTATGATCGATATATCTTTTAACATTTGATGTCCCTAGAAGTTTTAGAATTTGATGAATTTTTGTGAGGTTGACCAACTTCCCATACATAGCACACCCACAAAGTTTATCAAATTCTGAAACCTCTAGATAGGTTTCTCACAATGTTCTTATATAAGTGGTTTCTCACTTGATCGGGACCTATATATATATATATATATATATATATATATATATATATATATATATATATATATATATATATATATATATATATATATATATATATATATATATATATAGGGGGATGTTTAGGTGCGGTCTGTGGTCCGTGCGGTCTGCGGTCCACAGCCGTCCGATGCACCACTCTGTGTAAATACATCGATTTTATACCCCTAAAACTTCTCTTTGTTCATAATATTTTGGTACTATTTTACTAAATTATTCGTGTTTTCATGTTTAACAGAAAATAACAATCTTACGGTGAAAACAACATAAAGTTAGATAATGATCGAAGAGAAGCCACCAGGAAAGATTATGGGCAACCCACAAAAAGAGCGACCTCCGAAAGTACCCCCACGACCAACCTCCGCGTAGACATAAAAATACACTAACCGATCGATCGACCCAAGCACCGATTGATTGGTCGATACCGTTTTATGTAAATAGAGAAATCACCATGACTGATCAATCGAGCATGACAATCAGAGCACCCGTTCGCCCTAATTTGGATGGCCGAGATCGAGCTGCAGGACAAAACTCAATATCTTACACTACAAGGCCTATATCACCATCTCTTTTGACGAGAAGGATCTGAATTTTGATCTTCCACATCGAGTTCGAAGAGAAGATTTGGAAAAGAAGAAGAGAAGATCGAACCGCCTGGATCACCCATCATCGACCTTCATCAACGCCTTTATCACCACCTTCGTCATTCGTGGCTAAACTTGTTCTAGGGTTTCGATGAAGCCCTAGCTTTTGTTACTAGAACTATTTTATGTCTAGTTAGGGTTTTCTATCTTTGATTGGAATAAAGCTTGACAAGTTCTCTTAAGTTCTTTTATTCGTTATTCGTTCTTCAATCTTGCATGTTGAGGATATGAATTATGTGTTTGAGAATTGAATTGATAATGTGTCTGTCATGCTTATAATCTTAACATAACTCACCATTGCATAAGAGATGCATCATGCTTAGGAAGACGGTCCGTGCCCTAAAAAAATGGACCATGCTAAACTAAAGATTGTGCATACCATGTGCGCAATGGTAGAGTATCTTTATCTTTCTATTATTCTCCCAATGAAATGTGTTATGCTAAGGGGCTCCGGAGACAATCCGTGCCCCTCAAAGGACGGGTCGAGCCGATCGAAGATAATTCATACTGTTGAAGATGATAGCCCCTTTGTTAAGATTCCGTTATGGTTCCTAATCATAACAGATCGAAACACTCGATCGAGATGTAACCATAATTAGCATAGAGTAACCTAGTTCAGTGGTGGTAGTAGTATTTCTCTGTATAAATTCGGTTGCTACATTGAAATCACTATAGTTGCTACGGTGATTTCATAGTAGCAACTGAATTTATACTCCATATATATATACACCCGAATTTATACTCCATATTGCTATAGTGATTTCACTATAGTAGTAATATTCTGGAGTATAAATTCAATTGCTACAACAAAAAATCATTGTAGCTGCTTCAATGATTTCACTACAACAACAAAAACTATAGTCCATATGCATCCAAATTTATACTTAATTACCCTTAATTGTAATCACTGTAGCTACAATTCCTAGCCGGAGTATAAATTCGAGTTAGCGGATTATAAATTCCGGAGTATCAACTGGGTCTATCAGAATATAAATTAAGGCGTATTTTAGTCATTTGCGAAGAGTTGAAAAAGTCAACAAGTGTCTAATGCAAAAGTGTCTTTCGAGGCTTGGCCTTAGCTCAAACCGAAACATTGTCGAGACTGGTACTTAAAAACATCTTCTATAAAGGGCTTGGTTTTGATATCCATAACTATATGAGCCTCAAAATCTTTAGCACAATGTCCTCTAAACCAAGGGAAGAACATTTTTATTTTCTTACTCCGGCCCTTCCAATCAATTCATAGATCAATATCCTTGGTTTCTCGACAATCGACGACTAAGCTTTCTTGGTGCAATTTGAAAATTCTTCTTGCCTATACGGCCTCGTCTTGATCAGCGGGTTGCTCTCGAAGAAATTGGAAGGACGGAGCTCGAAGCCGCCGTTCACCACCGGCATCAACGGATAATCTTCCTGATATGGGACGTGGTGGAAACCGGCGGTGAACCACAATACAATGTCTTCATTGTCGATCACTCGATTCCTGCATCAATAGATCATCCGTTTCCCACCCAAAGTTAATAATCATGATTAAGCTATGTTTACCGTTGATTCGTGCATGTGATGATGATACTTACCGTTGGCTCCAAGCCGCTAAGTTGTCGTCACCTCGGCTCTGGTCGGCGTAAAGCCCGGCCGCCCACTTCTCCGACTTGTTGTACGCCGTCACCCACACCTGCTTCTTGCTGTAGCTCGCCCGTACCTGAGGGTAGTCGTCGTCGGCCATCAGCGAGGCAGCCGGCGATCCGGTGCCGATAAGCCGATAGCCCACCTGGTTCCCCATCTTGGTCTTCTTACCCGGATTCACGACCAGCAGTTCGGCCGGCTCGGAGCCGAGCTCCAATCGCGCTTCCGACTCCGTCCTCGCCGTCTCCCTGGCCACCGTCCAGTAGCTCTTCCGCTTGGAGCCGGCGTCGGCCACCCTCACGGCCTTCAGCTTGGACTTGACGAAGGAGTTGCGGTCGCCGTCGACGTCGAGGTCGAGGTGGTAGGTGATGAAGTGGTCGTGGTAGACGCCGATGGTGTTGGCGGCCAGCAGCGTCCCGTGGGCGTCCCCGACGACTTGGTCCGCGTTGGTGTAGGCGGCGCCTTTGACTTCGAGTATCCCTGTCAGCGACACCTGTGTCCAAAAAATAAAATGGGTTATTTTGACTTGCCCCCCAAATTTTTCTTTAAATTAGACTTTACCCCCCAAAACTAACTGTTCCGTCAGCTGAGGGAACAGTTAGTTTTGGGGGGTAATGTCTAATTAATGAAAAGATGGGGAGTAAAGTCTAATTCAAGGTAAAATTTGGGGGGTAAAGTCAAAATAACCCAAATAAAAATGCAGCCTAGTCTATCAATTGAGCCGGCCGGTCTAGCTAGATACCTGCGTGTTGGGTCTGAAAAAAAAATATGAACCGAACTTTATTTAAGCTTGGGCTAAATTGAGCTTGGACATAATATCATAATATCATGCCTGAACAAGAGTTTGGACATAATATCATGTCCGATCCTGCCTGATCCGATTGACAAGCCTAGATACGCTCGTTCGTTGCAAGCTCACACTCAGCTTGACTGACCGGCAAATGTAGGATTGTTATCGGATGCAATTCACTGGTGGATGGTACCACCAGAGAGCTGCAGTCAGCCACGACCAGTCAAGCAACAAACGATTGTGATTGAGTATGTAAAACTTTTTGTCCGCTTGAATAGCATTGATGCTCTATTGCTAGGAAAAACTAAAATACTATCCAACCAAACTTTTATACTCTTTTATTCACACCGTTGCACCCAGGCATGATCAAACGATAGGCAATAGTCGGTTGTCATCAGGGATGTAATGAGCCTGCGAACCTTTTTGTCTGGTTGAATAGCGATTGACAATGTTTATCATAGCAACATAGGTCACAACCGAGTAACTCCCGAATTATTTATGAACAATTCATAAATTTTATGAATAATTCATGATTTTTTTTGTTTTTTATGCAACATATTTTATTTTAGTTCTAAACATAGTCTTTTATGTCTATTAATATATAATTACTAATGTATAGTGCCCCTCTCTCTCTCTCTCTCTCTCTCTCTCTCTCTCTCTCTCTCTCTCTCTCTCTCTCTCTCTCTCTCTCTCTCTCTCTCTCATGTGCCACCCACGTGCATGAAAGACTAGTTTGAATGGAAGGAAGATCATACTCCAACTTTGATGGAGCCACTTGTCTTGAACTCCCAGTCCATGACGTAGTCATAGTTCCCCACCGTCGACACCATCCTCACCACCAAGCTCACATCAGGCCGGACCTCCGTGATCTGCGGCACAACACTTTGGATTCAAATCAATGGATTACAGAACTAGGGCACACTTAACCTCGATCATGGGTTTAGTTTGAGTGATCGAGGGGGCTCACCACTTTTCCGGGGATCGCGATCTCGGTGTGGCGCCACGAGGGGTCGCCGGCGTAGCGCTCGAAGACGCAAAAGACGTTCGGGATCTTGACGGGCCGCCCGTCCTGCGATGCGTAGTGGCCGTCGACGAAGGCGGCGTTGGCGGGGCAGTCGGTGAGGGGCTGGAGGGAGGAGGCGAAGAGTCCGAGCCCGTACTCGCCGGCGTCCAAGAAGGTCTTGTAGTACCACTCCTCGGACGGGTCCATGTACGGCACGAACAGCTCGGAGACGAAGCCGCGGTACAGGACGCTCCGGCGGGGCCCGTCCTGGCTATCACTGACGGATGCGAGAGAGATGACGGTGCCGGCACGGACGTCGAAGCCCAAGTGGAAGGCCCAGTTGGCCCACCTGGTAGTCTCACGGGAGGAGACGAACCAAAATAACGGTTAACAAAAGCTCCATCAATGGGACAGAACCACGAGTTCAAAGTTTCTAATCTCCTCCAGTCGTCCGTCTTAGTCAACTGCCCCATGTGGCCCAAGTAAATCACACTCCAACTTACTGCACAATTATCGTGCGGCTGTGAGACCCACATGGAGCTTGATCTTAGGTTTAGGAAGGTTTGGTTAGGTCCAACGACGGAAGATTCGGTTAGAACACCTTCAGCATCGGCGGGCGGTAAAAGATTCAGAAAGATTCTTTTGTGGCGGGCTCTGTTTATCACAACCGAAGCCTTTCATATCGGCATTTTGATCGGCCGGATTTTCGATTCGCCTTATTGGGTTCGATATTGTTTCTCTCGCTGATTGAGTTCTGCTTGCCGAGCATCGCTTCTCAATTTCTGGACTTGGAATTGTTTCCTCAATTGCGTAAACGACTTCCTTTTACGCTTTGTACTCCGTTAAATGGATTATAGTTCAATTGCTTGAGCAACATAATGAATTCTTGCTTGCTGGTGGTACTGTCTCTGATGCAGCTAACTATGACTATCTACGAAGCTACTGTTTCCTATCTGACCCATGCGGGTGATGGATTTCAATCTGGTAACTAGGTATGTAGGGGGATAATCGGCGATTTGATAGCATAAACAATAAGGAAACTAAAACATAATATTATTTCCAAGGCCACAAGATATGATATCAGCTGATCTTTCAAAATCTAATGTTGGTTAGCTCATTGAAACCATATAAATCCAAACCTAGAACTCCTATAGAGGAACTTCGGTTTGTTGTAGTCGGGCCGTCAGGGGCTTGCCTGCCTGGCCTCTTCAACCTTCTCTTCTTTTCCTTTTGTTATATATGACAAGTTTCTTGCCGGTCTTCTTTCCCATTCCAGCAGCTTGTTCGCTCATAGATGCCTCCATAGGAGAGAGGGCTCCATTTTAGTATTATACTATTAGATATTAGATAAACTTCAACTTCAAGCTTGGACTTGGACTAGTTAAGAATTGAACATACTTGAACGAGCCCTTACAGGGCTTTTTATGAAGGTTTAGTCAAAAGCTTTGAATATTGAAGCCCTTTGTAAGCCTATTCACAAACACTAAACAAGTCGATCTGTCCGCAAGCCCAACTAAGTTGACCTTTCATCTGATTGAGCTTGGTTTGTTTATTAAAAGCGTCTAGAACCTAGGCTAGGCTCCATTAGTTGAAATTTGACGAGTGTCTTGTCTAGGGTAAGATGATTGATCATCTTCATCAAATTTTAACAAATTCTAAAACTTCTAGAGTCATCAAACGTGCTAAGAAAAATTAACGGTAATTATGGATGATCAATAAAACTTTTACCATTTGATGACCATAGAAGTTTTGGAATTTGTTAAAATTTGATGAGAATTGTCATCTTACCTTAGAGAACACACTTACCAAATTATAACAAATTCTGGAACTTGTAGGATGGTCATAGAGAAAGTGAGCTCACTTTCTCCATTAAGCTTATATATAGGCTGAGTGGTACAGTAGTCACTTTCTCCAATACTGTGCGACTGCTTAATGCCAAGCTTAACGTGCGCGGCATCCCCTTAGGGGTTTTTGTTTTGATTTATTTTTTTTGGAGATTGATCACCTACTCTTTGATAGCACAAACAAAATTTTTTAGCTCATTCCAAGACCTATAAGTCATTCAAATGTTTTCATCAAATTGACGGTAAAAATGAATGAGCGATAAAAGTCCAGCACATTTGAATGGCCTATAGGCCTTGGAATGAGCTGAACTTTTTGTGTGTGCTATCAAGGGATAGTCGATCAACCTTAAAAAAAAATTCAAAAAAAACTTCTGAGGGGGTTGGCAGCACGTTAAGCTGCACGATAAGCAACCGCAATGTGAAAAGACAAAAAAAATTTACCGGAGTTACTGTATCAGCTATAGTAACTCCGACGGGTCGATTTGAATCCAACAATAGCGATGCAGTGTAGGCCTTCATGCTGCGTCAAAGGGGAGGGTGGCAACACTGCAGTCTATCACCTCACCCTCTCCAATCGGAAGCATTGGATCAAATACAATCGAACGACGCACAATCGGCAACGCACTTTCTCCCCGCACTGCAACATTACAGCCTATCACGCCATCTAGGCTTCAATTCTAAACCATCTTCTAAAAAGAGGTTTCCTAGCTTTTTTTTTTTTTTTTTGGTTCTTCATAGTTCATAATGTGGGCTTTTGTGGGCTAATGACTTAAAATAGTCGCCCGAACCATGGATAATCGTGCTTAGGGTCCAGCCAACAACATCTGTCCCCATCTGTTTGATCACCTTGAGGTTTTCTCAGTGGTCTGTATATCTCAACAATCCAGAACCATCCAAAGAGACGGAACTAACCTGGCCCGTTCCACAGTGATACCGTTGTTCGGAGCAACTAAGTTAAGGACTTTAGAAAGCTGCCATTTTGTCCTAGTGGATGATCCTCTCGTTGGCAGCTCTGCCGAGCGTTTTTGCCACCCGATTGTTTTGTTTCACTTGCTTACGACCCAATCATGATGTCCCATGGCCCTTATAATGTAAGACGTGGGAAACCACGACTGCACTGTAAAGTGCTCTCGACAACTCTAACCATGTGTAGGTCCCTCATCATCTGTTGGCGGATAGTGAGCATAACACCACGTCAGCATATACACCGGTTCCACAGTCCACTAGATGATTTCTTCTCGTAGAATAAGGACTCGTAATTGTCTAATTCTCAATGTCCATGTTGGGGGTCTCTGTTGGAGAGGTTCCACAGTCCCCCTGCATGAGTTTCCGCATGAAACACAATAGAGAGAGTGCTTTCGTTATAGCTATTGTGAAATCGCTTCCAACCGAATTGTTACTCTATTGCAGTAAAATCATTGTAGCTCCTACAATGAAATCACTATACATTCATTATTATTACCGAATTGATACTCTAGAGGTAAAATAGGTATTTAAAATAATTACAAGAGTGCGATTTTGGGGAACCTCTTCAATAAAGATCCCCAACATGGACATTAAGAATTAGACAATTACCTGTTCTTATTCTAATAGAAGAAATCATCAAGTGGACCGTGGAACCGATGGAAACCGTGGAGAGGTTCTCTGTTTGACTCTTGGTATGGATACTCTGGAGCGAATTTTTTCTGATTGTATTTTGTTTACGTATGTGAATCCTGACCGTTGATGTCATGCTCACGGGATTATAGAATTAATAATTATGCATGTCCTGTCCTCTGACCGATTGGCGGGTCCAGCGAAAAAATAACCTAAGCGAGGAGTTACTAGTCAAACCTGATCATGTGGCCTTGGATCTCGAACCCCTTGCCCTCCGGCTGCACCACCGCCACCGGCTTGGCACGCGGCCCCGTCAGCCGCCTCTGCCTCGAAGCCCGGTAGTCCGTTCCGGCCGACCCCGGCACGGGGACCGCCACCCTGTCGACGTACTCCACGATCTCCATCGCGTCCAAGTCCACCACCACCGTGATCCCCTCGAGCGGCCGGACGTAGAGGTTCACCGTCTCCCCGGTGGCAAAACACAGTACCTTGATCACCCTCCTCCCCTGCTGCGCCTCCCCGAACCACCCCACCGAGAACGTGGTGCACACAACTTCCGCCAGGCTCAGCCCCCTCCGCTTCACCGACTCGACGAACGGTGTGTAGTTCAACGGCAGGATCAACGCCGCGAACTGCTCTTCGAGGGTGAACGTGGGGTACCCGAATCCCTCGTAGATCCGGTCGGACGTGACGGAGCCGTCGGTTATGTCGACATAGACCTCGTGGGTCCGGCGCTCGGACCGCACGATGGCGAAGGCCCGGCGCGGCGGGGTGGCGGCGCCGGGGCGGCCGCCCGACAGCCAGGAGAGGACGGCGGGCTTGTCGGGCTCGTCGAGGCCGACGTAGTGGAAGCTCAGTGGTTTGGAGGAGCCGAGTGGGGAGGCCTTGATGACGCGGCGGACGGCGGAGATTTCGGCTGGGGTGAGGGGGTCGAGAGGGTGGGGGAGGCTGGTGCTCAGGGCGAGGGAGGAGAGGAGCAGTAGAACACCGAGCTGTGGAGCCATGGGTGCGTGGTGGGTGCTATGTGACAAACAGTATAAGCCAAGCCCACATAAATAGCCCGGCCCGCCGGCTGCCAAGTGCCAACGAGCCGTTACATGAGTCCAAAGAAACAATAGTATCATAGTGATAGTGATAAGAATAAGATCCAATTGACTTTTCTTTATTGAAAATGTATGAATAATTTGCAAAAAAGAATTTTATTTTATTTTATTTATTTATTTTTTTTTTGGGGGGGGGGGGGGGGTGGGTTAGGCAACCACCGATTAGTTATATTGATTAGTTATATTAAAAAGCAACTAGGTTACAATGCGATTACAAAGATCGATTTTTCGTCACGTCCGTGAACGAATCAATCCACGGGATGATCCAAAGCTTGAAAACTAATTTAAATTGGACTAGTGATAAATAATTAGTTAATTTTTAAAGAATTGAATAAAAAACTTTTCCACTTTAATGTTAAGGATCGATAGAGTTTGCCGTTAATATTAAGAAGTCCTCGCCTGTGGTTGGACTTTGATTAGCGTGAGATCCTTTTGTCGTGTACATGACTTACTAACATAATTTTTTTCTATCACGATATTACCCCTACATATAAGCCACGATCGATACTTGCAAAAAAAAATGAAAAAAGTAACAATCGATAACAAAAACTAACAATTGGTGAAGGCTAACAATTTTGAGATATTGTGAGCATGATTGAGAGGTTCCCGCATGTCAGAATTAGCCACGTGTTTTGTGAGCCCAATAGCGCTGCCGATTGCCTTGCTACTTATGCCAAATCCATCGCAGCTCCTATGTTTTAGACTGAGAACTTCCCACCGAAGCTACTCTCTTTGTCACGGGTGGATATGTCTTGTAGTTTGTATTTTTGTATTGTGGACGATTTATCAAAAATAACTTTCATTACCAAACAAAAAAAAAAAGCAAATAGTAATAGCTTGATATGGTAACATGTATTAAATTATTAATTATAGATTGATTGTCACTTATTATAAATAGTATTTATATAAATGTAATCATAATATTCTCTTTTTTTGTGATAAAAAATACATCTAATTGTGTCAAACAAAGTCAATTATATCTCGTACATAGAAAAGTAGCAATTCGGTAAAAAAAGGAACTATTTGTTAAATAGTATTTCTATACATTTGATCACAATATGATACTTTTTTCATCAATAAATACATTTAGCTTTGCTAAACCAAGCTGATTCTATATTGCACATAAAGAGGAACAATATGGTTAAAAAGAGTAATTATTTGTTCAGTTGATAGAATTTTATTTTTGATGAAAATATATAATTTTTTAAAGATTGTTTTGTGATTTTAAATCGATGATTTATAGTGGTTTCAATATGTTTTTCGTGGAAGAAAGAGTTCGGTTCAACTGGATGGAAATATAAATTTGATGAACATTGATTGTATATTATTGCATGTTCTTTTATTTTTGGATCGACAGGATTTTGGGAGCGACCTAATGCAATATGGTATATATAGATGGATTTATTGCAAATCGGTACTTTTGTCGGGTACCTCTCTCTATATCCCCTTTGTTTTGGGGGTTTAGTCTATAACCCTTCTAACTAATCGTGTATTATGATAAACCTTGCATAAGTTGTGTTTAGCGTTAAGGCCCTTCCGAACTATTTTTTGAATACCCACTTTATCCCTAGAGTATCAATTCAGTAATAATAGTGAATGTATAGTGATTTCACTGTAGCAGCTACAATAATTTCACTATAGAAGAGTAACAACTCGGTTGGAAGCGATTTCACTATAGCTACAATGAAAGCATTGTAGCAACCATCTGCAGCTCGGATTGATACCCCCAACCAAATAGTTAATTTGCTACAATGATTTCATTGTAGCAACTACAATTATTCCACTGCAGTAGAATAATAATTCGGCGGGGAGTGATTTCACTGTAGCTACAGTTCAAAATCATTGTAGCAATCGAATTGATACTCTAATGCTCGAATTGATACTCCAAATGGAAAAGCAATTAATTTTGTTATTTGAAGGACATAAAAAAGTCAACAATTACGATTGTAAGTGGGACTTGCTATAAAACGTGTCCAATAAGGGGTTGTAGCTCAAACTCACATTTTGTCTAGACTTGATCTTAAAATCATTTAAAAAAATTTTTTTTTGTCAAGTCCTCATTTGTTTTTTTTTCTTCATAGTGTGGCCCGAGATGGGACATAACTTGATGGTTATGGTTCTCGAGAGTATTTTTGCTACCGGATTGATTTGGTGTAATTGCTTACGACCCAATCATTATGCCCTTTTTAATTGATGATGTGGCACATTGTGATTGGACCAAAAACAAGTGCAGCAAATTGGTGCGAGTCACATGTGGATCATGATCGGATAACCCATGATCGGATAACCCATCATGCTAATGTTGTATTCGGGTTTTAGAATGTGCTGATTTTTTGTAGAGGTGTTATACATGATATGTTGGCCATCAAATGGTATAAGTTTTTTCGACCATCAACTTTAACCGTTGATTTGATGAGCACATTGGATGCATCTAGAGGTTTTAGAATACATTGAATTTATTAAAGAATGATCAACATACCATAGATAACACCTCTAAAAAAAAATCAACACAATCTGAAACCCGAATCTAACGATTAGGATGATGGGTTAAATACAAAAAAATATAGGGTCCCGATCTAGTGTGAAACCTCTTATATGAGAAACATCGTAAGAAACATACCTAGAGGTTTCAGAATTTGATAAAACTTGATAGGTGTACTATGTATGGCAAGGTGATCATCCTCATCAAAAACCATAAAATTCTAAAACATTTAGATGTAACAAATATGCTATTCAAATTAATGATTTTTTATGAACAATCGATAATTTTTCTGACATTTGGTGCCCCTAGAAGTTTTTGAATTTGATATTTTTTGGTGAGGATGATCAACTTGCCATATATAGCACACTCACCAAGTTTCATCAAATTCTGAAACCTCTAGATATGTTTCTAATGAGGTTTCTCATATATATATATATATATATATATATATATATATATATATATATATATATATATATATATATATATATATATATATATATATATATATATATATATATATATATATATATATATATATATATATATATATATATATATATACTAGTAAAGCCCGTGCCTATCGGCACGCAATAAATTTTGAGAGCGACAAAAATATTTTAAGGGCGTGATAAAATTTTGAGGGAAGAGGCAATATTTCGAGGGTGATAACAATATTTTTTGAGCGAAAATAACAATAGTAATATTTGATTAGTCTATATATTAATGTATGTGCCTGTCGGCACTGTAACGGCAGCCTTCGGTGGCAAAACACAGTCGTACCGTCTTCAGCGGCAACACATTCAATGTAAGTTGATGCATTAAACAGAAAGATAGTGGCAAAGAGGATAACATCTATTACCATTCACATACTCCAGTATCCAAATTACATAGAAATTAGAAAAAGATCAAACAACTAAAGACATCACCTCATACCATCAATCTTCAATCTTAAACAAAAGAGAGTTAGAAGAGCAAAGGTTGTAGGACTCATCATCTACTGATCTACAGGGGTGGTTTTGGAAGCTACATCCTTCTTGGGGAGGTGCATGTTGTGGATGTTGGGGTTGGTTCGGGTTTCAATATGGTCGAACCGATCTAGTTGTTCCCGATAAATCCAAGAAACTTAACCACTTGCTGCTTGAAATTCTTAGACCTTCAGTTAAAACATACTAACATAGGAAGAGAATAGTATCAGAGAAATCCAAAATCTACCCAATGTATTATTGTACATGCAGAGAGAAGTAATATCAAGGGAAACCACTTCATAAGCCACACCAATCTCACGGAAAGGAAGTAATAGAATAACGATATACGTTTGGATAGGGATATGAGCAGTTAGAATTTAGGTATATGACAATGAGTTGGAGTCGAACTATACTCGCCTCACTAATGTTATTTGGCCAAGTTGGACCTTAGTTTTAGTGGCTTCCTGACTCTTCGTCAATATTTTTTATCATTTTAAAAAATAAAAAAGATATGATAAGGGATTATGCCATTATGAATTTATGGAAGTCCTAGGAGTTAGGACTGGTAGAAGGATTTATTAATTGAAAATTTTTGGATGAAGGTTTTCCTTTGGAAGAAATATCAAAAAAATCTTGCATTTCTACTGCAGCTTTTTCCCATAATCTAATATTGTTTTTCCTATATGCTTCATTATTTCTAATTCAAATTTTTTTTTTTGGTGCGAATCAGGTTAGAAACTATTTTCATTGATTATCTAAATAAAAATTGGATCCTCTCGAGTGGGCTGACCTGATGTTGTCAAGCAATTATATGAATCATTTAGTTTCATCTTCAACAGGAGGCATGTCTATAGCACATTGTAGCCATTCAATGTCATCTGCAGAGCCAAGAATAGTTTTTTGGGCTCGAGATATGAGGCTGAAAGTAAAGAAACAATATGGGATGGAGCAGATATCCACCACTTCAATCTTTTAGCAAACATTGTGATAGAAAATGATCCATATAAACCTTTATGCTGTACATTTATACAACCCTCATGTCAATTGTGAACTATAAAACTTGATGCAGATAATGGTGGATATCTGGTGCATCCTATCATTGCAACATACAACTACATCGTTGGATATGATATAGTCCGAGGGCAACCAGTGATTGTGGGGCCCATCCTTTCTCGATGAAGAGCTGGTTGAGGACGACATGCTGGGGCTTCGCCGAAGCTTTCTCAGCGTTGTCTCTGCCGAGCACAGTCAGGTGCGGTTGGGGTGGAACGACCGGTGGCTCCTTAGCAAAGTCATCATCCATGGGGTATGGATGGCCGTAGCTCCATTTCGGTGATGGTGGGATCTCGAACTCCGAAACACTGTCTATATTGTCTGGAATATAGTCCTGGATTATAGCAAAAAAAGGGGGGCAAATTATAAAACCTCCCCTGAACTACACACTCCATTTCATATCGATCTGATCCCACAAACCTTTTTTTTTTTTAATACAATTTGAACCCTGAACTGTGCTCCATCTGCATGTAGCCCCCTCTGTCAACTTTTAGTCCGAAAATACCATTGTCCAAGTAAGCATAAGTTCAATATTTTTTAAATTATTCGAATCTTATTGGAAATTGATAAGTGTATTTTTGAAATAAAAGTTGATGGAGGGGGGCCAAATGCAGATGGTGGATAGTTTAGGGTTCAAACTGTTCAAAAAAAAGTAGAGGGACCAATATGAATGGGGGGGGGGGTGCATAGTTCAGGGGAGGTTTTTGCAATTTGCCAAAAAAAAAATGAACTAAATTTGTCGAATGAATCAGTTAAGGCTGAGTTTTCAGAAGTTCATCCTTGGACCAATATGAAAGGGGGGTGCATAATTCAGGGGAGGTTTTTGTAATTAATTTTCCAAAAAAAAAACATGAACTAAATTTGTCGAATGAAACAGTTAAGGCTGAGTTTTCAGAAGTTCATCCTTGCTCAAAGAAGCATATTTTAGGATAATTGACAGATACTCATAGTGACAGCGAAAAGGTATATAGCGATTCGCCCCATCTCATCAGTAACATAAGGAAGATCAGGTATGTATCTCCTCCATTCACCATATACGATGAACATGTATTCGTAGATTCTCGATGGAAGGACCACCAGAATAGAATGATCTTTGCCATTCCTCTACAGAACTTTCCTGTAAATCCACAGACATCAATTAAGTCCATGGCCATTAGAATCCATTTCCTTTCAATACCCAAACACCTGAGAATAAATTGACAATAATGAAGTGAAGACGTAAACATGGCCGCAGCCCAATGGCTGTATATCCCTATCCCCTTGTTAGAGCGGAGATGTGTTTTCAAATCATTCACCTAACGGCTAAATACATTTGCCGAACCAAGTTCACACTTGTACAACACATCTAGAAAATTGAATTTGATAAGCTCATCATGTTGCCGATGACATTGCTTGGAACAAAGTATGGCTACACCTGATTATGAACAAAGTATTAGGCTACACCAGCCATACATCTACCACAACTTGAACAAAGTTCACCCAAATTTTTTATCAATAGATCATCCATGTACAGGTTTGCAGCCTTTGACGTTGCAAAAGAACAGTCCTTTTGGTCTGCGCATGTGTTTACCCTAAATCAAACAAATAGGGTACATTAATTTGTTCTTTAGGATAAAGGTCTATTCTTTAGGGTAAACAAATTTGGGTATATGTCTAAGTATCAAATAAATTGCCCTAAAGGTCTGTTCCTTAGGGTAAACACATGCAACAGAACAAAATAACACCCTAAAGGTCTAAGTATCAAAGAAATTACCTTTTGTTCATTGGCTGCATCTGCATGAGGTGCTGATGCATTACTTCACAACCCCTGATCCTGTCTCTCTCTCTCTCCCCCCCCCCCTCCGCTATAGCTCTACTATACTTACTTTTCCTTTATGTGAAAGCTCATCACAACCCAATTCGAAACCCTATCACAAACCAATTTAAAGAGAGAGAGTGAGAGAGAGAGAAACATCAACATACTTTAGTCACCTAAGAAGTGTCTCTATTGTCTTATTTCTTCCTTGGGTTCATAACCATTTGACTGTAAGGAATCACCAATAGAAAACTACTACACAATAGTAATCACTCAACATATATATAGAACTTTAAGACGAAGTAAGAAAATTCCACCATAAGATTACCATGCAAAATAACAGTTAGAAAGTATCTATAAAAATATGCCCAAGAAAAAGATATAAAGTATAATACTAATTACATAATGTAAATTACTTTATTATGACATATTTACATTCATCACATAATAATCCACCGTCTTCAGTTTCATCCCGAACCAGATCCCTACAAATAAGACAAACTCCAACTTGTGAACAAATGAAAGAGTTAGACAATCGAACATGTACCACTATATTATAAAGTGATCAAACATGTCAGAATTGACTACCATATATCTAAGAAAAAAGGTAAAACATATCAATTTGGTGAAACATATGTGCTCACCATCAATATGGGTATATTCTATAATATTGTTGCCTTCGTCTTGCCATGATCAATCGTCGTCTCTGTTCTGCCCTCATTTTAAATAACCCTTTTAAGTTTTATGAGTAAAACCAACACAAATTGTGACATTTAATAAAATCCCCCATCGTTATCTTTTTGCTCTTATGTTAAATGAATAAAACTTAAAAATTGGGGAAACAAGTAACTATGGAAGGGTTTTATTAAATTTCAGATGCGAGGGGGTTATTCACACAACTTAAAACATGAGTGGATTATTTATAATATCAGTATTTGTTAGGGGATTATATGCAAAAATCTAAAAAAAAATTTATGATCTTGTTTCTACCTGACATTTTCTAGCTTGTGCTAAAGATAAGAATTAGCCTATAGAGATGGTGTAAATTGTAACATTTCTTCAACTTCATAATTGAAAATAGTCAGATTGAATTGCAAGAAAAAAAAACCTAAACAACCTGTTTTTTTTTTTCCCAACAATTTGTATTATTCTTGATAGTAACAGAGCAAAACTAATTAGTTTCAACCAAAAACGACATGTTTGTACCAAAACCGTTGAAAATTCAGTATCATTGGTGGTTTGAGCTTAATCCCAACTGAAACAAATTTAAACTGACCGAGGCATTACTTGAAACAAAAAGAACGATGAAAACTGTCCCCCACCTACTCCGCCTCTTTCGCGAGTTGAATGAACGACCAAAACCGGCGATGACCAACTCCGATATCACTATGGCGGGCCCGAAGGCTAAGTGCATGAGCACTAAGGCTCGACACAGTGATATCGGAGTTAGTCGTCGCCGATTTAATTTCTGTAGAAATTCATATTCAATTTTAGTAGAGAAATAAAAGGAAGAATCAAACACAGCTCAACTTTTATTTCACAATTTCACTTGTCTTTTGATTAGAAATTTTGAATAAAGAACTCAAAGAACATTTACCTTTAATCCCAAGAGAACAATATTTGTATAATTAGAGATTTTCATTGTACATTCAGGTTGGGCTTCCTCTGCATTTTCTTGATCTTCATCAATTACTTTGCCAATGATTAGATAGTCCATGTCCTCGAAGGATCTCAAAGTTGCGAACTGTCTTTCATAGTACATTTTCTCCCCTGGAAAAAAGGGTAAATTACAATTTGCCCCTAAAGTTTAGCTAAGAATCACTTAACCCTCCTTTTTTTTCATAGTTTTTTCCTATTTGGAAAACAAAACATCGAATCCCCAGTGATTTAAAACATTTTCACAGTTTCGGATCCTATTTAACACATTTTTTTTATCTTCATCGAATCCCCGAGCAATGCCATATGTGCCACACGATACACATCAGAGAGGAAACAGGGGAATGAAAATCAGTAGAGTGAGAAGTCCATTAGAAAATAAACGTTTTCATTTGAAAACTCTGTAAAAATTTATTTCCTAGTGATTTTTTTTTAAAATCCCTAATTAGAAAACTTGTGGATGAAGCAGATACTTCTATCGGTATTGCAACAGTACTTCCAACCAAGGAACACCATCATATTGCAACTAAGCTGATCATGCACTGCGTAAGCACTATCAACATCAACAATATAAACACTGCACATATGTCAACAACACAGATAACATAATGCTAAATCTAGTAGGTTAGAAAGTTTCCCAAATAGAGTTCAATTAATTTCTTAACCTCAAACAAAACCATGGGTGCTATATTTTAAGAAGCAGATCAAGTATTAGATCTAAACATGTAGTGTGAGATTTAGAAATATCTACACTCGTGGGACTGATTCAATCCATATCTAATCCGATACCAGCCATAGGACATAAGTTTTGGTACGATACTATCCAAATTCTGATTGATTATATTAGAATCGACCCAAATGAATGGATTTTCCTAGGATTTGATCACTAATGCGGAGAGGAAGCCTCTTAAGTGGTCAGATCCACAGTCGGATCGCTGTGGAATTAATGAATATAAGGGAATCGGTAGAATCACACCATTGCATGAAAAACAAACTATGTATTCCAGATGCAATGCGTAAACATAATTTTTACAAAAAAGAGAGGAAAGATTTAAGATGAAGATAGATCTTACAAAAAAAAAAATTCAGATGCCAAGTGTAAAGAACACGTATTAATTTTAAAATAAAGCAAGATCAAACCACCTGAACATTCATTAGATCACATCAATGATTTTTTTTTTCTTCTGCAAGAGATCACATCAATGAATTAATCAGAGAAGGGGTAAATTTTTAGGGATAACACCAAATATCTCGTGATTAGGATACTCTCTCTTTGGCTCCCTCGCAAGAGATTGATCTGCTGGACCCGTCCCTGCTTCAGTAACAAATAAACCCAACAAGAATTTATAACCTATACATGTCTAGGTAAAGATTTCTAAAACGGTAATTATAACAAAATTCAGAAAATAAGTATAGGGTTCCAGAGAAGAGGAGAAGTGGAGGGGAAAAAGGGGAAATGGAGGAGAAGTGGAGGAGGGAGGAAGGAAGGGGGAAGTCCTACCTGAATATCAGACAGGCGAGTTGGTACATTGGTACCTCGGACGGGCGTCGGCTGCCGGACGACGGGCAACATGATTATGGGTGGGAATCCTCGGACAGGCAGTGACGGGAGGACCGAATTTGAACGTAACTCAACAGAGAAACCCTCTATTGAATCAGGGAGGCACTACTGATATATATATATATATATATATATATATATATATATATATATATATATATATATATATATATATATATATATATATATATATATATATATATATATATATATATATATATATATATATATATATATATATATATATATATATATATATATATATATATATATATATATATATATATATATATATATATATATATATATATATACAGAGAGAGAGAGAGAGAGAGAGAGAGAGAGAGAGAGACTCAGACCTCGGACTGACGATGATGGGACTGAGTGCCATTCTCCTCTAGGGTTCCCTCCTCCTCAATATCTCCTTCCTCCGGGCAGTGACAGGCACGGACGGCAGGTGGCGGGTGGCGGGATTTCGATAGAGAGGGAGAGAGAGACTGGAGGAGGGAGAGAGATTGAAAGGGAGCTCAAGAGAGAGGTCAGATCGTAGGAAGGGGAACCCTAGGGTTCCCCCCAATTGTTGTGGCAGTCGACACTCTCTTTCTCTCTCTTTCTCTCTCTCTCTCTCTCTCTTTATTCAGTGGCAGCAAGGAGGAGGCCTCCCCTCTTCTTCTCAGGCGACAGCAAGCTTAAGGAGGAGGAGGTCGGACGCTTGAGGGTGAAGAGGCAGAGGAGGAAGGGAGATCAGTGGAGGAGAGCTGTAAGGGCGATCGATCGGGTTGGGAGGAAGAAGGGCATGGTCACGTAGGTGGCCAGAGAGGTTACGGCCGGTGATCGGGAGCGGAACGGGAGGAGGTGGAGGCAGAGGGAGAGAGATCGGTGGGGAACCTGGCCGTCTCGCTCCTTGGACTTCGCCAAGCCCGCAGAGTCGCGAACCCCTATAAGGGAGAGAGAGAGAGAGAGAAGAAAGAGAAGTTTTTTTTTTACAGTTTTTTTTTTGACGGTTTCCCAGACATGGCCCCTCTGCTCACGGTTACATATATATTTTTTAGTTTTTTTTTCCAGTACACGGGATTAGAGAGAGAGAGAGAATCAGGGACGGGGTGGGGACGCTTAACTGACTAGAGAGAGAGAGAGAGCACGGTGAGGGGTGGTTTTGGCTTAACTGACGGAGAGAGATAATGGCGGAAAAGCTAGTGCGGAACAACTGTTTCCCTTAATCCCCATCCAACAGAGAGGTATTAGAATCAAACGGTTCCGGATTGATGCCAAATACCCGACAATTCACTTTGCACGCTGGTCTTAAATGCGAAGAGATCTTGTCCTTTGGTTTTCTAACCGTCACTTATGTTTGTATCAAACGGCTCTCTTTATCCATTCCTTGTGAAATATTATATATATATATATATATATATATATATATATATATATATATATATATATATATATATATATATGAGAAAAGAGGCGCTGAACCTGAGGTGCAGCGTCGTTGCTGCACCTCGGGTGCAGGCTCCTCGCCCTCTCGCTCTCTCTATATATATCTATATAACAGGGCATGACGGTTTTGTGCTGACTAGGACAAAATGGAACCAAAAGCTGACAGACAAAAAGGAACAAATGATCACAGCCGTTCCCTCTATTCTTCCCCCGATCTCTCTCTTCCCGGATCTCTCTCTCCCCAATTTTCTCTCTCTCTCTCTCTCTCTCTCTCTCTCTCTCTCTCTCTCTCTCCAATCGTCGCTGGCCAAGAAGAGCGATGCCTGCGCCACGTCCTCCATCCTCCCGCCCCGCTAGTAGGCTCCCCGACTCTCCCACGACCCGGCTCACCTCCTCAGCCCCCGCGTCCGCCCTCCCCAACAGCGTCCGGTACTCCCCCACGAGCATCTCCGATGCCACCCCGTGCATCGATATGCTGTTCGCCCAGATCCCCTGCGCCCCCAGCTCGCACGCCGCGCTCCGCGCCAGCACTGCCTTCTTGTACAGGCTGTACGCGTGGGCCACCAGCCCGCCCATCACCACCACTGAGCTCGACGTGTAGCTGATGCTCCCGCCGCCGCCGCCGTTGACCTCCATCGCCCGCACCGCGTGCTTGATCACGTGCATCGTCCCCCCCCCCACGTTCACGGCCAACACCTCTCCCATCTTGCCCATGTTAGCGCGGTGACGCTACCTTAGGGCCCGGCCACGCCCGTGTTGCTGAACATCACGTCCGGCCAGCTGTGGCATGCGAGCGCTAGCTGGACCGCCGACTCCACGTCGGACTCCCGAGCGACATCGCAGTGGACGTAGGAGGCCTTAAAGGATCCGGCCAGCTCCTCACCCACGTCGTCGAGGATGTCCGCTACAATGATGTGGGTGCAGTGGACAAAGAGCTTCATCGTCGCCGCCCCGATCCCCCTCGCCCCACCGGTCACGATGGCCACCTAGCCCTTTAATCTGGGATAACAAAGAGTTCAAGGCAGTTTGAGAGAGTCAAACCTCTGTTCACGATGTACTCCATGTTGGGCCTGAACCGCATTGGGATCCATCTTATCATGGGCCTGTCCAATGCAGGCACCGGGGGATCTTTATATGGTGGGAGGGCCCGTCACCAATAGCACTCACTTCGTGCTATGTAACTACTTTTGGGTGATCAAGTCACAGGCTATTGTGGTGGTGAGAGGATAAAGTTTGGACCAATACTATTCAACCCAAAGCCTTTGTCCTGAATGATGTGGCATCCAATCATTGGGCCCCTTTGCCTGCCAGTCGGGGATAAGTGCGATTTACCAGACAGGCTGGGTGCATCGGACGGCTGTGATAGGGACACACCATTGTGGCTGATCATTCATGATAGATGCCAACCTATACAGGTTGATCTTCCTTAACCAGGTTTGTAGGTTCTACAATGCTACCCATCACCTTCCGTTGGGGACGACGCTCGACATCAGAGGAGGATTAGCATCAGAATGCATGGCTGTATAAATTACTTCGTAAAACCAGAGGCAGTTACAAAGAACTCGAGTGGATCCTAACATGGCACGTCGGTTTTGTGCTGACTAGACAAAACAGAAGCTGATTAGGACAAAATAAACGTTGACTAGACAAAACCCCTTCCCCCCCCCCCTCTCTCTCTCTCTCTCTCTCTCTCTCTTCCCCTCTCTCCAATCGTCTGCCCCCAAGTAACAGTCGTTTGTTGCACCCATACCCGACCGATGCATCACACTCACCCCCCCCCCCCCCCCCCAATTCAGTCGCCCCTCTTTCCCTTAAAATTCCATTACCCGTATCGAGCTCCCTTTCACGACCCCGCTGCAGTGCCAGGGGGTGTCTTGACGCCAAAGGCGGCCTGTAGTGCCGACAGGTGTGTTGTTCCCGAAGGCGGCCCGTTGCAGTGCCGACAGGCACGGGGATGCACTAGTAATATTACATGTTACCGAGCGTTTGACTTATTTACAAACCTGCCACTATGTCATGACATATTTGGCCACAGTGATTGGCGTGCAATATGCAATAGGATAGTGACAACTATGAGCAAGCGACAGGTAGAGGGTGACGAGCGAGCGATGAGCGATAGGCCGTTGGCGAGGACGAGTGGTCGTGGAGACGAAGGTGACAGAGCGATTGGCGGGGTGATCTCAACTGGTAGGCAACAGGTGAGCGATGGGCGATGATAATGATGGGTAACAACGGGCGACGGTTACAGCTGCAGATAGACGATCGACGGTGGCAGAAGAAGGCAACGAGCGATTGGTGATGACAACATTGACTGGAGGACAATAGTCAATAAATGATGAACGATGGTAAAAGACGGTCGAGTGACGAGTGACGACAGCTAGGGTTGGCAATTCTTGACCAGACACGACCCAACTTGACCCGACATGAAGTTAGCGGTCAGGGTTTGGGTTAAACGGGTTTGGGTCGTAAACGGGTCGACATGTTTGACATGTTTAATAAACGGGCTGGCTTCGGATTTAGGGTTTAGACATGATAGACCGGAGAAGACTCGTTTAAAATTCAACGGGTACCGCAATCCAATACTGTAGTATGTAGCACCAACGGGTCTTATCGGGTCAACTGAATAGACCTGTGTGGTAAACGGGTCTTCCTGTTTATAAACGGGTCGGGTCCGGGTCTAAGGGTTTTGGACACGACACGAAACCGACACGACACGACCCCATTGCCACCCCTAGAATCTCAATCCCGCCTCCCTCACCAATCTTATATCTCCTCTGCCCCCAGAATCCAGATCTCCCTCTCTCTCTCTCTCTCAATCCCGAAATACCCTCACACGTTCCACTCTCTATCCCTCTTCAATCGCCCCTCTGTCCCCCTTTAAAAGAAGTCCTAAACTCCGATCCCTCTCCACCCTTCCCGATCTCTTCATCTGCCTCTCTCGCCCTAGATTTCTCTATCTTTCTGTGGTGGGCTGCGCGTAGCGGCCGGAGCAAGGAGGTGGGCGTCGGAGCAAAGGGGAGTCGCTGCTGGTGATAGGGAGCCCGACCAGGTTCGCCCCCCTCCCTCTCTCTTCTTTCTTTTTTTTTCTTGGTGTGATCCGATCAACCCGACCCCGTGCTTTCTCCCTTTACGGCTGTCCATTGCCGCCGGTCATCACTCCCGCTGGTCATGTGGCCGGCGATTTGGCAGTTGGCGGAGCGCTGGTTGATAAAGTTTTAAGAGGTTTTTACCGAAATGGCCACCAACTCTCAATTATTGTTGAGAATGGGTCAAGTTGCTTTTGGCTTTACCAAAATGGCCATGGAAACTCTTTTGGACCAAAATACCTTTTTATTAACTAAAACCCAACTCACAAGTAAAACCCTACCTTCCTTCACTTCACCCGTTCGGACGGCGACTTCCTTTACCTCTATCGACGGCGGCTATGGGACAACCGGCCACCCATTTCAACGGGGATTGTCAAAGCTCGTGAGTCTTCCTTCACTTCACCCCTTTCAAGGGCTCCTTCACTTCACCATTTTCGACGGCTATTCACTTCACCCCTTTCGATGACAACTAGGGATGGCAACGGGTCAGGTTTGGGACGGGTCGGCCTTATCCCAAACCCGCCCTGTTATATTTTATCCCACCCCATATCCGTCTCAAACCAGTGTTCTAAAAAGTGGCACAGGCGGCCGCCTAGGCGGCCCCCCATCGCCTAGCCTAGGCCCTAGGCACTCCAGAATAGCAGCCAAGCTCCCAGACGGAGCTAGGCGGGGCAAGGCGGCCGCCTAGGCGGGTCTGGCGGGATTAGGCTGGCTAGGCGGACTTGGCGGACTGAGATTGGCCAGGCGGACTATGTTTGCTTTTGTTCTTGTTAATCACTCAATCTTGAATTGTGGTTATACTCGTGTATGCCCGTGCCTATCGGCACTGCAGCGGACCGTCTTCGGCGGCAACACATCTGTCGGCACTGCAGCGGGTTGCCTTCGACGACAACACACCTGAACGCCTTCGGCAACAAAACACTTTTGACGACAACATCAGCATTCATAGGGACACCATTTTCTCGGCCGTGTCGATTAGCACGAAGCGGGCGCCTTCGGCTCGACCAATCCCCCCTCCTCTTATAATCGATCAATCACAGTTGTCTTTATTCGAACGGATTCCTCGCGATCGACCCGATAGTTTAGGGCTGCTGAAATTTCAACAGGCGTATTTATAGTCGTTGATGCGAACAACGATCGCAGGATGAACAATCATATTTAGTGTAGTTTAAATGGGCCGGGATTTTAGGGGTTTAGTGCAGTTTAAATGGATCGGTATTTGAAACCAAGGGGAGGGAGTTGGTTGACGGAGAAATAAAGATCGTCGTTGATTTTTGAACGAATGGTTAGATCTATTCGGTTCATTTTTGTCCAGTCAGCTTGTCCTAGTCAGCTTTCGTTTTGTCTAGTCACCACAAAACCGTGGTGCCATGTTATATAAATACTTGTTATTTAAAATAATGGTTTGAGATAATCTTGAACTTATATTAATTTTTAAGCATATATATATTATATAATATCAAAATAATAATTAAGATAATTTATAAAAAGGCAAAACGTCTAGGCGCCGCCGCCTAGGCGCTAGGCGGCCCCCTACCGTCCGACTAGCGCCTAACGTTTTTTAGAATCTTGCCCCAAACCCGCTTCGGGTTTTAGGGGCAATTCCCAAACCAATCCCAATTAGCATTGGGAAGACTCGTGCACTCCCCGCCCCGCCCCGCCCCGTTTATGCTTTGCGGGTCAGGCCTGGTTGGGTCGGGTTCATAAAAAAAACTGCATGGGTCCATGCAAAAACCAAAAATTTCAAAACATCATGATCTTACCAAGAGACTCACCGTCGAGTTGTCGACTGATAATCGGGATTCGGGGTTCGAGACACTCGCCGTCGATTGATATCGCTGCTCGAGAGACTCGTCGTTGACTTGTCGAGTGATGATCGCCGCCTGAGAATCCCGATTTCGCGATGGAGATTAAAGATTGGATTCAGAGAGAAGGAGAGAGCGTCGTGGGCCTCGCGGTGTCATGTCGTCGCAGTCGAAGCGTCAAGGAAATGGTGGGGCTCGGGCCTCAGCGGGGGAATTGGGGAATAAAAAAACCCTAGCCGACATGAGGCTGCGAGCCTGCGAGTCGAGGGGTCTTCATATCTTCTCCAGTTGGTCGGCCCGGTCGGTGGACTTATGCATTCACAACCGCATTATTAGAGATCCAGACTCTAGTGTTCAGACCACCGTTTGGTCTCCCCATCTAGTGTCAGACTCTACCACCACTTGTCCACCCCATAAAAGATCCTACCACTTGTAGTACTACACTTGTAGTACTAGAGTCAGACTCTAGTGGAACAATCACTTGATTCACTTATATACTTCTGACTCTCTGAGTTCTGCAGGTATGGGATTGGGGAATCATATAACTAAATTTATATAAGATATATAATCGGGTCGGGTCGGGTCGGGTCGGGGTGGGTCGGAGTAAAACACGAACCCGATCCGTACCCAATCGGGTTTTTAAATCAAATCCCAAACCCGCCCCATATCCGTTTTTGAGCATCCCAAACCCGTCCCAATCGGGTTGGGTTGGGTTAACCCGGTAACCCCGGTTAATTGCCATCCTTAACGACAACCTTTTGACGACGATAACAGCTATGTCATTTCAACGGGGCTGTGAGATATCCTCTTTAAGCCTTCATGCTTTGTGATTTTTTTTTATATATGTTTGATTAACTCCCTCATTGTACCATTTGATTATCGCTATGATTTCATTACCAACAACAACCAATCGAGAAAAATGGATGAAATCGAAAAAAGTTGGTTGAATATTAACATCACATTTTAGAACGGAAAAGTGACGAAATCGACAAAATTGACTGAATAACATGGCAAGGAGGAAAAAGGGTCAAAATCGATAAAATTGGCTGAATATTAACGTCACATTTTATATTTTGATCAAAGTGTTTAAAAGTAAATTAAATAAGAACTGTTGGTTGTGATGAGTCTAGTATGTATTGGATGCGTTTGATTAATCTTTGGTATCAAATTTTGTATTGCAGAGTTTTGATATTGTGATTTTTTACTTATAGAGATTTGAAATATGGAATTAACATTGCCCATAGTTTGTTGTTACGATGGAGAATTATATTTGAAAGAACAGTACGTGTATAGAGGTGGGAGAACTAAAAATATTATTTTATCTACAAAATCGAATTATGACTATTTTCTTCAGGAAATTTATAAGATTACAAATGATAGTCTCAAAGTGTACGAAATCATAATAAAAGTTTTATATCCAAGTACACTTTTATGTCCTCTTGCTGAAATTGTGGATGATAATGATGTCGCAGTGTTTATTACCCATAACATCCGAGCCAATAATAGCAATGTTCCATTGCTAATAACAGGAGTGCTGAAAAATCCAGGGTCTATTCAGAGGTCGATTAAAATCGAACCACTCAGTAGTAAGAGAAAGTTCGAAGAAACGACACAGATTCCTTGTAAAACATATTATGTGGTCATCCCTCCCGTTGTCTTAAAAAATATCTCGATATCATCGAAGGTTCATGGTTCGATTGCGTCATCATTCGATGTTCGAGATTTGCATACGTATGAAAATAATGATATAAACTATTGCGAGGATTTCAGTTTTATATCATGCACTCTAGATGCCAGTCAAGATGTCACTCAACGTGTTGAGCACAAGACCAGTGCGAAAAAACCTTAAGATAGGAGGTATGATTAATTTTTTAAATTATCTTCTGTTATTATTTCGATGATTGGTGCAAGTCAAGATGTCCCGCTCTTAAGCTTACCACTCGAGAGTATGGGTTTTACATGTTAGGAGCACTTTTGGCTATGATGAATGAAGGTTATTGTTATGAGATGTAAGATCGAGGAACTCTAGTTTAATATTAATGGTGCATGTCTCGGAGATCATCTTCAGTTTGTAATATGAATTTTTTATTGTAATGACATATCTTATGATTATTCAGTTTGACTATGGTGAAGTTATTCGGTTACCTTAAAATTATTCATTTATGAAGTTATTCAGTTTGGTTATGGTGATCATTCTTTAGTTATTCAGTTGAATATGGTGACAAGAGTGTCAATTACAAGAGCCTACCAAACAAGTGACTACATGTTATACTACACAGTAACAAGAGCCTGCTAAACATGAGCCTACAAGTTATAGTACCAAATTACTAGAGCCTGTCAATTTTCGTCCAATTTTTAGTTTGACTATGGTGAAGTTATTCAGTTTCTTAAAGATTATTCATTTATAAAGTTATTCAGTTTAACTATGATGATCATTCTTTAGTTATTCAGTTTGGTTATGGTGACATGAGTATGTCAATTACAAGAGCTTGCCAAACAAGAGCCTACATGTTATACTACACAGTAACAAGAGCTTACATGTTATACTACCCAATTATAACAGTTTATCAATTTTCGTCCGATTCTCGTCAAATATTTTCACAAGCCGAACTTGGCCAGTCTCGGATAAACCATGACTGTGTATTATCAAGACGAAACTTTGACTAAATATTATATTTCGTCCTACTTTCGTCAAATATATTCACGGGCCGAACTTAGCAAGTCTCGGGCAAGCCATGATTGGTGGTTTTTACCGAAATGGCCACCAACTCTCAATTATTGTTGAGAATGGGTCAAGTTGCTTTTGGTTTTACAAAAATAGCCATGGAAGCTCTTTCAGACCAAAATAGCCTTTTTATTAACTAAAGCCCACTTATAAGTAAAACCCTACCTTTCTTCACTTCACCCGTTTGGACGGCGGTTTCCTTCTCTTTACACGTTCGACGGAAACCTTTCGACGACAGCTATGGGACAAACGGCCACCATTTCAACAAGAATCGTCAAAGCTTGTGAGTTCCTTCACTTCACCCCTTTCGAGGGCTCCTTCACTTCACCATTTTCGACGGCTACTCACTTCACCCCTTTCGACGACGATGACAGCTATCTCATTTCAACAGGGTTGTGAGATATCCCCTTTAGGCCTTAATGCTTTGTGATTTTTTTCATATATGTTTCACATCACATTTTAGGACGAAAAATGGACGAAATCGACAAAATTGGCTGAATATCAACATGGTTAGGACGAAAAATGGTCAAAGTCAATAAAATTCGCTAAATATTAACATCATATTTTATATTTTGATCAAAGTGTTTAAAAGTAAAAATTAAATAAAAACTTTTGATTGTGATGAGTCTAGTATGTATTGGATGCGTATGATTAATCTTTAGTATCAAATTTTGTGTTACATACCTTTAATATTGTAATTCTATGCTTACATGGATTTTAAATATGGATTCAATATTGCCCATAGTTTGTTGTTATGATGGAGAATTGTTATATTTGAAAGAAAAGTATGAGTACAGAGGTGGGAGAACTAAATGTATCATTTTATCTACAAAATCGAATTATGACTATCTTCTTTAGAAAATTTATAAGATTACAAATGATAGTCTCAAAGAGTACGAAATCACATTGAAAGTTTTGTATCCAAGTACACTTGTATGTTCTCTTGCTGAAATTGTGGATGATAATGATGTCACAGTGTTTATTGGCCATAATATCCGAGCCAATAATAGCGCAATGCTCCATTGCTAATAACCACAGTGCTGAAAAATGCGGGATCTATTCAGAGGTCGATTAAAATCGAACCACTTAGTAGTAAGAGAAAGTTGGAAGAAATAACACAAATTCCTCGTACAACACCTTATATGGTTATCCCTCATGTTGTCTTAAAAAATGACTCGATATCATTGGAGGTTCATGGTTCGATCGCGTCATCATTCGATGTTCAAAATTTACATATGTATGGAAATAATGATATTAACTATGGTGAGGATTTCAGTTTTGTACCATACACTCTAGATGCCTGTGAAGATGTCATTCAACGTGTTGAGTACAAGACCATTATGGAGAAACCTGAAGATAAGAGGTATGATTAATTCTTTTAATTATCTTTTGTTATTATTTCGATGATTTATTAGTTCATGTACTTATATGTTTCTAAATAATATATGCCAGTAAGATGAATAGAGATGCCGATCATAGTGGGTCAAGAAGAGATGCAAAATTATATATAGATATTAACCAGAAGCCTGCTGGTTGTGGTGTATTGTATGACTTATTCATTGACACTCCTGCGGATATAGTAGTGCCTCCATAGCACGCTCAACTGAATAGTCAGCTGAAAAAGAAGGATATTGTCTATAAGCAAAAAGGAATTACAGCTGAAAAATAAAGAAAGAAGAAAGAAGTACAACTGAGAAATAGTCAGAAAGAGTGTTTTGCAAGTAGTAGATGGATGAAAAACAATGTACATAAGTCTTCTATACCTGATTCTTTTGCGACTTATGAAGACAAGTACGTACTCAACGAATTTTCTATAGTTATTGAAGTAAAAGATGATTATTAACAATTATTTCCTAATAAGATATTTATGGATAAAGACACATTGATCAAGATGGTACAGAAGAATGCTTTATTTATAATACTGAGTACAAGGTGTTGAAGTCCAATAGAACAAGATATTCATTGAAATGTAAAAGAGAAAATTACAGTGGAAGATTACGCACAAGTAGACAAAAAGGGTGTGATGTTTTCAGAATTACTTTCCTAGGCCTATACAACTGCTCATTGCCGCAGCGCGGAATTGATCATCGACAAGCTACAAGCAAGTTGATATGTGATTTTGTGAAAGTTCAAATAGAAGCACATGTGTTGTACTCTCCCAAAGTAATTATATGTGATCTGCAACAAGAATTTGGTGTGCAGATCACTTATCGAAAAGCATGGTTGACAAAGGAGATGACAATTACTCTTTTAATATACTCATACGAGGACTCGTATGTGATTCTTCCAGTATATTTTCATGAGGCTGCACAAAATAATCCTGGAACCATCACTAATATTTTAAGGGAAGGAGACATGTTAAAGCTATTTTTATATCTCTTGGTCTATGTTTACATAGTTTTCGAAGACAAAATCTAAGACTAGTAATAGCTGTTGACGGATCTCATTTAAAAGGCAAGTACACAAGTAATTCATTTATTGCTACCACTTTGGATGTAGATAATCATATATTTTCCGTGACTATTGGGATTGATGAATCTGAGAACAATGAGAGTTGGAATTGGTTCTTGACACAACTGCGGGATAGCTTAGGTCATGTTAATGATTTGGTTATTATATCCGACCGACACAAGGCTTTGTTGGCTTAAGTTTCTATTGTCTTTTCGGATACCGTACATGGTTATTGTGCGTTCCATATTTCACAAAACATGTATGTCAAATTCAAACAACAAAGATTATACTCTTACTTTTATACAACTGCAAAGGCAATAAGAGAATCAAAGTTTCATCTAGTTATGAAAACTATAAAGCATATGAATGAAGATATACATGACTGGTTAAGAGAAATTGAACAAGCAAAATGGACTACAGCGTACTTTACACACAGAAGGTATAATATTATAATCACAAATAATTCTGAAAGTTACAATATTGTCCTTAAAGATATCAAAGAATTACCCATCACTATTATTTTGGAATAATATTGATTAAAACTCCAGGCTTTGTGGTTCAAATGAAGAAATACGATAATAACTTTGACAACAAAACTAACAAAATGGACTGAAAATGAGCTAGCCGGAGATATGGATAGAGCTCGTGGCATAACGTGTCATCTATTAATCTCGATGAGTTTATGGTTAGATCTATACAATATTCTGATCATGTAGTTTTAAGCAATCGAAAATGCACATGCTGTAAATTTGATGTGATGACTATGTCATGTTCAGATGCATTAGCCGTAATTACACAGTATAAGATGTATCCTTACCTATTTTGTGCGTACTACTATACAGCGGATAACTACAGGACAACGTATACAGTATATTGTCATGAGATGTTACATCGAGGAACTCTAGTTTAGGGTTATTGGTGCATGTATCAGAGATCATCTTCAGTTGTAATATTAATTTTGTAATGTAATAACATATCTTAAGATTTTTCAGTTTAACTATGGTGAAGTTATTCAGTTTTCTTTAGATTTTTCATTTATGAAGTTATTCAGTTTGGCTATGATGATCATTATTTAGTTATTCAGTTTGAATATGGTGACAAGAGACTATCAATTACAAGAGTCTATCAAATAAGAGCCTACGGGTTATAGTACCTAATTCCAAGAGCCTGTCAATTTTGGTCCAATCTTTAGTTTGACTATAGTTAAGTGAAGTTATTTAGTTTTCTTAAGATTATTCATTTATGAAGTTATTCAGTTTGGTTATGGTAATCATTCTTTAGTTATTCAGTTTGACCATGACTGTGAATTTGTGGAGACGAAACATCGACGAAATATGGTATTTCGTGCCCATTTCGTCTAAATTTTTCTAGGTCGAACTTGGCCAGTCTCGGACAAGGAATGACTGTGAATTTGTGGAGACAAAACATCGACGAAACATAATATTTCGTCCCTATTTCGTCTATATTTTCACATACCGAAGTTGGCCAGTCTCGGGCAAGACATAACTGTTAATTTGTGGAGACGAAACATCGACGAAAGATGATATTTCGTCCCTATTTCGTCTACATTTTCACAGGCCGAAGTTGGCTAGCCTCAGGCAAGGCATGACTGTGAATTTATGGAGACGAAACATTTACGAAATATGATATTTCGTTCCTATTTTGTCTAAATTTTCACAGGCCAAAGTTGGCCAGTTCGGGCAATGCATGACTGTGAATTTGTGGAGACGAAACATCGACAAAATATGATATTTCGTCCCCCTTTCGACTAAATTTTCACAGGTCAAAGTTGGCCAGTCTCGGGCAAGGTATGACTATGAATTTATCAAGATAAATCAAGATTATAATTATATAATTCCACATAATTATATAACTCCACATAACAAGATTACTTAAGTTTACAATTAGATAACTCAACATAAGTCAAGTTTACAACTAAAAAACTCTAACTCCACATCAGTTAAGTTTATATCTAGAAAATTCATCATAACTCTATATGATAACATTACAATATTACATAACCAAGTCCACATAACTCTAAATGACAATATTACATAACCCTTCAGTCATCATAGCCCTTCAGTCTTGTTAGCCCTTCAGTTTACATATTGATGCAAGATTTGATACACAATTCTCCTTCGAAAAGATGTCATATCAACCTACAAATATAAACAATTAGATTGCAAGTGTAATTATTAAAATATAACTATATTACAAACAACTTAATATTATATGTGACTGAAATCCGGCTTCTGATTGCTGCTGTAATAGTTTGTAAAAGTCATAAGAAAAACACCACAATCATATCTATATAACATATAAAATTATTAGTTGTATAAAAGGACTAATAATTTTTCAGTATTTAGTAATATAAACTTATCCATTCATTTGTCTCGGAAGGTCATCTTTATCATTTTTGGCCATCCATTTTGTACTAACAAAATATTTTTATCTCCCAAAAAATACAAAAAATTTGGTTGAATTTCTAAAAATGGTTGGTGTTTTCTACTATACTTGGTAACATGGTCATTGTAAAGAGAGTCTAACAAAACTAATTTTTGATCTTTCATATGGAGAATTCTAATGTACCAATGGAGGTTTTCTTCATTAATAGGGATTATAATGTATGAACACTGTCATATCGGTATAAAATCCTCTTTCTTATCTGTCACATGACTTTCGAATCTTTTCGACCACCTATATGATGCGATAAAGGAATGTATAAGCTCAGTATCATTTTGGTTTCCATCGTGGCTTTATACAGAGTCCTTCCAACTCTTATAGCAACTTTGATATAATGTCTGAAATTCATAAATGAATAATAAATATTTATTGAATTCTGAGAAAATTTTTATATAAATACTATTAAGAATCAGAGACATACCCAAGAATATATCTTAGCCATATAAATAGTGAATGTATCAGGGATCCGATTCTTTAATATGCGCTCCTCAAGCAAGTACATATAAGCATCACTGTGCTGCAACAATATAAAGTTTTATACTATTGAATATAACATATCAAGATATCAAAAATGATAATTGATATACACTCACCTCGCACATCACCCATGATGTTCTCTCATATAGTTTGTTAATTAATTGAGGGGCTAGAACGATCCCATCAATTACAATATCAGGCCTATAATGTCAACGTTCCCATAAATTATTAAGAGACAAAATATGTTATCCTTCTAAAATAGATTATATGGTGAATAACTTATAATTTATTTATGTTTCTATCAAGAAAAGCTATCATTGACTCTCGCTCTTCAGACGATAGCATTTTGATATATTTATCCACGCCCATGACCTCCTATTCTTCTATTTCCTTATGGAGAGTTTTCTTTTTGTAGGTGGTATATGGAGAACATATTAGCGGAGCCGGTTTCTTCATCCGCTGTGATGTAAGAACTTTTAATGGATTGCTGATCGAAAGTATATCTATATCAATGATACCTTTCTTGTGATCCGTTCCCTTCATCTCCTCAGTTTCCTTCTTATTCCAATTCTCCTCTTTTCCCTCCACCTCGCGTCATTCTCTTTATTACCCTTTGTCTTCCCTTCTCCTTCCTTTTTCTGTCTATCACCCTCTACCTCGCCTTTCTTCTTTTTCTCATTCTTCTTCTCGACGCCCATATCCTCATCAAATAAAGAGAATATGTCTTCATTCTTCTCCTTCTGCACATACTGTTCAAGATAAACATATAGTCAATAAATATATGTATACAAAAAGTATATAAATAATTAAATATAGGAATCGTTATTGGTTTACCTGACTGTTTAAACTGATGCAGTGTTGATTGTATTGTTCTTTAAGTAAAGAGAACTTCGCTTGTCTCTCCTCAATTGAGGAGATATTCCTCTCATATTTCTCCTCCATTGAGATCATCTTTGTATATTTCTCCTCAAGTGAGGATAATTTTTTCTCAAATTTCTCAAGTAAGGAGAATCTTTTCTCAACTTTCTTCTCAAGTGAGGACAACTGCTTGTCCTCATTTCCTTGGAAGGGAGAAGTTTGGGCACCAAATAAGTCTTGCAGCATGTTAATTATCTTCTCCTCTTCTATGAGAGTCAGCTCATTCAAAATTTGACTCTATTAATACATTCAGATAAAATGAATAATTATACGATGCATCTATTACTTTAATCTAAGCAATTAAAAACTCGTATACTTTATTAGAATTCACATCTTTTATTCTTTGGTATGATGATGCTTTGATGTCATACCAATTGAGGAGCCTCAGTCACCTTGGTTACTCAAGGATCATGACACATACACTCCCTAGTTGGGAAATCCGTTCGAATGCCCATGCCTGTAGTAAATAATTAAAAAAAAAAATATAAATATTAAACAATATATACTATGAATTATTTATCAATAGAATAATACCTGTAATATGTACATGCATCTAAAAATATTATAATTTGGTGGCCACTTTGCAACTTTCACTGTACCTTCAAGCCCAGATATGATATGGCTATAAGATAGGTTACCCAAGGGTAACTATTGAAACTCTCAAAATTATCCATCAATTTTAAAAATCCATCCGGTACGATCACATTTTTATTGCTGCCAAGAATATCACTCTCCAAAATAAGTACCATAGACAGTTTTACTGGATCATTTGGTACTCCAATTGCTATAATTGCAACCATTAAGGAGGCATGAGTAGCCCCGCGTGGAAATTATTTACTTCTCAACTTGTCTGATCCTATGTCTAGTATCGGAGGAGAAGTCGCAGGACAATACCGAAGTCCAGAAACTAAACAAAACTCCAAAGGCGATAACGTAATAATCTGACCATCCAAATTAAACTTAAGACCATCCATTTGTCTTTGCCAAAAATAATGTATGACACTTGGGGATATCATAGCTCTTGCATTGCGTCTCCAATCGAATAAGAATCCAAAATAATTCCTTCTTATCCTATCTTTCATATCTGAAAAATTATTTTTTGAATCTATCGACTTGAAGTGCTTCTCAATTTCATTTAAATACTTAATGCTGTTCCTTGAAGAAGGTTTAGCAAAATAATGCAATCTATCATGTACCTCCGTAGGCACTTCATTTTCTTTTTGCATTTCAATTTGCTTTTCTACTTTCTCTTCCTCTTCAATCTTTTTTTTCTTTTTCTTTGGTTCATTTGTCGTATTAGATTCATTAGTTTTCATCACATCAGATTTATTTGTTTCTTTAATCATACCGGACACATATCCCTCTATAGTAGCAGGGTTCCTACCACCATGCCCACGTCCACGCCCACGCCCACGACCATGATTTCTCTTAACCATCTGTAAACAAAATAACAAAGATACAATAAAAGAGTCATACATATTCCAATTGGATAATATATATCTATGTATGACTAAACAATTATACAAATTTTCTCAATGGATTACAATTTGACTAAATAGTCATACATAATTTCTCAATGGAGAATACGTATTCCAAATGGACTAAATAGTCATACATATTCCAATTAGTCTATTACTTCTTAAGTACAAAATTACTCTATTACTTTTTAATTAGTAAATTCACTATTGATTTTACTACTAAATTCACTACTGAATTCAATTCACTACTAAATTCAATTGATGTAAATTTTTATAAATTTAAGAGAAATTAAGGTCTATTTGGGGAGTGAAATATGGACAAAACAATTTAAAGAGTGAAAATTTCTTAGTAAGAGAACTAAGTTATACATTTTAAGAGAAATTAAGGCATATGTCAAAATTGATGAAAAAATATGATGAAAATTTTAAAACTTTGATAAATTAAGGCTTATTTGGGGAGTGAAATATGGACAAAATAATTTAGGGCGTGGCCATTTCTTAGTAAGAGAACTGAGTTATATCTCTTAAGAGAAATTATGGCATGTCAAAATTGATGAAAAAAAAGTGATGAAATAATTTGATGAAAAAATTTAGAAAAATTAAGGTCTATTTAAGAAGTGAAATATGTACAAAACAATTTGGGGAGTGAGTTTCTTAGTATGAGAACTGAGTTGTATCTCTTAAGAGAAATTAAGGCATAATTTAGTTCTAAAAAAATATCCAGCAATGTGAGATAATTAGAAAAAACTAAATTAAATAAAAACATAGGGTTAAGGTTTGGGTTTATAGAACATATTTTGGCAAGCTTAATTCGTCGAAGAACTCCAAGCCTTCTGTGTACCGTCGACGACCTCTCTCCGACCACGAGCCTCCTCCGGCAACAAATAAGATGGGATGGTTTTCGACGAAGCCTCAATGATGGTTGAAATTGAGGCGGTTTCCGATAAATAAAATGGGGTGGTTTCTGACGAAGCCTTAACGCCGGTTGAAATGGACGCCGGTTGAAATGGAGGCGGTCCGACGAAGCCTCAACGGCGCATGAAATGGACGCCGGTTGAAATGGAGGCGGTCCGACGAAGTTTCAACGACGGTTGATCGAGACGAAAACCAGGCGAACATCTGGATTTCTCAGAAACGGGTAAGAAACCTAGGTAGAATGGGTTTTTACAGTGGTAAGAATTAAAATGTCTTTTCACCTGTTTAGTGTCACCGTGCTAAGCTGTTTCACACGTGCTACATGCCATTTTCGTTCAGATTTCTCAATGGGGTCCATTCTCAATAATAGTTGATAGTTGGTGGCCATTTCGGTATAAACCTCGAGAAAATTTAACGAAAGTGGGACGAAATATAATATTTCGGCAATGTTTCGTCTCGACAATACATAGTCGTGGCTTACCCGAGACTGGCCAAGTTCGGTCTGTGAGAAAATTTGACGAAAATAGGACGAAATATATTATTTCGTCAATATTTCGTCTCGACAATACACAGTCATGGCTTACCCGAGATTGACCAAGTTTGGCCTGTGAAAAAATTTGATAAAAGTGGGACGAAATATAATATTTCGTCAATATTTCGTCTCGACAATATACATTCATGGCATGAGACAATTTGACGAAAATGGGACGAAATATAATATTTCGTCAATATTTCGTCTCGACAAAACACAATCATGGCTTACCCGAGATTGGCCAAGTTCGACCTGTGAGAACATTTGATGAAAGTGGGACATAATATAATATTTCGTCAAAGTTTCATCATGACATTACACAATCATGGGAGGTTTTTACCGAAATGGCCACCCTCAACTATTGTTGAGAATGGACCCCATTGAGAAATCTGAACGAAAATGGCCTCTAGCACGTGTGAAACAGCTAGCACGGTGACACTAAACTGGTGAAAAGAGATTTTGATCCTTACCACTGTAAAAACCCATTCTGGCTAGGTTTCTTACCCGTTTCTGAGAAATCCAGATGTTCGTTTGGTTTTCGTCTCGATCAACCGTCGTTGAAACTTCGTCGGACCGCCACCATTTCAATCGGCGTCCATGTCAAGCGTCGTTGAGGCTTCGTTGGACCACCTCCATTTCAACCGGCGTCCATTTCAACCATCGTTAAGGTTTCGTCCGAAACCACCCCATTTTATTTGTCGGAAACCGCCTCAATTTCAACTATCATTGAGGCTTCGTAAGAAAACTATCCCATCTTATTTATTGCCGGAGGAGGCTCGTGGTCGAAGAGAGGTCACCGATGGTACACAGAAGGCTTGGAGTTCTTCGACGAATTAAGCTTGCCGAGGTATGTTCTATAAACCCAAACCTTAGCCATATATTTTTATTTAATTTAGTTTTTTCTAATTATCCCATATTGTGAGCTGGATTTTTTTTAGAACTAAATTATGCCTTAATTTCTCTTAAGAGATACAACACAATTCTCATAGTAAGAAACTTTCACTCCCCAAATAGTTTTGTTCATATTTTCCTCCTCAAACAAGCCTTAATTTTTCTAAATTTTTTCTTCAAATTATTTCATCAATTTTGGCATGCCTTAATTTCTCTTAAGAGGTACAACTCAGTTCTCTTACTAAAAAATGACCACGCCCTAAATTATTTCGTCCATATTTCACTCCCCAAATAAGCCTTAATTTATCAAATTTTTTTAAAAATTTTCATCATATTTTTTTATCAATTTTGACATATGTCTTAATTTCTCTTAAAATGTATAACTTAGTTCTCTTACTAAGAAATTTTCACTCCTTAAATAGTTTTGTCCATATTTCACTCCCCAAATAGATCTTAATTTCTCTTAAATTTATAAAAATTTATATCAATTGAATTTAGTAGTGAATTGAATTCAGTAGTGAATTTAGTAGTAAAATCAGTAGTGAATTTACTAATTAAGAAGTAATAGTGTAGTGTTGTTCGTAAGAATTAATAGACTAATTGGAATATGTATGACTGTTTAGTCCATTTAGAATATGTATTCTCCATTGAGAAATTATGTATGATTGTTTAGTAAAATTGTAATCATCTTATTTTTTCATCAATTTTTACATATGCCTTAATTTCTCTTAAGATGTATAACTTAGTTCTCTTACTAAGAAATTTTCACTCAAATTATTTTGTCCATATTTCACTCCTCAAATAGGCCTTAATTTCTCTTAAATTTATAAAAATTTATATCAATTGAATTTAGTAGTGAATTGAATTCAGTAGTGAATTTACTAGTAAAATCAGTAGTGAATTTACAAATTAAGAAGTAATAGACTAATGTTCTTAAGAAGTAATAGACTAATTGGAATATGTATGATTCTTTAGTCCATTTGGAATATGTATTCTCTATTGAGAAATTATGTATGACTGTTTAGTCAAATTATAATCCATTGAGAAAATATGTATGATTGTTTAGTCATATATAAATATGTATTATCCAAATAAAATATGTATGACTCTTTTATTGTATCTTTGTTATTTTGTTTACAGATGGTTAAGAGAAACCGTGGTCGTGATCATGGACGTGGGCGTGGGCATGGGCGTGAATGTGGACGTGGTGGTAGGAACCCTGCTACTATAGAGGGAGATGTGTCCGGTATGATTAAAGAAACTAATGAATCTGATGTGATGAAAACTAATGAATCTAATGCGACGAATGAACCAAAGAAAAAGAAAAGAAAGATTGAAAAGGAAGAGAAAATAGAAGAGCAAATTGAAATGCAAAAAAAAAAGTGCTTATGGAGGTACATGATAGATTGCATTATTTTGGTAAACCTTCTTCAAGGAACAATATTAAGTATTTAAATGAAATTGAGGAGTACTTCAAGTCGATAGATTCAAAAAATAATTTTACAGATGTGATGGATAGGATGAGAATGAATTGTTTTGGGTTCTCATTCGATTGAAGACGCAGTGCAAGAGCTATGATATCCCCAAGTATCATACATTATTTTTGGCAAAGACACATGGTGGTCTTAAGTTTAATTTGGATGGCCAGGTTATTACGTTATCGTTTTTGGAGTTTTGTTTAGTTTCTGGATTTCGGTACTGTCCTGGGCTCCTCCTCCGATACTAGATATAGGGTCAGACAAGTTGAGAAGTACATACTTTCCACGCGGGGCTACTCAGGCCTCCTTAATGGCTACAATTATAGCAATTGGAGTTCCAGATGATGTAGTGAAACTGTTTTTGGTACTTATTTTGAAGAGTGTCATTCTTGGCAGCAACAAAGATATGATCGTACCGGATAGATATTTGAGGTTGGTTGATGATTTTGAGAGTTTCAATAGTTACCCTTGGGGTAACCTATCTTATAGCCATATAATATCTGGGCTTGAAGGTGCAGTGAATGTTGCAAAGTGGCCACCAAAATATAATATTTTTGGATACATGTAAATATTACAGGTATTATTCTATAGATAAACAATTCTTAGTATATATTATTTAATATTTGTATTAATTTTTTTTAATTATTAGCTACAAATATGGGCATTCGAACGGATTCCCCAACTGGGTAGTTTGTGTCATGATGCTTGAGCAACCAAGGTGGTCGAGATTTCTCAATTGATATGACATCAGAGTATCATCACACCAAAGAATAAAAGATGCTGTGAATTCTAATAAAGTAAGTCTACGAGTTTTTAGTTGCTTAGATTAAAGTAATAGATGCATTGTATAATTATTAATTTTTTTATCTGAATATATTAATAGAGTCAGATTTTGAATGAGCCGACTCTCAGATAAGAGGAGAAGTCAATTGATATGCTGCAAGACTTATTTGGTGCCCAAGCTTCTCCCTTCCAAGGAAATAAGGACGAGCAGTTGTCCTCACTCGAGGAGAAAGTTGAGAAAAGATTCTCCTTACTTGAGAAGAAATTTGAGAAAAAATTCTCCTCACTTGAGAAATATGCAAAAGATCTTAATTGAGGAGAAATATGAGAGGAAGATCTGCTCAATTGAGGAGACATGCGATGAAATTCTCTTTAGTTAGAGAATAATACAATCAACACTACATCGGTTTAGACAGTCAGGTAAAACCATTAACGATTTCTATATTTAATTATTTATATTTTTTTTGTATACATATATTTATTGACTATATGTTTATCTTGAACGGTATATGCAGAGGTAGAAGGAGAATGCAGACAAATTCTCTTTATTTGATGAGGATATAGGTATCGAGAAGAAGAATGAGAAAGAGAAGGAAGACGAGGTAGGGGTGATAGACAGGGAAAGGAAGGAGAAGGGAAGGTAAATGATAATGAAAAGGAGGGAGGCGAGGTGGAGGGAAAAGAGGAGAATGAGAATAAGAAGAAGGAAACTAAGGAGGTAAAGGAAACGGATCACAAGAAAGGTATCATTGATGTAGATATACTTTCGATCAGCAATCCATTAAAAGTTTTTACATCACAGCGGATGAAGAAACCGGATCCGCTAATATGTTCTCCATATACCACCTACAAAAAGAAAACTCTCCGTAAGGAAATAGAAGAAGAGGTCTTGGGTGTGGATAAATATATCAAAAGGCTATTGTCTGAAGAGCGAGAGTCAATGATAGCTTTTCTTAATGGAAACCAAAATAAATTGTAAGTTATTCACTGTATAATCCATTTTGGAAGGATAACATATTTTGTCTCTTAATAATTTATGGAATCGTTGTCACTATAGGCCTGATGTTGTTATTGATGAAATCGTTGTAACCTCTCAATTAATTAACAAACTATATGAGAGAGCATCATGAGTGATGTGCGAGGTGAGTGTATATCAATTATCATTTTTTATATCTCGATATGTCATATTCAATATTATAAAACTCTATATTATTGTAGCACATTGACGCTTATATGTATTTGCTTGTAGAGCGCATATTAAGGAATCTAATCCTAGTACATTCACCATTTATATGGCTAGGACATATTCTTGGGTATGTCTCTGATTCTTAATAATATTTGTATAAAATTTTTCTCAGAATTCAATAAATATTTATTATTCATTTATAAATTTCAGATATTATGTCAAAGTTGCTATAATAGTTGGAAGGACTATGTACAAAGCCATGATGGAAACCCAAATGATACTGAGCTTATACATTACTTTATCGCATCATATAGGTGGTCGAAAGGATTCGGGAGTCATGTAACAGATGAGAAAGGGGATTTCATGCCGATATGACAGTGTTCATACATTATCATCCCTATCATTGATGAAAACTTCCATTGATACCTGAATTTTCCATATGAAAGATCAAAAAATAGTTTTGTTACTCCATTTATAATGACCATGTTGCCAAGTATAGTAGGAAACTCCAATCATTTTTAGAAATCCTACCAATATTTTTGTATTTTTTGGGAGATAAAAATGATTTATTAGGTGCAAAATGGACGGCCAAAAATGGTAAAGATGACGTTCCTAAGCAAATGAATAAGTTTGTATTACTAAATGCTGAAAAATTATTAGTCCTTTTATACAACTAATAATTTTATATATTATATAGGTATGAGTGTGGTATTTTTTTTTATGACTTTTGCGAATTATTACAGCAGTAAATAGAAGTCGGATTTCAGTCAGGTATAATATTAAGTTGTTTGCAACGTAGTTATATTTCAATAATTACACTTTCAATCTAATTGTTTATATTTGTAGGCTGATATGACATCTTTTCGAAGAAGAATTGCGTATCAAATCTTGCATCAATATGTGGACTGAAAGGCTAACAAGACTGAAAGGCTATGATGACTGAAGGGTATGTAATGTTGTCATTTGGAGTTATGTGGACTTGGTTATGTAATATATTGTAATATTGTCATATGGAGTTATGATGACTGAAGGGCTAACAAGACTTGATTATGTAATGTTGTTATGTTGCCATATGGAGTTATGATAAATTTTCTAGTTATAAACTTGACTGATGTGGAGTTATGTAGAGTTTTCTAGTTGTAAACTTGACTTATGTGCAGTTATCTAATTGTAAACTTGAGTAATCTTGTTATGTGGAGTTATATAATTTTGTGGAATTATCTAATTATAATCTTGTTTCATCTTGATAAATTCACAGTCATGTCTTGCCCAAGACTGACCAACTTTAACCTGTGAAAATTTAGTCGAAAGGGGGACGAAATATCATATTTCGTCGATGTTTCGTCTCCACAAATTCACAGTCATGCTTTGCCCGAGACTGACCAACTTTGGCCTGTGAAAATTTAGATGAAAGGGGGACGAAATATCATATTTCGTCGATGTTTCGTCTCCACAAATTCACAGTCATGCCTTGCCCGAGAGTGACCAACTTCGACCTGTGAAAATTTAAACGAAAGGGGAACGAAATATTATATTTTATTGATGTTTCGTCTCCACAAATTCACAGTCTTGCTCGAGACTGGCCAACTTCGACCTGTGAAAATGTAGACGAAATGGGGATGAAATATCATATTTCGTTGATGTTTCGTTTCCACAAAGTCACAGTTATGCCTTACCCGAGACTGGCCAACTTCAGCCTGTGAAAATGTAGACGAAATGGGGACGAAATATCATATTTTGTCGATGTTTTGTCTCCAATAATTCACAGTTGTTTCTGTCCGAGACTGGCAAAGTTCGACCTGTGAAAATTTAGACGAAATGGGGATGAAATATCATATTTCGTCTATGTTTTGTCTCCACAAATTCACAGTCATTCCTTGCTTGAGACTGGCCAAGTTCGGTCTGGGAAAATTTAGACGAAATGGGGACGAAATATCATATTTCGTCGATGTTTCGTCTTCACAAATTCACAGTCATGGCTTAGACTGGTCAAGTTCGGCTTGTGAAATATTTGGCAAAAATTGCAAGCTCTTGAAAATGGGTACTATAACCTGTAGGCTCTTGTTTTGTAGGGTAAGATCTTGTCACCATAGCCAAACTGAATAACTAAAGAATGATCATCATAGCTAAACTGAATAACTTCGTAAATGAATAATCTTAAGGAAACTGAATAACTTCACTTCACCATAGTCAAACTGAAGATTGGACAAAAATTGACAGGCTGTTGAAATTGGTTACTATAACCCGTAGGCTCTTGTTTGATAGACTCTTGTAATTGATAGTCTCTTGTCACCATAGTCAAACTGAATAACTAAAGAATGATCACCATAGCCAAACTGAATAACTTCAGAAATGAATAATCTTAAAGAAACTTAATAACTTCACCAGTGAAACTGAAAAATCCTAAGATATATCGTTATATTATAAAATTAATATTACAAACTGAAGATCTCTGAGACATGCATCAATAACACTAAACTAGAGTTCCTCGATCTTACATCTCATGACAATATCCTTCATTTAAATTACAATAAATATAAATATAAATGCCATCATAGCCAAAAGTGTTCCTAACATGCAAAACCCACACTCTCGAGTGGTAAGCTTAGGAGCAGGAGGGACAAGATGGGCGCAATTTGAAGGTGCAGGATGTTTGCTATCCAAATGAACATTACGATTACTATATGGAGAGATACTCGATTTGGAGCTTGAACAAGTGTTCTTTAGCCTCCTCTAGAGAACTGAATGAACGATACAAAGATCCTCCATAGCCATTAACTTTTTGTTGACACTCCTTCCAAGTGTATTAAATCCAGAACTTCTACCCACAAATATCACATAGTATTTATTTGACATAAGCACGATACCTGTATAATCATGTCATTCAATAAGTTTATAAGATATTCAATAAATATGCATAAATTAACAACAAGAATATATATTATAATATACATATAACAAAAAGTAAAGAGACACGATACCTTTACTCTGTAATAATAGAAAAATTACATGATTTTTTATTATATCCAGAACATTTACATCAACCATATATGACAGTCCGACGTTTTCACCCTGTGAGAGAATTCTTTCTGGGTCTTCCACTCACTTTTATCGACATCTGGGTAGATAGATTATGTATACATTGCCCTGTAGTTATCCATTGTATATTAGTGCGCACAAACTAGGCAAGAATCCATCTTATACTGTGTAATTCCGGCTTATGCATGTGAACATGACATAGCTATCAGTCCAAGGTTGTCATATCGTGTATCGTATCGTGTATCGTTTTTCCTATTTTGTGTATCGTGTATCGTATCGTGTATCGTAAAATATGGTTAAATTTATATTATATATATATATATATATTATAGAAAGTACATAATAGAATATTAAATATGAAAAGTCAAGTAGAAGAGTAAGACATTACCTATAATTTCACATCAAACATAACATTGGCCTATACAAAAGTTTGATGTATATATTTCTATAAAAAAGAAATCACATATAAGTATTATCTATGATTTATTAATATATTGTTCTCAAAATATTTGAATGGTCAATGAAGATAAAACAAAAACTCAAAAAGTAAGAAAGTCTTATTTTTCATCTCCACCGCATCTATATCATCATTTGATCGTCACCAATAGATAATTTATCATTACTTGCTTCTTTATCTTCCTCTAATGTCTCTTGCACCTCTTATTCATATTCATTCACATCTTTATTGTCTTATTCAAAGTCATCAACTTTTTTCCTTTAGCCTTCCTTTGTGAACATAGATCCATTAGCCCTCTACTAAGAAGTACCCCCCCCATATATATATATATATATATATATATATATATATATATATATATATATATATATATAGGTAGAAATGGAATCCTATAATTATTGAAATTAGTGAAGTTGTAGATATTTGGTGCTCCAAGCTCTAGAAAATTTTTAAAAACAAATGGCATTAGGCTTCGACAACTTTAGAGAAAGATTTGTTAAACACCTATAAACTTTTAAAAAAAACTATTATCACTTCACTCTAGGTTAGAAAATATTTCTAAGTAATTTTTTAACTCTAAGAGACCTATAGAGTCCTTTGGGAAATTAAGAGAAAAAAATCATTTTAAAAGTTTCAAAAAAAACAAACAAAAAAACATGTTTTCACCGTATCGGACCGTATCATGTATCGTATCGTATCGTGTATCGTATGATACAGGAGAAAAACGATACATAAACATGATACGTATCGTTTTTCTCCTGTATCGTATCGTACGATACGTATCGTGTATCGTACGATACTAACAATAGAGGCTATCACATCAAATTTACGGCATGTGCATTTTCGATTGCTTAAAACTACATGATCATAATGTATAGATCTGACCATATACTCATCGAGATTAATAGGATGACACGCTGTGCCACGATCTCTATCCATATCTCCGGCTAGATCATTTTTCAGTCCATTTTGGTAGTTTTGTTATCAAAGCCGTTGCCGTATTTTTTCGTTTGAACCATAATGCTTGGAGTTTTAATTGATATTGCTACAAAATCATAGTGATGGATAGTTCTCTGATATCTTTAAGGACACTATTGTAACTTTCAGAGAACTATTTAAGGATAGTTCTCTGATATATTTAAGGACACTATTGTAACTTTCAGAACTATTTAAGGTTATAATATTATAACTTTTGCGTGTAAAATTCGCTATAGTCCATTTTGCTGGTTCAATTTCTCTTAACCAGTCATATGCATCTTAATTCATATGCTTTATAGTTTTTATAACTTGATGAAATTTTGATTCTCTTGTTGCCTTTGCAGCTGTATAAAAGTAATAATATAATCTTTGTTGTTTGAATTTGGCATACATGTTTTGTAAAATATGAAACACATAATAACCATGTACGGCATCCCGGAAGACAATAGGAACTTGAGCCAACACAGGATATAATAACCAAATCATTAACATGACCTAAGCTATCCTGCAGTTATGTCAAGAACCAATTCCAACTCTCATTGTTCTCAGATTCACCAATCCCAATATCTACGGGAAATATATGATTATCTCCATCCAAAGTGGTAGCAATAAATAAAGTACTTTTGTACTTACCTATTAAATGAGATTCGTCAACAGCTATTACTGGTCTTAGATTTTGTATTCGAAAACTATATAAACATGGACCAATAGCCATAAAAACTATCTTAAATCTGTCTCATTCGCTTAAAATATTAGTGATGGTTCCAGGATTATTTTACACAATCTCATGACAATATACTGGAAGAATCACATACGAGTCCTCGTATGAACCTTTTAAAAGAGTAATTGCCAGCCATGCTTTTCGATAAGTGATCTGCACACCAAATTCTTGTTGCACATCACATATAATTGCTTTGGGAGAGTACACCATGTGTTTCTATTCGAGCTTTCACAAAATCACATATCAACTTGCTTGTAGCTTGTCGATCAATTCCACGCTGCGGCAATAAGCAGTTATGTAGGCCTTGGAAAGTAATTTTAAAAACAATACACCCTTTTTGTGTACTTGCACGTAATCTTCAACTGCAATTTTCTTTTTTATATTTCAATGAATATCTTGTTCTATTGACTTCATCACCTTGTACTCAGTATTTGTAAATAAAGCATTCTTCTGTACCATCTTGATCAATGTGTCTTTATCCATAAATATCTGATTAGGAAATAATTATTGATAATCATCTTTTATTTCAACAGCAATAGGAAATTCGTTAAGTACGTACTTGTTTTCATAAGCCACAAGAGAATCAGGTATAGAAGACTTCTGTACATCGTTTTCCATCCAACTACTGCTTGCAAAATACTTTCTGACTATTTCTCAGTTGTATTTCTTTCTTTCTTTTTTGTTTTTCAGCTGTAATTTCTTCTTGCTTACATACAATATCCTTTTTCTTCAGCTGACTATTCAGTTGAGTGTGTTTTGGAGGTACACTATATCTGCAGGAGTGTCAATGAATAAGTCATCCAATACATCACAACCAGCAGGCTTCCGGTTAAGATCTATATATAATTTTGTATTTCTTCTTCATCCACTATGATCGTCATCTGTATTCATCTTACTGGCATATATTATTTAGAAACATATAAGTACATAAACTTATAAATCATCGAAATAATAATAGAAGATAATTAAAAGAATTAATCATGTCTCCTATCTTCAGGTTTCTCCACTATGGTCTTGTGCTCAACACGTTGAGTGATATCTTCACAGGCATCTAGAGTGCATGGTACAAAACTGAAATCCTCACTATAGTTAATCAGTGTCGTTTCTTCCTACTTTCTCTTACTACTGAGTGGTTCGATTTTAATCGACCTCTGAATAGATCCCGGATTTTTCAGCACTCTGGTTATTAGCAATGGAACATTGCTATTATTGGCTTGGATGTTATGGGCAATAAACATTGCGACATCTTTATTATCCACAATTTCAGCAGGACATATGAGTGTACTTGGATACAAAACTTTCAATATGATTTCGTACTCTTTGAGACTTTCATTTGTAATCTTATAAATTTTCTAAAGAAGATAGTAATAATTCGATTTTGTAGATAAAATGATATATTTAGTTCTCCCACTTCTGTGCTCGTACTTTTCTTTCAAATATAACAATTTTCCATCATAACAAACTATGAGTAATGTTGAATTCATATTTGAAATCTATGTAAGCATAGAAATACAATATTAAAGGTCTGCAATACAAAATTTGATACTAAAGATTAATCATACGTATCCAATACATACTACACTCATCACAACCAATGGTTCTTATTTAATTTTTACTTTTAAACACTTTGATCAAAATATAAAATGTGATGTTAATATTCAGCGAATTTTATTGATTTTGACCATTTTTCGTCCTAACCATGTTGATATTCAGCCAATTTTGTCGATTTCGTCCATTTTTTGTCCTAAAATGTGATATCAAACATATATGAAAAAAATCACAAAGCATGGAGGTTTAAAGGAGATATCTCACAGCCTTGTTGAAATGATATAGCTATCATCGTCGTCGTAAAGGGTAAAGTGAGTAGTCGTCGAAAATGGTGAAGTGAAGAAGCCCTCAAAAGGGGTGAAGTGAAGGAAGACTCACAAGCTTTGACGATCCTCGTTGAAATGGTGGCCGGTTGTCCCACAGCTACCGTCGAAAGGTTTTCATCGAACGTGTGAAGAGAAGGAAGCCGCCTTCCGAACGGGTGAAGTGAAGGAAGGTAGGGTTTTACTTGTGAGTGGGCTTTAGTTGATAAAAAGGGTATTTTGGTCTGAAAGAGATTCCATGGCTATTTTGGTAAAGCTAAAAGCAACTTGACCCATTCTCAACAATAGTTGAGAGTTGGTGGCTATTTCGGTAAAAACCTCAATTTTCTCACAGCTAAACTTGGCCAGTCTCGGGTAAGCCATGACTGTGTATTATTGAGACGAAACATTAACGAAATATTATATTTCGTCCCACTTTCGTCAAATTTTCTCACAGGCTAAACTTGGCCAGTCTCGAGTAAGCCATGACTGTGTATTGTCGAGACAAAACATGGGCGAAATATTATATTTCGTCCCACTTTCGTCAAATTTTCTCACAGACCGAACTTGGCCAGTCTCGGGTAAGCCATTACTGTGTATTATCGAGACGAAACATTAACGAAATATTATATTTCGTCCAACTTTCGTCTAATTTTCTTACAGGCCGAACTTGGCCTGTCTCGGGTAAGCCATGACTGTGTATTGTCGAGACGAAACTTTTACGATATATTATATTTCGTCCCACTTTCTTCAAATTTTACATAACTCCACATTACTTATTATAACTCCACATAACAATAATTATATAACTCCACATAACAACATTACTCAAGTTTATATAACTCCACATTACCCCACATAACAACATTATTCAAGTTTACAATTAAATAACTCCATATAACAATATTACTCCACATAACAACATTTACATAACTCCACATAACAACATTATTCAAGTTTACATAACTACACATTACCCCACATAACATTACTTAAGTTTACAATTAGATAACTCCACATAAGTCAAGTTTACAATTAGAAAACTTTACATAACTCCACATGACAACATTACATAACCAAGTCTTGTCAACCCTTCAGTCCATATATTGATGCAAAATTTGATACGCAATTCTCATTCGAAAAGATGTCATATCAACCTACATATATAAACAATTAGATTGCAAGTGTAATTATTGAAATATAACTACGTTGCAAATAACTTAATATTATACTTGATTAAAATCCGGCTTCTAGTTGTTGCTGTAATAGTTGGCAAAAGTCATAAGACAAACACCACAATCATACCTATATAACATATAAAATTGTTAGTTGTATAAAAAGACTAATAATTTTTCAACACTTAGTAATATAAAAGTATCCATTTATTTATCGAAGAAGGTCATCTTTATCATTTTTGGTCGTCCATTTTGCACCTATCAAAGCATTTTCATATCCCAATGAATACAAAAACATTAGTAGGATTTCTAAAACTGGTTGAAGTTTTCTACTATACTTGAAAACATTATCATTGTAAAGAGAGTATAACAAAACTAATTTTTGATCTTTCATATGGAGAATTTCACAAACCGACGACGGTTGAAATGGAGGCGGTTTTCGATGATGCCTCAAGAAACCGACGGTTGATCGAGGCAAAACCCAGGTGAAAGTTGGGATTTCTCTGAACGGGTAGAAAAACCACAATTGATCGAGGCGAAACCCAAGCGAAAGTCGGGATTTTTCTAAAATGGGTAGAAATATGACGACCAAGAGCTAAGAGCCAAGACTTATGAGACTGGGATTTCAAGATGGATGAGGTGAGGTGTACAAGGCCACGAGTTAGCCCCACATCGCCTGGAGAGATCCTGAGCTACTTATATAATTTTCTCTCCCAAATATATAATACGCGTTTTAAAACCTTGCGCCGCTACGGATTTCGTAAGAACTCTGTAGTTAAGCGTGCTTGGGCAAGAGTAGTACCAGGATGGGTGACCCTCTAGAAAGTTCTCGACGGGCACGAGCAAAGCGGACAATATTTTGTGTGTTTGGGGTGAATGTTACAAAATGGTATCAGAGCCGGTTCTCCTCGAGATGGGGGATCTAACCTTACACGAGGACGTGTAGCCCTTAAGGGGGGTGGATTGTGACGACCAAGAGCCAATAGCCAAGAACAAAGAGCCAAGACTCCTGAGACTGGGATGCCAAGATGGATGAGGTGAGGTGAGGTGAGGTGTACAAGGCCACGAGTTAGCCCCACATCGCCTGGATAGAAGGAGATCCTGAGCTACTAATATAATTTCCCCTTCCAAACATAAAAGACGCGTTTTAAAATCGTGCGTCGATACAGATTTCGTAAGAACTCTGTAGTTAAGCGTGCTCGGGCGAGAGTAATACTAGAATGGGTGACCCCCTGGGAAGTTCTTGTGTGGGCACGGGCAAAGCGGACAATATCTTGTATGTTTGGGGCGAATGTTACAAGAAAACCCACAGTTGATCGTGGCGAAACCCAGACAAGTCGGGATTTCTCTAAAAGATCGAGGCAAAACCCAGGCGAAAGTCGGGATTTCTCTGACATGGTAGAAAACCCTAACCCCAGTTGAGTATTTACAGTGGTAAGGATCAACTAGTCTTTTCACTAGTTTAGTGTCACCGTGGGAGTTGTTTCGCACATGCGGAATGCCATTTTGGTTTAGATTTCTCAACCGGGTCCTTTCTTTACAATAATTAGGAGTTGGTGGCCATTTCGGTAAAAAGCTCTTCTTACTAGTACCTACTATAATGGAATACCAAGACATTGATAACTTGAATCGAACTCCCAATACCAAGATAAAAGGGTAAAATTGGCCATTAAAATTTGAGGTTTGTACCGAAATGGCCACCAACTCTCAATTATTGTTGAGAATGGACCCGGTTGAGAAATCTAAACCAAAATGGCCTTCCACATGTATGAAACAGCTCCCACAGTGACACTAAACTGGTGAAAATACTAGTTGATCATTACCACTGTAAATATTCGATTGGGGTTAGAGTTTTCTACCATTTCAGAGAAATCCCGACTTCTCATGGGTTTCACCTCGATCTTTCAGAGAAATCCCGACTCGCCTGGGTTTCGCCTCGATCAACTGTGGGTTTTCTACCCGTTTCAGAAAAATCCCGACTTTTGCCTGGGTTTCGCCTCGATCAACTGTGGATTTTCTACCCGTTTCAGAGAAATCCCAACTTTCACCTGGGTTTCGCCTCGATCAATCATTGGTTTCTTGAGGCCTCGTCGGAACCGCCTCCATTTCAACCGTCGTCGGTTCCAGAATTCTCCAGATGAAAGATCAAAAATTAGTTTTGTTACCACACAGGTTTTGTTACAATTTATTAAGAGATGAATGGTGTCAAGTTTTAGATAACCAGCTTATAAAACCACACAGGTTTTGCTGAACCTTGTGATGGGGATTTGGTACTGTCATTGGGCTTGAAATAATTGCCTAGATGAGAACCTTGATGTTAATGTTGAAATTTCTCTCATCTTTCTCTTTATTTATGGTTGATACAATTTATTTTTGAGGTTTCCTTTCTTTCTTCACCCTTCTGAAACTTATCCTTTTAGGTATAGCAGGGTCCATACTCGATCCATACCCATTCGGATAGAAGAGGGTCTATACCTGATCCATACCCAATTGGGTTTCGGGTTTTCGGTTATGAATTGGATATAATTTTATTTCATTTTATTCGTCATATTAATTTGCAATTAATTGAGGTAAAAAAAAATCAGGTATCACAATGCAATGTTAAGAAGCTTTTTTGGTTTCTTATTATAGTGGTTTTAGTAGAGTATAAGTTTAGGCAGTGATATGGATTCGGTGAGAATTTGGGTATATGATGATAAGTTTGGAGTCGAACTGTATTATCTAGTATACACCTACTAGAGGGGCAAATGTTCTTAATAAATTTCTTAGTTTATATTATATGTCATTTAATATATCACAATGTTTGTTTTATTTATTGTTTATTTAAATTCTGTCATTTTATGTATCATAGTTGCGAAAAATGATCAAAGGCAACAAATCTTGGGTCAGACCCGGGTGGGCAACCCATTAGATATCAGAGTACGAGAAGCAAAGAATGAAGAGAATTGAGGAGAACAAATGAAAGTGCATGCTCCGGGATTGCACCAGGAGGTAAATTCTCGAATGAAAAAGGTAATACGTAAGATGTTGGCAATTTGACAAGAAATGTTTGTATTACTTAATTTGTTGACATCAAGCATTATCGTAGTAAACCAAGTTAGATTTCTTTATCGTTTTATTAGTCTAGTAATCTACTATTGGAGTAATAACCCTAATATATACAGTTTCATTATGCCTTAGCTTTTCTCACTTAACTTGAAACTGTGTAAAGTACACCAGAATATGAACAATATTATGTCTTGCCATATGATTGAACCATATTATGTTGGTGAGTGACATTGTTCTACACATCACTTCATGGAACACATTGGTGATACTCTCGTTTAAAAGTAATCTTGACTGAAAATTACCATTTAGCTCGTACAATATGCAATTAGCTGAGCCAGTGATTTTCCAAAAGATCATATTTCTTAAGTAACTGATCCCACTTCTGTTCAAATTCTGGTTTAGTTTCACACTCATGGATGCAATTGCCAAAATGACCCATAAATTAACCCAGGTTCTCTTTAGTAATGACCAATATGTTTTGCAGCTATATGATCAATGTTCCACAAACAAACTCGGTGTTGTACCTCTGAAGGCACCTTCTCAATTGCATTAGCCATAACTTGACATTGACCTTCTCAAAGACAACAACATCACCAAAATAATTGATTTGATCTCCCATAGCTCCAAAAGAAATTGGTCATGTGATATTGGGAATCCACTTGCACTGTATAAAAAAATGAAGGATCATATGCTTGCATGTGCTTGAAATGATTTATTACACCTTGCACATCTCCAGCCTCAAGAGTCTTTATCCTTTTTTTCAAATAATTATCACAATCCGATCGCACAAATCCAACATTCTGGGCTCCACCATCCTCTTCAATAAAATCTGAGTAAATGTTAGTCGGTTGTATGCCAGCATTGTCCATTGTTTCAATCAGATCATCCTTAGCGTCATCTATATGCATGCCTTTGTGATCTTAACATATGTTGTTTATCTGGTGATACCATATCATGATTGTGTTCATGAACGTTTGAATAATCAGACCTCTGCAACAATTTCAATAAAACATTTGAGATATTCTTCAGCACATCATAGATGTAATTTCTTTTTCAATATTCAAAACTCATTGAGCAGAAGTCGTTATGAAACCACAGTTTTTAAATATCATAATATTAACAGAGATTACACTGCTTAAAGAATCTATCATCATTGAAGCTATGAGGTGCGATGGAGCCACGGAATTCAAGATGCAATTGTTTTTTTTTTTTTTTTGAGAACCCCTCCTAAAGGAGGGAGGGTTTGGCGGACCCCAACCAGAAATCATTAATAACTAAGATAACAGGTTGTTACAAAAAATGGTAGCCTCCGCCCCTAGCTTATCTCTCCATGGCACAATCCAAGCGCGGAAAAAGGAAATCACCGAAAGCCGCAACTTATCCTGCCCTACCGACTTACCTTTGAAAATTCTGCTGTTACGCTCAAGCCAGATAACCCACACGATTGTCATGACCAAGACGTCCCATGGCTTCCGGATCTCCACCGGAATTCTCCTTCTCCTCCAAGAGGTCCGTTCAAGATGCAATTGTTGGCATTGATATACACATTACCAAACAATCTTGTATGTAGAATACCAGGTGTTTGTTATTTTGTGGGGCCCATTGGGTTGGTTGAACAAACTAAATGAATGTTGTGCTTTGGATGGTTTGCATCAGCTCAAAAGCTGATTGCTTTTTCAAACCATTAAAATTTGGAGTGATTTGATAATTCATATGTTCTCGAGGGAAACCTATGCACTTTAGTTCTCATTTTTAGTCCCAAGCCGCTCACTGAAAAAGATCTTCTACCCCCCTGTATGTGAGATTGAGAGGATAGAGGTTGGGCCTTTTAAGGGAATAGGATTGGGAGAATGACTGTGCTAGGCTCCTTCCTATAATTTAATATATTTATTTTATTAGCTCACACACACCGAACCGAGCCAAACTGGACTGGACCGGAACGGGCTCAGGCAGTGGGCTGTAGAGGCGCTAGTGGTGCTTGTAGGCGCACTTTTCATTTCGCATGTGCGCATCGTGTTGCTAGTGCATGCGACACATAGCGAACCAGTTGTGAATCCCTCTACATGTCGCAGTGCGAGTCCAAGTTTGGATATGGACCTGGGATCAATTTTGGGTTACAGGTTGCCTGTAACAATTTTTGAATCAGATTTTTGTGCCAAGTGATGCTTGTTCACATGATGTTTTCTGAAACCCCAATAAAAAAAATCAGTAAACATGTCACTATTTTTCTGATCTTTCAACTGCATTGTCATGCACTTTTGGACTTCTTAATATCTTCAGAGTGTTGGTTCCGATTTCGGATGCGGGCATCAAATCTAAGCCTAAAGTATCCTTTTCTTTTTCAATAACCCCAACATTGAGGGGAAGGTTGCCATTGGTGCTTCCATTTAATTGTGCCCCCAAAAACTTTTGTAAATAATTAGTTATTGGTGCTTTTGCATCCTTGCATGTTTTGTCCTTTGTAAGCAGCTTTGTTGCTTGGGTATCCTTCAATCTTACAGATGAATCAGCATGCTGGGTTTCAGCACCAAAACCTTCCGATGGCCGAAGAGAGGCGAAGTCCAAAGATCCAAATCGTAATCTCACATTTTCTAGTGGCACGAAATTTTCAGTGGATTGCCATTGAAAAAACCTGTTTTCACCTTCAGTAAATGACCCAATTATCAAGACCTCCCAAAAACAAGTGGAAAACATAAATAAAAAAATATAATGTGTTTTAGCATGCTTATCTGAAATATTGTAACTAATTTGAATTAGCTACAAATATTGTAACTAATTTGAATTAGCATTTGAATTAGCTCGTCTTTCACCATGCTTATCTGAAATATTGTAACTAATTTGACCTAATTATTGTGTTTTAGCATTGTTTTTGTCTACTTGATAACCTATAAGCATAGGTGATAGGCCCTTGTGTCTGGGCCATCTAAGCTTATTCAAGGTGATTTGCTCAAGTACTTCTTTGTTATGTTTAGAGCATTACTGTCACTAAGTTGACTATGTTAATATAAATGTTGATTTCATCTTTATTTTGTGGTTGTATAAAGAACACAATTTTATTTATGTATTTTAATTATACTTGTAATAATACTTAATATGAAACCTCATAATATTTAATGTTCGTGACTTATTTTGTTTTGTCAAGTCGCACCAATGACCTCCGGACGTAAACAGATTCATCTTCCATCAGCTTTCACAACTATAGTGTATCCAATAGAGATTTCACAGTCCCAACTCTAGCCTCCACAATCCCAGCTAGTACTGATCCCACGTAAACCTATAACTAGCCCACCGACCGAGACCAGCAGTGTTGGAAGGAATTGTAAAATATTTTTTTGTATAGAATTTTCATCTTACTATACTGTGTTATGCATACTAACTTAAACATCATTGTGTTCTTTGCAGCCTCAGCTCCGAGCACGAGGCATGGACGGGCCTAACCAAAGGCAAGGGGACAGAGAACCTTGTGGCACGGTTTGGTAAGCTTTCAGTGGAGGTCCTAGAGGAGTACAATGTGCCAGTGGGGATTAATGTTCTATCTTTTATGATGTAGCTTGAGAAGAAAATCAGAGTGGGCGTATCATTTTATTTGGCATTGCAAAAAAGATGTGACATCATCTTCAAAGATATGAGTTTTTTTTAGTTCTTCAGTTGTTATGGATGTAGGGTTTTGTGTTACTGATTCTTAATAGAAATGAGTATAGATAAACACATATACTTAGAAGAATAATTTAGTATTTTGATTATATTTTAAATGAGTTTAAATGAATATTTGTGTACTTTTATTTTCATTGAAATGTGTGTGATGAATACATATGTATAGACTTTAAAGAAAAATTTTAAAATTCAACAAAAAAAAAATAAAAATTTGACTTTTGGCGACGTATGTAATACATTCTAAATGTGTATATTCTGCGGTACGATGACTACATCACCTAATATATACATTTAGCTCAATAGATAAATTCGATGATATAATTATTACGTCATCAAAAGTATACATTATGCAACGTTATTATTTGTTCGCTAGAGGCGACGCTATTATGTCTCCAAATGTTTTCATTTTCAGCGATGCATATGGTGCGTCACTAAATGTTCAATATAAAAGCTTAAATTAGTTGTTTTTACGACGTGGGAGGTTATTTTAGCGACGTTTTTTTGTTTCAATTGGCGACGCTTATTGCGTCGCGTTTGGTTAAGCTTTCGGCGACGCAATTTGATCGCGTCGCCGAAGATATTCTCAGACGGGGAATAGGCGACGTCTTGGTGACGCAGTTTGGAACGTCACCAAAGATATTTCTTGATGAATATGATCACTTTCGGCGATGCTCTAGTATGTCGTAGAAATTATATTTTCTAGTAGTCGCACGGCGGGCACAGAAATGGTGGGAACATGCATGACAAGCAGAGGTGTGGTGGGAACGGGCACGATAGGCACGGGCTACACAAATGGAACAAAATGAGACTCGCAAGATAATCCTATTTTTTTTAAAATTGTTAAAACTCATGATGGAGGATTTGACCGGATGTTTCCACCCTTCCATAGATTAGACGTGAGCTGCAGTACCACAGCTTGCCATAGTTCTTTGCGTGGGTCCGTTAGCCGCCCCGCACGCAAAGGCCTTTCAGCACTTCCAGCATATGAACGGCTTGATCCCGTGCTTCCGCTTGTAGTGGGTCTATGAGGTTCTGAAGTTCTTTAACGGCTTCGATCTCGGGTAATCAATATTAGATCAAATCTCTCTCTCTCTCTCTCTCTCTCTCTCTCTAGGGAATCACACTCTTTTCGGATTTCACACTTCTTCGAACAGTTACGATGTCGTCTTTGCCAAATAGTGTGCATCAAGCACATTCAGGCATTGCCCGGGTTTCTTACTAGTTTTGAATAAAAGTTTGATGCCAATGAAAAAAAAACATTGATATATGATTGAGTGATTAGTGATGTGAAAAGCTTGAGTTTTATTGAACCCGTTTTGATCATCTATTTGTATACAAAAAAACATAAATTCCTCAAAAAAACACTAAAAAAAAAATCAAAAACAAAAGAATCAGTACAAAAAGCTCATAATGCATTTTACAACATATATTACCCATTATTCTCTAGATTTGGGCTCGGAGCACCCTATTTTTTTCCCTTCTCCTTTTGGAGCTAGGGTTTTGGAGGAGCCACATCCGGGGAGGCCGGAAAATCGATGGTGTTGCTTTTGGGGGAAGGATCTGTCCCCTTTCATTCCCTTTGTGTAGATAGGGGCTCCTTTGGTAGCTAGTTTTTTGTGATCGTCAAGCCGGAGACGTGCGGCGGCCCTCAACCTTGTTCGACGGCTCCCACGCAGCATCGGGGGCACGATTTCAAGCCGGAGGAAGTTGGAGGAACAAATCATGTTGGCGGCCGTGGTTTTCCAGATCGGCATCCAATGGCCAACGATGCGGGTCTCGGAGCCGCGAAGGCGACGTCGATCGAAGGCTCTAGGGTTTCGGAGGAGCCCCATCCGGGGAGGCCGGAAAATCAATGGTGTTGCTTTTGGGGGAAGGATCTGGCCCCTTTCATTCCCTTTGTGTAGATAGGGGCTCCTCTGGTAGCTAGTTTTTTGTGATCGTCAAGCCGGAGACGCGCGGCGGCCCTCAACCTTGTTCGACGGCTCCCACATAGCATCGGGGGCACGATTTCAAGCCGGAGGAAGTTGGAGGAACAAATCAAGTTGGCGGCCGTGGTTTTCCAGATCGGCATCCAATGGCCAACGATGCGGGTCTCGGAGCTGCGAAGGCGACGTCGATCGAAGGCTCTAGGGTTTCGGAGGAGCCCCATCTGGGGAGGCCGGGAAATCAATGGTGTTGCTTTTGGGGGAAGGATTTGGCCCTTTTCATTCCCTTTGTGTAGATAGGGGCTCCTATGGTAGCTAGTTTTTTGTGATCGTCAAGCTGGAGACGTGCTGCGGCTCTCAACCTTGTTCGACGGCTCCCACACAACATCGGGGGCACGATTTCAAGCCGGAGGAAGTTGGAGGAACAAATCATGTTGGCGGCCGTGGTTTTCCAGATCGGCATCCAATGGCCAACGATGCGGGTCTCGGAGCTGCGAAGGCGACGTCGATCGAAGGCTGGTGCTGTGGTATACTCCTATAATTTGGTCGGGCTGCTGGAGTTAAAGGCTGTGATTTGCCTTATTTTGATCTTTTTTTGGAGTGCCGGTGGTGGTGTTGTCTCCGGCCGATGGGCAAGGTGGTGTTTGTTTCAACTTTTTTTTTAGGTTACCGAATGCTTTCTTGTATCTTGTTGTACGCCGGTGTGACGTCTAGTTTGTGCGCCAATTGGCACTTCCCCTTTTGCCGAAGTGGCGACTCTCTGCTGCTTGCACCAGGCTGTGGTGCCTCCTAAGATCTGTTGTGATCTCCCCTTCAAAGTACAACTGGTGGCTGAATTTCACTAGTGACATTTCAATCTTTAACACCACCAGTTGTATGCTGCGACGTCAATCATATTGAGTGGAATCGGAAAAACCTTCGGGTTGAATAGCATTTCTCATTTTATATAGGACGGCTCCCTTCTCTTAAGTTAGGGATGGCAACGGTGCGGTTTCGGGTAAAACCGAAACCGCACCGCAACACCGAACCGCCACACCGAAATTGCACTGCACCGCGACGGTGTCTGTTATGTAAAAGCGAAACCGCACCATGAGGTGTGGTGCACCGCGGTTTATCACTGGAATGGCCTAAACGGTGCGGTTTTGGTCAAAACCGAGACCACACTGCTACACCGAAACCGAAAACCAAAACTGTATCTCACTGCGACAGTTTTCTATTTTGGCAAACCAAATACGGTGCGTTTTTCCGTGGTTTTTGGTTTTAAACTGCACCATTGCCATCCCTATCTTCGGTTAACGGTCCAGATGGATCATTGAGCATCTGGATCAACAGTACTGTTGCACCCAACTCAACCCATGTATCCCACTCAACCCCAAATGGCATGTAAAAGAACAGCTATGATTCAGTTGTTACTTCAACCGGTCAGTACCGTCCGTTGCACCTAGACTGGCCGGTGAAACACAATTAGCCCAAAATGAAAGAACGGTTGTGATTTAGTTTTGATTTCAACCTATGGAAAAAGGGTATGGATGACATGCATGGGATGTGTGTGTGTGTAAGAGAGAGAGAGAGAGAGAGAGAGAGAGAGAGAGAGAGAGAGAGAGAGAGAGAGAGAGAGAGAGAGAAGACCTCTGAATAAGGTGGTAGCTTATCCCGTATCCTCTATATATATACTAGTAATATAGTTCCACAGGAATGTAGCGGACATCTTTTCCATATGACTTGGAAGGAGCACGTCGTTTTGACTCTCTTTTGCCCTTGAACTCTTGGTGGTTCCCCGCCTGCAAGAGGTCCTCCAAGTGGTACAACATGCGTCAACACTTCACTGTCGGGTGCTCGTGGCATTGGTGAAAGTCGCAGTATACTGACTTATCTACCATATACTTGGATTCAGGCGAGAGAGGGTTCGGTCGCTTCAAGTATTAATTCCTCGTGCTGGATTTCCTCGAGTATCTTCTCGATCGGCAGGTTCCACTCGGTGAACTTGGCTTTCTTCGACTTTGGGATCTGTGTTGTAGCTCGTATGTCCTGAGCATGGATTTTTTATACTAACATTAATAAAGATGACTTTAGTTATTGCTTTAATTAGAACACTGCTTTGGTATATGTTAATTCATATACAATAAGGACCCTATGGAACATAGTAGGCCACTAAGGTGCATGGTGGGTCCATGCTTGGGAGACCCAGTGAAGCAGTCTTGTGTAGACCTAGACTGAGTTTACAGCTTTGGTGATGCTGGTCCCTTTATCGAGAATAAGCTATTGGCAGGTAGAGGAATGTGGTGAAATCTCTACCATGGGGACGTTGGATCTCCATTCACCTGACCAAGTACGATGATCTTGTTGAACAGGAATCAAGACGGTGCTCAAATTAGCATATCAAAGCCTGGTGCATAAGCCGTCTTACTACTATAGAAAATCTGTCCTCAACCCTGAGGAACCATACACACTGAGCCAACCATCTATGTGGTACTTTGATGTGTCAACGTGTACGGCCCTTCCATAGTTCAATACCACAGTACATTGGGTTACCGACCGGCTGGTGCTAGAGTGGCATGCAACCCTTACAGGTTATTCAATATCCAGAGTTGGATGGGTGCGTTTTGATAAGTCAATCTATCCACACAATTAATCCAGTCCTGGTGGTTGTTAGTATGACTGACAATGTTCTGGATGCTAGGTATAGCACAAGAAGGTGTGTGGTGTTATAGATAACAAATCATCGAATCCTAATCAGATGATCAATCAAATTCTAACAGTGCCCCCATCGCCCGAGTCGAATCATGGCACCAATAACAAGAGGGATTAAAAATTATCAAAATATTATAGAGAATAGGGTTATAAGGGAGTAACATAAGTTTAGGATTACTAGAGTTTAACTCACGTCGCATTCTGGGTGGCTACGCGAGTTAATCAGATTAGGACTGATTAACGGATCGTTCAGTGTGTCACTGGAACAGTTAATCAGGGATCTGGTTAGAGTTAGGAATCCTAAACCCTAAAGGTTGCATAATGTCATTGTGTATAGGAATTATTCCATGATCTGGTTGGATACGTTAAATACGAAGTAGCGCGATGGAGCGCAAGCCCGAAGCCTAAAAACCTAATTCATATGTATTAAGGGGCCATAAGGGTATTTTGGTAAATACTAAAATATAGCTCAAATATATTGAATATGGATCTTAAAATGAGCAGAATAATTCCAGAAGCTCATAGGCGTTGACGGAACTCGATTCCAACTAGCGCACCTCTCGTTATGTCTCTGTCAGTAAGGGCATTTTCGTCTATGGTGTCGGGAAGCCCTAACCCAGAGAAATCCAATCCCTGTCTCATCCCTATCTTTAGGGGCCGACCCTAGCTTGCGTAAGCGAGTAGGGGGTCAGCCCTATAAGAGAAAATAGGGAAGAAGGGGCTGGCCCTAGTTCCCTCCCTCTCTAGGAAATCCGACCCCCCTCCCTCTCCCTCTCCCTCTTTGTTGTTTCGGCCAAGGAAGAAAAAGGAAAACGAATGAAGGAGGAAGGAAAGGGATGGAAAAAGAGAGAAGAAACGAAGAGGAGGTCTTCGAGGCATGCCATCGTCTTCGCTACGTGCATTCCTTCGTCAGCGTATTGTCCTTGCACTTAGAGATAAGACGTTGTGGGTTCTTTTCTTCACAAAGAATAAGGTACTATCCGACAGCTTCCCTCTTGGTTTACATGCGGATCGTCATTAATCATTGTTCCGTTCTCCTCGGATTAAAGATCTTGAAGGTATAATGATTCTAAACACTTAACTAGATGCATGCATATAGATCCTTCATAGATCATAATATGCCTCTAGGGTGTCCGCACATATGGTAGGTTCATAGATTTGCATGTAAATTATTTTATAGAATAATTGTGATAAAACATACACCACCCGATCTTCAGATCTATGTTTTTCCTTTCCGCTGCGACTCTGGTATAAGAATTAAAATCCCACAATTTGTCCTTCCCTCGAATGTTCGCTTTGGTCGCTTTCCTTTGTGCGCGCGGAGTTTGCTCGTGTTGATCGCTTAGGGGTGCTTTTGTTGGTGGTTCATTTTTTGTCTCTCATCCTATGTATGCTATATGGTTGTCCTCCACTTCGATCTCCCTTTGTATTCTCTCAAACATCACCCCCAGAGTAGATGGAGGGTTTTGGTTGAAATTGTTGTAGATATAGAAGTCGTAGCGGAGTGCATTCTTGAAGGCGAGCATGATTGTCTTGTCGTTTAGGTGCCATTCGGGGAGCACCGCATGCCCATTCTGGAATCTTCGGGTGAAACTTCAGAGGGTCTCATCCAAGCCCATGCGGAGGCGTTAGAGGGTGTTGTGCTTCTTATCTGGCTTTAGATTCTGTTGGTAGTGATGGACAAAGAGGTCAATCAGTGCCTCGAATCAACTGATGGTGCCAGATGGGAGGTTGTGGTACCAATGCAAGGATAGCACATTGAGGCTCCCCGTGAAGGTGTGGCACAAGATGTGGTTGTCAAACTCATGGGGCGTTAAGGTTTGCTTGTAAGCCAGGATGTGCATGGCAAAATTTCGCTTCGTGCAATTGAATTTAGGTAGAATGGAGGCTCGCTAGCCTTGGGGGAACGGAGCTCCAAGGATGCTTTTGTGGAGTGGTTCCTCTGCAGAGACCACCTCCCTCTAGTCGGTTTGTTTGTTCTGCTGGGAGAGATGTGACGGACATGTCAAAGATGATGCCCACTCTATTTTAAGTTGGATGGAGTCTTCCTAAGCCCGATTCCTTTCGTCAGGGTTAGTGTCTTGAGAGAAGCTCCCCACACTCCTTGTGCGCCGTGGCGTGTAACACTCCGACGAGGCTTCGGATTCAGCGGGCCCACCTCCCTGTCACTGCATCTCGATACGATCCCAGACGGTTTATCTAGGCGGAGCGGTTGAGAGTCTTTGATGCATGGGTCAATCGCCTGACGTCTAGGCGAATCGGCTTCCGAACGCGGTAGGAGGCTGGCCACTAGAGTCTTTGGCAGTGGGATTACTATTTTGACAACGTTGTTGGTTTCACCAGCGGGAGACGGTAAGGCGAGTCCTACCTCAACCGTGGCATTCTTGATAGCATTTTGCTCGATCATCAAGACGGTGTTCTACTTCATGAGGGCTAAGAGCTGTGTGGGGGGAAATTTCCGAGCCGCCTTGATCGGGAACCCCACCCCACAGCCTTGATTGAATGTGGACGATTTGTAGAGTTAGAGAGATGGGAGAATAGATAGAGAGAGTAAAGAATGATGACACAAGGATTGGTGACGGAGTTCGGCCTTACGACCTACGTCTCCGGGCGAGAGGTTCCACCTGATCTTCACTATAATTCAAGTCAATAAGGGGTGAGCGTTCTCTTGACAGGCCAAGAGAAGCTTCGTACAGTCGGGTTGCACGGAGCAACTAGAAGAGAATAAGAAGGGGAGAATTGAGCTCTAGCACTTGCTCTGGGATCCTCCTCCTCTGATTGAATGGCCAACCTCTTGCCTGGATGCCTTGGGGGTCCTTTTATAGCGTAGGCACGTGCCCGATATGGCAGTAATGACGTGGCGCTGATGACGTGGCACTGGTTCTGGGCTTCCTTGTTGGACCCTTATTGGGCCGTTGTTCGGGCACAATAAGGGGGAGGGCTTGATCTGCGAGCCTCGTAGAGTGGGCCCATGTGAGCCCAGGCGGGCTTACCCACTTGGGCCGTTGCGCGGGCCCGTGCTGCTCTGATCTGGTCCGGTACAATTTTTGCACCCACAGTTACCCCCTCCCAGTCGGGTCAGGACCCCCTGGGTCGGCTGGGATTCCAAGGTGCAAACGCTTTAGGATCCTGGCGCGGTTGGCGAGGGTTTTCGGTGCCGCGGTTCGTATTAGCAGAGCCTTCTTCCGCCGATGCCGAGACCCTTTTTGGCACGAGCCAAAAAGTCTCGGTTTTGCGAGGGGGTGTTTCCGAAAAAACAGTACGTTTTCCGACCGAGTGGATACCGAGAGGGTACCGAGTGCATACCGAGTGGGTACCGAGACCCTTTTGGTGCAAGCCAAAAAGTCTCGGTTTTGCAAGGGGTGTTTCCGAAAAGGTAGTGCGTTTTCCGATCGAGTGGATACCGAGAGGGTACCGAGTGCATACCGAGTGGGTACCGAGAGCATACCGAGTGCATACCGAGAGGGTACCGAGAGCATACCGAGAGCCTTTTGGTGAAAGAACAGCTTTTCTCTCTTTCTCTCTCTCTTTCATTTTTGGTTTTCATTCACGTGAGATTACCCCGCTCTCTCTTTCCTTTCTCTCTCTCTCTTTCCTCTTTGGCTCTGACTCAAACGGGACAGCGGACGTCCCTCTCTCTCTGTCTTTCCTTTCTCTCTCTCTTTCCCCTTTCTTTGGCTTTGACCTGCATGTGAGAGCGGACGCCCCTCTCTCTCTCTGTTTTTCATTCACGTGAGAGAGAGTCCCTCTCTCTCTCTTTCCTTCTCTGTTGTTTTTTTTTTTTTGTTCGCCAAGGCACAACAACAGGCGACGGTGACGGCGCGGAGGTCGACGCAGGCAAGGCCCAGGCGGTGGGCACGGGCGACGCAGTCGGCGCGGGCATGGGAGGCGCAGGCGGCGGCTGTGGAACGGCGGCGAGCACGGGGTCCAGGCCGAGGTAGGGCTGCACGTTGACGCCCCAGCGGGCGGGGTCGAGGTGGAAGGCGGCGAGGGCGCGGGAGCGGCAGAGGTTCTCGATCTCGTCGGTGAACTCGTTGCCGCTGTAGTAGCGCGCGCCTGGCATGCCCTCGGAGTACTTGTTGGTGAGGGGGCTGCCGAGGGCCTCGATGACAGCGAATGAGGTGAAGTTCTCCGATGCGATCAGCTCGATCCCTCGGCACTGCCGGCGCTTCTCCCGCTTGATCAGGTTGAAGACCTCCTCGTCGGCGGCATGCAGGGGAGTCAGGCCCCAGTCGGCGACGGCGTCCATGGCGACGGTGGCAGGGCGAGTGGAGCGGCAGAGGAGGAGGGATGGCGGAGATCGGGGCGGCTCCCTTGTTCCTGCGGTGCAGACGGGAGGGAGGAGGCTGGCGGCGGCCGGTCGCGGGCCGGGGGGCTGGCCCCGATCGGATCGGAGAGGGGGGCTGCGGGCACGAGTCGGGCCCTCTCTCTCTCCTTCCGTTTCCCGTTCTTTCCTTTCTTTTTTTCTTTGTCGGGCTCTGGTTCGCGCGATACAACAACAGCAGCAGCAGCAGCGTGGAGGCCAACGAGCGGCTGTGTCGGGCCGCGGCACTGGAGGAGGTGATCAGTCCGGGCACGGGGCAGGCGACGGTGTCGGGCAGGGTCTAGGCGACGCCAGCGACGAAGGGCGGCTCGGCCGATCGGATCGGTTGCGAGGCAGGCTCCGTGCGAGAGAGAGTGGGTGCGAGAGAGAGCCCTCGGTGAGAGAAAGGACCCATGCGAGAGAGATCCGTGCGCGAGGTCCTTCCCCTTTCCATCTCTCTTGTGCTGTGCTACGGGTCGGACAGCTTTAGCAACAGCGGTGGTCGATGCTGGGTGCGGACGGAAGTGGCTGGAGGATGCGCATGGAAGCCGTTGACATGCGAGGAGGGATACCCGGGTGTGGTTCGCTGATCCCCTCTGGGTTGGCTTGGGCTACTGCGAAGAGGACATGCGGGGTTGCTTCGGGTCGCTGTGAGACAGCACGCACGGAGGGGTCGCCTCGGTCCGCTGCGAGACGGAGTGCGCGGCAGGGGAGGATGAGTTAGGTTCGTCATCGTCGCCGTGTGACGAATTACATGAGGAGAATGCGCGGGAGGGTGCTTTGTTCATTCGACCCCTATTCCCATTCTGATCGGTTGTCGCCAAGAGCACGTACGCGTGGGCCGGGAGAGGTGCAAGTTCTTCTTTCATACCCGGCGCTTGGCCTGCTACGAGTTGGGCGCGTAACGAACCGAATTGAGGGCGTGAGCGCATCCGTCATTGCCGTGTAATTATTCTGATGCTAGTCTTCGAAGAAAAAGACCTTGAGACCCTCTGACAGTCATAACTTTTCATACGCATGTCGGATGAATGCGTATAAGGTGTCGTTGCGTAGGCATCGAAGAAACAGTCAAAGTGGACGTAAAACATCATACACCTTGACGAGTAACTTTTCCGGTAATCACCTTCATAAAAAGATGACTCTAAAGAACGCATTGGCCGAGTGTCCTACGCGCGTCTTGAAGAGGCATCGATATGTGGTAACTCATCCGTCTCTGTTCGACACCCAACTGCACCTAGTTACTGTATTCACTAGGGACTGCAGTCGGGCCCTAGCGGTGACGCGGCGGTTACCACGAGTCCACCCCCAGATAAGAAGGAGGAATTTTGCTTGTGAAGTTTGTACAGCCAACTCAATAGGTTTGGTGGAATTGCTATTCAACCAACCCAATGGAAGATAACTCTTCGTCTTTGGCTGATCCTTGTGTGCGAATGCCACTTGAATTGGATTGACTAATAAGTTTGGATGACGCCGAGCACCCCCCCCTCGGTTTTTCTGACGAAACCAAGGGGTGGGTTGATATTGATGCCGTACACCCCCCCTCTCGGTTTTCTGTCGAAAACGAGGGGTGGGCTACTGATGGTGTGCCGTCACCCCCTTCCCACTCGGTTTTTTGTGCGAAACCGAGGGGGGTTGCTTGTTGATGCCGACACACACCCCCTCTCGGTTTTTTGACGAAACCGAGAGTTGTGCTATTGACGGTGTGCCGTCACCCCTTCCCCACTCGGTTTTTATGCGAAACCGAGGGAGGGCTGCTTGTTGATACCGACACACATCCCCTCTCGGTTTTTTGACGAAACCGAGGGGTGTGCTGATGGTGTGCCGTCACCCCCTCTCCACTCGGTTTTTGTGCGAAACCGAGGGAGGGTTGCTTGTTGATGCCGACATACACCCCCTCTCGGTTTTCTGACGAAACCGAGGGGTGTGCTGATGGTGTGCCGTCACCCCCTCCCCACTCGGTTTTTGTGCGAAACCGAGGGAGGGTTGCTTGTTGATGCCGACACACACCCCCTCTCGGTTTTCTGACGAAACCGAGGGGTGTGCTGCTGATGGTGTGCCGTCACCCCTTTCCCACTCGGTTTTTGTGCGAAACCGAGGGGGGGTTGCTTGTTGATGCCGACACACACCCCCTCTCAGTTTTCTGACGAAACCGAGGGGTGTGCTGCTGATGGTGTGCCGTCACCCCTTCCCCACTCGGTTTTTGTGCGAAACTGAGGGGGGGTTGCTTGTTGATGGTGTGCCGTCACCCCTTCCCCACTTGGTTTTTATGCGAAATTGAGGGGGGGGCTGCTTGTTGATGCCGACAACCCATTATTGGGGCTGCTAGAAGAGGCCAAAAAGTGTCGGTATTGAAAATAGTGTGTTTTTCGAATTTCAGCCCCATTTGAAACCGACACTTTTTCGGTAAAACACTGGTGCACGGGGATGTCGGCGAGGGATAATGCTATATTCGAGGGGATTTCTTAGAGATAATCTAGGATGACGCCGCATGATGGCCAGCTGGTCTTCACCCAATGTATTACCACTCCTGGTTACTGTATTCACCAGGTACTACGGTCACGTGAGGGTGTTGACTTGGCCAGGATCAAGAAAGCACCATTTTATCCCGTGTTACCCACCGTCGACTGCACCAGTGTGGAGACACGCACTGACAGAGTTAGACCAACCACCCCCTGACCGGTTTGGAACCGTTAGTCGTCGAAAAAAGGTGATGGCCAGTGACAATCTGATGCTTGGACCTGAGTGACAAGACTAAGCTTGGCCTTTTGATCGAATGCCAATACGTCGGCGACGACGTCTCGGACTTTGTCTTCGAATGCCAAGGGCTGGGCCTTGGGCTTGTAGAGTGTTAAGGCGTTGGTCGCCTCGAACTTTGTCTTCAAGTGCCAAGGGCTGGGCCTTGGGCTTGTAGAGTGCCGAGGCGCTGGTCGCCTCGGACTTTGTCTTCGAGTGCCAAGGGCTGGTCTTGGGCTTGTAGAGTGCCGAGGCATTGGTCACCTCGGACTTTTTCTTCGCGTGCCAAGGGCTGGGCCTTGGGCTTGTAGAGTGCCGAGGCATTGGTCACCTCAGTCTATGTCTTCGAGTACCAAGGGCAGGGCCTTGGGCTTGTAGAGTGCCGAGGCATTGGTCACCTCGGACTTTGTCTTCGAGTGCCAAGGGCTGGGCCTTGGGCTTGTAGAGTGCCGAGGCATTGGTCGCCTCGGACTTTGTCTTCGAGTACCAAGGGCAGGGCCTTGGGCTTGTAGAGTGCCGAGGCATTGGTCACCTCGGACTTTGTCTTCGAGTGCCAAGGGCTGGGCCTTGGGCTTGTAGAGTGCTGAGGCATTGGTCGCCTCGGACTTTGTCTTCGAGTGCCAAGGGCTGGGCCTTGGGCTTATAGATTGCCGAGGCATTGGTCACCTCGGACTTTATCTTCGAGTGCCAAGGGCTGGGCCTTGTGCTTGTTGAGTGCCAAGGCGTTGGTCGCCTTGGACTTTGTCATCGAGTTCCAAGGACTGGGCCTTGGGCTTATAGAGTGCCGAGGCATTGGTCACCTCGGATAAGTATAGTTGATAGTTTAGCTTGACCTGGATTGTCAGGAGCATTTTTATCTGACCTTCGCCTTGAAAGGGCGTAGCCGAATTGCCTTCGAGCTTCCGACTTGAATGGGCGGAATCGAAGGTCTTTGGTTGACCTGGGTTGCCAGGAGCATTTTTATCGGACTTTCGCCTTGAAAGGGCGTAGCCGAATTGCCTTCGAGCTTCCAATTTGAATGGGTGGAATCGAAGGTCTTTGGTTGACCTGGGTTGCCAGGAGCCTTTTTATCGGACTTTAGCCTCGAGAGGGCGTAGCCGAATTGCCTTCGATCTTCCGACTTGAACGGGCGGAATCGAAGGTCTTTGGTTGACCTGGGTTGCCAGGAGCCTTTTTATCGGACTTTAGCCTCGAGAGGGCGTAGCCGAATTACCTTCAAGCTTCCGACTTGGATGGGCGGAATCGAAGGTCTTTGGTTGACCTGGGTTGCCAGGAGCCTTTTATCGGACTTTAGCCTCGAGAGGGCGTAGCCGAATTGCCTTCGAGCTTCTGACTCGAATGGGCGGAATCGAACTTCGAGAGATTTGATTTTGAGAAAAAAAGACACTTTATTGATATAACAGAGTTACAGTTACACTTTTTCAGAAGTTGCCCAGCGGACGTTACGATTATGCATCCATGTATTACATTGACTTTTTTTTTTTCTCCACTGCTGCGGCCTTTACTTCTCTCGACCTGGTTCCTTGTTAGCGAGGTAGCCATCGAGCCGCCCTTCTTGGATCAGGTCTTCGATGTGATGCTTTAGCTTCCGACATGTAGAGGTTGGGTGGCCATGGCTGCGATGAAACTCACAGTAGGCTGTCGTATCTCCCGCCGAGTCGGAATTTGGAGGGAGAGGCTGTGGCCACTTGCAAAAGGGCTCGTTCTGTAAGTAGGCGAAGACGTCTTCAATGGAGGTGTTCAGCTCAGTGAACACCCTTTGCTCCCTTGGAGTTCGCCTCTTTTCTGCTGGAGGGGCTTTCGGATCTTCATTGTACCTTTTGGCCTGGGCCTTTTGGTCGGATGCAGCATGGGCAGACTTCTTGTAGCGTGCTTCATTAGGAGCTTCATCATCTTTCTTATGTCGGGAGTCACGAGACTCGCGGGGCTCGCGTAGTCTTCTGGCCTGCTGATTGTCTTCCACTTCTATCTCCCGCTGTACGTGCTTGAACATTGCCTCTATGGTACTGGGAGGGTACCGGATGAAGTCGGTATAGACGTGGAGCTCTGGCCGGATAGCATTCTGGAATACCAGCATGATGGCCTCCTCATTCTGGGACCGACCGGTGAGCTCAGAGTGCTCATTACGAAACCTCATCGTGAAGCTCCTTAGAGACTCATCGGAGCCCATCTTCAGCCGGTAGAGTGTATCCAGCTTCTTTTCCGGCTTTAAGTTTAGCCGATAATGGTCCATGAAAAGTTCAGCCAACTCTTTGAATGTGGCCACCGTACCGGTAGGCAGCGTGTGGTACCAGTCGAGGGCAGGTCCCTCGAGACTTCCCGCGAACATACGACAAAGGATATGATTCTCATACTCATACGGCGTCAGGGCCTGCTTGTAGGCTAGGATATGGAGAGCAGGGTCTCCCTTGATGCAGTTAAACTTTGGCAGGCTCGGTGTTCGCCAACCCATAGGAAATGGGGTTACTAGAACCTGGGGATGCAGTGGCCCCGCTGAGGTGATTAGCTGTCTACGGTCTTGATGACGGCGTCCCATGTCGGCGGTATGCCTTAATCGGTTGAGCAGCTCGCGGGCATTTGTTGCTTTCATGTGCGGAGGGATAGAACGTCCAGTGGACCTTGTTGACTGAGGCGATCCTTCTCGGCGATAACTTAGTGCACCGTCGACATCAAGGCGATCCCACACCGTTTGCCTTGGTGCTTGTGTGGATACCTGACGCCTCTCGATCCGCGGCACATATGGTTCTTCAAGATGATGACTCGCAGCTGGGTGAGTCTTCAGTGGGCCTTCAGTCGCAGCGGGAGAGTTGAGGATCATAACCCCCGCCCTCTTAGCTGCTTTCTTCAAGGAGACTCTCTCTTGTTCGAGGGCCGCATTCTTCTTGATGAGATTTAACAGCTGGAAGTCAGCAGCCGAGATCTCATATGTAGCCTGAGGCTCGTTCCCTTGAATAACAGGTTCTTTGCCGGACCGACGCCTCGGGGATGATGGGTCTCGCCGATCGCTATGCCCTTCTGGAAGGCTGCCTTGCGGCCCCAGTCGTTCCCGAACATTTCTTCGGTTGGTTGCAACCGAGACTTCTTGTTCTTCTTCGATCAGCATATCGTTTGTTCGTTTAGCACCCGCCTTTGGTGGGTTAGTGCTGGCCTTCACCATCGAGCGTGTTGATGTCGGCGTGATGATGGCGTTGATGTTGATTTGGATGAGAACTTGTGGCTCGTCACCGCAAGTTGAATAGGAGTCGGTAGAGGTGTGGGTAAGACCTCTAACGATATCCCACAGACGGCGCCAAAGATTGTGGGGGGAAATTTCCGAGCCGCCTTGATCGGGAACCCCACCCCACAGCCTTGATTGAATGTGGACGATTTGTAGAGTTAGAGAGATGGGAGAATAGATAGAGAGAGTAAAGAATGATGACACAAGGATTGGTGACGGAGTTCGGCCTTACGACCTACGTCTCCGGGCGAGAGGTGCCACCTGATCTTCACTATAATTCAAGTCAATAAGGGGTGAGCGTTCTCTTGACAGGCCAAGAGAAGCTTCGTACAGTCGGGTTGCACGGAGCAACTAGAAGAGAATAAGAAGGGGAGAATTGAGCTCTAGCACTTGCTCTGGGATCCTCCTCCTCTGATTGAATGGCCAACCTCTTGCCTGGATGCCTTGGGGGTCCTTTTATAGCGTAGGCACGTGCCCGATATGGCAGTGATGACGTGGCGCTGATGATGTGGCACTGGTTCTGGGCTTCCTTGCTGGACCCTTATTGGGCCGTTGTTCGGGCCCAATAAGGGGGAGGGCTTGATCTGCGAGCCTCGTAGAGTGGGCCCATGTGAGCCCAGGCGGGCTTACCCACTTGGGCCGTTGCGCGGGCCCGTGCTGCTCTGATCTGGTCCAGTACAATTTTTGCACCCACAAGCTGGTTGTCTTTTGCTGAGATTTGATTGGTTGCCGGCTGCTCTGCCATTGGAACGACATCGTGGGCCTTGTTGGAGCGCTGTGGAGCTGTGCTAGAGTGATGCGAACAAATCCCTTGTAAGTGGATCTCTAGCTGACGTTGGTCCACCATTATAGCTATGGATCTACGACTCACTGAATGGGCCGCAATTGGCCCTGGTCATCCTCCTATTGGTTCACTTTTTGTAAAGGGGTTGGTTTGAAACTTGATTCTGATGCTTCCAGGGCTTCGCCATTGTTGATGTAGCCTTGCTTCCAGATAATAAAGGGAGGGAGATTGATTGCTTTCGCTCGGTCGATCTTCCAATGGATACTACGCTGCTGATTAATTGCTTTTACTCAATCGACTAGTCTTTGGAGAAGAGCGGATGAGCTTTCTGCTCGGTTCCCATAGACGATGTCAAACTATGGGGGGGGGGGGGGGGGGGGGGGGGGATATTTTGCCATTGGAAGATCTCCTCCCACGGTCAATTGATGCCGAGTTGAGTAAATGGTAGGTTTGTAGCTTGAGATGAGATAGAGGGAAGTAGAGCTAGCTAATAAGGAGAGTAGACACATGATTTATTGTCGAAGTTCGACCGTACCTATGTCTTCCTGCGGTAAGTCGTAACCTCAATCCACTAAATCTAAAGGAATAGGGATGCCCCTCAACAAGACGAGGGGGGATTGTACAAATGGATTGACTAGAGCTAGAGGGTTGTAGAACTAGAAGGTGGAGGGAGAGACATGGCCTTTCTCGGATCAGCTTGGGTGCGGAGCATTGCTACTCTCGCCCAAGACCTAATCTTCCCAAAATAGTAAGGAATCCCGAAGAAGGTCCAAAAGCCCCTTCCTCAGTTTGCCTATGCTATATTTATAGGTGCCGCTCCTCGTAGATGTGTCGGACTATGATTGCTCCATGTGGCACCCCACGGTTGGTCCACGTGTTATCCTCCATCGGCTGCTCTCTACTGGAAGGTGTCGGACTATGACTGCTCCATGTGGTGCCTTGTGGTTGGTACATGTGTTGCTCTCTACTGGTTACTCTCCTGCAAGTTGCTTTTTGGTGGGCCCCTGCTGGTGGCCTACAAGCTGCTCTTGTAGGCGTGGACCTCTCCTGGCCCATTGGTAATCCACAAGCTGCCCTCATGGGCCTTGTAGACGTGGACCTCTACTAGCTTGCTTGCCTTAGCCTTTTTTTGTACCTATAGACTCCACCAAGCTAGCCACCATAACTTCGCCGGCCGTCGCGTCCCGTCGACACCACGGCCGCCTCCCGTCCCAGCTGCCGTAACTTCGCTCACCACAGCCGCCTCTTGCCTTAGCCGCCGTAACTTCGCCAGCGGCGGCCCGTCGGCATCTACCGCCGCCTCCCGCCCGGTGACGAAAGGCGGTTGTCGTGGCCAACGAGTTGGCGTCCGGTGCCAGTGAATAGTGGTCGACGACAACGGTGGGTGTTAGCAGTGGATGGAGTGGCCGACGGTGTGGCATTCACCTAGGATCCATCCCATAGCCCATAGTCCCGCCAATCAAGAAATACCAGTTGGCATATCCACATGGGCTGTTTTCATGTTGTCCCTCAGTTTGTTCAAACAACATTACTCAAATAAGGAGTATTTTATGCCTTTTTCCGGTAATGCATGATGAATTATTTATGCATTCTGCCGCATCGAATCTGATCATCGTGAGGGGTTAAGGAGATACTTTTCTGATCTTGCGGAGCATGTGGCGGTAAAAAAGCCACTTGTAACGAATCTGACAGAAAGATCGTGCGCATGACCTACATATAGTTGTCGGGTGAGGACCTTCCAAATGGGTTCTGATTCCCACCCAAAATTTTACTCTAATTTTTGGGTTCATGCATCATCAAGTGAGAAACCTGATGCCTCACTTCAGATTTGGTGGGCTAAAAAGGTAACGAGCGGCGGAATCAATTGATACCGACCGACCAAGTCGTGTATCATGTGGGTCGGTCGACCAGCGGAATCGGCAGGTCGTTTCAGCTGGGCGCATCTCCACGCAGTAACTCGTATAAATTCTGTGAGGCACCCCAAGTGGTCCAGAAGTTCTGAATCCAGACCGACACTCGTATGATGTATGTTTTGGGTAAATTACACATAGGCCCCTGTAGTTTAATTAATTATCCCTTACACCCCCTCATGTTTCAAAAACTACAAATACTCCCCTACAGTTTGAAAAATACATCACTTGCACCCCCACCAGAGGGGTCTATGTGTGTTTTTCAAACTATAAAGAGGAATTTGTAGGGTTTTAAACATAAGGGAGTGTAAATGTTAATCAGACTAATTATAGGGGTCTATGTGTAATTTATCCTTTTTGAGGTTTTCTGCAATCGACCCCTACAATTAGGGGTGGCAAGGGGGCCCTGTCAGGTCGGGTTCATGTCGTGTCTAGTTTCGGGTCGTGTCCAAAACCCCTAGACCCGGACCCGACCCGTTTAACTAATCGTGTCTAGATTCTAAACCCGTACCCGACCCGTTTATAAACGGGTAGACCCGATAAGACCCGTTAGATCCGATTGCCACACGGGTTTATTCAGTTGACCCGATCCGAGTCAACCCGACATCAACCGATAGACCTGCTGGTACTATATATTATAAGTATTGGATTGCGGGTAGACCCGACCGACCCGACACGACTCGGTGAGTTTTAAACGGGTCTTCCCGAATCAATAAACGGGTCTATCGTGTCGACCCGTTTATGACCCGAACTCGTTTAGCTCTGACCCATACCCGCTAACTTCGTGTCGGGTCTGCCGTGTTAGGTCCGAAATTGCCAGCCCTATCTACAATGTAGTCTAATTGTGTATTAAACCCTATAAACTTTATATTTGCATATCGTCCCTCCAAAATATATAATGTTGTGCATATTTACCCCTCCATTACTATCCGTCAACAGAAAGTGAAACACAATGAGTTTCTAACCTAAGATCCAAATTTTTATTTTACTTATGCTTAAAGAATGACTTACCACTTGAGTCGACTAATTTCAGTTGTTTTTAGTGTGAGTACCCTAACTCTAACTCCACTCCGATCTCCCCTCGATGACCATCTAGTCCTCTACATTTGTTTGAGAGCCCTCTACTCATCTGATAGATTTGGCAGTCCTTATCGTTTATACCTATCAGTCAACAGAGGAATATTCTAAGTATATTTATACTTTTGAGACATTAGTTAACCTGACAGGTGAATATGTATAATTTTATATGGTTTGGAGGGTAGATATACAAATATAAAGTTTTTATGGTTAATATACAATTAGATTAGCTTATAGGTTCGATTTGTATAATTTTTTTTTTTTTTTGGCTACCATAGGGCTCGAGACATGTGGGCCTAATTGGACAGCCCATAGTTGTGGGAATGGCTTCTGATTCCCACCCATATTCAACCATATCCGGATGGGCATAAATACTCAAACAGAGCGGCGAGGGAGGGAGCGAGCAGGCCCAGTGACCGACCGAACTCGGCGAAGAGGATGCGTTACGGATTGAGGATCTTCAACAAGGCGGACGGGAACTACTGCCTCTCCGTCCGCGGCGATCGCGTCGTCCTTGCGCCCGCCAACCCTCGCGACGAGTACCAGGCACTCATCCGGCTCTTCTTTCTACCGCATTTGCGTTCTCTTTGGCTTCTTCATGGATATAGCCTGCTGACCAGGACGGAACCAGGATTTCATCTTTGGGAGGGCTAAACCATGAACCAATTTATCTTTTCACGAATTCAATAGAAAAAGGAGAGGGCATGAGAGAGATAAATCCAAATAGATAAATTACACTTTGCTCCATATAGTTTAGCTTAAAAACACTTAATCCCGTCTATAGTTTATTTTGTTCCAAATTGTACCCTAAAGTTTGAAATGTTAGCACAATACCCCTCGTTTTGTCAATTACTTATTTCCTCATTTGATAATTTTTACCTGATTAAAACTGAATTGAAGAGGACAAGATTTTGTTTTTAAACTATAGAGGGGCTAAGTGTTTTTGAGCTAAACTTCAGTGGGGCAAAGTGTAATGCACCCAACCCTAAATTTAGGGGAGGCCATAGCCCCCCTTGGTCTATGTGTAGTTCCGTCTCTGCTGCTGACTGATTATTTATTTACTCGGATGATGGTAGCACTGGATTAAAGACAAGAGGTCCGGTCAAAGGGTGAAGGACGAGAGTGGGCACCCAAGCTTCGTCCTTGTTAACCAAGCAACGGACCAGGCTATACAGCACCCTGAAGCAAACAAACCAGTGAGTATTACGTACATGCATGCACTTGATCGTTGCTCCAATCGCATTTTTTTTTAAAATGGATTAAAAAATAATTTATTTGAAAGTAGCAGATCAAAAATTTTTAATTTAGCAGCAACGATTATATACGGGAGTTTAATTACCGTATATGTAGTTTAATTGATGCGTGTCCCGATATACGGCAATTTGATTATCGTATAATTTTATATATGGTAGCTTGACTGTCTTATAACCTTATACAATAATTTGACTGTCATCATAGAAACCAATGACTAGTTATACGGCAGTCTAAATGACGTATAAAGAACTAAACGATTAATCTTGACTTTATATGATAGTCGGATTGCCGTATATAGACTATTGGATAGTATCGCGGGAAGTAAATAACTTTTTTTTTATATATGGTAGTTGAACTGAAGTATAAGTCTGTTGCTGCTAAAATAAAAGTTTTGGATCCCTTCCTTCAAAATAAATTATTTTTTAATCTGTTTTGTTTTAAATTGTTGTTCAAATTCAATTTTACATCCTCCTTACCAACGGGCTCACGGCTTGGTGGAACTTCCTCTCTCCCATGCTGGAGAGGTTTCGTCTTTGACTCCCGATATGGACACCGTGGAGCAAACTTTTTCTTAAGGCCGTTGTTATGCCTTGTTTGCGCGTGCTAATCCAGACCGTTGATCTCACGTTTACGGGACTATGAAAATAATAAATAGCAGCTGCTGATTGCCTCTCCGCATTTTGATCTCGGGACCTCATTGAGTCCTTGCTCTAGCGCCCGACCGCCTGGCCGGTCCAGCAAAAAAAAAATTGTACGTCTTCCTTTCTGCATGTCTTCTGAGCTGGCTTAGAGCTCAATCTTTGCAGGTTCGCCTGTGTGACTACGATCCAGATCATCTGCATAGGTTGCTCCTCTGGACTGAGGGCTCTGACTCGGACGAAGGCTTCCGAGCCATAAGGATGGCGAGCAATGTTAAGATGAACCTCGATGCCTTCTTGGGTGGAATCCAGGAGATCCATGATGGAGTCGTCGTTGGGGTCTGGGGGTGGCTGAACGGATCGAACCAGAAGTGGAAGATTGAGCCGTGGGTCAGGTACCCCGGGTGGGATGAACCGTGCCTGACCCGGCACCCGGCCGTGAATATCTTCGTGCAGAAGGACGGGGGCTATTCCCTCTGCATCAGGAGTGGCGTCGTCGTGCTCGCGACCATCAACTGGGGAGATCAGAGCCAGGCAAGGATGTTTCGGATCATCTATGTGGTTTTTTTCTAGCGTCCTTCAAAATATAGCTTAAGTCCCTCCCGACGAATATTTACTCTTTCTGAAACGAATGCATCATACAATGGCGGATCCAGAAATTCCAAAATTTAAAATTTTGGAGGGCCATGTGTAAAGAATTTTTAAATTTTTTTTAAAACCTCAAGAGGGTCTTATTGAAATTTTGCCAACTTTGGAGGGGCCACGGCTAGGGGTGACAATGGGTCGGGTTTTGGTCGGGTTGAGACATAGGTATAAGGGCAAAACGCCCGACCCGAACCCGACCCGTTTAATAAACGGGTCAAAAACGTAAACCGAAACCCGACCCGCCTAATAAACGGGTTGAGGGTTGGGTCAACAGAATCCATGTAAACCTGCCGGGTTGGGTCAAGACAAGTCGGATTGAGCTGGGTTTGATTGGGTTGGCTTGGGTTGGGTTAACACGACCCATTTGGTAAACGGGTCAATCGGGCTATAAGTACAAACCCGAACCCGACCCATTAAATAAACGGGTCAACCCGTTTATGACCCGAACCCGTTTAGGCCAAACCCAAACCTGCTAACTTCGGGTCGGGTTGGCGGGTCGGGTCAAGGATTGCCACCCCTAGCCACGGCCCCCTCAGCCCCCCCCCCCCCCCCCCCCCCCCCCCCCCCTGGTTCTGCCGCTGAATGTATACTCAAGAAGAATATATACTCTTTCTGAAACCAATGTATACTCTTAATTTGTACAGAGGAATACATACTCTTTCTGAAGACGAATGTATACTTGTAGATAACTTAGCTACTATATATAGCAAATTATGGTGTCCTGCTGCTAATATTGCAAAATAGTTAAGGACTTTGATCTAATTTGCCGTATATTTTTTTAACCCTTGTACGTAGCACTGGATCAAACACATGGAGTACGGCATGAACGTGAAGGACGAAGGTGGCCGCCCAAGCTTCGCTCTCATCAATAGGGCAACGGGGCAGGCTATACGAAACAATGGAGCACAACAGCAAGTTATTCTTCACCCCTTTATATTAACTGATCAAGACTACTGTTCTATTAATACTATTTTACAAGGGTAATTTAAAAAAAAAAAAATTTGATTCCAGGTTAGTCTGGTTGACTTCAAACCAAATACTCTGGATAAATCGATCTTGTGGACGGAGGGCAACGACTTGGGCGGAGGCTTCCGAGCCATAAGGATGGTGACTAACTCGGCTTTGAACCTCGACGCCTTCATGGGCGGAAGCACGGAGGTGCACGATGGAACCAAAGTTGGGCTCTGGGAGTGGAAGGACGGAGCGAACCAGAAGTGGAAGATTGTTCCCTACTGTAAGTTCTTTAAATTTATGATGCCTTGGTTCTTAATTTAGCTAGCTTTCTTGAATGAGGAATTGGCTTATATTTCCTACACTAGCTAATACTGTTGGAAAAGGACAGTAATGATCATCGTTTTTCAGTATGTCGTTTTTTCAATGCCCATCATTTTTTACCACTAAATTATATGTATTGACTGTCGTTTATTAAAAAACTAACTTTATCCATCATTTATTTATGTAGTTTATTCCTCAAATTCGCATATATATTACAAATACAATAACTTACGAGTAATCTTTAATAATATCTCTCTCTCTCTCTCTCTCTCTCTCTCTCTCTCTCTCTCTCTCTCTTTATATATATATATATATATATATATATATATATATATATATATATATATATATATATATATATATATATATATATATATATATATATATATATATATTGATAAACTGAGGAGAGGAGGACTAGTCCCTTGTTTCAAACCATTCTTATAAAGGTCACCATAGAAACTCATTTCTTACTATTCTGATTCCACAATCATTATAAAGATTATTCTTTCTTCTTGTCTCATGGATGCAGGAAATAAAGGTTATGGAGATGTCATTTATGCATTCGTGCTGAGCTCTTATAGTTGGTCATAGTTTGCAAAATAAGTTGTGCTCTTGAGAGGTCAACGAGTTCTTATGTGATGTGTATGTTTAGAAGAAGTTTATGATGTGCCTGTATGCTTTGTTAAACTCTTTGGCATAACTTTATGGCCGTATATTGTGCCTGTAGGCTTTGTTAAACTCTTTGACATAATTTTATGGCTGTATATTGTGCTTTACTTTACGTTGTGTTTGGTTGATGCATGGTTAAAGATATGTGATACCTCCATCTTGTTGGGTGGAACTCATTGATTATCATGCTTGTAGCTGGTGCCGCAAATGCAGTACCATAGCTTGGTGGTCGTTCAATGACCTCTTGAGCTTGCAGCTGGTGCCGCAAATGCAGTACCACAGCTTGCCATAGTTCTTTGCGTGGGTCCGTTAGCCTCCCTGCACGCAGAGGCCTTTCCGCACTTCCAACATATGAACGGCTTGATCCCGTGCTTCCGCTTGTAGTGGGTCTATAAGGTTCTGAAGTTCTTTAACGGTTTCGATCTCTGGTGATCAATATTAGATCAAATCTCTCTCTCTCTCTCTCTCTCTCTCTCTCTCTCTCTCTCTCTCTCTCTCTCTAGAGGGAATCACACTCTTTTTGGATTTCACATTTTTCAAACAGTTACGATGTCGTCTTTGCCAAATAGTGTGTATCAAGCACATTCGAGCATTGCCCGGGTTTCTTACTAGTTTTGAATAAAAATTTGATGCTAATGAAAAAAAAAACATTGCTATATGATTGAGTGATTAGTGATGTGAAAAGCTTGAGTTTTATTGAACCCGTTTTGATCATCTATTTGTATACAAAAAAACATAAATTCCTCAAAAAAACACTAAAAAAAAAAATCAAAAACAAAAGAATCAGTACAAAAAGTTCATAATACATTTTACAGCATATATTACCCATTATTCTCTAGAGTTGGGCTCGGAGCGTCCTGTTTTTTTTCCCTTCTCCTCCTTTTGGAGCTAGGGTTTTGGAGGAGCCCCATCCGGGGAGGCCGGGAAATCGATGGTGTTGCTTTTGGGGGAAGGATCTGTCCCCTTTCATTCCCTTTGTGTAGATAGGGGCTCCTTTGGTAGCTAGTTTTTTGTTATTGTCAAGCCGGAGAGGCGCGGTGTTCGACGGCTCCCACGCAGCATCGGGGGCACGATTTCAAGCCGGAGGAAGTTGGAGGAACAAATCATGTTGGCGGCCGTGGTTTTCCAGATCGGCATCCAATGGCCAACGATGCGGGTCTCGGAGCTGCGAAGGCGACGTCGATCGAAGGCTCTAGGGTTTCGGAGGAGCCCCATCTGGGGTGGCCTGGAAATCAATGGTGTTGCTTTTGGGGGAAGGATCTTGCCCCTTTTATTCTCTTTGTGTAGATAGGGGCTCCTCTGGTAGCTAATTTTTTGTGATCGTCAAGCTGGAGACGCGCGGCGACCCTCAACCTTGTTCGACGGCTCCCACACAGCATCGGGGGCACGATTTCAAGCCGGAGGAAGTTGGAGGAACAAATCATGTTGGCGGCCGTGGTTTTCCAGATCGGCATCCAATGGCCAACGATGCGGGTCTCGAAGCTGCGAAGGCGACATCGATCGAAGGCTGGTGCTGTGGTGTACTCCTACAATTTGGTCGGGCTGCTGGAGCTAAAGGCTGTGATTTGCCTTATTTTGATCTTTTTTTGGAGTGCCGGTGGTGGTGTTGTCTCCGGCCGATGGGTGAGGTGGTGTTTGTTTCAACTTTTTTTTTAGGTTTCCGAATGCGTTCTTGTATCTTGTTGTACGCCGGTGTGACGTCTAGTTTGTGCACCAATTGGCGCTTCCTCTTTTACCGAAGTGGCGACTCTCTGCTGCTTGCACCAGGCTGTGGTGCCTCCTAAGATCTGTTGTGATCTCCCCTTCAAAGTACTACTGGTGGCTGAATTTCACTAGCGACATTTCAATCTTTAACACCACTAGTTGTATGCTGCGACGTCAATCATATTGAGCGTAATCGGAAAAACCTTCGGGTTGAATAGCATTTCTCATTTTATATAGGACGGCTTCCTTCTCTTTAGTTAGGGATGGCAACGGTGTGGTTTCGGGTAAAACCGAAACCGCACCGCAACACCGAACTGCCACACCGAAATCGCACTGCACCGCGACGGTGTCCGTTATGTAAAACCGAAACCGCACCATGCGGTGCGGCGCACCGCGGTTTATCACTGGAATGGCCTAAACGGTGTCGTTTTGGTCAAAACCAAGACCACACCGCTACACCGAAACCGAAAACCAAAACCATACCTCACTGCAACAGTTTTATATTTTGGCAAACCAAATACGGTGCATTTTTCCGTGGTTTTTGGTTTTAAACTGCACCGTTGCCATCCCTATCTTCGGTTAACGGTCCAGATGGATCATTGAGCATCAGGATCAACAATACTGTTGCACCCAACTCAACCCATGTATCCCACTCAACCCCAAATGGCATGTAAAAGAACGGCTATGACTTAGTTGTTACTTCAACCGGCCAGTACCGTCCGTTGCACCTAGACTGGCCAGTGAAACACAATCAGCCCAAAATGAAAGAACGGTTGTGATTTAGTTTTGATTTCAACCTATGGAAAAAGGGTATGGATGACATGCATGGGATGTGTGTGTGTAAGAGAGAGAGAGAGAGAGAGAGAGAGAGAGAGAGAGAGAGAGAGAGAGAGAGAGCAGACCTCTGAATAAGGTGGTAGCTTATCCCGTATCCTCTATATATATACTAGTAATATATTCCTGCATGAATGTAGCGGACATCGTTTCCATATGACTTGGAAGGAGCACGTCGTTTTGACTCTCTTTTGCCCTTGAACTCTTGGTGGTACCCCGCCTGCAAGAGGTCCTCCAAGTGGTACAACATGCGTCAACACTTCACTGTCGGGTGCTCGTGGCATTGGTGAAAGTCGCAGTATACTGACTTATCTACCATATACTTGGATTCAGGCGAGAGAGGGTTCGGTCGCTTCAAGTATTAATTCCTCGTGCTGAATTTACTCGAGTATCTGCTTGATCGGCAGGTTACACTCGGTGAACTTGGCTTTCTTCGACTTTGGGATCTGTGTTGTACCTCGTATGTCCTGAGCATGGATTTTTTGTACTAACATTAATAAAGATGACTTTAGTTATTGCTTTAATTAGAATACTGCTTTGGTATATGTTAATTCATATACAATAAGGACCCTAGGAAACATAGTAGGCCACTAAGGTGCATGGTGGGTCCATGCTTGGGAGACCCAGTGAAGCAGTCTTGTGTAGACCTAGACTGAGTTTACAGCTTTGGTGATGTTGGTCCCTTTATTGAGAATAAGCTATTGGCAGGTAGAGGAATGTGGTGAAATCTCCACCATGGGGACGTTGGATCTCCATTCACCTGACCAAGTACGATGATCTTGTTGAACAGGAACCAAGATGGTGCTCAAATTAGTATATCAAAGCCTGGTGCATAAGTCGTCTTACTACTATAGAAAATCTGTCCTCAACCCTGAGGAACCATACATACTGAGCCAACCGTCTGTGTGGTACTTTGATGTGCCAACATGTACGGCCCTTCCATAGTTCAATACCACAGTACATTGGGTTACTGACCGGCTGGTGCTAGAGTGGCATGCAACCCTTACAGGTTATTCAATATCCAGAGTTGGATGAGTGTGTTTTGATCAGTCAATCTATCCACACAATTAATCCAGTCCTGGTGGTTGTTAGTATGACTGACGATGTTCTGAATGTTAGGCATAGCACAAGAAGGTGTGTGGTGTTATAGATAACAAATAATCAAATCCTAATCAGATGATCGATCAGATTCTAACGGTGCTCCCCACCGCCCGAGTCGAATCATGGCACCAATAACAAGAGGGACTAAAAATTATCAGAATATTATAGAGAATAGGGTTATGAGAGAGTAACATAAGTTTAGGATTACTAGAGTTTAACTCATGTCGCATTCTGGGTGGCTACGCGGGTTAATCAGATTAGGACTGATTAACGGATCTTTCAGTGTGTCATTGAAACAGTTAATCAGGGATCTGGTTAGAGTTAGAAATCCTAAACCCTGAAGGTTCCATCATGTCATTGTGTATAGGAATTGTTCCCTGATCTGGTTGGATACGTTAGATACGAAGTAGCGCGATGGAGCGCAAGCCCGAAGCCTAAAAACCTAATTCACATGTATCAAGGGGCCATAAAGGTATTTTGGTAAATACTGAAATATAGCTCAAATATATTGAATATGGATCTTAAAATGAGCAGAGTAATTCCAGGAGCTCATAGGCGTTGACGGAACTTGATTCCGACTAGCGCACCTCTCGTTATGTCTTTATCAGTGGTTTCCCGATATAAGGGCGTTTTCGTCTATGGTGTCGGGAAGCCCTAACCCAGAGAAATCCAATCCCTGTCTCATCCCTATCTTTAGGGCCGACCCTAGCTTGCATAAGCGAGTAGGGGGTCAGCCCTATAAGAGAAAATAGGGAAGAAGGGGCTGGCCCTAGTTCCCTCCCTCTCTAGGAAATCCGACCCCCCTCCCTCTCCCTCTCCCTCTCCCTCTTTGTTGTTTCGGCCAAGGAAGAAAAAGGAAAACAAATGAAGGAGGAAGGAAAGGGATGGAAAAAGAGAGAAGAAACGAAGAGGAGGTCTTCGAGGCGCGCCATCGTCTTCGCTACGTGCATTCCTCCGTTAGTGCATCGTCCTTACACTTAGAGATAGGACGTTGTGGGTTCTTTTCTTCGCGAAGAATAAGGTACTATCCGACAGCTTCCCTCTCGGTTTACATGCGGATCGTCATTAATCATTGTTCCGCTCTCCTCGGATTAAAGGTCTTAAAGGTATAATGATTCTAAACATTTAACTAGATGCATGCATATAGATCCTTCATAGATCATAGTATGTCTCTAGGGTGTCCGCACATATGCCAGGTTCATAGATTTGCATGTAAATTATTTTATAGAATAATTGTGATAAAACATACACAACCCGATCTTCAGATCTATGCTTTGCTTTCCGCTGCGACTCTGGTATAAGAATTAAAATCCCACAATTTGTCCTTCCCTCGAATGTTCGCTTTGGTCGCTTTCCTTTGTGCGCGCGGAGTTTGCTCGTGTTGATCGCTTAGGGGCGCTTTTGTTGGCGGTTCATTTTTTGTCTCTCATCCTATGTATGCTATATGGTTGTCCTCTACTTCGATCTTCCTTTGTATTCTCTCAAACATCACCCCTAGAGTAGATGGAGGGTTTTGGTTGAAATTGTTGTAGATATAGAAGTCGTAGCGGAGTGCATTCTTGAAGGCGAGCATGATTGTCTTGTCGTTCAGGTGCCATTCGGGGAGCACCGCATGCCTATTCTGGAATGTTCGGGTGAAACTTCATAGGGTCTCATCCAAGCCCATGCGGAGGCGTTAGAGGGTGCTGTGCTTCTTATCTGGCTTTAGATTCTGTTGGTAGTGATGGACAAAGAGGTCAGTCAGTGCCTCGAATCAAGTGATGGTGCCAGATGGGAGGTTGTGGTACCAATGCAAGGATAGCACATTGAGGCTCCCCATGAAGGTGTGGCACAAGATGTGGTTGTCAAACTCATGGGGTGTTAAGGTTTGTTTGTAAGCCAGGATGTGTATGGCGAAATCTCGCTTCATGCAATTGAATTTAGGTAGAATGGAGGCTCGCTAGCCTTGGGGGAACGGAGCTCCAAGGATGCTTTTGTGGAGTGGCCCCACTGCAGAGACCACCTCCCTCTAGTCGGTTTGTTTGTTCTTCTGGAAGAGGTGTGACGGACACGTCAAAGACGAGGCCCACTCTATTTTAAGTTGGATGGAGTCTTCCTAAGCCCGATTCCTTTCGTCAGGGTTAGTGTCTTGAGAGAAGCTCCCCACACTCCTTGTGCGCCGTGGTGTGTAACACTCCGATGAGGCTTCGGATTCGGCGGGCCCACCTCCCTGTCACTGCATCTCGATACGATCCCAGACGGTTTATCTAGGCGGAGCGGTTGAGAGTCTTTGATGCATGGGTCAATCGCCTGACGTTTAGGCGAATCGGCTTCTGAACTCGGTAGGAGGCTGGCCACTAGAGTCTTTGGCAGTGGAATTACTATTTTGACATCGTTGTTGGCTTCACCAGCGAGAGACGGTAAGGCGAGTCCTACCTCAACCATGGCATTCTTGATAGCATTTTGCTCGATCATCAAGACGGTGTTCTACTTCATGAGGGTTAAGAGCTGGTTGTCTTCTGCTAAGATTTGATTGGTTCCCGGCTGCTCTGCCATTGGAACGACATCGTGGGCCTTGTTGGAGCACTGTGGAGCTGTGCCGGAGTGATGCGAACAAATCCCCTGTGGGTGGATCTCTGGCTGACGTTGGTCCACCATTATAGCTATGGATCTACGACTCACTGAATGGGCCGCAATTGGCCCTGGTCATCCTCCTATTGGTTCACTTTTTGTGAAGGGGTTGGTTTGAAACTTGATTCTGATGCTTCCAGGGCTTCGCCATTGTTGATGTAGCCTTGCTTCCAGATAATGAAGGGAGGGAGATTGATTGCTTTCGCTCGGTCGATCAACCTTTGGATACTACGCTGCTGATTAATTGCTTTTACTCAATCGACTAGCCTTTGGAGAAGAGTGGACGAGCTTTCTGCTCGGTTCCCATAGACGATGTCCAACTATGGGCGGGGGGGGGGGGGGGGATATTTTGCCATTGGAAGATCTCCTCCCACGGTCAATTGATGTCGAGTTGAGTAAATTGTAGGTTTGTAGCTTGAGATGAGATAGAGGGAAGTAGAGCTAGCTAATAAGGAGAGTAGACACATGATTTATTGTCGAAGTTCGACCGTAGCCTACGTCTTCCTGCGGTAAGTCGTAACCTCAATCCACTAAATCTAAAGGAATAGGGATGCCCCTCAACAAGACAAGGGGGGATTGTACAAATGGATTGACTAGAGCTAGAGGGTTGTAGAACTAGAAGGTGGAGGGAGAGGCATGGCCTTTCTCGGATCAGCTTGGGTGCGGAGCATTACTACTCTCGCCCAAGACCTAATCTTCCCAAAATAGTAAGGAATCCCGAAGAAGGTCCAAAAGCCCCTTCCTCAGTTTGCCTATGCTATATTTATAGGTGCCGCTCCTCGTAGATGTGTCAGACTATGATTGCTCCATGTGGCACCCCACGGTTGGTCCACGTGTTATCCTCCATCGGCTGCTCTCTACTGGAAGGTGTCGGACTATGACTGCTCCATGTGGTGCCTGTGGGTGCAAAAATTGTACCGGACCAGATCAGAGCAGTATGGGCCCGCGCAACGGCCCAAATGGGTAAGCCCGCCTGGGCTCACATGGGCCCACTCTACGAGGCTCGCAGATCAAGCCCTACCCCTTATTGGGCCCGAACAACGGCCCAATAAGGGCCCAGCAAGGAGGCCCAGAACCAGTGCCACGTCATCAGTGCCACGTCATCACTGCCATATAGGGCACTTGCCTACGCTATAAAAGGACCCCCAAGGCATCCAGGAAGGAGGTTGGTCATTCGATCAGAGGAGGAGAGGATCCAGAGCCAGAGCCAGAGCCCTCTATTCTCCCCACCTTGTTCTCTTCTAGTTGCTCCGTGCAACCCCACTGTACGAAGCTTCTCTCGGCCTGTCGAGAGAACACTCACCCTTTGTATTCAAATTATAGTGAAGATCAGGTGGCATCTCTCGCCCGGAGACGTAGGTCGTAAGGCCGAACTCCGTCACCAATCCTTGTGTCATCGCTCTTTATTCTCTCTATCTATTCTCCCATCTCTCTAACTCTACAAACAATCCAATTCAATCAAGGCTGTGGGGTGGGGTTCCCGATCAAGGCGGCTCGGAAATTTCCCCCCACAATCTTTGGCGCCGTCTGTGGGATATCGATAGAGGTCTTACCCACACCTCTACCGACTCCTATTCAGCTTGTGGTGACGAGCCACAAGTCCTCCTCCAAATCAACCTCAAAGCCTTCATCACGCCGACATCAACACGCTCGATGGTGAAGGCCAGCACCAACCCACCAAAGGCGGGTGCTGAACGAACGAGCGATATGCTGATCGAAGAAGAACAAGAAGTCTCGGTTGCGACCAACCGAAGAAATGTTCGGGAACGACTGGGGCCGCAAGGCAGCCTACCAGAAGGGCACAGCGATCGGCGAGACTCATCATCCCCGAGGCGTCGGTCCGGCAAAGAACCTGCTATTCAAGGGAACGAGCCTCAGGCTACATACGAGATCTCGGCTGCTGACTTCCAGCTGCTAAATCTCATCAAGAAGAATGCGGCCCTCGAACAAGAGAGAGACTCCTTGAAGAAAGCAGCCGAGAGGGCGGGGGTTATGATCCTCAACTCTCCCGCTGCGACTGAAGGCCCACTGAAGACTCACCCAGCTGCGAGTCATCACCTCAAAGAACCAAGGAGGGCTCATGACGAAAAGCGTCAGGCATCCACGCAAGCACCTAAACAAACGGTATGGGATCGTCTCAACATCGATGGCGCTCCAAGCCACCGTCGAGAGAAGTCGCCTGAATCAACGGGGTCCACTGGACGCCCCGTTCACTCGCATGCAAGAATGTCAGATGCACGTGAGCTACTCAACCGACGAAGGCAAACGACCGATGTGGGACGACGCCATCAAGATCGCAGGCTACTAATCGCCTCAGCGGGGCCTCTTCATCCCGAGGTGCTCGCAACCCCTTTCCCTGTGGGTTGGCGAACACCAAGTCTGCCCAAGTTCGACTGCGTCAAGGGAGACCCAGCCCTCCACATCCTAGCCTATAAGCAGGCCCTGACGCCATACGAGTATGAGAACCATGTTCTTTGCCGTATGTTTGCGGGAAGCCTCGAAGGGCCTTCCCTCGATTGGTACCACACATTGCCCACTGGAGCGGTGGCTACTTTCGAAGAACTGGCGGAACTCTTCATGGATCACTATCGTCTTAACCTGAAACCAGAAAAGAAGCTGGATACTCTTTACCGGCTAAAGATAGGATCCGATGAATCCTTGAGGAGCTTCACAACCAGGTTTCGCAATGAGCATTCTGAGCTCACTGGCCGTTACCAAAATGAGGAGGCCATTATGTTGGCATTCCAGAATGCCATCCGACCGGAACGCCACGTCTACACTGATTTTATCCGACATCCTCCGAGCTCCTTGGAGGTGATGTTCAAACGCGTGCAGCGGGAGATAGATGTGGAGGACAACCAGCGAGCCAGAAAGTTGCACGAGCCACGCGAACCTCGCGACTCGCGACACAGGAAGGCTGACGAAGCCCCGAGGGATGCACGCTACAAGAAGCATGCCAATGCGGCATCCGAAGAGAAGAAACCAGCCAAGAGGCAAAATGAGGAACCAAAAGTCCCTCCAGCAGGGAAGAAGAGAGCTACAAGGGAGCAGAGGGTGTTCACCGAGTTGAACACCTCCATCGAAGATATATTCGCCTACCTTCAGAACGAGCCATTCTGCAAGTGGCCGCAACCCCTTCCTCCAAATTCGGAGCAGACCAAGGATACGACCGTCTACTGCGAATTCCATCGCAGCCACGGGCACCTGACTTCAACCTGCTGGCGACTGAAGCACCACATCGAAGACTTGGTCCAGGAGGGGCGACTTGATGGCTACATCGCCAATAAGGAACCAAGGCAAGAGAAAGAAAGGCAGCAGCAGAAGCGGAAGGGAGTCAACATGATCCATGGATGTAGAAGCCATCGAGCGAATGTGGTACACGGATACTTACATCGACGAGCACCTTCTGGCAAAGAAGTGGAACGCCTCGAAAGGCGAATTCACAACGTCCGCCAGGCAGCCAACGTGCAAGAAACTTGGGTCGAGCAGCCTTGGCCCGGGCTGCCCTGGCCGGCAATTATCTTCACGCCTCGCGATCTAGAAGGAGTACTTCTACCACACCAGGACCCGCTCGTCCTGCAGCTCAAAGTCGACGGAGTACCGGTCAGTCGGATTCTGATCGACACCGGCTGCTCCGTGGATATCATGTTCAGCAACTGTTTCTCAAGCCTTGGCCACGGAGCTGAGAGCCTCGAGCATCTGCCTCTGATCATCACTGGCTTCGATGGGGGTGAAGGCAAAGTTGTAACATCCGCCCCAAACACACAAGATTTTGTCCGCTTTGCCCGTGCCCGCACGAGAACTTCCCAGGGGGTCACCCATCCTGGTACTACTCTCGCCCGAGCACGCTTAACTACGGAGTTCTTACGAAATCCGTAGCGGCGCACGGTTTTAAAACGCGTCTTCTATGTTTGGGAGGGGAAATTATATAAGTAGCTCAGGATCTCCTTCTCTCCAGGCGATGTGGGGCTAACTCATGGCCTTGTACACCTCACCTCACCTCACCTCACCTCATCCATCTTGGCATTCCCGCCTCAGGAGTCTTGGCTCTTGGCTATTGGCCTATTGGATCTTGGTCGTCACAATCCACCCCCCTTAGGGCTACACGTCCTCGTGTAGGGTTAGACCCCTCCCATCCCGAGGAGAACCGGCTCTGATACCATTTTGTAACATCCGCCCCAAACACACATGATTTTGTCCGCTTTGCCCGTGCCCCCACGAGAACTTCCCAGGGGGTCACCCATCCTGGTACTACTCTCGCCCGAGCAAGCTGTCACGCCCCAGAAATCTGAAGACCGATCCCTGGGGTGTGAGGTGAGAAAAGAATGGGGTTTTGGGTCAGGTCAATTGATTACACCAATTTGGGTTCTCACAGGACTTCTTCTACGCTCTCTAATATGAAAAACAAGAAGGAGGGAGAAACAAGAAGGGAATCTTTTAAATTTGATTTTTCGAAAAACATTTTTATTAAAAAGCAAAGAAAGAGAATTATCAATAGAGAGAAGACATTATCTAATCCGGCTCGACCTTCAAAAGTCATATCCTCTCAGTATGTGTGACCTGTCGGTGCCACTATATACTGACAGGAGTCTATCCGAGGGAGCACGAGGCTCAAGCCTCCTACGGCTAGCCAAGTGGTTTCACCCACTACCTAACACTCAGGTGCACCAATCTAGGGTTCCTATCTACAAGGTTAATCAGTTTAGTCATTTATATGCATTTATATTTTCATCATGATCTATCCTAGGCTTGGGGCCTTGAGGAGAGGCCTACCCAAAAGAATTCAGCTGGAACCATTGCAACTACGACCATAGAATACTAACTAACTAATGAAAACTCTTATTCCAATAAAATTACAATGTCTGAAGAGAAAAGACTACAAGATTGACGTACTAAGCAGAAAGGTAACACTGCAACTCTAACTCCACCTCTGGGCTCCTACTGCTACTCCTGAGCCTCCGGACCTGCAACTGAGCCTACTCGTGGGAAAGAGTAGCCCCCAATAGGAAATTAGGAGATTAGCCAAATTAATGGCTAGTGACATCCTAATAGTCTTTAATAATATGAGACAACTAATCTTAATAAATTAAGATAAGATCTATCAATTCTAGTATGATCAATATTTGCAGAATGATACCTAAACCTCTATCAGTAGTCTACGTTCACATGCAATTTCTACTGTCACTAGGTTATCTAACATGAAGTCCATTCAATGTCCTACAGCATTAAAGAACAAATTAAATACGACGTTCATATAAAGTCACAAGATCATCATGTGAACAGTCATATAATTCTAAATTCATAATCAGACAATTACACACTCATACATGAACCCCGGATATTTTGTTCAACCTGCCCTCGGCCGGGCATTACTATCGGGCCTTTTATTTCGATGTAGAGGGCCAACTCTCTCGCCGTGCATCCACCAACTCCATGCACAATTCACCCAGATGATCATAAGGGGTTTCCCGTCTTTCACGGTGGAGCTCTACCGCCCAACTTGCTTTACTATGGGGACTTCAACTCCCCGGGACGGGGTTGCTAGGCCAATCCCTACTCGAGGGCACCTCCTATTGGCTTTACCACAACCCTTGCCCGTGACCCCTAACCTACTTAACTTCGGCTGTACGCGCAGGGTGGTTCACGGCCCTTACGCGCACGGGGTCCCTACCCTTTAACCAGGTAGATTCACATATAACATCTTTCAACATATACAATGAAGCTACAAAAAGTCTATTTATTGTTTATCAATTTCCAACAATTTACCCCTGGTCCCGTACTGCTCTCGCAACCCATGCAACATAATAAATCAATAAAGTAAAACACTCATCCCAGTGACCCGTGTGCTAGGGTTGCCATACTCCTCTCAGGAGGGTGGGTCCCGATAGTTATTAGTTATTCAATTTAATGATTTAATTTAAGGGAATCCTAATTACAGTGTCCATACAATCAAAAGCAATCATTATTGTTATTATTATTAATATTTTAAGCATGCGTCGCCGGACTCGCGACTCCGCATGCAAGGCGGGGTCCACTTGACCACGTGCAACGATGCCCGGCGGGGCCCGCATGCAGTGTCATGGGCACCTACCCTTAGTCATTCTCATTTTCCACTATTAAAGACCACGCAAGGGTAGTAGATGTCACCTGGTTGTCGATCGCACACGACTCCGGCTTGATATTTGCCTCTGATCCGCCTCCGTTGGATCACCACAATCACAGTCTGATAACATGCACAGCTCTATATCACAATGCTATCGATTAAAACAGAAGAATCAACGACGAGGGTTCTATGCCAAGGATAGTCGGGCACCCTCGATAAGGGACCAATTTTGAGTCGACAGTACGCAAATCCGTGCGACTGAAGAACTCGAACCTAAACAATACTAGGTCAAACAAGTAAATAGAAGCTAAACCTACTCATCGAATCGGGCTCGAAGAACCCTTTCCGATGGTTCCAGTTTCGCTGGAATCCGACTTCGGTCGAATGGTTTCGGGTCAAACCATGTAGAACCGGTAAACCGATCGCATGGTTGGTTCACTAGGGTAGAAGAGGTTCTAGGGTTGTATTCTAGGTTTAAAAGGTAGGGCTCAATGTTCTGAGCACAATATCGCTAGTTTCGTCCGAATCCGAGTTCGGACGATGAAACGGCGGTCAAACCACGGTACCGCAATAAGATTCGGTCCAAGGATAAAACAGGGTATTAAACAGTACAATTACTATGCTAAACTATGACCAACAGGTAGTATTTTCCGAGCCGGTCGAAATAGCGCTGGTTTCGTCTAATTCCGAGTTCGGACGGAGAAATGGCAATCGAACCAAATTTGACTGGTTCACGGGTCTGGTTCGGGTGAACCAGACCGGTTCAGTAAGTGGCTCGGGTCAAGTCTGCTGGTCGGGTCGGGTTGTAGTGCAGTCGGGTCGGGTCTGCAGTAGTTAGGTCGGGTCGGGTTCGGGGTTTAATTACAACCTGGAAATTACTGCTTTGCCCCCCCCTCAACTTCTTCTTCTCTACGAGACCGAACCAGCGGGGGGGGGGGGGGGGGGGTTTCCTGCGCGTCGGCGGCCGGCGGGAGGGGCGGCCTGGAGCGCCGGCGAGCGCTCGGTCGGCCTCTCCCGCACCACCCCCACGGAGGAGGCGCGGTGGGAGGCGGCCGGAGCGGCCGTCGGACTCCAAACGGCTCGGACGGAGGGGGGCTCGCGTGGGGTCGATCTACGGCCTGTGGGTGGTGCGCCGGGGAGGGGCTCGGTGCGGCGGCGGTGTCCGCCCGTGCGGGCCGCGGCAAGGGAGAAGGAAGGGGGTCGCGGAGGAGGATGGGAAGAGGGTGGGGTGGCTGACCTGCGGGGTGACGGCGTGCTCGCCGGGGCTCCGGCGAGGGGCGGGTCGGTGCTCCATCTCCCTCGATCTCTCCTCCTTCTCCATCTTCGTCTCGCTCTATCTCTCTCTGCATCCTGCTCTCTCTCTCTCTATTACGTTCTCTCTCTCTCTCCCGTTCTCTCTCTCTATTTTTGCTCTCTCACGTTCTCTCTCTATTTCTCTCCCTCTCTCTCGGTTCATATATATAAGGGGGGGGGGGGGCTGTTGTGGATATGGGTTGGGGATAAGGATTGAAAGATTGGGATAAGGACTAAAAGATATGGATTTGTCATCCCGAAATCTTACCCGATAATTACCATCCGAATTTTGGATTTAAATAAACTGGGGAGGGAGGTCAAGAGATCCTAAATTATGCTAGGAGACCGGGAGGTAGGCTCTAGGGCTGGTCGGGCTCGGTCCCGAGCCCTGAACCGGGCTCGGTTGGAATCCGGGTGCGATTCGTCCATCAACCGGGCTGAAAAGAATAATAAGTCGTAACTATCAAACCGGAAGTCGGAATAGGGCCCGAGAGGATTCGTTGGAAAGGTCTCGTCAACGCGAACGCGTTAGCGCTTGGTACATAATTTTCTGACTTCTAGATCTCCCAAAAATAAGGAAAGACTCCAAAACTTAAAATAGCAATAACTATTCACCCGGGTGTCGGATCGACCCTAACTCAGGCTCATTGGAAGGCTCTCTCAGAGACTTATCTAACGTATCTTGTTTCGTTACGATCCGATCATCCGATCTTTTGCAAGAAACAAAACAGCTACAACTATCGATAAATTATCGTTTTTCTAGGGTTTACCTGTCGGGCTGCCGAAACTGGCTGCGCATACACATGATCGTTGCACGGAACGCACCATCGTGACATGCTCGAAGTTACGAAGAATGTGAACGTAAAACATCTCATAGGTTTACGATCTATTTATTGGGAAAAAGCCCAAAGAAAAAGTCTGGCTGTAAAAAGACGAAACTAGCCATGGAGGATTTCTATTATTCTCAAATCTAACACCACAGGTGTTACAAAAGTCCTTGGCGAGGCCAAACTTACTGTTGAATTGACAGAGAAGACCCGAGTCTCCACTCGGTTTGCCGTATGTGACGGCACATCGAGCTACAACATCATCCTGGGAAGGCCCTTCCTGAATCGTCTTGGTGGAGTATCCTCTTCCTACCACCAGCTCCTCAAGTTTCCCACCAATGAAGGCATTAGGTGCATCAGAGGGAATCAGGCGGCCAGCAAGTCCTGCGAAGCTGTCGCCGCCAAACAAAAAGCATGATCCATCCTCCCATCCAAGAGGTCGGCCAACGAGGCCGGCACCTCGAAGCAATAGCAATTACCGAAAGACCCAACTCTTCCAGTTCCACCGCTGGGAGAGTGGGATGGCTCACCCTCGATCGAGCCCATCGTCAAGGTGGAGATCGGGGAAGGTGGGCAGCTGCGCGAAACATACATCGGGGCTGACTTGTCCAAGGAAGAGGCGAAGCAAATGACAACCTTTCTCCAAGCCAACATTGACATATTTGCTTGGAGCTTTGAAGATATGCCGGGCATCGACCCCGAGGTCGCTTGCCACCGGCTAAATGTCAAAGACGGAGCCGTTGCCATCCAACAAAAGCCAAGAACCATGAGGCCGGAACGAGCTGCTGCAGTCCGGGAAGAAGTGGCCAAGCTCCTCCAGGCCAACTTCATTCGAGAAGTCAAGTACCCGACTTGGATCTCCAATGTCGTTGCGGTACCAAAGAAGAATGGGAAGATCAGGGTCTGCATTGACTTCACTAATCTCAATAAGGCCTGCCCGAAAGATCCCTTCCCGTTACCACGGATCGATCGACTTATCGATTCTACAGCAGGGCATGAGCTACTGTCCTTTGTAGATGGATACTCCGGATACAATCAGATTCCACTACACAAGGACGACCAGGAGAAAACATGCTTCGTGACGGATCGTGAGCTCTATTGCTACAATGTGATGCCTTTCGGCCTCAAGAATGCTGGCTCAACATATCAACGACTCGTCACAAAGATGTTCGAGAAGCAAATTGGCCGGAACATGGAAGTCTACATAGACGACCTGCTCACCAAAAGCCGAAGAAGAGAAGATCACCTCAAGGATCTGGAGGAAACATTCAACATCCTACGGTACTATCGGATGAAGCTCAACCCAGCAAAGTGCGCCTTCGGTGTGAAATCCGGAAAGTTCCTCGGATTCCTCATCACGCAAAGAGGGATCGAGGCCAATCCGGACCAGATTAGAGCCATCCAGGAGATGCCGTCGCCATCAAATGAACAGGAGGTCAGACGACTTACCGGTCGTCTAGCAGCGCTGAATCGCTTCATATCCAAGCACTCTGACAGATGCAAGCCTTTCTTCGAGAGACTTCGGAAGGGCAGTAACTCTAAATGGGATAGCTCCTGCGAAGAAGCCTTCCAAAACATCAAGGCTTACCTTGTCCAGCCGCCGGTACTGGTAGCTCCCATGCTAGGGGAACCCCTATGGGTCTACTTATCGGTCTCTGAGCAAGCCACCGGTGCGGTGCTTGTAAGCCGAAGAGACGGGCTCGAGCGCCCAATCTACTACACTAGCCATGCTCTGCTTCCAGCAGAGACAAGATACTCAAGGGTCGAGAAGGTAGTTTTAGCTCTGCTCATGGCAACGCGAAGACTAAGGCCGTACTTTGTCGCTCATCAAGTCACAGTCACCACAGAACATCCCCTCAAGGACATCCTCGATCGGTCCGATCGCGCCGGGAGGATGGCCAAGTGGGTAACAGAAATGAGCTCATTGGGAGTGCTCTTCGAGCCAAGAGTCTCGATCAAGGGGCAGGCGCTAGCAGACTTCCTCACCGACTTCCCAGTTGAGGACCCAGTCGGCTTACGTCAAGATCCTGACCTCGAATTGGATGATAACGGGAAAGGCGAACCCGCAGAGCTTCACGCGCTTCCTAGCCACCCATTGGCCGGCTGGAACCTTTACACCGATGGGGCCTCAAGCTCAGCAGGCTGTGGAATCGGAATATTACTCATCTCCCCAGACCTGCACAAGATTCAGAGATCCATCATGCTCGGTTTCGCAGCCACAAATAATGAGGCCGAGTATGAAGCAATCCTTGCCGGTATGGAGATAGCCTTGAGCTTATCAATCAAGCAGATAACCATTCATAGCGACTCTCAGCTCATCGTCAGGCAAATCGAGGGGCAGTATGAAGCCAAAGACAGCAGGATGCAGCAGTACTTGACCATGGCGCGGAAGCTATCTGAATGCTTCCAGGAGGTCGAATTCAAGGAGATCCCTCGATCCGACAATCGAATCGCTGATGCTCTCGCAAATGCAGCTTCAGTTCTTGGGGATGAACAAGAGGTCAGAGAAATCAAGATTGATTTCCAAAGATATCCAAGGGTGAACCTTCATCATCAGACCGGCCTGATTGCTGACATAACGATTGAAGCACCCACGGGATGGTTGGTACCTATAATCGGCTATCTTCAGCAAAAGGTCCTACCTGAGGACCCCGTTCAAGCAAAGAAACTTCTGAGGAAAATTCATCGCTTTCATCTCGACGGAGAAGACCTCTATTGGCAGTCACATGGAGGTATGTACCTTCGGTGCCTATCCAAGGAACAGTCACAGAGGATCCTTACAGAGATACATTCAGGGGCATGCGGCAACCACGCCGGCGGTAGATCGCTAGAAGGCAAAGTCAAGCTGCAAGGATACTACTGGCCGACCATGGTCAAAGATGCTCGAGAATTCGTTAAAAGATGCGAGCAGTGTCAGCGGCATGCAAAGCAGATTCACGTCCCTGCAGGAGACCTAAACCCCCTAACGAGCCCGTGGCCTTTTCATCAATGGGGGTTAGATTTCCTGGGGCCTTTTCCGCCGTCACCAACCCAGAAAAAGTATCTCCTCGTTGCAACAGACTACTTCACCAAGTGGATCGAAGCAGTGCCGTTAGCAAGGATCACCGATGTCGAAGTCATCAAGTTTGTCAGAGGCAATATCTTTTCAAGGTTCGGGTCCCCTAAGGTATTAATAGCTGATAGTGGAGCCCAGTTTGATTCTGACAACTTCCGAGAATTCTGCCAAGGTTACGGGATCAAACTATTCTATTCGACGCCTAGATACCCACAGTGCAACGGGCAAGCCGAGGCATCAAACAAGGCAATCATGGATACTCTGAAGAAGAAGTTGGGACCTCGAAAAGGCTTATGGGAGAAAATACTTCCAGAAGTATTATGGGCATATCGTACTACCCCGCGGCGATCGACCGGATTCTCCCCATTCCACCTCACGTATGGCTCCGAAGCTGTCCTACCTACTGAGGCGCTCCACTCCACGGTCAGGACTAAGGCTGTGGAGTCTGGAATGAACGATGAGCTCAGAATCAATGACCTGGACTTCGCGGAGGAACTGAGGGACTCAGTGGCTGCTCACGTCACCGACTACCGGCAGAAGATCAAGAGGGCGTACGATAGAAGAGTCAAGAAAAGAGAGTTCAGTGTGGGAGACATGGTACTCAGAGCCGTTTTCCCAAACACGAAGGAAGTTGCTAGTGGCAAGTTCACTCCGTCTTGGGAGGGGCCATACGTCATAGAGTCCAGAGGCAGTAAAGGCTCATACAGGCTGATCGATCAGGACGGAAGGCGACTACCCCGAGCTTGGAATGTAACCCACTTGAAAGTCTTCTACCCTTGACCAAACTCTGAAATTTGTAACCGCGAATTTGGTTTATCAATAAAATATCTATTTTTATCGAAGTTCAAGTCCATTGAAATTTTATTCAGCCTGTGTGAAGTACCAAAAGGCTCCTGGCAACCCAGGTCATATTAAACCTTCGATTCCGCCAGTTCAAGTCGGAAGCTCGAAGCAAAATCGGATGCGCCCTTTCAAGGCTAAATCCCGACCAAAAGGCTCCTGGCAACCCAGGTCATATTAAGCCTTCGATTCCGCCAGTTCAAGTCGGAAGCTCGAAGCAAGATCGGATGTGCCCTTTCAAGGCTAAATCCCGATAAAAAGGCTCCTGGCAACCCAGGTCATATTAAGCCTTCGATTCCGTCTGTTCAAGTCGGAAGCTCGAAGCAAAATCGGATATGCCCTTTCAAGGCAAAATTCTGATAAAAAGGCTCCTGGCAACCCAGGTCAACCCAAATACTTCGATTCCACCAGTTCAAGTCGGAAGCTCGAAGTATATTCGACTACGCCACTTCAAGGCTAAAGTCAAATAAGAATAACTCCTGGCAACCCAGGTCAACCCAAAAAAAAAAAAAAAAAATTTCGATTCCGCTTAGTCAAGTTGGAAACTCAAAGCAACTCAGAGTTGTCACCCTCAAATACAAAAATATGAACCATCGAATTGTCAAGTTGGAGTGCTCTTACACAAACAAAGCTAAAAACTCAAATGTAAAGAGTGCAATTTATTAAGCAAGGCACGCAACTACATCAAGATGAACGACGACAAACGAAAAAGAAGAGGAGTACAAGTCAAGGAAACAAGGCTCAAGAAGGCCGCGTGGCAGCAGGCGGAGCCAGAGTACGTGTGGACTTGATGGCTTTGAGGGTGTCTAAAGACTCAAGCCATCCGGTGTAGTACTCTCCGCAGTCTTTCTCAAGCTCTGCAACACGCTTGCGAAGGCCGGCGACCTCCTGCTCCCGCGCGACGGCAGATGACTGACTACTCGCCACCAGCTCCTCAATCCGTTTTTGAAGCTCGGTCTCCCGCCCATGCAGACTAGCAACCTCTGCTTCCCTTGCTTCAAGCTGAATGGCACGAGTCATATCTTTCTCCTCAAGCTCGGTGACTCGGGTCCTCAAGCCAGTCACCGACTCCTCCAACTGTTCATGCAGGGCAATCTGAGATTGCAGAGTGGCAATGATGGCCGCTTGATCCTCAAGCTTCTTCGCGTCAAGGGCTTTGTCCTTCTCAAAGCCTTCAGCTCGAGTACGCCACATCACTGCTGCACGTTCATCCTTCTTGGACCCGGTGGAGAGCTTCTTCACCGTCTTCTCAGCAGACTCAGCACGCTCCAGAGCTACCTTAAGATCCTCCTCAAGGCTCTTGACTTTTCTATAGAGGCCTCTGCGCCCACTACGGATCCCGATATCTAGAAGGGTCGACATCTGGCTCCAAGGATCAATAAATTAGTATAGTATATCAAGTAAAAAGGAAAGGAGGAAAGAACCATGAGAGGGCTCACCGCATCCTCAATACCATCCACAACTTTTGGGTGACAGGCCTGGGGCAGCCCCAGATGTCTTCTGTAAAAAGTGGTAAGCTCTGAGGGTGAAACTGGAGGACGGGCCAACGTATTCGGTGCAGGCCTTGACGCCACAGCTTTTCCCTTTACTCTCCGAGGCACTGAATCAGGCTTCACCTCCCTAACTCGCGCACAACCCCTCGAGGCGGAAGGTCCACCAACGATGCCGTCAACCATGGCCTCATCCGGCTGAGCCACTGGGGCGTCCGGAATCAGGGTAGCAACCTCCTGCACTTGAGTGTCCCCAGCAGACACTGCGGACAAAGCAACAAAGTCAGACCGAAAAGCACAGGCTAATAACGAAGGTGGAAGAAGGCAGAAGAAGGATACCGTCAAGGGCAATCGGACAAGAAACACCAGCACCCTCGACCGCAGGGAGTCCGGAAGCTACCGCTTCAGTCAGGCGAATCCCTTCCTCCGGAGCATTGAGCTCAGCCATCATCGCCCTCATCTGATCAGGGCGGAGAACCATCTTCGGCGATGATCCTGGTCCCATGGGATTCCGCGCTGGAAGAATCGGAGAACCATGTTCTGGAGAAACACAAACCTCAGCCCGAGGACATTCGCTCTCCTTTGCCTTCCCAACCTTAAACCGGTGTATCAGACGCCCAGGCTTGTAACTCAAAGTGGCAGGTCGGCAGTCGATAGCCACATCCTCAAGTTCCTTCTCGATCCTGCGAGATCGAGGGTCGCGAGAAGGAGAAACTGTAGCAGGAGAACCAGCGTAAGGACGCGGGGATCCGGCGCATCCCTCGTCTTCACTGTCACCAGAAGCCATGAGAGAAGACTCGCTCGCGTCGTCTTCTTCGCCAGCATTGAGGGCGTCATCGCCGCCCTCCTTCAAAGCAGCACCTGGGAGAACCAAGTCATGCCCAACCGCAGCGGCACACAGTTTCAAACTTTTCCCTAGAAGACACGTGCTCGAAGGCCGTCGAGACATAACAATCCTCTCTTGGGCCTTCTTGGGCCTCAGAATCTTCCTTTTCTCCTTTCCGCAGGAGGCCACAAGTTCGGCGGGAACAATCTCTCGAGTCACCCGAGCAGGCTCAATCATCGCCTCTATCAGCTGGGCTCGGCTCGGCTCATCAGAACCTCGAGGAAACTCTTCCTCGTAATCAGACACCACCACCACATTCTCCGGCGCCCTAGAAAGCGCGTAATCTGGCAAACCGAGGCATTTAAGCCGCGCGGGGGAATAAGTAAAATCCTTCCACATGCTGGTCCCAAAGGTCAGCTTCTTAAAGAGCTTGTCCAACTTCTTACATCGCGCCTGAGGCCACGCCCTCTTACCGCTCCCCGAATACCGGCCAACTGCATAGCTAATCACTTTAAATGGCAATTCGGGCACGCGAACAACGGAGCACCACGCGCCAGTCACGGATAAGGGATAGAGACGATAGAACCTGTCGGATGAACTCGGATATTTTATCGGGGGCTGATGTGACTCCGGCATAAGAGTAAAAAGTAGCTTCGACCCAGACACTTTCTGCCATCGATAATGGTGAAAGAAATACCCGAGCTCGACGCGGGGAATTTCACCGTCAGGGATCTCAGAGTAGCAAGCAGCAAGTTCCTCACGATGATCCGATTCGATTCGACAAAAAGCGTAGATCACCCTCCAAGCGTTGCCGCTAACTTGCCCTGGACAAAGATCAGAGATGGACAGTAGCCTGGCAGCAAAAGGAGGCAGAGGCAAGCGTAACCCGCTGTTCATCTGACCCATAGTCACAAGGGTCCCCAAGACCTTCTCCATGCTAGCCTCCTCGAGGAAAACTGCATCCCGGCGAGCCCCGAAGGCGGCATAAGCTCTCTCAATGGATGGCCTGTCATCATTGTCCCGAAACTCGGCCATCAGTTCACCCCAGGATGTTCGCCTCTTCTCCACGCTAGTGCAATCTACGGAGGGTTCATCATGTTCTTCGTCCACAAAGGGCCTTAATGGCCCTAACTCGCCGTCAGAACCACTGTCCGAATCCTCGACAGGTGGCCGAGGAGGAGCGCAAACAACCTCCTTCGTTCCTCGATGGCGTTTTCCCAACACAGCGGGACACATGACAGATGTGATCATTTTGAAAAGAACAGCCTGCAATGGAGACACAAACGACAAGGTAAGAGCAGGGCGGGTGAAAAATCAACCGAAATGCGAGATAAAAGGACACTTCCTTGATCCTGGCCAAATCAACACCCTTACACGACCGCAGTACCTGGCGAACACAGTAACCAGGTGCGGTAGTACATTGGGTGAAGACTGGCTAGCCATCATGCGGCATTGTCCTAGATTATTTCTAAGAAGCCCCTCGAATATATGAACGGATGAGTTATCGCGTGCCGAGACATCCTCAAGACGAGCGACGGACAGTCGGCCAATGCGCTCTTTAGAGTCATCAGTTTATGAAGGTGACTATCAAAAAAAAAGTTACTCGTCAAAGTGTATGATGCTTCACGTCCATTTTGATCGATTTTTCGACGCTGACGCAACGACACCTTATACGCATTGATCCGACTTGTGTATGAAAAGTTATGGCTATCAGAAGTTTTTAAGGTATTTTTCTTCAAAGACAGACATCGGAAAAGTTGTACATCAAGGTGAACCATATTTCACGACTACCTGGATCAGTTTTTCGACGCCGACGCAATGGCGCCTTATACGCATCGATCTGACGCACGCATGAAAAGTTATGATGGTCGGAGGTTTTCGAGATATTTCTTCCTGGAAACCAACTTCGGAGAAGTTACACGGCAATGACGGTCACACTGACGACTTCAACCTGGTTCACTATGCGACCGACCCGTAGCAGGCCAAACACTGCGCCTAAGAGAAGAACTCATACCTCTCCTCGCGAGCATGGGCACTTGGCGGCAGCGCGCGGGTTGGAACGGGGACAAGGGAGACAACCCGGGGTGGGGTCAGACGAACCAAGCGTCACCCCCTCCCCGCGGCCTCCTCACATCGGCCCGACGCAACCTCGAGAGGGTCAGACGAACCAAGCGTCCCCCCCTCCCCGCGGCCTCCTCACATCGGCCAGACGCAACCTCGAGAGGGTCAGACGAACAAAGCGACCCCCCCTCCAGCGCGCGTCCTCAGCACGTGGCGCGGCCCGAGACATGAAGTGAAGGGAGGGACGAGGAAGCCGACTCTTCCCCCACGCGCTCTCTCATTCGAACCCTCTCTCCCACCGAGGTCTCTCTCTCACCGTGGGCTCTCTCTCGCCTGCTCTTTCTCTCACCATGGGTGAATGCAAAGAAAGGAAAAGAAGGCGCGGGGGTGCAACCCGCATGGCCAGCACCCGTGCCCACCTCCAACCCGGCCGGAACCCGCGCCCGAAGCCGCTGATCACCGCCTCCGCCCGCGTCCGGAGCCGCACGCCGCTACCACGAGCTCCACCTGCGCCGCACGCACCCGCTCTCTCTCACACGGACTCTCTCTCTCACCGTGGGCTCTCTCTCGCCTGCTCTTTCTCTCACCAAGGGTGAATGCAAGGAAAGGAAAAGAAGGCGCGGGGGTGCAACCCGCATGGCCAGCACCCGTGCCCACCTCCAACCCGGCCGGAACCCGCGCGCCGCACGCCGTCACCACCGCCTCCGCCGGCGGCAAGACTCTCTCTCTCGCACCCGCTCTCTCGCGAAGATCTCCCCCACTCGCTGCTGCCCTCTCACCGAACGCGGAAAAGGAGAGAGAGAGAGAGAGAGAAAGGAAAGAGAGAGAGAGAAAGGAAAGAGAGAGCGGGGTGGGGTACGCTGCAATCTCGCGTGGCCAAAGAGGAAAGAGAGTCGGGCTGCTCTCTCACGTGAATGCATGAAAGCTGAAATGGAAAGGAGAGAGAGAGAGAAAGGAAAGAGAGAGAGAGGAAGCAGCAAATACGCTATGATGCTGACGTGTGACTTGTTTTTATGCGATTCACATGTTAGGACGTAAGGCTGAGATTGGGACACGTCATTCTTGCTGGAAAGCATTTTTCGGCTTGAAGCGTTGCGTCCGTTGATACCATGAGAAAATTTGAGGCCTCTCGGGTCAGGGCCCGGGGGATGTGGTCCCACTCCCAGCGGTAGTCTGGGAACGGGGAGCGTATCTTGTCGTGTTTAATGCGGCGATATTTTGGAGGGATGTCGGGAAGGGTAGCGTATTCGCTGCACTCACATGAATGAAAGCTAAAGAGGAAAGAGAGAGAAAGAAAAGGAAAAAAAAAAAAAAGCTGTTCTTTCACCAAAAGGGTCTCGGTACCCTCTCGGTATGCACTCGGTATGCTCTCGGTACCCACTCGGTATGCACTCGGTACCCACTCGGTATCCACTCGGTCGGAAAACGCACTGTTTTTTCGGAAACACCCCCTTGGAAAACCGAGACTTTTTGGCTTGCACCAAAAGGGTCTCGGTACCCACCCGGTATGCTCTCGGTATCCACTCGGTCGGAAAACGCACTGTTTTTTCGGAAACACCCCCTCGCAAAACCGAGACTTTTTGGCTCGCGCCAAAAAGGGTCTCGGCATCGGCGGAAGAAGGCCCTGCTAATACGAACCGCGGCACCGACAACCCTCGCCAACCGCGCCAGGATCCTAAAGCGTTTGCACCATGGAATCCCAGCCGACCCAGGGGGTCCTGACCCGACTGGGAGGGGGTAACTGTGGGTGCAAAAATTGTACCGGACCAGATCAGAGCAGCATGGGCCCGCGCAACGGCCCAAATGGGTAAGCCCGCCTGGGCTCACATGGGCCCACTCTACGAGGCTCGCAGATCAAGCCCTACCCCTTATTGGGCCCGAACAACGGCCCAATAAGGGCCCAGCAAGGAGGCCCAGAACCAGTGCCACGTCATCAGCGCCACGTCATCACTGCCATATAGGGCACTTGCCTACGCTATAAAAGGACCCCCAAGGCATCCAGGAAGGAGGTTGGTCATTCGATCAGAGGAGGAGAGGATCCAGAGCCAGAGCCAGAGCCAGAGCCCTCTATTCTCCCCACCTTGTTCTCTTCTAGTTGCTCCGTGCAACCCCACTGTACGAAGCTTCTCTCGGCCTGTCGAGAGAACGCTCACCCTTTGTATTCAAATTATAGTGAAGATCAGGTGGCACCTCTCGCCCGGAGACGTAGGTCGTAAGGCCGAACTCCGTCACCAATCCTTGTGTCATCGCTCTTTATTCTCTCTATCTAATCTCCCATCTCTCTAACTCTACAAACAATCCAATTCAATCAAGGCTGTGGGGTGGGGTTCCCGATCAAGGCGGCTCGGAAATTTCCCCCCACAGTGCCTTGTGGCTGGTACATGTGTTGCTCTCTACTGGTTACTCTCCTGCAAGTTGCTTTTTGGTGGGCCCCTGCTGGTGGCCTACAAGCTGCCCTTGTAGGCGTGGACCTCTCTTGGCCCGTTGGTAATCCACAAGCTGCCCTCATGGGCCTTGTAGACGTGGACCTCTACTAGCTTGCTTGCCTTAGCCTTTTTTTGTACCTACAAACTCCACCAAGCTAGCCACCATAACTTCGCTGGCCGTCGTGTCCCGTGAACACCACGGCTGCCTCCCGTCCCAGCTGCCGTAACTTCGCTCACCACAGCCGCCTCTTGCCTTAGCCGCCGTAACTTCTCCAGCGGCGGCCCGTCGGCATCTACCACCGCCTCTCGCCCGGTGACGAAAGACGGTTGTCGTGGCCAACGAGGCGGCGTCCGGTGCCAGTGAACAGTGGTCGGCGACAGCGGTGGGCGTTAGCAGTGGATGACAGTGGCCGACGGTGGGGCATTCACCTAGGGTCCATCCCATAGCCCATAGTCCCGCCAATCAAGAAATACCTACTGGCATATCCACATGGGCTGTTTTCAGGTTGTCCCTCAGTTTGTTCAAATAACATTACTCAAATAAGGAGTTATTTTATGTCTTTGTCCGAGACAGGTAACCGGTAATGCCTGATGAATTATTTATGCGTTCTGCCGCATCGAATCTGATCATCGTGAGGATTTAAGGAGGTACTTTTCTGATCTTGTGGAGCATGTGGCTGTAAGAAAGCCACTTGTAACGAATCTGCCAGAAAGATCGTGCGCATGACCTATATATAGTTGTCGGGTGAGGACCTTCCAAATGGGTTCTGATTCCCACCCAAAATTTTACTCTAATTTTTGGGTTCATGCATCATCAAGTGATAAACCTGATGCCTCACTTCAAATTTGGTGGGCTAAAAAGGTAACGAGCGGCGGAATCAATTGATACCGACCGACCAAGTCGTGTATCATGTGGGTCGGTCGACCAGCCGAATCGGCAGGTCGTTTCAGCTGGGCGCATCTCGACGCAGTAACTTGTATAAATTCCGTGAGGCACCCCAAGTGGTCCAGAAGTTCTGAATCCAGACCAAGTATGTTTTGGGTAAATTACACATAGGCCCCTGTAGTTTGACTAATTATCCCTTACACCCCCACATGTTTCAAAAACTACAAATACTCCCCTATAGTTTGAAAAATACATCACTTGCACCCCCACCAGAGGGGTCTATGGGAGAATTTGTAGGGTTTTAAACATAAGGGAGTGTAAATGTTAATCAGACAAATTGTAGGGGTCTATGTGTAATTTATCCTTTTTGGGGTTTTCTGCAATCGACCCCTACAATTAGGGGTGGCAAGGGCCCTGTCAGGTCGGGTTCATGTCGTGTCTAGTTTCGGGTCGTGTCCAAAACCCCTAGACCGGATCCGACCCGTTTAAATAATCATGTCTAGATTCTAAACCCGTACCCGACCCGTTTATAAACGGGTAGACCAGATAAGAACCGTTAGATCCGATTGCCACACGGGTTTATTCAGTTGACCCGATGCGAGTCAACCCGACATTACCCGATAGACCTGCTGGAACTATATATTATAGTATCGGATTGCGGGTAGACTCGACACGACTCAGCCGACCCGACCCGACTCGGCCGACCTGACACGACTCGCTGAATTTTAAACGGGTCTTCCCGGGTCAATAAACGGGTCTATCGTGTCGACCCGTTTACGACACGAACTCGTTTAGCTCTGACCCATACCCGCTAACTTCGTGTCGGCTCTGCCATGTTAGGTCCGAAATTGCCAGCCCTACCTACAAATAGTTTAATTGCATATTAAACCCTATAAACTTTATATTTGCATATCGGCCCTCCAAAATATATAATGTGATGCATATTTACCTCTCCATTATTATCCGTCAACAGAAAGTGAAACACAATGAGTTTCTAACCTAAGATCCAAATTTTTATTTTACCTATGCTTAAAGGGTGACTTACCACTTGAGTCGACTAATTTCAGTTGTTTTTAGTGTGAGTACCCTAACCCTAACTCCACTCCGATCTCCCCTCGATGGCCATCTAGTCCTCTACATTTGTTTGAGAGCCCTCTACTCGTCTGATAGATTTGGTAGTATTAGATGTAGTGTGTTAGTATTCTATTAGTCCCACCTCGGTTGTGGTAACATAATGGTGTGCGTTCTCTCTCTATATAAAGAGAGGTAGTCTTATGTAATGTTATTGTGATTAATGAGATAATACAAGAAGATTTTCTCCCCAATCCTATTCTCTCTCCCGCTCTCTTCGTAACATGGTATCAGAGCGAGGCGATGGGACAGGCGAATCGACAAAGCGCAAGGGCACAGGGTGCAAGGCGGGCTGACAAAGCTCAAGGTGCAGCGGACGGCAGGCGCGGGACGCCAAGGCGGCCGGATCAAACGGCTTAGGGCTCCGGCAGCCAGCAAGACCGATGGGCGTGGGCTGGAGCCGAAGGAGGAGCGGCAGCTCGAGCGCAGGGCCGCAGAGAGAGCGCAACAGATCATAGCACAATGCGAAAATGCGAAGAGCCGGCCAGGTACGGAAGGGCCGGATCGGGTGGCGAGATGCTATGAGCACAGGATCCGGGCGGCGCAAAGGGCCAGGTGAAAGAGGGTCGGATCGGGTGCAGAGGGCCGTGTCGGATTGGGTGCAGCAAGTCGCAAAGCACAGCCGTCTGATGCAGGATGGATGGTTGTGATCATTTATATAGAGAGGTGTAGAGCACGGCCGTGGCGCAGTAAAAGGCTCAAAGGGGGATCACCGGGTCGGATTTGGTGTAGAACCGTCCGATGCAAATTGGATGGATCGGATAAGTTATAGAGAAAGTTAAGGAATAAAAGAGAGACGAGAGGAGATAAGGCAAGAGAGAGAGAGTCTGGCTGTGATTCAGAGAGAGAGACGAGAGGAGATAAGGAAAGAGAGAGAAAGGAGGAGAAAAAGGAGGGGGGTCAGATCGGAGAGAGAGAAGTCCAGGAGAGAGCGAGAGAGTCGGAGACGGTCCCCGATGGGAGGAAAACCCCTAACAAAACCCTAATCAGAGATGGAACACCTCTCCGACGCGTCAGCTGGCAATGAGCGGCGGCGGAGCCACCGCCTCTTCAACCCCTACGAGGCCCTCCAGAGTCCGCACGCCAAGCCCATCCACCAGCTCATCTATGACCTCCCCACCTCCCCTGAGTTCCTCTTCCACGAGGAGGCCGCCGTCAAGAGCCGCTCCTGGGGCCATAACCTGGGATTCTACGCCGGCGTCGGTTATCTCTCCGACGCCTCCTTCGGAGCCGCCAGGGGATTGGTCGTCGGCCTGAAGGCCGCCGAGCCCGGCGATTTCCTCAAGGTCCGCCTCAACCGGGTCCTGAACTCATCCGGCCAGGCCGAGCGGAGGATGGGCAACTCGCTGGTGGCGTCCATGGTGAGCTCGATCAGCGCTCCGCCTTCCTCGGCTCCGATGGCGGGGAGGACGAGCTGGGTAGAGAGGATGCAGGTGCTCCTCGATCTCCTTTGCGGAGAAGGCCGTACGCGGACGGGATGGGGGTGGGCCTGGTTCTCGAGGCCATGGAGTGCGTCGTCATCGAGATCTTCGACGTCTACAGCGCCATCTGCAGTGGGATCGCCGACTTCCTCGTGGGTATCATCCGGTCATCGCCGTCCGCCAGAAGGATCCGGCTAGGGAGGAGGTCGGCCGGGCCGGGTCGGATCTGGCCCCACCGTGCCACGGTTGCCAGAGAGAAGGCGGAGGGCGCAGGGCCGGGACCGGACGGCTGCAACGACGGTGGTTCGACAGCAACGCAAGGGGAGCTCGATGGCGGGCTGCTACTGCAGGGAGTAGGCCTCGACGTGGCCGGCGAGCGTGAGGGCGAGACCGGCGGTGCTGTGGGCTCGCGAGATCAGAAAAAAAAAATATTGTTACAAAGAGAGAGACGGGAAAAAACAATTTTTATTTTTCCCGGCCTCCTCGATGCCGTCGACGACGACCGAGGAGGCCGAGGCCGGAGAGGAGAGCGTCGAACCCTAGGCCAAGAGGGTTGGATCTGATACCATGTTACGAAGAGAGGGGGAGAGAGAATAGGATTGGGGAGAAAATCTCCTTGTATTATCTCATTAATCACAATAACATTACATAAGACTACCTCTCTTTATATAGAGAGAGAACGCACACCATTATGTTACCACAACCGAGGTGGGACTAATAGAATACTACCATTATGTTACCACAACCGAGGGTTATTTGATGTAATTTTTTTTTTCTTTCTTTCTCCTTACTTTTATTAAGCAAACTGATGTCGGTTTATACCTTACATCAGTTTGACGGGGGGTATTAGATGTAGTGTGTTAGTATTCTTTTAGTCCCACCTCGGTTGTGGTAACATAATGGTGTGCGTTCTCTCTCTATATAAAGAGAGGTAGTCTTATGTAATGTTATTGTGATTAATGAGATAATACAAGGAGATTTTCTTCCCAATCATATTCTCTCTCCCCCTCTCTTCGTAACAGGTAGTTCTCATCGTTTATACCTATCAGTCAACAAAAGAATATTCTAAATATATGTATACTTTTGAGACGTTAGTTAACCTGACGGGTGAATATGTATAATTTTATATGTTTTGGAAAGTCGATATACAAATATAAAGTTTTTAGGGGTTGGTATACAATTAGATTAGTTTATAGAGGCTGATTTGCAATTTTTTTTTTTTTGTCTATCATAGGGCTCGAGACATGTGGGCCGAATTGGACACCCCATAGTTGTGGGAATGGCTTCTGATTCCCACCCATATTCATTATTCAACCATATCCGGATGGGTATAAATACTCAACCAGAGCGAGGAAGGGAGCGATCAGGCCAGTGACCGACCGAACTCGGTGAAAAGGATGCGTTACGGATTGAGGATCTTCAACAAGGCGGACGGGAACTACTGCCTCTCCGTCCGTGGCGATCGCGTCGTCCTCGCGCCCGCCAACCCCCGTGACGAGTACCAGGCACTCATCTGGCTCTTCTTTCTACCGCATTGCGTTCTCTTTGGCTTCTTCATGGATATAGCCTGCTGACCAGGGATGGAACCAGGATTTCATCTTTGGGGGGGCCAAAGCATGAACCGATTTATCTTTTCACCAATTCAATGGAAAAAGGAAAGGGCATGAGAGAGATAAATCCAGGAGGATAAGTTACACTTTGCTCTATGTAGTTTAGCTTAAAAACACTTAACCCCATCTATAGTTTATTTTGCTCCAAATCGCACCCTAAAGTTTGAAATATTAGCACAATACCCCTCCTTTTGTCAATTACTTATTTCCTCATTTGATAATTTTTATCTGATTAAAACTGAATTGAAGGGGACAAAATTTAGTTTTTAAACTATAGAGGGGCTAAGTGTTTTTGAGCTAAACTTCAGTGGGGCAAAGTGTAATGCACCCAACCCTAAATTTAGGGGAGGCCATAGCCCCCCTTGGTCTATGTGTAGTTCCGTCTCTGCTGCTGACTGATTATTTATTTACTCGGATGATGGTAGCATTGGATTAAAGACAAGAGGTCCGGTCAAAGGGTGAAGGACGAGAGTGGGCACCCAAGCTTCGTCCTTGTTAACCAAGCAACGGACCAGGCTATACAGCACCCTGAAGCAAACAAACCAGTGAGTATTACGTACATGCATGCACTTGATGGTTGTTCCAATCACATTTTTTTTAAAACGGATTAAAAAATAATTTATTTAAAAGTAACGGATCAAAAACTTTTAATTTAGCAGCAACGGATTTATACAGTAATTCAATTACTGTATACGCAATTTAATTGATGCATGCCCTGATATACGACAGTTTGATTGCTGTATAACTTTATATATGGCAGTTTGACTACCTTATAATCTTATACGATAGTTTGATTGATTTTATAAAGACCAATTCCTAGTTATACGACA